>CM040187.1:43162502-43240002 GCA_022606455.1 Callitettix versicolor
GCTTATGGTGAGTCTGCTATGAGCAAAGCAAGAGTGTACGAGTGGTATAAGCGTTTCCAAGCAGACCGTGAATATTGCCTTTTCTCACAATTACAATATTTTATCCATACAATGATATTTAATAAATATTGTTTTTAAAGACTGTACATTGTACATTACCCTGTTTTATTTCAATAAACTTTGCACTCAATAGGCCTACTTGAAATTAAAAATAAACAAACTTTTTGGTTGAGCTCTCTATATAGCTGAAATCTCTTCTATAGCGGCCAAAACTAACGTTTCCTTCAGCGATGCCATAGAGTGATTTTACTGTATATTAAATCCATAATTTTACCACATTAAATTTTTATTTATTTTCTCTCTACGTATTTAATGTTATTTTTTTTAAAAAAACCAAAAATATTTTCAGAATAATCGCAGCACACTTATATATGACGTGATTGAAGTGAATTTGCAAAAATATTTCTGAAGACAAATCCTGTTTAGACGGCAGAAGATTTAATAGCACTTTTCTCTATGGAAAACAAGCTTTCAAAGCACGAATAACAATTAGAAAAGCGTTCCACTTGTCGTGTATGCATTATTAGTATTTTTGAAATGAATATAATTCTAACAGAGAGCTGATCTTTTCTATGTGCATTCTATGACTTGTACTTACAAATCTAAGGAGGTGGTTTTAAAACCCGTAACTGTAATTATTTTAGAATTAAAATTACTTATTGTACATGAATAACTTCAGTGATAAATATTTCAATTATAATTCACACAATTATACTACATATCTAACTGACTAACTTTCGCCATCATATTACATGCTCAGCCCAGACAACAAGAAATCGTTAGAGCATTGTTGGATGTATTGCACAACGTTGTTGTATTATATTTGTATAGGGCCTGTATGATAATTACATACATTTTTAAAGTTTTCATTCTGTCTGTCAGTCTCGTGACTGCAACAATTTATTTTACCTTTTTTTTATTTTTAATCGTGTCTGATTTCAACGTTACAATAAGCATCGAAAATCTCCATACATTAGAATTTTAAATTAAATTAAAAAACGTTTCTAATTTATTCAAATGACATTAAACATTTTTTATGTTAAATTATATGGATTTTAACGCCCTATCTTGATCCGATGCGGTAAGATGCTAGGATTAATAATCTATTGTAAAAGCTTGCATATGTTCGTTTTATATCAAAATCCGTTCAACAATTTCACAATGGCGTCTAATAAAAGTCATTAAAAAATCGTAACTTCTTTAAACAGATCTTTTTTTAATGTATATTCAACGAACATTAACTTAACAGCTGGCAGGGTTCATTTTAAATGCATTAGAAAATTAATAAATTACGTAGATTATGAAGATAAAATCACTAATAATGAAGATTATTAATATATGATAAAAAATTATAATAAGCCGCCTCGGTGGCCTAGTTGATAGCGTACTGGGATTTCACCCCGAGAACCCGGGTTCAATTCCCGGCCAGGGCTTGGCATTTTCATACGCTATAAATCATCCCATCGTCTGCATTAGCCCAAGTGTGCACGATAGTCGAACGTTAAAAAAAAATTATAATATTCTTGCTTTTTGGAAATTTTAACTTATCATGTCAATGATTAGCTCGTGCAGTGAATATTTCTTACTTTCAAACTGTTTCCGTTAAACATTCTCAAAACATGTCCGGTTTTTTTTTTGTAATTTATTTTTAATACCAAAATAAGTAATTAAAGTTTTAATTGTATTTTAGAAAGAAATGCATTGTTAAAAACGGTTCTTTGTTACAGGAGTTTTGAATTCCCCGCTCGAAGCTATCTACAGTGAAAGACTAAACTGGCTAATTAATTTTGAATCAATTAATAGGCTATTATACTGAAACAATTCAACTTTGTAAGTTATATCGTGTAAGATATATTCTTTTAAACAATATTTGCGAATTGAATAATCAAAGATTTTAACGAGCGGTTAAGAGAGATATTTTATATACTCTACGGTATCAAGCACGGTAAATAGAATACACGGTAGGGGCCACGGTGGGTGTGCGCAATAGAGTACCGCGCGCGTGACGTCACTGGCTCAAACTCTTCACTGCTACTATATGTAGTTTCCTGCTAAACAATTCGATGTTCTGTAAATGTAGTTGGAGATTCGGTGTGTTTACTTAATCTGTAGGTGTTGTGTTTTAAATAAAAGGTGTCAACAACAATACTGCACGATAATTTTGTTTTGTGTTCGAGGTTTAATAAATATAAGAAAAGATTTAAGTATGTTTTGAATCTTAAAGAATACAGAATGTATTTTGTTTATTATTGTATAATTGTAAATGCATAACAATGGCTGGTTGAGCCATTGTTTTGTTATTTTTGCTATAATTGCTATAATTATGACTCCAATTGCTATAATAATGATAAGAATTGTAAAGGGAAAGGAATTACATTTCATACAATTCCAAAAGATGAAGGCCTGAGAAAAGCGTGGGTTCATGCGTGTAAACGAGCAGATCATTTTAATTTTGATAATGTTAAAGTCTGTTCACTTCATTTTAATGAAGATGATTTCGAAAGGGATTTTAAATCCTAATTATTAAATACAACACCTGTGAAATCCGGTCCCATTCCACGTTTTAACATTTTTACCGTTGAAAATAAACGTGTTGATTCTGAACGAGCGACAAGGATTAAAAAATTTGAAAACCAAGAAACATTAAAAAAACGACGAGTCCGATGGAAATCTACCAGAAAAATCACCTGTAAACTGAAATGACGTTGGTGCAATTGTAACGTGTAATTCTGTAAATGAAACCCACTTTCCGTAGTCAGTAATTTTAATACAAATATCGTTGTAAATAATGCCTCTGTAGAAGAAATGAAATGTTTAAGAAATGAAAATTTACTTTTGAAGGAACAAATTCAACTTGCATTACAAGAACTGGTCTCGGTTAAAAATAAAAATGTAGTTTTACAGAGCAATGTTACTAAGTTTAAGATTTTTTTCTGATAATCCGATGAAGAGGATGAGCCTTAAATGACTTTAAAAAAAGTTTCCTTTTCGACAATGAACGAATTCAATAAGGAAAACAATTAATAGCGTTAATAATGTTACACAAAAGGAATTATTATTGTAATTACTATAATACAGTTATTAAAACTAACATTATAAACTGTTTTCTACTAAACACTACGTCTGAGTTTGACCCGATGACGCGCTATAGCCTGCAAGTGGTGGGGAGGACATGCGCGTGGCCCATATCTTGTATTCTATTTACCTTGGTATCAAGTACCTATAAGAAGAACGTTTGGCGATTCTATTTGTTTCCGAGTGAAAAACAATAAAAGTTTTTACTTTAATGTCCGTTCGTGTTTAACGGACAGATTTTTCAGAGTTCAAATGTAACCTGAATATTCAGCGGTAAGGAATATCAAAGCTGGAGTGCTTCAATGTAAGTGCACTTAGACCTATTCAGTATTTGCTTTATACTTATGGTCTGCATCAAGACAGTAACGTCATCATTTCCACAGCTGTTAACACGTCTATCTGGACTGTTGGAGAAGATGTAGACGCAAATACAAAAAGGGGCTGAACTTGGCGCATCAAGCGTGATAAGACGAAATATTTACGTGTACATTTTATAAATAGGATATATGATTATAAACCAGTCTGTGAATAAATCGACAAATAGTATCGAATGCTAATGGTTCAAAATGTATTGTTATGACGCTAATCTATGTTGGAAAGGCCACGTTTAAAAAAAAAACGCAAACTACCAGGCGTCCAACTGAAGGAAATGTTAATTAGGAGAATTTTGAATGCATAGCAACAGCTGCTACTTTTTCACAGATAATCAAATTTCACGTATTTATCTAATAGTGAATGGCTGGGTTTTAACTGTTACTAACTGTGAACTGAAATCTCCGAAATCTGTTCAACCAATCCGTGCCACTAGTTACTTTTATTTCCTCTAAGATCGCGTCGCTTTGCACTGCGCATGCGTAATGAGTTCACAGTTTGGTCCTATCTATCTACAAACAGAATTACTGAGACGAGATAAACATTGATATTGCTAACTGCGCGCGCACAGTTGTTTCCCGCCAGATTTAGCTTGTTTTTGGTATTATTTATTTAGTACAGCGAATGTTTTTTGCAAAAGTAGTGTTGTGTAGAAGAATTATTGTATAGAAGAATTGTGTATTTGTGTAGATAAAATACCTGATTTTGTTTTTTTTTTCGATTTATATTAGCCAATATGAAGAAGCAATAGCTACATAACAGATAAGCCAAGACATTATTTGACAGTTCACAGTTATTCACAGTGTAATAACAGATATTAAAAAGTAGCAGTAGCAGTTTTCACATATAACAATATTTCACAGATAGTATCACCTCTATTACATGGTATTATAAACTTTTCAAAATAAAGTTTTAAGGGCTACAGTGAATGCCATCAACACCAAAACGTTGAAGTACTTAAGCTGCTTAACCAAAGCAGAGCTAGTGAGGCCATTTGATTTGGTTTATGATCCATAGTGCTGCACTCTGGTGTGGTGCTGTGACATTGAGCAATAAGCTTTTAAACTGTTATGATTACTTATTTAGATAACAAACTGCTGTTTAGCCAATGAAACTAGCTTTAATTTTGTAAGTTTTTACTTCTATCGATCAATAGGGAGAATGACAGATGAAATTGAAAACTTGAACAATTGAAGCAGAAAAGTAGCTTTTATTTTGTGCGTGCGTGTGTGCGTGCGTGCGTGCGTGTGTGTGTGTGTGTGTGTGTGTGTGTGTGTGTGTGTGTGTGTGTGTGTGCGTGCGTGTGCACGTGTGTGCGCGCGTGTGTGTGTGTGTGTGTGTGTGTGTGTGTGTGTGTGTGTGTGTGTTTTTTTTTAGGCGAAAAGCACATGGAGGTTATTATCGCCTCCCTAAATGTAAGTGTGAGTGTAAAGTGTTAAAGTCGTAAGTTTAAGTGTGTGTTTAGACTCGGGTACCGCGAGGAACGTCTAAATCCTCTCAATAGGTGCAGCTAGTCTGCACCCCCTACTGTGAATTTACCTTTATGTAGCAGTGGGAGACTGCCACTGTTTGTTTAATTAACAAATATATTTGAAATCAAATTGTAAAAAAAACTGTAATGGACAGGATTTTATCAAGATCGGCTTAACAGTTTTATATAATTTGATTAAAAAATAACGTTTAAAAACAACGAATGAGCATGTGTATCACAGAAAAACACAGTTCGTTTAACGCACTTCCAGAAAATATGTTTATAAAATTGTTTTGTTATTTGTTGTTCAAATTCTAATTATAAATTCCAGTACACAGCTTAAGTAGCGCTGGAAATTTGAAATAAAAGTGTTGTAGATGCCAAAAATAAATTACAAAAAACAGCTGACCATACCACTTCTTGGCTCATTAAGCTTAATAAGACAAATTATTGACATGTACATTTTGCAAAGAGGAAATATGATTATGCGTATATTAATTAACATATATTACCGCATGCTAATATCTTGGTGTGAAACATGACGCGAAGCTATGCTGGAGGTAACACGTTAAGCAAAAACGCAACCATTAATCTGATATACATATGGTGTGGTAGCATATCAGTGAAAATAGAAATACAATCTGAGCCAAGCGGTTTTTTAGAAATTCACTTATAATACTATAGCTCCTTTGAAAATATTTTATTTTCAAAGGTATACATAGAATTTTGCTATTAATCAAAGACTAATTCAACAATAATTATAAATTGTTTTTATAATCTTCTTCTTTTCTGCTCGGATTATTGTCACTATATTCAGTATAATGATCTGCCTTCCCTGGCTTCGTCAATTCTACTTTCGTTGACGCTTTTCGAAGAACCTCCATCTTCAAAAACTATATCTATACTCTATAGATATTTATGTATAGATATAGTTTCTGAAGATGGAGGTTCTCCGAAACGCGTCAGCGAACGTAGAATTGACGAAGCTAGGGAAGGCAGATCATTATACTGAATATAGTGACAATAATCCGAGCAGAAAAGAAGAAGATTATAAAAAGAATTTATAGTTATTGTTGAATTAGTCATAAATCATTGATGGCAGCATTACACGGGTACAACTTATACGAACTAAACTAATGTTGCATTAACTTTCTCATTAAATACAAGTTATTCAGCTACGCAATTCCTACAGCATTATTTTTGCGACCAAGTTTTTATCTCTTTCAAAGAAGATACAAGTGTATTAGCTTCAAGACAAACTCTTGTATTAGCAGAGTAAACCTGGACATGGAAGTTTGATTCCCAAGTTACACATTTAGCCGTTCTGTAGCGGCAATACTTTCTTGCACAAGTTTGTAGCGAATATAACTTTCCGGGATGCTGTTATTTTTATTTCTTTTCCTTCTTCTTGGAATTGAGAAAAAATTATTATGGACAAAGAAGCGAGATTGTCTTTGTTTTGCTTCCTCACTATACGAAGTGTATAAAAAGTATTGTGGCCTTGAGATTTTTTATTCAGATCGTAATGTTAGTTTATCATTGATGTGTGTGTGTCTGTATACGTTTCTGGAGTACAACAAATCAACCGATTGAAATGAAATTGGGCACGTAAAGGCGTAGTTGGTAAACACAAACATTTTTGTTTTAAAGCAATTTTCGGTCAATAAGTTTGATTTTCTCAAAATCGGATGTAACGATTTTAATAAAACTTTTCGCAAAATTTAATTTTAAAAATACTGAAATTCAATCCATTTTTGTCGATGTTGGATTATTTTGGATGCGCATAGCAGAAAGTAACTTCTTAAAAATCAGCTCAACAGGTTTTGTTCAAATTATGATTGTTTGTAACGATTCAAATTAAAACAGTGCACCAAAATATATCAGAAATATATTTTTTTGATTTCTTTTTTTTTAACGTCCGACTATTGTGCACACTTGGGCTAATGCAGACAATAAGATGATTTATAGCGTATGAAAATGCCAAGCCCTCGCCGGGAATCGAACCCGGATCCTCGGGGTGAAAGCCTAGTACGCTATCCACTAGGCCACCGAGGCGGCAAATATTTTTTGGAAATAAACAAAATCTCAAGGATTTGTTTTTCAACACTAAAGATCTAAATAGAACACGCTGGTCATTAACTGTCTAAAAAGTTCAGTTGTTAATTGTTAAGTGTCTTTAAACAATGATTTATAGTTTCAAAAGAAAAATATATATAATTTTTTTTATTAAAATGGAAAAGTGTTGTATTCCATGATGGTTAAAGTGCATTTTTAAAGTTTCGTAAGGAGGTTCATTTTCATAATTATATAATTTCTTGAGTATTGCAGACAACAAATATTTACAAAGACTAAAATATTTTCTAAGTGAGTAATAAACCATTTTAGGACATAAAAACCTTATACCATCGTCATGATTGCAGTTGTTGCATTTTCTAACCCGGTTAGTGGTTTATTATACTCAAATGACATAAAGTCACATTTTACTCATTAGTCCTCATTAGTCCAACTGACATGAAGTGCAGACTTTAAGCAAACAAAAAAACTTGAACTAATTCCTGAAAATTGGTTCATCAGATTTTGATGCCGTATAAAGTGTTATAACATCAGTCCGTGAATCAATTTTGAAAAGATAGCAACTCGCCGCTTGTTAAGAAAACAAACTAAAATAAAAAATAAAACGGTTTTTTCACTTTTTTTCTAAATCCGTTGTTTCTTTTCGATATAGCTCTGTGGTCGGTGCAACTGCGACACCGGTCAGTCAGCTGCGACTTCGAATTACGTACTTCATTGTCGTGGTTCGAGTCGTAGTTACTGCCATAGCTTTATGGTATACATTCAATGTGGCCATGTATGAAGGATATTACCCCAAATTAATTGTAGCAGATTTGAAAGAAATTAAATTTTCTGTTTGCGTGTAAAAGCGAATGATTCCCCCCCCCCCAATTTAATCTTGAACAGTATTTTTTTTTGTTTTGTTTTAAACTATCTACAAGGATTTCGTTTATTATTCTTCATTTATTAGAAAAACAAATTTTTTTTGTGTTTAACGTCCGACTATTGTGCACACTTGGGCTAATACAAACGGTGGGATGATTTATAGCGTATGAAAACCCCAAGCCCTCGCCGGGAATCGAACCCGGGTCCTCGGGGTGAAAGCCTATTACGCTATCCACTAGGCCACCCAGGCGGCTTTAGAGAAACGTTCGAAACGTAGCTTATATGTGTGCAAAATAACAACCAATAAGTTCCGTTTTGTTACAAAAACAACCAAACACGAAAACACGAATATAATTGTCTTACTTGACTCCAAATCATCCCTGCAAGCTACAGTCAATAATGATAGCATATAAAGCACAACCATACAAAGTATCCGATAAAATTACAATACTGTAAAAAATGTTATTAACAATATCGCAATGCAATGAGCTGACGGCTGCACATGACTTGGCGAAGAGAAGAACAAAAATTACCAAAAACCCAGCAGGAGCCCTGACTTTCCAGGCAATTATACAAACATTAAAAATAACCTCAGGGCAGAAATAGTCTGATGAGATGAAGGATTTAGCGTGGCAAAACGTATGATCTGTATTGACCTCTTCAAAGAAGGATGCCGCCTCGGTGGCCTAGTTGATAGCGTACTGGGCTTTCACCCCGAGGACCCGGGTTCGATTCCCGGCCAGGGCTTGGCATTTTCATACGCTATAAATCATCTCACCGTCTGCATTAGCCCAAGTGTGCACAATAGTCGGACGTTAAACACCAAAAAAAAACAAACAAAAAAATCAAAGAAGGATGCTTCCGCCGACTAGCTTTGTCGGTCACTATTGTTTTACCAAACACCTCTACAAAATGAAGATACTAACCAGCGAGCAAGTACCACAATTTCTTCCTGGAATGAATGTGTTATGGACAAGTATCTGCAAGCATGTGTATAGGGAGAAACAAGGACGAAAGTACATTCAGCCACTTCGTCTTCCAGTAAAAATGAGCCATTGGAAGAAGAAGATGAAGAAGAAGAAAAAGGAGAATAAAAAGAAAGAAGAAGAAGACGTCTTGTTTTGTTACTAATTTGTTCAATTTAATCCTCTTTTAGTTAAACGCGAGAAAGTTTGTGCAGCTTTCACGTACCATTTGTTTTAATCCATTTGAAATTCTCCAGTAAATAACTTGGTTAACACAACTACCGCTGCAAATACAAATTGCATTACATAATGCATTGAGCCATGCCGGGTAAGCATACCGTACCTTATTTGTCCCGACAAATGTTAACACAAAACAAACATGGCGGACACACCCTCATTACTGTTGCACGGAGATTGTATTTTCAAATTGCATTTGTTGCAGTTCACCTGGGCAACTGCGCTATGCATACAAGAGGTCATGATTGGTTCACTTATATACATCACTCCTCCGTATAAATAGACCGAAATATACGCGACGTTCCGCACTAATACGTGTAAACAAACTGGTTCGTGGCATTTGTTGCAGTTCACCTGGGCAACTGCGCTATGCATACAAGAGGTCATGATTGGTTCACTTATATACATCACTCCTCCGTATAAATAGACCGAAATATACGCGACGTTCCGCACTAATACGTGTAAACAAACTGGTTCGTTGCATTTGTTGCAGTTCACCTGGGCACTGCGCTATGTATACAAGAGGTCATGATTGGTTCACTTATATACATCACTCCTCCGTATAAATAGACCGAAATATACGCGACGTTCCGCACTAATACGTGTAAACAAACTGGTTCGTAGCATTTGTTGCAGTTCACCTGGGCAACTGCGCTATGTATACAAGAGGTCATGATTGGTTCACTTATATACATCACTCCTCCGTATAAATAGACCGAAATATACGCGACGTTCCGCACTAATACGTGTAAACAACTGGTTCGTTGCATTTGTTGCAGTTCACCTGGGCAACTGCGCTATGTATACAAGAGGTCATGATTGGTTCACTTATATACATCACTCCTCCGTATAAATAGACCGAAATATACGCGACGTTCCGCACTAATACGTGTAAACAAACTGGTTCGTAGCATTTGTTGCAGTTCACCTGGGCAACTGCGCTATGTATACAAGAGGTCATGATTGGTTCACTTATATACATCACTCCTCCGTATAAATAGACCGAAATATACGCGACGTTCCGCACTAATACGTGTAAACAACTGGTTCGTTGCATTTGTTGCAGTTCACCTGGGCAACTGCGCTATGTATACAAGAGGTCATGATTGGTTCACTTATATACATCACTCCTCCGTATAAATAGACCGAAATATACGCGACGTTCCGCACTAATACGTGTAAACAAACTGGTTCGTTGCATTTGACGATTAAACTCTAGGACGAATAATGTTTCACATAAAATTTGAAAACATGAAAAAGTGGGGAAAACTTTATTTTTTCGAAAATGTGATTTCATCACTGTATTCAGCATTAAAATCTGCATAAATCTGCAATTTAAATCTTCGAATTATATTGAAAGTACGGAAATGATCACTAACCAAATACAATTGGAATTTTTGAAGGAATTTGTGCCCACTATTCACATTTTAAAACCGATCGCAGTGGTGAAATCAGATAATTAGTGAGATACGGATTTTTGTTACAGATTTTTAATGGCAGCCATTTTGAAACGGTTGATGGTATTTTTCTGAGCGACATTTTCCGAGCTATTACTTTCTGTGCCATGTTCGAATAAAGCCGCCTCGTTGGCCTAGTTGATAGCGTACTGGGCTTTCACCCCGAGGACCCGGGTTCGATTCCCGGCTAGGGCTTGGCATTTTCATACACTATAAATCATGCCATCGTCTGCATTTGCCCAAGCGTGCACAATAGTCGGACGTTAAACACAAAAAAATCTAATAAAGCCGCCTTGGTGGCCTAGTTGATAGCGTACTGGGCTTTCACCCCGAGGACCCGGGTTCGATTCCCGGCCAGAGCTTGGCATTTTCATACACTATAAATCATGCCATCGTCTGCATTTGCCCAAGCGTGCACAATAGTCGGACGTTAAACACAAAAAAATCTAATAAAGCCGCCTCGGTGGCCTAGTTGATAGCGTACTGGGCTTTCACCCCGAGGACCCGAGTTCGATTCCCGGCCAGGGCTTGGCATTTTCATACACTATAAATCATCCCATCGTCTGCATTAGCCCAAGTGTGCACAATAGTCAAACGTTAAAAAAAAATCGAATAAAATTGAACCAAAATTGGAAACACTAGACTGATGAAACGCCTTTACAAACGATTCAAAAAGTGATCGAAGTGCTCATTCCAAACTCCCTGTTCTGAGTCTATGATGGACTACAGTAACTCATTCGCTAATAACTCAAATTTACATCGCATTAGCATGAAACGACAGGAATTCATACAGGGTTTTTTAATGAATCCATTTTAACAATTAAAAATGTTATTTTTCTGTAGGCACTACAATTAGTCTTCAAACTTTGGATAGAAAAACTATTTTTACCCAGTAAAAATCTATACAACCGTTTCATAATGCCATAAAAAATCATACTTTTAGAAGTAAAAAAATCATACTTGTTTATCTTTTAAAAATTTGTTTTTAAATCCTTAATCACCGTTAAATTATACAAAAAATAAATTTTCAACAATTCCGTTGATTTTAAAGTTGGAATCATATTTTCTAAAAATATAACACTATATTTGGAAATTAGCTTCAATCACGTCAGTCGTGATATTTATCGTGAAAAACATTATATCTTTCTTCTCATGTCGAGTGTCACAATATATGCATAATAGCATAGCAGTGATATTCAAAATTTTAACTACCCCCTCGAAACACCTTAACCCCGGCAAGATAAAAAGCTGATACAGAAAAAGGCAAACTATTTTCAGTAGAAAATATATTGATCACAATTGTCCCGATAATCACCATAATTAAAAGCTATAAAAGTATAAGTAGGTTGATTTATCCGAACAATTAACCCTGTTCCCCGATGTCCATTTAAACAGAAACAATACAGTGATGTCACAATAAATAAGTTCCAATTTGTTCCCGTAAATAAATGTGTTGAAGAACCATGTATCAAAGCTAAATAAACAATAGAATTATGAGTCATAATACAGCCCAAAGGGAACCCATGACTCACTGTGCCCTGACCAGTGACAGCTTGCTTATAAATTGATCAAACTCACCCCCTCCCCGCTACCGTTAATCGAAAAGGGGGTCACGCTACGGTCGCTACGGGACAGGAAGGTAATAATTCAACGAAAAAACAATGAGTGGCTGGGTTTGTAGAATTATAAACATTTGTGCATCTTTGATTGTGGTCATAATGCTGCCATATTTTGTTGATAATTCATCATGTTAACAAATCTGTTTTGTGCAGACTAGTTGCACCTCTTGAGAGGATTTAGACGTGCACCTGCAAGGTAAGTAAGGATGAAATGTGCCAGATGCTCGGTGTATATATAAATATCTTTGTGTGTGTATGTGTGTGCGTGCGCGCGTGCGTGCGCGCGCGTTAGTGTTTATATCCGCTCTTACGTAATATGGAATCTACTGTATTACTTATATGTTTAATTTATTTAGTATCATTCGGCGACCTTTGTGTTCTAAATGAAAAATTATTGTAATTGTGAGAGAAACAAATCTCGTGAGATCTTAATGCATCCGTTTTAGTATTTTTACAAGGCTATTTTTCCGTCCGTATTTCTGTTTGCACCTCTGGAAACTAAACTTCAACTTCTATGACGTTTATCCACATTGCAGGATCTGCTGTCAGTCAATGAAACCTACAAATTAATAAAATTTGAATTTTTCAAAATCGGCTTTAGTAACTTTGTTCTTTTTTTTAAAACAACAAAAATATCTAGTTCAGGAGTCAGAGACAAACATACTGAAAATTGGTCAAACTTATATGCGCGGATCAGTGTAATAAATTTGTAAAAATTACGGAGAAAATAGAGAAATCATGACGATTTTCGTGGGTTTTTTTAAGCGAATATTGTACAGCCTTCTTGTATAGCCTGAATATTTTTAAACAACTATTTCTGTTTCGGTTTAGATCAGTTGTATAGTATTAAAACGTGTATTGTTTTTCAAAAATTACCAGTAAGCTGGTTCAGTAAAAACTTTTCAAAAGAGAATAAAATACGTATTCCAACAACCGTAGGAAGGAAGTAACTTTAATGCGAGGGAGAAAATGTAGTTATGATTTCAACGCACGATCAAGAACGATTCCCAACGGTAGCCTACTTGTACTTCCATTGTATAAAATGTGCATACGGTGAAGAAATAAAAGAAAATAAATGACGTAAAACATTACACAAACTTTCTCACTGAAAATCCGGTTCGAAATGTATTGAAAAAAATTTGGTAAAATTCCCCATCTGTAATTTACGGAGCGAATTTGAAACAAAATAAAATTACAGTTGGAAAAACTTTAAAAAAATAACTTTAATCATTAATTTTTTATATATATTTCTCGAAACCCTTAAATTTTACTTGAGTTAAGAATCTTCACACCAAAATTCAAGCTAATTTTAAAGTTTTTTTTTTAATTTGTCCACATTTTTTTCGACACAATTCCAGACGAATTATTAGGTGCGTTGTAAAAGGGAAAACATTTGTTTCTTATTCCCCCACCCACTTTGCTTAACCTCTTTGTCATATCGCCAAGTGCATATAATAAGCCGTTCAAAGACGGACTTTGTGTTATCACCATATTGTCCACACTGCCTACTAGCCGATATGTGCTCATGTCATGTCCTCACCTGAGGCGTCCATTATGCACTACAAGACACGTAAACACAACCATTCCCCACGGGTCCTAATGTTCACTTTGTCTGTCTTGACATTAACAATGAGAATGCATCCTTTATGTATAAATGTATATACAATTATAAATGTATATACAAGACAAGAGTAGCTCACTTGGTAAGGCAGCTGACAGTTGCTTGCGAGTCTAGATTACTCACCGCTACGAACATATCCATGTCAATGTTCTCTGAATAATATAAAGTAAAATTGAATTTGTTTTCAATATTTAAAGCACCTATTTTTAAATTTGTTAAATTTGTTGTTAAATTTGTTAAATATTGTTAAATTTGTTTGTTCTTGAAAAAGCAGCTATTTTTAAATTTGTAAAATTTGTGTTAAATTTGTTAAATATTGTTAAATTTGTTTGTTATTGAAAAAGCACCTATTTTTAAATTTGTTAAATTTGTGTTAAATTTGTTAAATATTGTTAAATTTGTTTGAATTTGTTTGTTCTTGAAAAATCAGCTATTTTATTTCCCTTCGTGATAATGTCTCTACCCGGAACCATGATGCAAGCCCGTTTTGACCAAAAAACACGTTTTCAGAAGCCGTTAAGGTCTTATTTATATTTAAATGTGTGTTAAAATTCAAAATTTGCAGGAAAATTTAAGTAGTTAAAGGCTTACACTAAATCGTCACCCAGTACAATTTCTTACAAAGTTTCAAAAAGGCGGTTCTTTAAAGTCTTTAAAAACACATTTTTGACTTATGCTTTTCTGAAGATCTAATTTCACCATTGTAATCATCGTCAAAGACCGCATACATTAGTTCCTTATTCCGGAAGAAATAGTAGAAGTCCGGGCGTGTACCATGTTACGAGGCACTCTTCCGGTTCGGAATTGTAAATAAGTTTGTGTCTTCTTCAAAGTTGGTCGGATTCCTACTATTTCCTCCCAAGTAAGTTGTGGTATCTTGTATTTCCGGGTGTTGGTAGGCTGCCACGCAGTTGTCCCGTAGTGAGTGGTCCTCCACGATGTTCTGCCGAACAACGACTTTCGGAATTTATGGCGGGAACCATAATTTCTCAAAAATCGTTAAAATCCGAGAAAGAACGTACCAATCACGATGAAGCTATTGTGATAATCTAATAATTTATACACGAGATACGCGAGCACTGCGAACCAATCAGAAGCGAGTATTGGTTGACGGTAGAATTGTGAACTAGATTTGCAGGCGTAGATTGTTTGAAAGCCGGGAGAGAAGTTCGGGGATTTACCGTGGATGTTTTTCAGTACTAGTCAGCGGAACTAGGTTGTGTAAATCAATTCTTATGTTGTTTAGGCGATGAAAAAATAACAATTACAATGGTGAAAATAAATTTTGAAAATCTATGTTAGTATTTAAAATATTTTAATTGCAATTAAAATATGAAAATAAATATGACATAAAAGTACAGCGAACAATGTTCATTAAAAAGTACGATAAATAATATTCCGTTTTAATATATAACATTATAGAATTTTGTTATGTTTTTAGAAATTTGCTTCCATCACTTCAATAAGACTGTAAGTTGCGTACTGGGTTTATTGATTGGAGTTAGGATAGCGGACTCATTTGTGCAGTTATTTCCTACTGAACAGTTAACCAAATAATTCACTACTCAGTGGGGTAAATAATTTGTAATATTTGACACCCTGTATTATCGGATCCCAGATAGGATTTTATTGGTTCATCAAACGTTCATATCCTGTTTAACGCGCGCGCGCCCACTATTACGAGTTAATTATATTATTACCGTAATGTGTACGACGTTTGGGGGGGGGGAGAGTGCAACTAAGCAAAACAATACACGTAATTAGGCTTCCAGCATGTGTTACTGGAGGATGCGGGTTATTGGCAGAGGGTCAGCTGTGGAGGAGCGACCATGAACTGGCCAGGTGTGTCTGAGAGAAAATATTTATTTTTTTGACGCAGAAGAAATACTCAGAATCATTAACATGTTCCAAACATCGTAATACCTACAACCAGCGAACGGTTAGTTTACTGACTTCAGTTATGACAAAAACGTAAAGAACCCATATTGAAAAATTAATAATACAGGGTATTTCTGTGGTATAGCGAACTATGTTTATTCCGGTAATTTTGCTTAAAAAATTGTTCAAAATTAATCGATTTTCGAATATTTTTTTTGATTTGTTGTTGTCGTCGTCGCCGTCATCGTCGTCGTCATCGCCGTCGTCGCCGTTGTCATTGTTCTTGTTGTTGTTGTCGTCGTCGTCGTCATTGTCCTTGTCATTGTTGTTATTGTTGTTGTCGTCGTCGTCGTCACCGTCATCATCGTTGTCATTGTTGTTGTTGTTGTCATCGTCGTCGTCACCGTCATCGTCGTTGTCATAATTCTTGTTGTTGTTGTCGTCGTCGTCTTTGTCATCGTCGTCACCGTCATCGTCATTGTCATTGTTCTTGTTGTTGTTGTCGTCGTCGTCTTTGTCGTCGTCGTCACCGTCATCGTCGTTGTCATTGTTCTTGTTGTTGTTGTCGTCGACGTCTTTGTCGTCGTCATCACCGTCATCGTCGTTGTCATTGTTCTTGTTGTTGTTGTCGTCGTCGTCGTATTTGTCGTCGTTGTCACCGTCATTGTCGTTGTCATTGTTCTTGTTGTTGTTGTCGTCGTCGTTGTCATTGTTGTCGTCGTCGTCACCGTTATCGTCGTTGTCATTGTTCTTGTTGTTGTTGTAGTCGTCGTCGTCGTCTTTGTCGTCGTCGTCACTGTCATCGTCGTTGTCATTGTTCTTGTTGTTGTTGTCGTCGACGTCTTTGTCGTCGTCATCACCGTCATCGTCGTTGTCATTGTTCTTGTTGTTGTTGTCGTCGTCGTCTTTGTCGTCGTCATCACCGTCATCGTCGTTGTCATTGTTCTTGTTGTTGTTGTCGTCGTCGTCGTATTTGTCGTCGTTGTCACCGTCATTGTCGTTGTCATTGTTCTTGTTGTTGTTGTCGTCGTCGTTGTCATTGTTGTCGTCGTCGTCACCGTCATCGTCGTTGTCATTGTTCTTGTTGTTGTTGTAGTCGTCGTCGTCGTCGTCGTCGTCGTCGTCACTGTCATCGTCGTTGTCATTGTTCTTGTTGTTGTTGTCGTCGTCGTCGTCACCGTCATCGTCGTTGTCATTGTTGTTTGTTGTATCCAAAATTGTTCAAATTCGATTTTCAGCAAATAAAAGCAAATTTTTCACTAAATTCTTTCTCAAGTTTCATAGAAATATTTTTTTTCCGGCGAAACACCTTTAAGGTTATCATCGCAGAGTTCATAGAAATAAGTCGATTCATTAATTCTCGAGCGATATGTACAGATACACAGATACAAAGACAAATACACGCCCAAGAAAAACCTAGTTTTTTTTATCTCAGTATAGATCTTATAAAATTGTAAATTAAAATTTTTGCTAACATATTAATTTGAATGTGTATAGTAAAATAATAAAAACCTGTTTATACTGACCCACAGTACTTCCAAAACGTGTACGTAAATCAAACGTAACTAAACGGTTGTAAAAATATTACACAAAAGTCTCGCACTTAATTATGTTCCAAACGTTTCCGGTTCGGAAAGAAAAGCAGAAAAATCCGTCGTATTTCTCAAAATCGATTGATCAAATTTTCCGAAAAAATTCGATCGTACTATGAAAATTTCAAGCTGTAATTATTGCAGAAATAAAAAAAACAATACGTTTTCAAAAATAATCGGGAAAAAATAACAAACTCTGGCAGCTTCCAGGGTTCTTCATAACGTATTTAGTGGGGAGTGCTAAACATTTTATTAGGAGCAATCGAAGTAAATTTTGAAAAAGCTCGTTAGCGAGACAGAACATATTATTGAATTTTGAGACATCCTGTGAAGGCTACTCATTAAACGCATGACCTTGCATTCACTGCTCACCCAGTTCCGACAAAGCAACATAATGAGGAGTGAACTAGGACGGCTGATAATTATAATCTGCTTGCTGGACTAGAAAGTGTTCGTTATTGTTTTAATAATGGCGGCATTGTTTTCCGGTTTTCCATGGAAAAATATAATGGCGTTGCGGAGTGGGAAGAGGGAAAATGGGGTAAGTACACAAAATGGGGTAAAAGAATTCGTTTTCAAGTTAAGTCTTGCGCACTTGTGAATAGATTTAGCATATTTACCAAGTGAGCTGGAGATTTTTTTGTTGACTTAAATAAAATTCTCGGCGTTTTATTTCTTTTAACAATTTATAAAATTTAAACGTTCGTTAAATGTAATTCTTTCAGCGAAATTCCAATAGAAAATGTTTGCTGAACGTCCGTACTTCATGTAAGTTAGAGGATTACGATAGACGATAACGGAAAAGGTACTTAACAGTAGTAACTGCGTCTAGAACCTATGACCCTGAGATGCGGTCAGATGAGACGGACCGGTGTCTTAGCTATATAAACAATTGGAGGACTGTGTTACGACTTGAAGTTTGTGTTTGTACCCTAGTAAAGATTCGAAAAAAAACAGTTAAAATATTTATATATATATAAAGGGGGTGCAGACTAGCTGCACCTATTGAGGAGGTACCCGAGTCTAACACACACTTACACTTACAACACTACACTTACGACTTTAACACTTTACACTCACACTTACATTTAGGGAGGCGATAATAGCCTCAATGTGCTTTTCACCTTAAAATAGCATATATATATATATATATATATATATATATATATATATATATATATATATATATATATATATATATATATATATACTTTTAAGTGTTCTCTGACTGCATTGAAAATTGGAAAATTGAAAATTTGAACATTTCTCAAGAAATATGTTCTATAATTACACAACGACTGTTTCACTGTCAACTGTTAAGTGACGAACGAAACAGATATTTCCGAAATAAAGTGAACAGGGCGATACGACAATGTAACCGTGCTGGGCTCACGCTACTACTGGAACTACGACATGCATCTAACTAGGACGAGAGAGTTTCAAATTATAAAATGAAATAAAAAAACTCTTCCTTTCGGTGTGTAATAATTGGTGTATAATAATAGTAATATAGTGTATAGTAATAATAATAATATAGTGTACAGTAATAGCGTAATGAGAACTGCACCAGAAGAAAAGATACAAGCGTGTATAAGTGAGTTAAAAAAATTGTGACTCCCTTTTACACCATTTTGTCTTTTCTTCTGATGAAGTGTAATTATTAGACACAAACAAAATATATAGTTTTTTATTTCATTTCATTATATATATATATATATATATATATATATATATATATATATATGTGTGTGTGTGTGTGTGTGTAGATAAATAGATATATAGATAGATAGATTGATAGGTAGATAGGTAGATAGATAGATAGGTAGATAGGTAGTTAGGTAGGTAGGTAGGTGGGTAGGTGAGTAGGTGGATAGGTGGATAGGTGGATAGGTGGATAGGTAGGTAGCTAGGTAGCTAGGTAGTTAGGTAGTTAGATAGTTAGGTAGGTAGGTAGGTAGGTAGGTAGGTAGGTAGGTAGGTAGGTAGGTAGGTAGGTAGGTAGGTAGGTAGGTAGGTAGGTAGCTAAGTAGTTAGGTAGCTAGGTAGTTAGGTAGTTAGGTAGGTAGGTAGGTGGGTAGGTGAATAGGTGGATAGGTGAATAGGTGGATAGGTGGATAGGTGGATAGGTATATATATATATATATATATATATATATATATATATATAGAGAGAGAGAGAGAGAGAGAGAGAGAGAGAGAGAGAGAGAGAGAGAGAGAGAGAAAGAGAAAGAGAAAGAGAGATAGAAAGAGAAAGAGATAGAGAGAGAAAGAGAAAGAGAGAGAAAGAGACAGAGAGAGAAAGAGAAAGAGAGAGAAGGGGTGATAGAGTGACGATATGGTAAGTCACGATAAACAATATCAGTCTAAAGGTGGGTCAGATTACAAAAAAGTGTGTGAAGTTATAGAGTTACATACGTTAATTTCTAATTTGACGTTTAACACTCTGACTTAATTATGAATATAACGAAAATTTTTTGAACCGGTTTCGAGAAATTATTTCTATTCAGAACTAGATTATTGTGGGAGTAATGTAAACAAGTGATAATTAATTATCTACACTGTCTTATCGTTAAATGATAAAATGTGTCGCACTTCATTATGGTCCAAACGTTTCCAGTTCGTAAACAAAAGCAAAAAAATCCGTCTTATTTTTCTGAACAAATTTTTCTGGGAGTCTTTTCTGAGGGTTTTTAGTGATTAATCATCAGCTGTTATTGTTACTGTTTTTTTCCAAACATTTGTCATGGAAACAATACACATAATACACAATATAAATGTGTGTATGGAAAGGATACACAAAACGATAGACAATACCGGAATAGGCTGAACACTAATACTAATACGAATATTCAATCGATAAATAACAAATTTTGAGAACGTAAATCACTTATTTAACACTTTAACAACAGAAAGTAGGAAAGTTGGCTGAACTCTTACGTGTTTGTGCCCTCTTGTTACACTAACAGTTGTTATAATGGAACTATTTCGTGGTTGTCCACGTTCCGACGACTAAAAAATTGTCAAGAGTTCTTTGGGCGGAGACAAAACTTGAATATCCTTGATGTAACAAACTGCAACGTCATTGATTGTAGGGCCCGATGTCAACATGTCTATCTTTTCAAGGAATAGAGTTAAACCAGTTTTTATTGGGTCAGACAATTAAACAATTTAACAATTTAATCAATGGTGCACGCAATTCTGTCGGTGACGTGATGAAAGCAAATTTCCAAATTGTTGTAAACCACATAAGCATATTTTTTTCATATATTATTTCACTTTGCAAAATTTTGATTTACATACATCTTAACGCTGATTACAACAGTAAAATTAAATTATCGAAATAATGTACTGTAAAAAGATATGGTTTTGTCAAGTTCTGGAATGACCGCCATTTTGAAACGAATGAACTGGTTTATATGGACAACGAATTTAAGCTATTACTAAAATGTTATTATTACTGTTTTTATTATTATTAAGTTTGAATCTATCAAACTACACTCGCACACTCTAGTGTGCTAAAACACAAACGCGCGCTCGTTAAATGTAGTTTTTAACGATTCCTTCAGAATATGATTTACAGGTTTTCAATAGACAGACCTGGGTTTGGGTCTTACCATGATAGCCGCTCAGCAGCTCATTTTCTAACTGATATTTGTTAATAATCGAACCAAAATGACGTTGTGCACAGTTAAAAGGCTTTTACGCAAAACCAAATACATTTAACAAATTTTGTATGTGAAAATGTGTCGATCGGTTTGCATAAATCAGTCTGATTTTCCAATTTATCACAAGGAGATACTATGCTATATATATATATATATATATATACGTAATGACGAATCAAACGAAATTGATCAATTTGTTTTAGTCTTTCACACACACACACACACACACACACACACACACACACACACACACACACACACACACACACACAACACAAACACACGCATGCGCATGCGCGCACACACACACACACACACACACACACACACACACACACACACACACACACACACACACACACACACACACACACACACACACACACACACACACACACACACACACACACACACACAAACACAACACACGCATGTGCACACACGCACGCACGCACACGCTTGCGCACACACACACACACACACACACACACACACACACACACACACACACACACACACACACAAAACACACACATATATATACATACGCTTTCCTCTATGACTTTACAAAGTTTTAAGGGTTAAAGGCTATTTGAAATATGAGTTTAACAATTTAAACCATTTATCAGTTTTCAAGGCCATTAAGTCCAAAAGAAAATTTGTGCCCATCGCTGTACACTGAACATATTTGGCATTACGTTAAAATTAAATCCTATAACTCAAAAAAATTTTTTCCTAATTTTTTCAAAAAAAAATTAGGTTTTTCTTGTCAAAAACGCATACAAATCAAAAACGCATTTTCCTAACGTTTTCGATTAATATAGTCAGTACTGAAATCCTGAATTGCAAGTAAAAATTATTAAACAGCAAACCAACCTTTTGTATAGTCCCTAATAAAATACCCATAGACCATCAATATGTTACTTCTGAATTTTCTAGTCCAATTCATTTATCACAGCCATTCAGCCATACTTGCATGTAACGTTATACAGTGTGGTTGGACATGAATAAGTTGGTGGGATTTATGTTATTCGTGTAGTGGTACAACTGGTCGTTTGTCTAGGTACGTATTGCAAGAAAATCACAGGTTAGCCACAACCACAACATAAAATTGCTCAATCAATTGCTGTTAGGTTAGCGCTTGTAGAGGACATTAAGCGTTGGGAATGTAGTCAACATTTTACCTCAATGAGTTTCTACGGACATTTCAGTTTTTAAATGGGACAAATAGCCTAAAGAATTTGTCAGTAATGTACGTAAATAAAAATATTAAAATCTGCACTAATATTAATAAAAAATAATTTCGTGAACTTGTTTTAATTTTCTGTTCCAACTTCAGAATAAAAAAAATAAACAGAGAAAAAAATTACGTCTACATAAACTTTCCCCTCGTTTAATTTGTTTTTTCCCCTACAAATTTTAATTGGTTAATGTTGACAACTATTTAAAAAATCGGCTGATCTGATTTTGCTAAAATTTTATAATGATTTATTACTGAATGAATGTACCGAACGATGAAAATTTACGGATCGAGCGCAAATCGAAAAAAAAATTAACACAGCCAGTCATAGTTTACTTTCGGTTTTTTCGATTTTCTCTCAAGCATTTATTTAATTTCACATTTTCTGCTTTAACTTGACTTATGGATCTTTATTTATGTCCAAAGTTTTAATAAAATATATTAAGTTGATTTTAATAAATCAGGCTGATTCTAAACATTTATCGTTAGAAGCTAATAATCTTTTTTTTATTTATCGAGGGATGGAAAAAATTGATCAATTCGTTCAGTCTTTAGAAAGTGCACAGACGGGAAAAAGACGCGGGCGCATGCACGCACGCACACACACACACACACACACGCAAGCACACACACGCACACACACGCACGCACGCACACAAGCACACACGCACTCGCGCGTACAGGAACAGGATAATTAGTAAACAGTTGAAAACAGTATTAGCAACTTTCCGATTCTGACATCTGAATCATTTTTTAGGTAAGGTATATATATATATATATATATATATGTATTTTAAGGCAAAAGCACATTCAGGATATTTATCGTCTCCCTAAATGTAAGTGTGAGTGTAAAGTGTTAAAGTCGTAAGTGTAGTGTTGTAAGTGTCTATTATATATATATATATATATATATATATATATATATATATATATATATATATATATATATATTTAAGGCAAAAGCACATTCAGGATATTTATCGCCTCCCTAAATGTAAGTGTGAGTGTAAAGTGTTAAAGTCGTAAGTGTAGTGTTGTAAGTGTCTATTACTCGGGTACCGCGAGGGACGTCTAACCCTCTCAATAGGTGCAGCTAGTCTGCACCCCCTGCGGGGTATATATATATATATATATATATATATATATATATATATATATATATGCGCATGTGTCAACCCGCTAATTAGCATCGAAATTCGTTTAGAGTTTCAAAATGACATCCACTCTATATTGCAAAGTACATGAATATTTAAAAATGCATTTTTTGTCTTAAATATTTGTTGAAAATCTGATTTTACTACCGTAATCAGCGTTAAAAATTCAATTCAGTGTGATATCAGTTTAAAACATTTATGCGCCAATACTTTTTAAGCTGTACAATTGAGACATGTACTGTTTATAACCGTTACACCCTGTATATAAAAGCTCGCTGAATCTGGATTGTCCTGTACAAAGTTAAATATTCTGCAGAATCTGTCTAAAAACTAGTAACTAACTGTGATTCGTCCGGCCATTATGCGTTATGTTCCCTCAATCTCCCCCTCAGTCACGAATTTGCCCGTGACGTAAACTCACCAAACAGATGTCGCACGCTGTTGATAAGTGCATGTCATCGGAAAACTCACCTGAAAAGAAGAAGAACATGTTTGAGAAACTATAACTAAATAAATAAAGCTTCGAGATAAAGTCTTACACATACATTTTAAATTTCATTAAATTACGAATTTGTTTAGCCTTTTAATATGTGTACAAACACACAAACGGACAGACAAGTAAGTGAAAACAATCTTTTTAACTCACAGAATCTCAAAACTGATATACGAGGTGTGTTCGAGAAAGTAAAGAGAATGTTTAAATTTCGCGGGCTTGGAGAGTCCGATTGTCAAACATTTTTTTATTACGTTGGTATACATGCCCTTGAAGTATGTTAAATTATTCGGCTGTTTCCATTGTTGACTATGTCTGTGACAGCCACTAAGGATAGACTTGTTTTTGTGAGCTCGATTTTCGTTTGTTAAAAGAAATGGATCAAAGAATTTGTAACAAATTTTGCGTAAAAAATGGAATAGAGTGTAACAAAGTGTGTGAAATGTTAACAAAGGCCTATGGTGAGTCTGCTATGAGTAAAGCAAGAGTTTACGAGTGGTAGAAGCGTTTCCAAGAAAGCCGTGAAGACGTTGAAGATGAAGAACGTGCTGGACGCCCCAGCACATCAACAACCGATGAAACCGTGGAAAAAGTGAAAGAAATGGTTATGAACAATCGCCGAATCACAATTAGAGAGGTCGCTGATGTCGTTCAACGCCGTTTGCGTGAAGCAATCCGAAAAAAACGCCCGGATGTATAGAAAAACAATTCATGGCTTTTGCACCACGATAATGCACCAGCTCACACTTCATTGCTTGTTCTTGAATTTTCGGCCAATAACAGTACTGTAACGGTGCCCCAGCCTCCATATTCGCCAGACATGGCTCTGTGTGACTTTTTCCTATTGCCAAAACTAAAGAGAACCTTAAAGGCCCGTCGTTTTACAGCCGTAGATGACATTAAAAGCGCATCGCTGAAAGAACTAAAGGCTATCTCAAAGATTGAGTTTGAGAAGTGTTTCGAGGATTGGAAGAAGCGCTGGCACAAGTGTATAATCTCCAATGGGGACTATTTTCAAGGCGACAACATCAATGTAGAAGAATATTTTGTTCAAAATATTAAAATTCTCGTTATTTTCTGAACACACCTCGTATGTATCCAAATATATATATATATATATATATATATATATATATATATATATATATTGTTTTGTTTCGTAATCACAATACTATTCATTATTTAAATGTATATTCTTTGCATGTTTTATATCTTATTAATGTTATATAATGTATAATGTTATTGCATTTTGCTGACTTTCCTCGCGCGTGCGTAGAATGCCGTTGCAACTTTCTTTGAATTGAATGTATAATTTCAAAAACTATAATATCTATAATTATAATTTACGCATGAACATTAAGTAAAATTCCATTTTCTTAAAAAAAATTTAATATCAGTATTTTTGGAAATACTCCGTTTTGTTTCTCTGTACGTGCCGTGTCATCGCTACATAGGAGCTGAGTTACACAGCCTAGTTCTGCTCGAAAACAACCGCGCTAAAAATTCACGTAAAATTTCTCTCCCGGCTTGGAAAGAACCTAAGCCTGCGAAACCTAATTCACTCTCGTCAAACGTCCGGTTGTTTCGCAGTGCACACGTATCTCGGGTCTATACTACGCTAGATTGATACATTTCTGTCCAGTTTTACTGCAGGTGCATCACATCGCATCTCCCGTGCACAAATGCTTTATTCTGACTGAACGTTTTTTTTAGTTTTAACAATAGAACACTGAGAAATTACGGTTGCCGCCGTAACTTCAACTATAAATACTGGTCGAAAACCATTGTTCGGCAAGAACATCGACGAGGACCACCAACTACACACATCCTACCAACATCCAGACCAACTATACAACTTGCTCGAGAGGAAACAGGAGGGATCCGGCCAACTTTAAAACGAGAATTTATTTCACAATTCCGAACCGGAAGAGTGCCTCGCCAGCCCGCGGCCGACGTGGTAAACGCCCGTACTTATATTTCTCCCGCAGACTACAACACGCATGTTCCGTTATACGTAGCAGTTGGTTATTGAGTATGCGTTGTATGTATGTGTTAATAAAGTTGTTGGTCTTTAAGACAAGCTGGCTAAACTTTTTGTTTGTAAATATTTAAAAATAATAATCATTTGAATTGTTTTTTTTATAAATTTAGTTACGTAAAAATACAAAATGGAAACACCATTTGAATAAAATGGAAAACAAGACAAAACAACTTCGATGGTTTGTCCATGTCCAAGGATAGGATGGAAATATACTTGAATAAATATGAAATTAGTGAACTTACTTTACCCTGATGTACTTTTGGTAATGTAGATACTAATTTCTTAGGGTTAGCAAACAGAAGTAAAGACAAATTGGTTATTTCCCGCTGAGGATGGTCAGCCAAAAGATATTACAATGTACAGGGTACAGTATGTTGAATAGTTTGATATTTATTCTGTAATATATTTTTTTTCATTTTGTGACAAAGAGGTTTCCTTTGTGCTTTTTGTACATCGCGTCACAGTGCTCTTTGAGCATTAGTTTTGTTAAGTATTTAATTTCATGTTATGTTTTTCAGTTTGCTGAAATGTATTGTTTACTTTTTTATAGTTGGTATTTATTTATGTGATGCAAACGTTTCGCTTTTGTTCGTTTTCATGTTTTGTGAAATTTGTGTGTTTTTTGGTCCATTCCCTGCAAGAGCTTGCCTAAGGGATTCATATTTTTGTTCCTTTTTTCGCAACACAACTGTTTTCCATTTTTGCCTCAAGTATTTGTGTTATTGTCATGGTTATTTGCCTAAACCTTAAAATCACGAATGTTTAAATTGTATTGTGTATATGAGTGAAAATAAAAATTATCTTAATCATATTTTATTTCTGAAAGTTTGTGTGTTTGTTATTCAATCACGCTTCAACCACTGGACTAATTGAGATGAAATTTGGTACGAATATGGTTTAAGTATCTGACATAAACATAGGCCTATTCCTGTTTTGAAAAACGTCATTATACTACTTACCCAGCCCAACATAAGTATTAGTATTTAGTTTTGTGACATGTGTTAACTGTAGTTATGTTTAATTATTGTTTACTGGACCTGAGATTTAGGCACCTGAGATGGACATAGATCTAATCCCATTTTAAGAATCTTAATCTGTGTTTTATTTAGTGCAAAATTATTGTTTTTAATGTTACATTTTCAATTATTTTAGTTGAAATTTTTGTCAAAACTGACTCTAATTTGTTACTTTGTGTTGAATTTTCAATATTAAATGTAAAAAAGAGTGCAGATTACGATACGTTAAAAATTACTATAATTGTAAGTATTTTCTCTTTGTGAAAGTCTGGTTTGCTTTATTGTTTGTAGTTTTGTTATTTTAAGTTTCATTAGATCAAATAATCACAATCTGGTATTTTTCATTTAAGACTTTTGAATGTTTTGACGCAGAGTGCAGAATATATAATATATACAATTTTATTAGGATACTTTAATTGTAAGGTAGTAAACAAAAAGTATATATATTTGTGTAATTACATTACATGAAAAAATGGTAAATATGCAGTGTAGCATGTCCTGGATTTTTCGATATTTTTGTTACTAAAACGCTTTATTACGTGTCCAAAGGCAAGAATCCAAAATATAAAAGCGCGGAAACCAAAAAAATAGTACGATAAAAATCGAAAATAAAAGTGACCAACATAACCTCAAAATTGCTACAGCGCGAAAATCGGTAACGTGTTGTAGATCGGTAAAACAATAAAAAAATATGTCTAACACAGGTTTTTGGTGATGAGAAACCCATTTTTTAGAAAAGAATACTTCATAACCTAACTGACACCGTTGTTGGTCATAACACGGTGATGCGTGATCTTTAATGTATATTATGATTGCGGGCAAAGCCGTGACGAGTAACATCTAATCATATTATATTTCTGAACGTTTGTTTTTGTTTATTTCTTTGTTATTCAATCACACTTTAACTACTGGACCAATTGACATTACATTTGGTATGAACACGTTTTAGGTATTTGAGATAAACACAATACTATTCCATTTTAATTGTATAATAGTGACTTTTTAATAATACTGTATTTTATTAAAATATGACAGGACACTGTTTTAGAGTATCGAGTAGCAAAAATTTGTATGTCTTGGCCGAAAACCATAAATCGTATAATATTGTAAATAGAAATATATTAAAATGAAGTGACCTATTCTGATTTTGGAAATCGACTATACATTTTATTGCCTACATTATAATTGCAGGCAAAGCCGCAACGGGTAACAGCTAGTATATATATATATATATATATATATATATATATATATATATATATATATATATATAACATATATATATATATATATATATATATATCTGTATATAACATACATATTGTGTATGTGTGTGTGTGTGCGTGCAAGCGTGTGTGTGAGTGTGTGTGTTTGTGTGCGTGAGTGCGTGTTTGTGTTGTGATATATATATATATATATATATATATATATATATATAGATCTTTAAACTAATCGTCCTATAATTAGTCCACATTAATTCTTTTCATTGACAAGTATTGAATTAAAAGTTTTATATTCGTCAGTTTAATTAAATTATCTGAATCTAACCGCCATTTTTGTCAGAGTACAGGCACAAACTTCCATGTTTCCTCTTTAAAAAAAAAAAGTTTTCGCATATTTGAGCGCTAATGCCTACTGATACACGTTATCAATTTGAGTCAAATTTTAAAGTCAAAACTTAAAAACCCGTCCCCTTTAAATTTTCAAATTATTAAACACACAAAACTATGAGAATCGTACTAAGACACATTACAATTTCAATTTATAATTGTGTTAATTTAACACAAAAAACCACCAGCGGTACAGAGGTATTTGACTTTTGGATTTTCACATTTTAATACGATTTAAAGTGATGCACATAATGATATTTAGGTCAGAGCAAATAAACATTTTGAAACAAACAAGTGCCCAATTACAGCCGGGAAAGTTTCAGAGCAAAGACTGATAAATAATGCATGCAATCAGAGAAACACGACAAGTTTATTTTGTAAAACCGAGCCCTCAATAGCGGCAGGAACAATGTGGGGTGAACATTAGAAAACAGAATTTATAGTAATTAAACTTTTTCTATTATTATAATTTTGCAAAATTGTTTAGCAATTTTTTATTTGTAAAATAAGTTATTGCTGCGGCCAAATATATTAATATATATATATATATATATATATATATATATATATATATGTGTGTGTGTGTGTGTGTGTGTGTTTAGTGTGTATTAGCAATTTTAGTCCATTTTTATTCAAGCTTAGTAAAAGTCGTTACACAGCAAAACCATTGAACAGTTTCAAAATGGCGGTAAAAAATTAAACATGTCTTCATTTACCTATAAATTTTAAAAAATCTGATTTCACTAACTTATGCAACGTTTCGCATTTTCAGTGTAATGGAAAAGTTTAATATAGACTGATAGTGAAAGACGATTTCATTTCTTAATGAACAACATTAATTGTACAGCATTAAACATATTCTTTGTATAAAAATTATTTATAGTGTTATAGCATAGACTACTGTGTTACCAGCGAAATTCGTTCATCAGTCTTAAAATGAAGGCCATTTAGGAGCTTTCTTCAAATAAAAGAAAATTCTCCTACTTTTATGGAAATCTATAGATATTCTGAATATGACTTTGACATCGATTATGTTTATTTTTTTATAGCCAATGTAATGGCACAGTTTAAAATGCTTGTTTATGCAGGTTTTAATGCTGATTATGAAGATTAAAATAGATTTTCAACTGATCGTAACGTAGAAAAATGTAAGGTGAGCGTTGTAACAGATCCCATCGTACCTCTAGCTCATACTACTCTCACTCGTCTACACAAGACACACACGCACACGTACACACACACAAATACATGACACATACACACACACACACTTACGTACACACACACACGCACACATACAAGACACACACACGCGCGCGCACACACGCGCGCGCACACACACGCGCGCACACACACACACACACACACACACACACACACACACACACACACACACACACACACACACAAGACACACTACGCACGCACGCACGCACGCACGCACGCACATATGACAGACACACGCGCGCGCGCACACACACACACACACACACACACACACACACACACACACACACACACACACACACACACACACACACACACACACACACATACAAGACACACACACGCACACGCACGCACGCGCGCACACACACACACACACACACACACACACACACACACACACACACACACACACACACACACACACACACACACATAGAAGACACACTACGCACGCACGCACGCACATATGACAGACACACACGCACACACATACATCACACACACACACACACACACATCCAAACACACACACACCCCACACCCCCCCACACACACATACAAGACACACACGCGCGCGCGCACACACGTACAAGACTCACACACACACACACGCGCGCGCGCGCACACACACACACACACACACACACACACACCTACACACTCACCCACACACAAACACCACACACACATACACATACACACACCCACACAAACCCCCCCCACACACACATACATTCACTATCCTTCATAGCTTGGCTAACTCTAAAGTGTAAAGCGACCCGTACCGGTGGAGTCGAAGTCACCTGCGTAATGGTGTGTGAAACGGTGTCCTGGGATACCTGGCGACCTCTAATTTATGCGGGGCTCTGTATCGGCGAATTCATTTCCTTAGCAACTCGTGGGAAAGATATGAGTAATTAAGTAGAGTATAGGAGCGGGGTAATGGCATACACGGTACAATTACAAAAAGTATAAGCTCTTATTGAAAAGAAGTATGATCACTGAAACAAACAGAAAAATGTCGTGAACCTACACAAATGGCCTATTCGCTAATAGGGGCGCATGTTGGTCGAAACGGGAAAATATAAAAAAAATAAAAATTATTGAAATCATGGATGCGAAGCGCACCATTGTAAACAAAAATAAGTAAAAGCAATTTCGATGGTTTGGCCACGTCCAAATGAGAGATGAAAATCGACTTTCCAAACAGGTGTTAAAATGAAATTACATGGTTACAAAAATATGGAAGACCGAGACTTAGTTAGCGCTAAGGTATTGATAAGTCAGTGAGAGAGAGAGAGAGAGAGAGAGAGAGAGAGAGAGAGAGAGAGAGAGAGAGAGAGAGAGAGAGAGAGAGGATTGGATCAAGATCTATGGAACGACAGAGAAAAATAGAAGCTAAAAATCTGAAGATCGTTTTATGCCGAAAAAGAAGAAAATGAAAGGTTAATACAGCACAACAAAAATGTCCAAATGACCTCATTGATAAAGGCTAAAAATAAAGATTTTTTTTGTGTTTAACGCCCGACTATTGTGCACACTCGGGCTAATGCAGACGATGGGATGATTTATAGCGTATGAAAATGCCAAGCCCTGGGGCCGGGAATCGAACCCGGGTCCTCGGGGTGAAAGCCTAGTACGCTATCAACTAGGCCACCGAGGCGGCTAAAAATAAAGAAAAATTTGAAATGGAATTACCATAGTAAGGATCCGGAAACATCTAAACTACTAACTGAAAAGTCGCCAATTCTAAGTGAGGACGATTTTCCTCTTGATATCCCGTCTTGATTCCTCTTCTAATCCTAGATTTTATGTAGAGACTAGGGCTGGAGAAGTTGCCGTAACTAATCATGTCGGAATAAAGAAACGGAGTGCAATAGATGTACAAAAGTCGCAGCGCAAACAGTAACCCTAGAATTTCGTTCATTCATTCATTCGCATTCATTCGTTCAAGGTAAACATAAAATGTTAAAAATTCGTTTGCATGAATGAAGCTCCTTGCATCGATTATTTACTTTAAAAATAGACAGACAAATCTCATCTTTCTCGTGAAACCCGGTTCATTCTAATTGTACATTGTATTTGTTAAGTAAAGACATACTGTGTTAAACGTTACAGAAACATTTAAATGCATTTCTTTCTGGATGAATTAGTAACATTCTTATCGGTGAAACAAAACGAACGAGTTTGGAAACGAAATCCATCCGGAAAGGCGTGAACACGTCTGTTAACAATTTGTGAGCTGATAATGTCAATAGGACTTTAAATTAAACAAGTATTTACCTGTCTGTTTTGTAGATAACAATCGCTGCACTCAGCTGTCACGCTGATGTATTTAAAAATGTATTTAAAAATGTCGCAAAATGTATTTAAAAAATAACAATAACACAGCGTATTAAAATATCGCTATTAAAATATATTGTCATTATAGATAGGTACAGATTTTCTTTTTACATTCTTCTTCTTCTCTGCTAGGATTATTGTCACTGTGTTCAGCCTTCCCTAGCTTCGTCAATTCTGTTTTCGTTGACGCGTTTCGGAGAACCTCCATCTTCAAAACTATATCTATACTGGTCACCAATGTTTATAATTTTCCATTATAAACCAGTCCTATTTATAATTATCCTGGCCAGTCCTATTTATAATTTTCTATCTCCACCTCATAACCCTCCTCTATTCCTACCCCAGCCAATCAGAAGCGAGCACGTCAGGTTTAATGTACACTTGTTGAATAGAGGAGGGGTACGAGGTGGAGATAGAAAATTATAAATAGGACGGGCCATAATATTGGTGACCAGTATAGATATAGCTTTTGAAGATGATGGTTCTCCGAAACGCGTCAACGAAAATAGAATTGACGAAGCTAGGGAAGGCAGATCATTATAATGAACATAGGTACAGATTTTACCATAGTCAAACTATATAAAAACCAATAAAACAAATTTGGAGTGAATTAAAGAAACAAAAAATTAAACCGAATATATAATTTTAACAAGTAAGATATAGTAAAGAATACATTTCTAAATAGGATTACAAGACCAGTGTGCGAGGGTGTTAGAGTCAAATTTCACATGTTCCGAAAATGTCAAAATTGAGTTAGTAGTTCTTTTACCTTATTGTTGAACTGAACAATAATACGGTTTTGGTTAGTCTCTAAAATCATATGCAAATAGCTTTACAAATGAGGGTTGCAGTCAGAATTGATTTGTTCCAAGAGAACGTGTGAGTTTTGCCGCCAGCTGTTTAGAGCAAGTCTTGTGACAGCTTTCAACCAATCAGACATCAGCTGTAGCTGTTGTGTTTGTTCTTGTGATATTGTTGCAGCCTTGTAGGTTACATTACGTTTTCTTTATTTAATGTAATAATTGTTTTTATATTAAACTTCTGTTTCAGTTTTGACGTTCTACGATAATTTACTTTATGTAAAACAAAAAAAAAGTAAAAAAAAAAAAAAGAAAAAGTAAGAAAACATACGATTTTTAATAAAATAATGTAATAATCTATCGATATCGTAGTAGTCGAAACTAACAGAAGTAAATGGGGGGTGGAAACTTACGCAGACGTTACGTGAGCTTTATACAAGGTATCTCCGAAGGGAAATTCAAAACAATCGGTTAATGCATTTGGCCAAAACTGTGAACATTCATTTTTGTAAATCAGAGGCTGTCATCTTCAAACGGAAGTGAAAGGGAAAAACCTTACACATCCGTCGTTCGGGCTTTATACAAGATACCTCCGGAAGAAAATTCAAAACATTCGGTCAATGCATTTGGCCAAAACTGCGAACATTCATTTTTTTAAATCAGAGGCTGTCATTTTCAAACGGAAGTGAAAGGGAAAAACCTTACACATTCGTCGTTCGGGCTTTATACAAGATACCTCCGAACAAAAATTCAAAACAGTCGGTCAATGCATTGGGCCAAAAATTCAAAACAGTCGGTCAATGCATTTGGCCAAAACTGCGAACATTCATTTGTGTAAATCATAGGTTGTCATCTTCAAACGGAAGTGAAATGGGAAAAATCTTACACATCCGTTGTTCGGGCTTTATACAAGGTGCCTCCGAACGAAAATTCAAAACAGTCGTCAATGCATTTGGCCAAAACTGCGAACATTCATTTTTTTAAATCAGAGGCTGTCATTTTCAAACGGAAGTGAAAGGGAAAAACCTTACACATCCGTCGTTCGGGCTTTATACAAGATACCTCCGAACAAAAATTCAAAACAGTCGGTCAATGCATTGGGCCAAAAATTCAAAACAGTCGGTCAATGCATTTGGCCAAAACTGCGAACATTCATTTTTTTAAATCAGAGGCTGTCATTTTCAAACGGAAGTGAAAGGGAAAAACCTTACACATCCGTCGTTCGGGCTTTATACAAGATACGTCCGAAGTAGGATTCCGGACACTTGGTCCCAAATGGCCCTAGCCACTGATGTATATATATATACGTGCCGTAGGTGTGCGCGAGGTGTTGGTGGCGTCGTGACGTAGGTGTACGCAAGGTGTGCGTGCCCACCGCCATCGTGTTACGTGCCCAGCCCACCCCAAAGAGTGTTATATAAAGTAAGTCTGAGCGCCTTTCTCTCTCGTGGATGGTGTATGATATATATATATATATATATGATTTGGCAGTGCCAGCCGCCATCGTGTTACGTACCCGGGGCCGGTGGATAGTGTGTTATATAAACATATAAAGTTGTGACGTCGGTGTGTGCGTTATTAATTAATCGAATAAAAAGTTGCGCGTTTCTGGCGGGGCTCGAACCGGGGACGTTGCGCGTGTGAGGCGCACGCTATGACCACTGTACCACGCGGGAGCGTCTTGGGAAATTAGTACGATTCGAGATATATGAAACGTAACGATTTTGCCCGATCGAATCGCCATCGTGGTACTTGCCTAGCCCGCCCTGAGACGGTGGATAGTACGTTATATAAACATATAAAGTACTTCATTCTATGGCCGCCGCCGCCGCCATCGTGTTACGTGCCCGGGGCCTGTGGATAGCGCGTTATATAAACATATAAATAATGTCAATCTATGACCTCTCTCTCTCTCTCTCTAGCCAGAAGGGTTGAAAGACTTCATTCTATGGCCGCCGTCATCGTGTTACGTGCCCCGGGCCTGTGGATAGTGTGTTATATAAACATATAAAGTACTTCATTCTATGGCCGCCGCCATCGTGTTACGTGCCTAGCCCGCCCTGAGACGGTGGATAGTGTGTTATATAAACATATAGGGAAATTAGTGCGATTCGAGATATATGAAACGTAACGATTTTGCCCGATCGAATCGCCATCGTGGTACGTGCCTAGCCAGCCCTGAGACGGTGGATAGTGCGTTATAGAAACATATAAAGTACTTCATTCTATGGCCGCCGCCATCGTGTTACGTGCCCGGGGCCTGTGGATAGCGCGTTATATAAACATATAAAGTACTTCATTCTACGACCACCTCTTTCTCCCTCTCTCTCTCTCTCTCTCTCTCTCTCTAGCCGCCGCCATCGTGTTACGTGCCTAGCCCCAGGTTGGTCATGGTACGTACCCAACCCGTCGCCATCATGTTCGCTGTCTAGCCTCTCTCTCTCTCTCTCTCTAGTGTCATCATGTACCTTGTCAATCCTTTGGTGCTATCATGGTACGTGACCAGCCCATTACCATTATGTACCGTGCACGGCCATTTCCGTCATCACGGTACGTACCCAACCTGTTAGATAATGTTCGCTGTCTAATCACATCATCATCATGGTACAAGCCCTATCTGTGGTCGCAACATTCCCAGCAATCGTGGTACGTGCCCAACCCGTCGCCATCATGGTACGTGCCCAGCCCGTCGCCATTACGTATCATACTCGGTCATTTCCGTCATCATGGTACGTATCCAACCCGTCGCCATCGTATACCCTGCCCAGCTTTGGTGCCATCATGGTACGTACTCAGCCCTAAGTGACATTATAGTATGTACCCAGCCCGTAGCCATCATGTACCCTTCCCAACCAGCTGCCGACGTGATGGAAGCGAATTCGTCCCGCAGCTGGCCCGTTGTAACGGTACTCGCCGTTGCTGACGTCGTCGGTACGTGCCCACTGCCATCGTGTTACGTGCCAAGTCCAGGACTAGGGTCTGTGGATAGTGTGTTATATAAACATATAAAGTATATCTATGACCGCCTCTCTCTCCCTCGTGGATGGTGTATGATATATGTACGTGCCTAGCAGGCTGTCGCCATCGTGTTACGTGCCCAGCCCAGGAATAAGGCCTGTGGATAGTGTGTTATATAAACATATAAAGTAAGTCTATCTATGACCGCCTCTCTCTCCCTCGTGGATTGTGTATGGTAGTGCCTAGCCGGCTATCGCCATCGTGTTACGTGCCTAGCCCACTCCGAGCAGGCGGATAGTGCGTTATATAAACAATTAAAGTACGTCAATCTATGACCGCCTTTCTCTCCCTCGTGGATGGTGTATGATATATGTAGGTGCCTAGCCGGCTGTCGCTATCGTGTTACGTGCTCAGCCCAGGACTAGGGCCTGTGGATAGTGTGTTATATAAACATATAAAGTAAGTCTATCTATGACCGCCTCTCTCTCTCCCTCGTGGATGGTGTATGATATATGTAGGTGCCTAGCCAGCTGTCGCCATCGTGTTACATGCCCTGCCCGTCGCCATTACGTTTCAGGCTCGGTCATTTTCGTCATCATGGAACGTACCCAACCCACCGCTATTACGTACATGCTCGGTCATTTCCGTCATCATGGTACGTACCCAATCCGTCGTCATCGTGTATCCTGCCCAGCTTTGGTGCCATCATTTTACTTACTCAGCCCTAGGTGACATTATAGTATGTACCCAGCCCGTCGCCATCATATACCCTTCTCGGCCACTATTGCCATTACGGTACGTACCCAACCCTTCGCCATCATGTAACTTGCCTAGCATCTGATGCCATAATGGAACGTACTCAGCCCTTGGTGACAATATAGTATGTACCCCACACGTCGCCATCATGTACTCTTCCAGGTCATTTCTTGCCATTATGGTACGTACCCAAACCGTCACCATCGTGTACCCTTCCCAGCCATTTTTGTCATTATGGTACGTACCCAACCCTAGGTGACATTATCGTAAGTACCCAGCCTGTCGCCATCATGTACCTTTCTTAGCCATTTTTGTCATTATGGTACGTACCCAACCCGTCGTCTTCGTGTACCCTGTTCAGCTTTATATCAATCATTACAAAGGCTCAGATCTAGGTGACTGTATAGTAAGTACCCAGCCTGTCGCTATTACGTACTCTTCCCAGGCATTTTTGTCATTGTGGTACGTACCCGACCCGTCGTCTTCGTGTACCCTGCCCAGCTTTATTTAAATCTTTACAAAGGCTAAGAACTAGGTGACATTATAGTAACTACCTAACCCGTCGCCATTATGTACCCTTCTTAACCATTTTTGTCATTATGGTACGTACCCAACCCTAGGTGACATTATCGTAGGTACCCAGCCTACGCCATCATGTACCTTTCTTAGCCATTTTGTCATTATGGTACGTACCCAACCCGTTGCCATCGTGTACCCTTCTCAACTTTGTATCAATCATTGTAAAGGCTCAGAACTAGGTGACAATATAGTAACTACCCAGCCCGTCACCATTATGTACCCTTCCCAGGCATTTTTGTCATTATGGTACGTACCCAACTCGTTGCCATCGTGTACCCTGCTCAGCTTTATATCAATAATTGCAAAGGCTCAGAACTAGGTGACATTATAGTATCTACCCAGCCCGTCGCCATTATGTACTCTTCATAGGCATTTTTGTCATTGTGGTACGTACCCGACCCGTCGTCTTCGTGTACCCTGCCCAGCTTAATTTCAATCTTTACAAAGGCTAAGAACTAGGTGACATTATAGTAACTACCTAACCCGTCGCCATTATGTACCTTTCTTAACCATTTTTGTCTTTATGGTACGTACCCAACCCGTTGCCATCGTGTACCCTGCTCAGCTTTATATCAATCATTGCAAAGGCTCGGAACTAGGTGACAATATAGTAACTACCCAGCCCGTCGCCATTATGTACTCTTCACAGGCATTTTTTTGTCATTATGGTACGTACCCAACCCGTTGCCATCGTATACTCTGCTCAGCTTTATATCAATCATTGCAAAGGCTCAGAACTAGGTGACAGTACAGTAACTACCCAGCCCGTCGCCATTATGTACTCTTCTCAGCCTTTTTGCCATTATGATACGTACCCAACCCGTCTCCATCATGTACTATCTCCAGCCATTTTCGCCATTATGATAGTACCCAACCCGTCGCCAACGTGTACCCTGCCCTCGTTTGATTCTATCATTGTAAGGACACAGCCCTAGGTGACATTATAGTATCTACCCAGCCAGTCGCTATCATATACTCTTCCCAGCAATTTTTGCCATTATGGTACGTACCCAACCCGTCGCCATCGTGTACACTGCCCTGTTTTGATTCCATCATTGCAAGAGCTCAGCCCGTAGGTAACATTATAGTATATACCCAGCCCGTCGACATCGTGTACCTTTCCCGGCCATTTTGGTCATTATGGTACGTACCCAACCCGTCGCCATCGTGTACCCTGTCCAGCTTAGGTTCCATTATGGCAAGGGCTGAAGTGGATCGTTGCCATCTGCCCACCGCCACTATCTCCACCAAGTGGGCGCCATTATAGTAGGTGCCTAGCCCTGTCGCCATTATGTATCCTCCCCACTCGAACTTTGGTGCCGTTATAATACGTACGCAACCCGTTTTCGAACGCCATCATGTACCCTGCCCAGAACGTGAAGCGGGTACATCGTTTCCTGCAGCAGGCGTAATCGTCGACTCCTATCTTGTACACAGACAGTCTGGCAAAATTCAATTTCATTTGTACGGTTCTGCAACGGCAATGGCAGAAGTAAAAACACTGGCAGATTTTGCACGCTAGCCCGTCTACTTGGCATTCGGGCGCGACGAAGCATTTCAGTTCGCAGCAGTATTGAGTTTTGTCTGTAAAAAATATAGAAAAAATCAAGCTAATACACTGGTGCACATGCTGGCAACACGCACTGTTGCACATGCTGGCAACATGCGCTTTGCGGTCGACAAGTAGCCGCAGTACTGCATTATCGCGTAGGCCAGTTGCAGCCGTGTTGTGGAGAAGGAAAGAAGCGTTGAAACAATACAAGGCGGACATAATACAAGCGTTCACGAGGTAAAACGAATTATATTTTTTCACTATCGGCCCTAGGTGACATTACAGTACGTACCCAACCCGTCGCCATTATGTACCCTGCCTAGCATATAGTGCTATCATGACACGTGCCCAGCCCGTCGCCATCATGTACCCTTCCCAGGTCATTTTCACCATTATAGTACGTACCCAAACCTTCGCCATCGTGTATCCTGCCCAGCTTTGGTGCCATCATTTTACTTACTTAGCCCTAGGTGACATGTCGCCATCATGTACTCTTCCCGGCTATTTTTGCCAATATGGTAAGTACCCAACCCGTCGCCATCGTGTGCTTTGTCTAGCATCTGGGGCATCATGGTACGTACTCCGCCTAAGCGACATTATAGTATGTACCCAGTCAGTCTCTATCATGTACTCTTCCCAGCCATTTTGCCATTATGGTACGCACCCAACCCGTCGCCATCGTATATCCTGCCCAGCTTTGGTTCCATTATTGCAAGGGCTCACCCCTAGGTGACATTATAGTGTATAGCCAACCTGTGGCCAACATGTATCTTTCCCGACCATTTTGCCATTATGGTACGTACCCAACTCGTCTCCATCGTGTACCCTGCTCAACTTTAGTCCATCATAGTACGTACTCAGACCTAAATGAAATTATAGTATGTACCCAGCCCGTCGCCATCGTGTACCCTTCAAACCACTTTTTGTCATTATGGTACGTATTCAGTCCGTCGCCATCATATACCTTGCCTATCATTTGGTGCCATCACGGTACATACTCAGCCCTAGGTGACATTATAGTATATACCCAGTCCTTCGCCATCATCACAGCTTTCCCAACCATTTTTTTTTTGCAATTATGGTAAGTACCGAAACCGTCTCCATCATGTACTCTTCCCAGTCATTTTTGCCATTATGATACCCAAAAGTCTCCATCATGTACTCTTCCCAGCCATTTTTGCTATTATGATACCCAAAAGTCTCCATCATGTACTCTTCTCAGCCATTTTTGCCATTATGATAAGTACCTAAACCGTCTCCATCATGTACTCTTTCCAACCATTACCATTATGGTACGTACCCAACCCGTTGCCATCGTGTACCCTGGCCAGCCTTGGTTCCATCGTGACATGGGTTCATCCCTAGGTGACATTATAGTAAGTACCCAACCAGTCGCCATCGTGCAGCCTGCCCAGCTTTGGTTCCATCATGGCAAGGGCTCTGCCCTAGAGATGTGTAAGATTAATCCCCATTTACTTATGCTACAATATGGCAGCCTCTGGTTTAACGAGACGAGTGTACGCAGCTTTGGTCAAACGCAATGATCGATTATTTTAAAATTCAGTTGGAGGATATCTTGTATAAAGTCCAAATGTATGTTTAATACTTCTTTTACATCGGTTTCAAGATGGCGGCTTTTATTTTAACGATGTCGAATGTACGAATTTTTAATCAAAGGCATTGGTCGATTTTTTTTTGCAATTTGGTACGAAGAAAACTTGGTATAAAGCCTGAAAGATGTATGGGCAATGTTATCCTCATTCACTTCCGTTTCAAGATGGCGGACTCTGACCATGTCTTGTATAAAGGCTAAATGTATGTTTAACACTTTTTCCTAAGAAACATTGGTATAAAACCTGAAAGACGTATGTATAAGGTTTTCCTCACTCACTCACTTCTGTTTCAAGACGGCTGGCTCTGATTCAAAGTTGAGAGTATACTGGCTGCACGGCAAAACCTATCATAATTTCGATCAACTCTTATTATAAATTATTTTAATTATATCGAATGCCATTATACTACACACCAGACCTATTAAGCACAAACATGTTTAATTGAGGTCATCCAAATGTAGGTGTGAGTGTCAAGTGTTAAAGTCTTGTAAGTGTAAGTGTGTGTGTTAGGGTACCCCGAGGGACGTCTAAGTCCTCTCAACAGGTGCAGTTAGTCTACACACCCATGTAGGGGCTAAGATAGTAAAACAATGAAAAGCATAATGCAGGTGACATAGCTATTTACTGTGATATTTCATTTCAATGAATATGAAAGCATGCAATAAAATCAATAAATAACAACCGGCTTGTAGTCCAAATGAATGTTTAACACTTTTTCCTAAGACACGTTGTACAAAGCCTGAAAGACTTATGTGTAAGGTTATCCTCACTCACTCACTTCTGTTTCAAGACACATATTAATTATATCGAATACCATTATACCGCACACAAAATCTATTAAGCACAAACATGTTTAATTGAGGCCATCCAAATGTAGGTGTGAGTGTAAAGTGTTAAAGTCTTGTAAGTGTAAGTGTGTGTGTGTGTGTGTGTGTGTGTGTGTGTGTGTGTGTGTGTGTGTGTGTGTGTGTGTGTGTGTGTGTTTTAGGGTACCCCGAGGGACGTCTAAGTCTTCCCAACAGGTGCAGTTAGTCTACACACACTTGTAGGGGGCTAAGATAGTAAAACAATGAAAAGCATAATGCAGGTAACATAGCTAATTACTGTGATATTTCATTTCAATGAATATGAAAGCATGCAATCAAATCAATAAATAACAACCGGCTTGTAGTCCAAATGTATGTTTAACACTTTTTCCTAAGAAACCTTTTACAAAGCATGAAAGACGTGTGAGTAAGGTTATCCTCACTCACTCACTTCTGTTTCAAGACAGCTGGCTCTGATTCAAAGTTGAGAGTATACTGGCTGCACGGCAAAACCTAACGTAATTTTGATCACCTCTTATTATAAATCTTTTTAATTATATCGAATACCATTATACCGCACACCAGACCTATTAAGCACAAACATGTTTAATTGAGGCCATCCAAATGTAGGTGTGAGTGTAAAGTGTTAAAGTCTTGTAAGTGTAAGTGTGTGTGTGTTAGGGTACCCTCGAGGGACGTCTAAGTCCTCTCAACAGGTGCAGTTAGTCTACACACACATGTAGGGGGCTAAGATAGTAAAAAATGAAAAGCATAATGCAGGTAACATAGCTAATTACTGTGATATTTCATTTCAATGTATATGAAAGCATGCAATCAAATCAATAAATAACAACCAGTTTAGTTAAACAGTAAATATTTATTATTAGCATTTTAAACGTTATGAGCGGAAGTTACCATAATATTTGAAAATTTAATAAAATCGTTTGAAAACATAGTTTAGTATTTATGTACTTAGAAAAAAAAACACACAGCCACGTTTTAATTTTACTAAATGTTCTTCTGCCGCAGTTAACGGTAAGGAACAGAAACTACGCAATACGTAGTTACGTTTGCAACGACGTCGACGACAACGACGACGACGACGACGAAGACAACGATGACGACGAAGGCAACGATGACCAGGATAACGACGACACGACATTGACAACTGCAACGACGATGATTTCGAAGATGGCATCTACATCAATGACAACGACAACGACGGCAATGGCGACAACGTCAACGGCGATCTATGTAAGCAACAGATATACGGCAACATCAGAAAGAACTATTCACAGGGTAATAAATAGATTGCAGTCGTGGACAAAATGTCGTATAGACGTCACTCTTAGTACTACTATCCCCTCACCAGTAGCGGCGAAACAGTTAAGTTATGTCTGCCCTATTAAATACGGAGGCCAAGTACAAACGTAATACGACTTCTGCACATTGGGTATTCCCTAACGCGCAAGATACACTAGTAGCAAAAAAAAAAAAATAAACGTGACCGCATGTTATGGCGTTATCCGGCGATTTGTTCGAACAAAGTAAACAAGAAGGAATAGTTTGTATATTGTCGCTCATTTCAAAATCTAGGAACACTTGCATGCTGCGTTTGATCTCTTTCTCACAGTAGGGGCACTCGGTAAGCTGTTCCAGACATTCCCTGCAAGCTACGTGTCCGCCAGGAATCATCGCGACCCATTTTTAGGTATCGCAACAGCAAGGAGCGACCTCGGTGAGCCGATCCCGCCACGGTTCCGCTTCCGGTTCGTTGAGACGTGGATGATCGTACGTGACCACCACATTGGATTCGATGTAATTATAGTAGCTATAATTATTTTTGATGCAAATAAAGTATGCACTCACTTTCGTTTGTCCTTGGGTGAATTACTTCCCTTCCACCCTTGTGGTTATATAGACATATTGTGTGTGTGTGTGTGTGTGTGTGTGTGTGTGAGAGAGAGAGAGAGAGAGAGAGAGAGAGAGAGAGAACCGATCAACCCGCAACACCTGCATAATGATAGCTTTCACTGATTTGTGAATTTGTTTTTATTTAATGAGTGTGTACCTGCTTTTTGATGACTTTCTACTATTTTCTTGGTTCGGAACAGTAAACCTGATACTCCTAATTACCCATGCAACACTATATACACAATATTTCAATACTGTTCAACCCTGCAGGGTGCAGACTAACTACACCTGTTGAGAGGATTTAGACATCCTTCGCGGTAGTGCGCGCGTGCGCGAAACGCTACGCTGACAGTGTAATCTTATATTGTAATAAACCTAAAAAGTTAAAATACAAAAAAATTAAAAAATATAAAACAAAAAAAAACTTTTTGGGAGACTACAATTTTGTCATGGAGTGGTAGTCACCGGGAGTAGCGATGGTTTGGGGCTACTCCCTCAAGGGGTTAAGCCTTCTGCTTAACACCGGATTGTAATGTGAGCTACGATGGTGGCTTCACCACCTCGTACGACAGTTCCAACACCGTGTACAAACACAGAGGACAATCGTGAATACGTTTATGCGGGCCCTGAAAAGGGCCATTTGTACCTGCTGCTCCTCGGATTCAAGGAGAAGAAGAAGAGGGTATTAAGGGACATGTCAACGGATAACGACTCTAATGTAGAGTCCTACATATCAGTGTCCAGAACGTCAAGTAGTAGAGTTACGTCAAAGTCGAGGGCTACGTATGTCTGTGGTGATGGTGGCGGCGGTGGTGGTGGAGGTAACGGCGGCGGACGGGGGCGACGACGACGAACTGCAATGTTTATGACACCCAAAAATGACCAACCTTTCTCGTCGTCGTCGCCCCCGTCCGCCGCCGTTACCTCCACCACCACCGCCGCCACCATCACCACAGACATACGTAGCCCTCGACTTTGACGTAACCTCTACTCTTGACGTTCTGGACACTGATATGTAGGACTCTACATTAGAGTCGTTATCCGTTGACATGTCCCTTAATACCCCTCTTTCTTCTCCTTGAATCCGAGGAGCAGCGTACAAATGGCCCTTTTCAGGGCCCGCATAAACGTATTCACGATTGTCCTCTGTGTTTGTACACGGTGTTGGAACCGTCGTACGAGGTGGTGAAGCCACCATCGTAGCCCACATTACAATCCGGTGTTAAGCAGAAGGCTTAACCCCTTGAGGGAGTAGCCCCAAACCATCGCTACTCCCGGTGACTACCACTCCATGACAAAATTGTAGTCTCCCAAAAAGTTTTTTTTTTTTGTTTTATATTTTTTAATTTTTTTTTGTATTTTTACTTTTTAGGTTTATTACAATATAAGATTACACCGTCAGCGTAGCGTTCGCGCACGCGCGCACTACCGCGAAGGATGTCTAAATCCTCTCAACAGGTGTAGTTAGTCTGCACCCTGCAGGGTTGAACAGTATTGAAATATTGTGTATATAGTGTTGCATGGGTAATTAGGAGTATCAGGTTTACTGTTCCGAACCAAGAAAATAGTAGAAAGTCATCAAAAAGCAGGTACACACTCATTAAATAAAAACAAATTCACAAATCAGTGAAAGCTATCATTATGCAGGTGTTGCGGGTTGATCGGTTCTCTCTCTCTCTCTCTCTCTCTCTCTCTCTCTCTCACACACACACACACACACACACACACACACAATATGTCTATATAACCACAAGGGTGGAAGGGAAGTAATTCACCCAAGGACAAACGAAAGTGAGTGCATACTTTATTTGCATCAAAAATAATTATAGCTACTATAATTACATCGAATCAATGTGGTGGTCACGTACGATCATCCACGTCTCAACGAACCGGAAGCGGAACCGTGGCGGGATCGGCTCACCGAGGTCGCTCCTTGCTGTTGCGATACCTAAAAATGGGTCGCGATGATTCCTGGCGGACACGTAGCTTGCAGGGAATGTCTGGAACAGCTTACCGAGTGCCCCTACTGTGAGAAAGAGATCAAACGCAGCATGCAAGTGTTCCTAGATTTTGAAATGAGCGACAATATACAAACTATTCCTTCTTGTTTACTTTGTTCGAACAAATCGCCGGATAACGCCATAACATGCGGTCACGTTTATTTTTTTTTGCTACTAGTGTATCTTGCGCGTTAGGGAATACCCAATGTGCAGAAGTCGTATTACGTTTGTACTTGGCCTCCGTATTTAATAGGGCAGACATAACTTAACTGTTTCGCCGCTACTGATGAGGGGATAGTAGTACTAAGAGTGACGTCTATACGACATTTTGTCCACGACTGCAATCTATTTATTACCCTGTGAATAGTTCTTTCTGATGTTGCCGTATATCTGTTGCTTACATAGATCGCCGTTGACGTTGTCGCCATTGCCGTCGTTGTCGTTGTCATTGATGTAGATGCCATCTTCGAAATCATCGTCGTTGCAGTTGTCAATGTCGTGTCGTCGTTATCCTGGTCATCGTTGCCTTCGTCGTCATCGTTGTCTTCGTCGTCGTCGTCGTCGTTGTCGTCGACGTCGTTGCAAACGTAACTACGTATTGCGTAGTTTCTGTTCCTTACCGTTAACTGCGGCAGAAGAACATTTAGTAAAATTAAAACGTGGCTGTGTGTTTTTTTTTCTAAGTACATAAATACTAAACTATGTTTTCAAACGATTTTATTAAATTTTCAAATATTATGGTAACTTCCGCTCATAACGTTTAAAATGCTAATAATAAATATTTACTGTTTAACTAAACTGGTTGTTATTTATTGATTTGATTGCATGCTTTCATATTCATTGAAATGAAATATCACAGTAATTAGCTATGTTACCTGCATTATGCTTTTCATTGTTTTACTATCTTAGCCCCCTACTTGTATGTGTGTGTAGACTAACTGCACCTGTTGAGAGGACTTAGACATCCCTCGGGGTACCATAACACACACACACAAACACACTTTACACTTACACCTACATTTGGATGGCCTCAATTAAACATGTTTGTGCTTAATAGGTCTGGTGTGCGGTATAATTGTATTCGATATAATTAATATATGTCTTGAAACAGAAGTGAGTGAGTGAGGATAACCTTACACATACGTCTTTCAGGCTTTGTACAACGTTTCTTAGGAAAAAGTGTTAAACATACATTTGGACTACAAGCCGGTTGTTATTTATTGATTTGATTGCATGCTTTCATATACATTGAAATGAAATATCACAGTAATTAGCTATGTTACCTGCATTATGCTTTTCATTTTTTACTATCTTAGCCCCCTACATGTGTGTGTAGACTAACTGCACCTGTTGAGAGGACTTAGACGTCCCTCGGGGTACCCTAACACACACACACTTACACTTACAAGACTTTAACACTTTACACTCACACCTACATTTGGATGGCCTCAATTAAACATGTTTGTGCTTAATAGGTCTGGTGTGCGGTATAATGGTATTCGATATAATTAAAAAGATTTATAATAAGAGGTCATCAAAATTACGTTAGGTTTTGCCGTGCAGCCAGTATACTCTCAACTTTGAATCAGAGCCAGCCGTCTTGAAACAGAAGTGAGTGAGTGAGGATAACCTTACTCACACGTCTTTCATGCTTTGTAAAAGGTTTCTTAGGAAAAAGTGTTAAACATACATTTGGACTACAAGCCGGTTGTTATTTATTGATTTGATTGCATGCTTTCATATTCATTGAAATGAAATATCACAGTAATTAGCTATGTTACCTGCATTATGCTTTTCATTGTTTTACTATCTTAGCCCCCTACAAGTGTGTGTAGACTAACTGCACCTGTTGGGAGGACTTAGACGTCCCTCGGGGTACCCTAAAACACACACACACACACACACACACACACACACACACACACACACACACACACACACTACACTTACAAGACTTTAACACTTTACACTCACACCTACATTTGGATGGCCTCAATTAAACATGTTTGTGCTTAATAGATTTTGTGTGCGGTATAATGGTATTCGATATAATTAATATGTGTCTTGAAACAGAAGTGAGTGAGTGAGGATAACCTTACACATAAGTCTTTCAGGCTTTGTACAACGTGTCTTAGGAAAAAGTGTTAAACATTCATTTGGACTACAAGCCGGTTGTTATTTATTGATTTTATTGCATGCTTTCATATTCATTGAAATGAAATATCACAGTAAATAGCTATGTCACCTGCATTATGCTTTTCATTGTTTTACTATCTTAGCCCCCTACATGGGTGTGTAGACTAACTGCACCTGTTGAGAGGACTTAGACGTCCCTCGGGGTACCCTAACACACACACTTACACTTACAAGACTTTAACACTTGACACTCACACCTACATTTGGATGACCTCAATTAAACATGTTTGTGCTTAATAGGTCTGGTGTGTAGTATAATGGCATTCGATATAATTAAAATAATTTATAATAAGAGTTGATCGAAATTATGATAGGTTTTGCCGTGCAGCCAGTATACTCTCAACTTTGAATCAGAGCCAGCCGTCTTGAAACAGAAGTGAGTGAGTGAGGAAAACCTTATACATACGTCTTTCAGGTTTTATACCAATGTTTCTTAGGAAAAAGTGTTAAACATACATTTAGCCTTTATACAAGACATGGTCAGAGTCCGCCATCTTGAAACGGAAGTGAATGAGGATAACATTGCCCATACATCTTTCAGGCTTTATACCAAGTTTTCTTCGTACCAAATTGCAAAAAAAAATCGACCAATGCCTTTGATTAAAAATTCGTACATTCGACATCGTTAAAATAAAAGCCGCCATCTTGAAACCGATGTAAAAGTATTAAACATACATTTGGACTTTATACAAGATATCCTCCAACTGAATTTTAAAATAATCGATCATTGCGTTTGACCAAAGCTGCGTACACTCGTCTCGTTAAACCAGAGGCTGCCATATTGTAGCATAAGTAAATGGGGATTAATCTTACACATCTCTAGGGCAGAGCCCTTGCCATGATGGAACCAAAGCTGGGCAGGCTGCACGATGGCGACTGGTTGGGTACTTACTATAATGTCACCTAGGGATGAACCCATGTCACGATGGAACCAAGGCTGGCCAGGGTACACGATGGCAACGGGTTGGGTACGTACCATAATGGTAATGGTTGGAAAGAGTACATGATGGAGACGGTTTAGGTACTTATCATAATGGCAAAAATGGCTGAGAAGAGTACATGATGGAGACTTTTTGGGTATCATAATAGCAAAAATGGCTGGGAAGAGTACATGATGGAGACTTTTTGGGTATCATAATGGCAAAAATGACTGGGAAGAGTACATGATGGAGACGGTTTCGGTACTTACCATAATTGCAAAAAAAAAATGGTTGGGAAAGCTGTGATGATGGCGAAGGACTGGGTATATACTATAATGTCACCTAGGGCTGAGTATGTACCGTGATGGCACCAAATGATAGGCAAGGTATATGATGGCGACGGACTGAATACGTACCATAATGACAAAAAAGTGGTTTGGAAGGGTACACGATGGCGACGGGCTGGGTACATACTATAATTTCATTTAGGTCTGAGTACGTACTATGATGGACTAAAGTTGAGCAGGGTACACGATGGAGACGAGTTGGGTACGTACCATAATGGCAAAATGGTCGGGAAAGATACATGTTGGCCACAGGTTGGCTACACACTATAATGTCACCTAGGGGTGAGCCCTTGCAATAATGGAACCAAAGCTGGGCAGGATATACGATGGCGACGGGTTGGGTGCGTACCATAATGGCAAAATGGCTGGGAAGAGTACATGATAGAGACTGACTGGGTACATACTATAATGTCGCTTAGGGCGGAGTACGTACCATGATGCCCCAGATGCTAGACAAAGCACACGATGGCGACGGGTTGGGTACTTACCATATTGGCAAAAATAGCCGGGAAGAGTACATGATGGCGACATGTCACCTAGGGCTAAGTAAGTAAAATGATGGCACCAAAGCTGGGCAGGATACACGATGGCGAAGGTTTGGGTACGTACTATAATGGTGAAAATGACCTGGGAAGGGTACATGATGGCGACGGGCTGGGCACGTGTCATGATAGCACTATATGCTAGGCAGGGTACATAATGGCGACGGGTTGGGTACGTACTGTAATGTCACCTAGGGCCGATAGTGAAAAAAATATAATTCGTTTTACCTCGTGAACGCTTGTATTATGTCCGCCTTGTATTGTTTCAACGCTTCTTTCCTTCTCCACAACACGGCTGCAACTGGCCTACGCGATAATGCAGTACTGCGGCTACTTGTCGACCGCAAAGCGCATGTTGCCAGCATGTGCAACAGTGCGTGTTGCCAGCATGTGCACCAGTGTATTAGCTTGATTTTTTCTATATTTTTTACAGACAAAACTCAATACTGCTGCGAACTGAAATGCTTCGTCGCGCCCGAATGCCAAGTAGACGGGCTAGCGTGCAAAATCTGCCAGTGTTTTTACTTCTGCCATTGCCGTTGCAGAACCGTACAAATGAAATTGAATTTTGCCAGACTGTCTGTGTACAAGATAGGAGTCGACGATTACGCCTGCTGCGGAAACGATGTACCCGCTTCACGTTCTGGGCAGGGTACATGATGGCGTTCGAAAACGGGTTGCGTACGTATTATAACGGCACCAAAGTTCGAGTGGGGAGGATACATAATGGCGACAGGGCTGAGGCACCTACTATAATGGCGCCCACTTGGTGGAGATAGTGGCGGTGGGCAGATGGCAACGATCCACTTCAGCCCTTGCCATAATGGAACCTAAGCTGGACAGGGTACACGATGGCGACGGGTTGGGTACGTACCATAATGACCAAAATGGCCGGGAAAGGTACACGATGTCGACGGGCTGGGTATATACTATAATGTTACCTACGGGCTGAGCTCTTGCAATGATGGAATCAAAACAGGGCAGTGTACACGATGGCGACGGGTTGGGTACGTACCATAATGGCAAAAATTGCTGGGAAGAGTATATGATAGCGACTGGCTGGGTAGATACTATAATGTCACCTAGGGCTGTGTCCTTACAATGATAGAATCAAACGAGGGCAGGGTACACGTTGGCGACGGGTTGGGTACTATCATAATGGCGAAAATGGCTGGAGATAGTACATGATGGAGACGGGTTGGGTACGTATCATAATGGCAAAAAAGGCTGAGAAGAGTACATAATGGCGACGGGCTGGGTAGTTACTGTACTGTCACCTAGTTCTGAGCCTTTGCAATGATTGATATAAAGCTGAGCAGAGTATACGATGGCAACGGGTTGGGTACGTACCATAATGACAAAAAAAATGCCTGTGAAGAGTACATAATGGCGACGGGCTGGGTAGTTACTATATTGTCACCTAGTTCCGAGCCTTTGCAATGATTGATATAAAGCTGAGCAGGGTACACGATGGCAACGGGTTGGGTACGTACCATAAAGACAAAAATGGTTAAGAAAGGTACATAATGGCGACGGGTTAGGTAGTTACTATAATGTCACCTAGTTCTTAGCCTTTGTAAAGATTGAAATTAAGCTGGGCAGGGTACACGAAGACGACGGGTCGGGTACGTACCACAATGACAAAAATGCCTATGAAGAGTACATAATGGCGACGGGCTGGGTAGATACTATAATGTCACCTAGTTCTGAGCCTTTGCAATTATTGATATAAAGCTGAGCAGGGTACACGATGGCAACGAGTTGGGTACGTACCATAATGACAAAAAATGCCTGGGAAGGGTACATAATGGTGACGGGCTGGGTAGTTACTATATTGTCACCTAGTTCTGAGCCTTTACAATGATTGATACAAAGTTGAGAAGGGTACACGATGGCAACGGGTTGGGTACGTACCATAATGACAAAATGGCTAAGAAAGGTACATGATGGCGTAGGCTGGGTACCTACGATAATGTCACCTAGGGTTGGGTACGTACCATAATGACAAAAATGGTTAAGAAGGGTACATAATGGCGACGGGTTAGGTAGTTACTATAATGTCACCTAGTTCTTAGCCTTTGTAAAGATTTAAATAAAGCTGGGCAGGGTACACGAAGACGACGGGTCGGGTACGTACCACAATGACAAAAATGCCTGGGAAGAGTACGTAATAGCGACAGGCTGGGTACTTACTATACAGTCACCTAGATCTGAGCCTTTGTAATGATTGATATAAAGCTGAACAGGGTACACGAAGACGACGGGTTGGGTACGTACCATAATGACAAAAATGGCTAAGAAAGGTACATGATGGCGACAGGCTGGGTACTTACGATAATGTCACCTAGGGTTGGGTACGTACCATAATGACAAAAATGGCTGGGAAGGGTACACGATGGTGACGGTTTGGGTACGTACCATAATGGCAAGAAATGACCTGGAAGAGTACATGATGGCGACGTGTGGGGTACATACTATATTGTCACCAAGGGCTGAGTACGTTCCATTATGGCATCAGATGCTAGGCAAGTTACATGATGGCGAAGGGTTGGGTACGTACCGTAATGGCAATAGTGGCCGAGAAGGGTATATGATGGCGACGGGCTGGGTACATACTATAATGTCACCTAGGGCTGAGTAAGTAAAATGATGGCACCAAAGCTGGGCAGGATACACGATGACGACGGATTGGGTACGTACCATGATGACGGAAATGACCGAGCATGTACGTAATAGCGGTGGGTTGGGTACGTTCCATGATGACGAAAATGACCGAGCCTGAAACGTAATGGCGACGGGCAGGGCATGTAACACGATGGCGACAGCTGGCTAGGCACCTACATATATCATACACCATCCACGAGGGAGAGAGAGAGGCGGTCATAGATAGACTTACTTTATATGTTTATATAACACACTATCCACAGGCCCTAGTCCTGGGCTGAGCACGTAACACGATAGCGACAGCCGGCTGAGGCACCTACATATATCATACACCATCCACGAGGAGAGAAAGGCGGTCATAGATTGACGTACTTTAATTGTTTATATAACGCACTATCCGCCTGCTCGGAGTGGGCTAGGCACGTAACACGATGGCGATAGCCGGCTAGGCACTACCATACACAATCCACGAGGAGAGAGAGGCGGTCATAGATAGACTTACTTTATATGTTTATATAACACACTATCCACAGGCCTTATTCCTGGGCTGGGCACGTAACACGATGGCGACAGCCTGCTAGGCACGTACATATATCATACACCATCCACGAGGGAGAGAGAGAGGCGGTCATAGATATACTTTATATGTTTATATAACACACTATCCACAGACCCTAGTCCTGGACTTGGCACGTAACACGATGGCAGTGGGCACGTACCGACGACGTCAGCAACGGCGAGTACCGTTACAACGGGCCAGCTGCGGGACGAATTCGCTTCCATCACGTCGGCAGCTGGTTGGGAAGGGTACATGATGGCTACGGGCTGGGTACATACTATAATGTCACTTAGGGCTGAGTACGTACCATGATGGCACCAAAGCTGGGCAGGGTATACGATGGCGACGGGTTGGATACGTACCATGATGACGGAAATGACCGAGTATGATACGTAATGGCGACGGGCTGGGCACGTACCATGATGGCGACGGGTTGGGCACGTACCACGATTGCTGGGAATGTTGCGACCACAGATAGGGCTTGTACCATGATGATGATGTGATTAGACAGCGAACATTATCTAACAGGTTGGGTACGTACCGTGATGACGGAAATGGCCGTGCACGGTACATAATGGTAATGGGCTGGTCACGTACCATGATAGCACCAAAGGATTGACAAGGTACATGATGACACTAGAGAGAGAGAGAGAGAGGCTAGACAGCGAACATGATGGCGACGGGTTGGGTACGTACCATGACCAACCTGGGGCTAGGCACGTAACACGATGGCGGCGGCTAGAGAGAGAGAGGGAGAAAGAGGTGGTCGTAGAATGAAGTACTTTATATGTTTATATAACGCGCTATCCACAGGCCCCGGGCACGTAACACGATGGCGGCGGCCATAGAATGAAGTACTTTATATGTTTATATAACGCACTATCCACCGTCTCAGGGCTGGCTAGGCGCGTACCACGATGGCGATTCGATCGGGCAAAATCGTTACGTTTCATATATCTCGAATCGCACTAATTTCCCTATATGTTTATATAACACACTATCCACCGTCTCAGGGCGGGCTAGGCACGTAACACGATGGCGGCGGCCATAGAATGAAGTACTTTATATGTTTATATAACACACTATCCACAGGCCCGGGGCACGTAACACGATGACGGCGGCCATAGAATGAAGTCTTTCAACCCTTCTGGCTAGAGAGAGAGAGAGAGGTCATAGATTGACATTATTTATATGTTTATATAACGCGCTATCCACAGGCCCCGGGCACGTAACACGATGGCGGCGGCGGCGGCCATAGAATGAAGTACTTTATATGTTTATATAACGTACTATCCACCGTCTCAGGGCGGGCTAGGCAAGTACCACGATGGCGATTCGATCGGGCAAAATCGTTACGTTTCATATATCTCGAATCGTACTAATTTCCCAAGACGCTCCCGCGTGGTACAGTGGTCATAGCGTGCGCCTCACACGCGCAACGTCCCCGGTTCGAGCCCCGCCAGAAACGCGCAACTTTTTATTCGATTAATTAATAACGCACACACCGACGTCACAACTTTATATGTTTATATAACACACTATCCACCGGCCCCGGGTACGTAACACGATGGCGGCTGGCACTGCCAAATCATATATATATATATATATATATATATATATATATATATCATACACCATCCACGAGAGAGAAAGGCGCTCAGACTTACTTTATATAACACTCTTTGGGGTGGGCTGGGCACGTAACACGATGGCGGTGGGCACGCACACCTTGCGTACACCTACGTCACGACGCCACCAACACCTCGCGCACACCTACGGCACGTATATATATATACATCAGTGGCTAGGGCCATTTGGGACCAAGTGTCCGGAATCCTACTCTCCGAACAAAAATTCAAAACAGTCGGTCAATGCATTGGGCCAAAAATTCAAAACAGTCGTCAATGCATTTGGCCAAAACTGCGAACATTCATTTTTGTAAATCATAGGTTGTCATCTTCAAACGGAAGTGAAATGGTAAAAATCTTACACATCCGTTGTTCGGGCTTTATACAAGGTACCTCCGAACGAAAATTCAAAACAGTCGGTCAATGCATTTGGCCAAAACTTCGAACATTCATTTTTTTAAATCAGAGGCTGTCATTTTCAAACGGAAGTGAAAGGGAAAAACCTTACACATCCGTCGTTCGGGCTTTATACAAGATACCTCCGAACAAAAATTCAAAACAGTCGGTCAATGCATTGGGCCAAAAATTCAAAACAGTCGGTCAATGCATTTGGCCAAAACTGCGAACATTCATTTGTGTAAATCATAGGTTGTCATCTTCAAACGGAAGTGAAATGGGAAAAATCTTACACATCCGTTGTTCGGGCTTTATACAAGGTGCCTCTGAACGAAAATTCAAAACAGTCGTCAATGCATTTGGCCAAAACTGCGAACATTCATTTTTTTAAATCAGAGGCTGTCATTTTCAAACGGAAGTGAAAGGGAAAAACCTTACACATCCGTCGTTCGGGCTTTATACAAGATACCTCCGAACAAAAATTCAAAACAGTCGGTCAATGCATTGGGCCAAAAATTCAAAACAGTCGGTCAATGCATTTGGCCAAAACTGCGAACATTCATTTGTGTAAATCATAGGTTGTCATCTTCAAACGGAAGTGAAATGGGAAAAATCTTACACATCCGTTGTTCGGGCTTTATACACGGTACCTCCGAACGAAAATTCAAAACAGTCGGTCAATGCATTTGGCCAAAACTGCGAACATTCATTTTTGTAAATCATAGGTTGTCATCTCCAAACGGAAGTGAAAGGGAAAAATCTTACACATCCGTCGTTCGGGCTTTATACAAGGTACTGCCGAACGGAAATTCAAAACAGTCGGTCAATGCATTTGGCCAAAACTGCGAACATTCACTTTTGTAAATTAGAAGCTGTCACCTTCAAACGGAAGTGAAAGGGGAAAATCTTACACATCCGTCTTTTGGGCTTTATACAAGGTACTGCCGAACGGAAATTCAAAACAGTCGGTCAATGCATTTGGCCAAAACTGCGAACATTCACTTTTGTAAATTAGAAGCTGTCACCTTCAAACGGAAGTGAAATGGGAAAATCTTACACATCCGTCGTTCGGGCTTTATACAAGGTACCTCCGAACGGAAATTCAAAACAATCGGTCAATGCATTTGGCCAAAAATTCAAAACAGTCGGTCAATGCATTCGGCCAAAACTGCGAACATTCACTTTTGTAAATCAGAGGCTGTCATCTTCAAACGAAAGTGAAAGGGGAATGTTAGAAATAGATTGTTAACGTCAGCGAGACAGCTGCGCGCCACACGTATTTCCGCACCCCTTTCTAAACCCGATTGCATGTCTTCACGAAAAATTCATTACTTTCCTTCCTAATCCGCGACACTACTGTTTCCAGCATCATAATGAAGAGAATTACCCCGGCTTTATTCCTTAGCAAACAGTCGTTTATGGACGTAGGGGATGGATACTTTATTAATTTATTAAAACATCCCCGGGTTAAGGGAGGGTTAAAACCGCCCTTACCGAAGTATTCACGCCAATTTACTGTGGGCGATGTATAATCCGTTTGTAACTTATTTCGTTTTGAAAAATGAAAAAAAAAACCTCGCTTCGCTCGAATGGGCGGAGGCGTCTTTAGACAGTCCTTTAATCGAGCAAAATATTAATGTCAGTCTCAATAATTTAGAGTATTTTATTCAAACTTGCCTCTGATCATTGAATTCATTAAAACAATAATGAAAGAGTTTTCAATTTAAATTTATTTTACTAAACATAATTGTAATAATTCATGTTTATATTATCAATAATGCACTATTTATAGTGCATTGCATAACTTTCTCACTAAAAGTCCAGAACACTTAAAAGTTTTTGAATGACATTCAAGGCAATTATTTGTAAAATACCCAAACAAGTCTCAGTTTTTTCGCCTCGAAATTTTTACTTTAAAATTTCTCGTTATTCACCTACATACGCAGGCATTTTGTAGTAAATGCGTATTGTCAGTATGATTACATTTTGTCAATCTTAACGTATGAACATTTATCAATTCATACAGCGCAACTTGGCGTGATGGAAGCAAACATTAAAAAAGAATAAATGTAATAACAACAATAAAATAACATTTATTATGGAAAAATTTTTGAGATTAAAAAATATTATAAATAAACACCAACCATTTAAACACTCATATGTTTTGCTAAGAATGTTTACGTATTTCATTTTATTGTATATCTTACATGAATACTCGATAAGTGTGTGTGTGCGCGCGCGCGAGCGCGCGCGTCTTTTTTTGCAATGTCAAAAAAGGGTGGCAAAAATCTTTTATAGACTTCCTTGGGTAGGGTACCGTCACTACCCCAGAGCGTGGGATTCAAATTAAGTTCAAATTCATGCTCATACTCAAGTTAATATATATTGTTACCCGCTAAAGAAACCACCCAAAGCATTCCTCTTCTGTAACCCCCCCGCCGCCAGGCATTACTTCGTAAGAAGGTGGACTGGCTGACCGCCTACTCTTCTACAGCGTTGGCTCTCCTTTCTCGATCCTCAGCCCTCAACCTCTTCATGACCACTGCAGCGAATCCTGCAATGGCTCTCTAGTTGGCCTCTGAAGCCGTCATTGTCGCAATCAGACTCTCCGGTGTAATGCTGCCTGGCAGATATGTTTTCAACTTTATCCTTTCCTCGTCGAATATGCGACACTGGAAAAACACATGCTCCGCATTTTCCTTCATTATGGAAGACAGAGGGGACAAGCCGAGTCTGTTTATAGCCAGAAGCGGAACAAGTAAGCTCGGAAGCAAAAGTATCCAGTGAGAATTTGTGTGAGATAGAAATCCACCTCCCCATGATCCCTGTTGAACCAATCTTGGATGTTACTGTGTGTGTGTGTGTGTGTGTGTGTGTGTGTGTGTGTGTGTCCGTGTCTGTGTGTGTGTGTGTGTCTGTGTCTGTGTATGTGTATGTGTGTTGTGTGTGTGTATGTGTGTCTGTGTGTGTCTGTGTGTTGTGTGTATGTGTCTGTGTCTGTGTCTGTGTGTGTGTGTGTGTGTGTGTGTGTGTCTGTGTCTGAGTCTGTGTGTGTATGTCTGTCTGTGTCTGCGTCTGTGTCTGTGTCTCTGTGTGTGTGTTGTGTGTGTGTGTGTGTGTGTGTGTGTGTGTGTGTGTGTCTGTATGTGTGTTGTGTATGTGTGTGTCTGTGTCTGTGTGTGTGTGTGTGTGTGTGTTGTGTGTGTGTGTGTGTCTATGTCTGTGTGTGTTGTGTGTGTGTGTGTCTGTGTGTGTGTTGTGTGTGTGTGTGTGTGTGTGTGTGTCTGTGTCTGTGTGTATGGTGTGTATGGTGTGTGTCTGCGTGTGTTGTGTGTGTGTTGTGTGTGTGTCTGTGTCTGTGTGTATGGTGTGTGTGTGTGTGTGTGTGTGTGTGTGTGTGTGTGTGTGTGTGTGTGTGTGTGTGTGTGTGTGTATGGTGTGTATGGTGTTGTGTGTGTGTGTGTGTCTGTGTGTGTGTCTGTGTCTCTGTGTGTGTGTGTGTGTGTGTCTGTCTGTGTCTGTGTCTGTGTGTATGGTGTGTGTGTGTGTCTGTGTGTGTGTGTGTGTGTGTGTGTGTGTGTGTGTGTGTGTGTTGTGTGTTTTGTGTGATTGGCGTATTTTCTAGGCTAGTTGCAAAGCACAAGTATTGATGACAAAAACTGAACGTACAATTTCTTGCCAATCTTTCATTGCTGGTAAATTAATATCCACCTATTGTTTGTTTATTTATAATATAAATATATATCAGTTTACTATATCCTACTACTGTATTATAAGACTTCGACTTGTCCTTTACAAGAGTCCTTCATCTTAAAGTTTCATTTTTGCATTTTCTAATCGGATGTAAACTTTTTTCTCTTGGCTGTTTTAACACCATATTTTTTATCGTTACGTTTTGTTTCGAACAGTATTTGTTGTCCGTTCCATTTTCTACAATAATTTTTTCCAAGTCTCTGTGCCGTTCTGCTATTAATGCCTTTTATTTATTGAGTATTTATAACAAAAAAAAAACTTAACGGAACTTAGCAGAATTCGTTCAACTGTATCAGAATGGTTTTTGTGTTTGAAAAAGAAATACTTTATAGATTAAACAATGCTCACCGCAAATTGGTGGGGTTCATTCAGTAAGGGAGGTCTAACCCCTCGCTATTATGCGCGCAGGAATGTTTAAATAAATTAATAAAATATTCATCGCTTGCGTCCACAAACGATCTTCCGAGTGATGAGAGAAGCTTCGAATAACTCTTTACATTATTAACTAAGGCAGTTCAGGTTTTAGAAATAACTGAATCGATCCAGTTGGTTTGAAGGGTGCAATTTGATTTTCAGTAACCATAAACAAACAAAATTCTTATTAAGTCACGTGATTTCGTGACCTTTTTTTGTCTATCGGTCAGTAATGCCTCTTTAGCATCAACACGGTAAGACGAAAAAAATAATAAAATTTACAAGTTTAAAGAGTTCGAGGATGAAACAAAGAAAGATTATTCAGGTTTTGACCAAATATTCTGTTGATAATGAGTAATTCTAATGAGTACAGCTATAATGATAAGTCCTTTAATGACTAGAATATTATCATTCATCATTATTTTGTAGAACACATTTTGAGTGGTTAAAAACATTGGGTGTTAACTACATGAATTATTAAGAAACTAAGACAGTGCATGCTATAAAACCCGTTTTGAGTGGTTAAATATAAGGTATACCAATAGAGTGTGTATAACGCCTTGTATTATTAAGAAACTAAGACAGTGCATGCTATAAAACCCGTTTTGAGTGGTTAAATATAAGGTATACCAATAGAGTGTGTATAACGCCTTGTATTATTAAGAAACTAAGACAGTGCATGCTATAAAACCCGTTTTGAGTGGTTAAATATTAGGTATACCAATAGAGTGTGTATAACGCCTTGTATTATTAAGAAACTAAGACAGTGCATGCTATAAAACCCGTTTTGAGTGGTTAAATATTAGGTATACCAATAGAGTGTGTATAACGCCTTGTATTATTAAGAAACTAAGACAGTGCATGCTTTAAAACCCGTTTTGAGTGGTTAAATATTAGGTGTATAAATAGAGTGTGTATAACTCGTAGCATTATTAAGAAACTGAGACAGTGCATGCTTTAAAACACGTTTTAAGTGGTTAAATATTAGGTGTATAGAGTGTGTATAACTCCATACATTATTAAGAAACTAAGACAGTGCATGCTTTAAAACACGTTTTAAGTGGTTAAATATTAGGTGTATAAATATGGTGTGTATAACTCCTTGTATTATTAAGAAACTGAGACAGTGGTGCTTTAAGGCACGTTTTGAGTGGTTAAATATTAGGTGTATAAATATAGTGTGTATAACTCCTTGTATTATTAAGAAACTGAGACAGTGGTGCTTTAAGGCACGTTTTGAGTGGTTAAATATTAGGTGTATAAATATAGTGTGTATAACTCCTTGTATTATTAAGAAACTAAGACAGTGCATGCTTTAAACAACTTTTAAGTGGTTAAATATTAGGTGTATAAATAGAGTGTGTATAACTCCCTGTATTATTAAGAAACTGAGACAGTGCATGCTTTCAAACACGTTTTAAGTGGTTAAATATTAGGTGCATAAACAGAGTGTGTATAACTCGTAGCATTATTAAGAAACTAAGACAGTGCGTGCTTTCAAACACGTTTTAAGTGGTTAAATATTAGGTGCATAAACATAGTGTGTATAACTCGTAGCATTATTAAGAAACTAAGACAGTGCGTGCTTTAAAACACGTTTTAATTGGTTAAATATTAGGTGCATAAATAGAGTGTATATAACGCCTTGTATTATTAATAAAGTAATACAGTGTGTGCTTTAAAACCCGTTTTGAGTGGTTAAATATTAGGTGTATAAATATAGTGTGTATAACTCCTTGTATTATTAAGAAACTAATACAGTGCGTGCTTTAAAACACTTTTTAGGTTGTTAAATATTAAGTGTATAAATATAGTGTGTATAACTCCTTGTATTATTAAAAAACTAAGACAGTGAGTGCTTTAAAACACGTTTTAAATGGTTATATATTGGCTGTGTAACTAAAAATGTATAACCTCTTTCATTATTAATAATCTAAGACAGTTAAATCGGAAATCTAAAACTTATTACAGATAAGGAAACCAAAACTCAGAACTAAAATGAAAACGCCACGTCACATAAGTGCTGAAAATATCGAATCAGAAAAATTGTTTACAAAACAACAGCCTGTAATTATTATGCTCGGTTGAAAGAACGTTCATAAAATTATTTTAAATACTTTTATATTTAACGTTATTTTAAAGCGTTATTTAGCGTAGAATTAGACTGCAGAAATATGTCTTAAAAATCACGCTTTAAGTAACAGAACGTTAAAGCTTTAATCCCATGTTTAAATGTTGTGTTGCTAGAACGTCTGTTAAAATTTGAAGTGCCGTTATACTCTTGTTCAAGTAATTAACCTATGAAGATCTTTAAACCGTGTTTAAATATATTTGTTGAGGTTATGTTTTACAATCGATAAAAGTGGTTATTTTTTTATAGTTTTGTTGTATCTATTTTGTTAAGCTTTATTGTTAAACAACCGTTAGTTTTTGTGCAAGTAATACTTTTTTTGTGGTTTTCGATTTTTTTTTTGAAAATACAAAAATAGAAACAATAGGTTGCTACTAGAAAAAATTAAAAAACTAATGTAAATAAAACACATAACCTTCAAAACAGCTGTACAAATTACCCAAAAATGATCAGCTGTTCGTTGGACGGCCATATTACCAACCATTAAACAGTTGTTAAATTTAATAAAGCTTTAAATATCCTTTAGGTAAAAGTTTGTTTAAAATGTTCTTGCAGATAAACGCTTTCGATAACAAGAGATAACATGGATGTCCTTGTAAATGGGCGTCAGACTGATATTTGTACCTGCCAACACCGGATGGAGGGGATTGCCTGATCAAGGTTATTAACCTGCCGTTCCTCTCTTTTACCCAGTAGGTGCGGGATTTAGTAACGGTTAATCTTTCTAAACAAACGTAAACACAAACTGCGCAAATTGTGTAAAAACATGCAACATTATTTTCAGTTGAGTAAATCCCGTAACGGAGCCGACTGTCAACAGTTTTTGTAAATAATTCATACGAACTTTTTTATGTCTACACTAGTTTGCATCACTTTTTGAACAAATCTGTACAAACGAAAAATCATTACGTTTAGGTGCCCGAAATATTTAGCAACTTGCTGATATCAAAAACGAATAAATCATAAACTCAATAATTTCGTTGAGCTAATTCCAATAAAATTCACAACACAAACGGCTTAAATATTGCTTAATTTAAAATATTTATATTATTATTTAATAAATAATTTTGTAATATTGGTTTCTATGGTAACAATTTAAATAATTAAATTTATTATAGTGGACAGAAGTTTCCCCCCGTTATTAAATAGTTTCTAAAACTGAATAAAATAGATTAATACTAAAATGTATGTCAACCATAATTTCAGTTACCGATTAATATATTTTACTAAATGCAGTACGTTTGTTTTGTGCATTCTGGTAAAGTAATTAAATATGAATTAAAATAAAAACTACGCTTCGATAATACAAACGTAGCATCCGCGATTACTTCGTCCGTAATTTATTTTATTCGCCCCCACTGTTAAATCTAAATATTAATAATTGTTTATCGAGCGTATATTTTTAATTAAATGCAAACAAAGTTTAATTAAGTAGCCAATACATAAAGTGGGGTAGAAATGTTTTGAAATGATTCGAACGAAAATACGACGTATTGCGTAGATACTTGGCAGGGGCTTGTACACCTGAGACAGGAAAATGTGACATACCACTCACTGGGGGGGGGGGGTTCGTAGACGTAATAAGAAACGACACCGCTTTGCAACGAGCAATGTGGAATTTTAAACTGTACGAATATATTGCACTTAATGTTTGAGTTTGGATTTTATTATGATCAGAAATGTTATTCTAAATGGAACAACTAGCCGTTCAAAGAACATTAGACCTCGCGGTATATTCTTACACAGTAACTAGCATTACCCGTCGCGGCTTCGCCCACGAAACTTAAACTTTTTCAGTAATATAATAATTTAGAAACAAAAAAAATATAATAATAAAAGCGTGATCATCTAAACTCGTGATTATTTTACAGTGAATATGAAAAAATATAACCGGAATATGTTGTTTTATTGTCTTCAAACGTGTTCCATTCGAATTTAAAAAAATCTGATAAAAAATATTTTTCTCCAATACAAACATTTATACCTTTTCTATAATTTTGTCCCTTTAAGGGATGAATTCGATAGGGGGTGCTGAATTATTTGTATTATAATTTGCGTTTAAGAATATGTTGTTTACTTTTAAGAATAGCTGATAAAAAATATTTTTCTCCAATGAAAACACTCTTTTTCTCCAACTATACCTCTTTTTTAATTTTTTTATTCTTTTAGGGAATGAATTCGGAAAAATGTTGAAATATGTGTTTCATTATTTGTGTTTCATAGCATATTTTTAGAATATACGATCCAAAACAAATATTTTTTCAATGCAGAATTGTATACCCCTTTCTACATTTTCTACCACCTTTCAATCTCTTTAAGGGATGAATTTTGGGTAATGGTGAAAAATATATTTCATTACTTATATTTAAGAGTGACTAAGTCACGTTTTAAGAAGTTCAGACGAAAAACATATTTTTCCAGTAAAAATTGTTGTACGTCATTTTTATCTCTGTAGGGGGTGAATACTGAAAAATAGTTTTTCAGTGCACCACTACATGTGGTGGTAACCCTAAAAATTTCAAATCTTAACTATTATAGTCTCAGCTATACTTTGATTATTAAAGTTGGACTGGGTAAATAGTTTAATGACGTACAAATCAAATTTTTGCAAAATCCTTTCTTAGTGTAACTTGACATTGTTGTAAGAAGATACCGTGAAAATTTCAAGTCTCTAGCTATAATAGTATTGGCTGTACGTTGTTTATTAAATTTGAACTGGGTAAGTAGTTTAATGGCGTCAAAATCAATTTTTTTCAAAATCCTTTCTTAGTGCACCTTGACATTGTTGTAAAAAGATACCTTGAAAATTTGAAGTCTAGCTATAATAGTATTGGCTGTACGTTGTTTATTAAATTTGAACTGGGTAAGTAGTTTAATGGCGTCAAAATCAATTTTTTGCAAAATCCTTCCTTAATGCACCTTGGCATTGTTGTAAGAAAATACTTTGAAAATTTCAAGACTCTAACTATAATAGTATTGGTTGTACGTTGTTTATTAAATTTGTACTGGGTAAGTAGTTTAATGGCGTCAAAATCAAAGTTTTGCAAAATCCTTTCTTAGTACGCGCTTACATATTAAAACGAAGGTATGCTCAAAATTTCAAGTCGAGTTTTATAGTTTGGGCTGTACGTTGATCAGTCAGTCAGTGAGGACATTGCCTGTATATATATATATATATATATATATATATATATATATATATATACAGTGTTCCATGACCGCGTCAATAACCGCCTTCGTCAACTTAACCGGAAACCGTAATGTTTACCAAAAATATTACCGGACCATTTTTATTAGAAATTATATGCTCTTTCTTAATGAAGCGGTCACAATTATTATGACATGCCGTTCAGTCAGTATCACAGGAATTAACCAGCAACTACACTCTCAACGTTATCGTTAAGTCAGAGCCCGCCATCTTGAAACGATAGTGAATTCAAAAATCTTATACATATGTCGTTCGGGCTTTATACAAAGTGCATGCGTTCTAAATTTGATATTAGTCGGTCATGCATTTGACCGAAATCCGTTTACAATCGCAATAGTTATATCAGAGACGGCCATCTTGAAACGAAAGTAAATGGGAATTAATTGGGCCTTAAAGAAGATATATTCTTCCGAAATTTTAAAACAATAAAAAATTTTATTGTGTTTGGCCAAAATTGCGTACACTAGTCATTGTACATCAGAAACCGCCATCTTGAGACGCTACTAAATGGGGGAAAAATCTTGTACGTATATCATTCGGGATTTGTAAATCGTACAAAATTTCAAAACAATCGGTCATTGCTTTTGGTCAAAACTTTTTTTTCGGCGAAAAACCGTTAAGGTTATTATCGCCGTCACGCAAAATAAAAATATATAAAAATCACTTAAATAAGAAAAACAGCAACAACAAACTATAATAGTAAAAATAAATTAAACAAAAATTTAAATAACAGGTATATCTATATTACAATAACGAATACTTAAGAACTAAATAACAATGAATAATGCATAAAATTTAATAACTATTTGTTAAAGTATATATAAACATAACAGAGATAAAGTTATTTAGACAAAATAAATAAATAAAATAACAAAAGCAATAACAAACATATAAATTAAATTTTTTTTTAAAAATTCAGACGATGAAGGAAGTCTAGGACTCGGTCAACGGCCGAGGCACTATCTCTCAACATCGTCTGCAAACAGTTGCTCAGACCACACATAACACGCAAATTTTGGAAACCATCACAATCGAGCAGTGAAAACATATGTTTTATTGTGATGGTTTCCCTTTGGTCAAAACTGCGTAACAAACACACAAAACGGTCAATCGGTCGAGTCAGCTTGTTTCGCTGTATCAATAAAATAGTGAAGAACATGCTTTTGAAGCACGTATTGAAGGTCGGAAGGCGTCTTCAATAGAAATACTTCCATCACTCAGCTGTGTCGCTGACGTGTTAACAGCGAACTTCCAAAAGTACTTTTTTTTAACCCTTTTTTGAAATTTTGATTTCACCATCATAATCAGCTTTAAAATCTGCATACTCGTGTACTGGCATTCTAGTTTTCAAATTACATTTAAAATAAGAAATTGAACCCCGACCGTCGTCGGAGTATTTCTTAATATCAACGGATTTTAAAAATTCAAACCTGCAGGAGTCTGTAGCTAAGGCATACCTGTTACTGAACCAAATCCATGTATCCATAAGAAAATAAGATTTTTTTTGTGTTTAACGTCCGACTATTGTCCACACTAAGGCTAATACAGACGATGGGATGATTTATACCGTATGAAAATGCCAGGCCCTGGCTAGGAATCGAATCCGGGTCCTCGGAGTGAAAGCCCAGTACGCTATCAACTAGGCCACCGAGGCGTCTCAAAATAACAGAAAAAAATCGATGAATACTTATCTCACGCTTACCAGAAATTCCGCTTTCACATCAGCGTTAAGTGTTACATAAATTAGCATTTTTAATTTACAAAATTTATTCAAAACACACTTGTTAATTTAGACTATATAATATTATTTATATATTAAGGTTACTCTTGAATATTTTATTTGTTGTGTTTTCTAAACAGGAGCCGTTCGACAGTAAAATTAGAATAAGGTCGTTTTAAAGAATTACAATATAGATACCGCGTTCTATAGATCAGTGCACGTTTCATAGTACCGCCGTGAAACGTATCGTGATGATTCTAAAAGTAAAAAGGTGGCAGTCGCATGACTGCAAACAGAAGTGACTACTTCTTATCACGGGTTATGGCTATATATTTTACACCACAAAATAAAATATAAAGTCGATTTTTCAAAATCATGAGTACGTTCGTTTCAGTTTAATATATTTTTAAATACAATATTATATGATTTTATGGTTTTTTTTCTAAGACATAGATTTTTGCTACTCGACAGTAGAATAGGCTATAACTGACCATGGGAGAAGCACGGAGCCCCAAATGTATTCCTGCTACACTTAATATCTGACCCTGTGACTTATTAATTGTCATTGTAAATGCCAACTTCAATGGAAACTGCAATATTTTAATTTGGAAAGGCAGGTTGTTTGGAATTATAAGATTGTTTGGAATTAAAAATTGTTACGCAGTTAACACTTGTCATAAAACTAAATACTAAATAAAGTTGAACTGGGTAAGTAGTATAATGGGTTTAAAATAATTTAAAAATTTATTATTTACACCTACCAATATATAATAAACGTATAAAAGGTCACTGTTACACAGTTAACACTTGACACAAAACTAAATACTAAATAAAGTTGGGCTGGGTAAGTAGTATAATGGTGTTTAAAATAATTTAAATATTTATTATTCACACCTACCTTTATATAATAAACGTATAAAACGTCACTGTTTCACAGTTAACACGACACAAAACTAAATAATTTAAGTTGGACTGGGTAAGTAATATAATGGCGCGAACATACGAGTTTTCACTTCAAAAATACATTTTAAAACAAAAATATATACAAGAGCGTGATGCGTGACGGCAAACTGAATTTTTTCCCGTACAAAACATATATCCATACCCCGCCATAAAAAGTAGTCACTTCAAAAAATAAAAATTGATTTCTTTTGAACTGTCTATCAACATTAAAAAAACTTAGCAAAATTTAGGAAAAGATTTTTTGCTTTAAACTGAGAAATTTGAAAATAGCAAGTAAAAATTTTAGTTGCAAATTTCGAAAACTAATACACATTAACTACGCGTAACCCTAATTTCAAATCACCCAGTATTAACTTCTACAGAATACAAAACAAAATGGCGCTACATTATCTACAACAATGACTATTGTATTTGTTTTTTTAACTAGAAGAACGATAAAGTAAACTACAATTGCGGTAAAATATCACTCATACCTGCCGACAATAACCGACAATACCCGACAATAGCCGACATGTCAATGGTAGCCAGATATACATCGCTAATGGGGTTCAGTCGACCGAATACCGTCATCAACGGTTTCAAATGATCATCAACTTTTGATATGTTTGGCAGTTGTTATTGTAAACAAATAATGGATTTGCAGATTGGCGTCGGTTGTTTGTATAAACGAATTGTCGTCGGATATTCCAAGTACGTAATAAGTCCGATAGAATGCGCTGTTTGATGGTTTCCTAGGGTAGATACAGAGTGTGTAATAACTCATTCCGATTGCGTTCGATGAAATATTACTTAAACATTCACCATTATTTGTGTACATGGAAACAATATTCGACGTTTCATGGTTATTGACATTGAATATAATAAGCGTGCTCGATACTAGCGGCTGAAGTTCAAGTAATTGGGAAACCTGCCGCTACGAACTCTACAAGCTACAAGGACAGAGAGTGGAGACGTTTGAGAAAATCGATAGTACTCTATTATATATTTAACTGTAGTTTAACATTTCGCCGCAAGATGCCGCCAGCAACGATCGCTCACATATCTCTCATAAGGATTATTAATTATAATACATTTATATTCAATAGTGGGAACTGGAAACATAAGTCTAGATGAGTAGGATTGTGATAAAATACTAAAAACAAAGATTAAACACTCAAGGCTGATAACCTGAGTAGTAAATCTTAAAAAAAATTGTGATCAGAGAACTGAGATACAAAGAAAAACAAATGTCAGGTAGTCCTGCTAAACCATTTTCTCGAAATGCCATTTTGTTGCTTCCATGTACACAAGTAACGGCGAATTTTCAAATATACAATAACAATAAAAGCGGCACGTAGCTGTCTCGCTAACGTGATAGAAACGGATTTCCGAAATTATTTTTCTTTAACTTAGTCTACCATTTTTGAAATTCTTACTTGACCGTCGTTGCCAGCAAAAATTTGCGTACTCGTACTCGTATGTTAGCATTTCAATTTGCATTTAAAATACAAACATGAACCCTGACTGCCGTCAAAATATTTCTCAATTACAACAGACTTTTGAAAAATCAAAATTAAGTTTACAAAGCTGATTGCGACGATGAAATCGGATTTTTAAAAAATTGTTATTAATTTCGAAAGATTCAAAATAGCCGCCATTTTGAAACTGCGTAACCAATTTCGCCTATTAACGAACTAGTCCAAACTACTACATAAGCAATTTTTGTCCCATGTTTCAATCAAAAAGGACTAAAATTACGAACGTGAGCGTAATAACACACACACACACACACACACACACACACACACACACACACACACACACACACACACACACACACACACACACATATATATATATATATATATATATATATATATATATATATATATATTTATATTTATACGTATATGTGTACACAATTTAATGTCAAAAAGTAGCCGCCTCGATGGCCTAGTTGATAGCGTACTAGGCTTTCACCCCGAGGACCGGGTTCGATTCCCGGCCAGGGCTTGGCATTTTCATACGCTATAAATCATCCCATTGTCTGCATTAGCCCAAGTGTGCACAATAGTCGGACGTTAAACACCAAAAAAAAAAAAAAATGTCAAAAAGTGATGTAGAGGTCAGGACGGTGCTCATTTCAATATCCGTGGTCTGGGCCTTACCATGATGACTGCTCCCATAGCTCATTTTTTCAATTTAAAATTTACTAACGACGTATAAAATTCTTACAAATTCAATGTAAATGCATTGGTTTTATTTGACAATGATTTTAATTATTCGTTTACGTCATAAAATAACTACAAACAAATCAATTAGCAGTCTGATGTAATATTTAACGTAGAAAAATGTTTCACTACTAATACAAATAACATGAAGTAAATCATTATTTATTAAAAGTAATTGTCCATATTTAAGTATATGACTTCGAGAAATACAAACATCGCAATTAATCACGATATATTGTTGTTCGGCCGTAGAACTAGAATGGAAAGGCGAAGGATTCAAAAAATACTCTGTATAATAAGAGAGGAAAAATAAAACGAATCACACAATGAAAAACAAAAGGTGGAAGCAAATTGCTTTCGCTGATGGTTGGGGAGAAATCCAGCCAAGTATTTGAAAACAGCTGTTAAACAAACATACTCCGAAAGCATTAACGAAACTAGATGTTTAAAAACTAGGAACAGGAAGTAGTCTACCCATTTTAATATTAAGTCACATGCCTAACAGCCTGTCCTGTATCACACTGCAGACATTTCAGTTTTTAATCACTCTTCTAGTTGCAATTACACCGCGTTATTTCAGAAAGTAATGTTTAACTAAATCCGCGAGCTGAGCGCCCCTGGCGGCATTCCCTTCAATTAGTTTCCCATAAGCAGAGCCGCGCGTTGTTTCTGACGTAATCCAAGGCTCAAGGCGAGCTAGCTTATTTAAATTTTACCCTCGGGATACTTTATTTAAATAGTAAAACAATTTTACTACGTTTTAGAGGATGCAATTTAACTTTCTAAAAATGTACAACCCACGCAGCCCCCCCCCGGGTTTGTAGACTTTCTAAAGCCAATGCGCGCAAGGACTTTTAGAGTGCATAAAGTTTAACTATCAAGTATGCAGCTTTAACATTAGTTATTTTATGGAGTAATATATATATATATATATATATATATATATATATATATATATATATATATATATATATATATATATATATATATATATATATATTTTTTTTTTTTGGTGTTTAACGTCCGACACTTGGGCTAATGCAGACGTTGGGATGATTTATAGCGTATGAAAATGCCAATCCCTGGCCAGGAAACGAACCCGGGTCCTCGGGGTGAAAGCCTAGTACGCTACCAACTAGGCCACCGAGGCGGCCCTACATATATACATATTACTATACACACACACACACACACACATATATATATATATATATATATATATATATATATATATATATATATATATATATATATATATATATATATATATATATATATATATATATATATATATATATATATATATATATATATATATATATATATATATATATATATATATATATATATATATATATATATATATATACTTCTATATAGATATAGGCAGTCCATTAACATGCCTATATGCCTTTCTTAGCTTAAAACATTTTATATTTGTTGACGCGTTTCGGAATACTTCCATTTTCAAAACATTTTACTGCACTGCTCCCCTCAAAATCTAGGCACGTTCTTTTATAATACCATAACCCTTTCCCTCCCTTTTTCTACCGCCTAATCCGGTTTCTATTTATTGATGCGCTCACTTCTGATTGGTTCCCCTCAATAATTATAATCGGTAGGCCTAAACATTTTCAGGCTTTGAAAAATAACGTCCGCTTGTGAATTTACTTGCTCGTTTATTATTCCCCCCCTTTAATTTTAACTCATATATTTCCTTTTAGAAATGTTTAAAACATTTAGAAATTTGTCTTTGTTTATCTTAAATTATTCAATGAAAATATTACATTATAAAAACGTAAAAATGGCGTGATTCCAAAATCTAGTTTCATACGTTCAGTTATTCTAAAACTAACATCTCCACTAAAATTAAAATTTAAAAATTTCCGTAGCAGTTGTATCAACCTATTGCTTGGGGGATAGCGCGTGTCGATGGTCGATGGCTAAAGCATCGATCTGTCTGCAGGGTCTCTGAACTGCGCATTTCAAGGTTTTTAGTTCGAGCCTCAGTTATACCGTTGCTTTCCTCAAACCGTTAACGATGATCCCTCGTCCTCATAAGTCTTCTAGTTTAAATTATAGACGTTAAGCAAAAAAAGAAAAACCAATCTGTTGGCCGTTTGGTAGGGTCTATGTAATATTGATGAGTGATAAGGAGAAGTAGAAAACAAATTTTTTTCCCTTTTTTGTGTGTTTAACGTCCGACTATTGTGCACACTTGGGCTAATGCAGACGATGGGATGATTTATAGCGTATGAAAATGCCAAGCCCTCGCCGGGAATCGAACCCGGGTCCTCGGGGTGAAAGCCCAGTACGCTATCCACTAGGCCATCGAGGCGGCTAATGTGGAAAACAAAAAAAAAAAGGGACGGAAAGTCTTCTGCTGATTTAATTATATGTTGCTAAACAACTGATGATCATTTTTAAAACATCGGACCTGACCAATTCTTTAAGAATTTCTTTTCTTTTTGAATTACACTGACTTAATAAAATAGCATTTTCGTTTTCTGAAAGCATTTTTTTAATTCAAAATGTGCTTACTTTCTCGCAAGGCGCTTACGAATTTGAAACTAAATTTAAAACACAGTCGACTGTGAAATCTCTAATATTAACAAGCAGCTTGTTTCACACCTAAACCTATTAATTCGCGAAAAAAAATTAACGCTCTGCAACGACGGTTTTAAAAAATATGTTTTTTGAAAAGTTAATATTTTTGTTTAAAAATCAGCTGATGTCGCAAAGACTAACTATTCACACTGCTAACTAAATCTACCGGGCAGACATTGTTCACGTGATCACCTATGTTATCATCACGACCTGTGATTTGCTTCCGATTAAAGTATTAGCCCCTGCACGATTGTTTGAAATACAAAATAGCTAAAAAATTATTTATCGAGAACACCCTTATAATACCTTGTTTTGGAAAGCTTAAAGTCGAAATGTAATTTGCAATTCATGAATGATAAGAGTGTTGATTTTTAGATGTTAAGGGCGGGTAACATAAAGAACGGATGGGCGGTTGATTGTATGAATTATTTATTAAAAGACGACGACAAAAATGTTTGTAAAAACTTTATAAAGCACAGCCTCAAGTGTTTAGAAATTAAATATTTTTAATATTCACAAATTGTAAAATATGTTTAACAGAAGCGACGTGGCTGTAACTGCAATTGAGAAATTCTGTAATTCTTAAACAGATACATTTTTATGGCTTATTGAAATATTATTGTTTTCTAGTTTTCCCTCAATTTGTGCTTTTTGTCAGTAATGTTACTTAATCTTGTCGGCGCTAGAAACAGTAACTTTATTTTTCTCCTATCAGATTATATTTTTTAATTTCATTTGCAAAATTTGTATTTTCACTTGTTTACGGACAGTTGGTATTTTTATTTTCACACTTTTAATTTGAACTTTTTTAAATTTTCCAGCCAGATTGCATTTTTACTTTCCGCTGCTGTCTTGTATTTTTTTAATTCCATGAGAAATTCGTATTTTTTACTATCATCCGGTGTGAATGTATTTTTGACTTTTCTGCTGCTGTCTTCTATTTTTGACATTCATGAGTAAATTTGTATTTTTTACTCTCTTCAAACCAGATCATACTTACCAAACATATTTGACTTTCCTGCTGCTGTTTTGTATGTTGACTTCCGTGAATCAAATTTGTATTTTTTACTACCATATAATGTTAATGTATTTTTGACTATCCTGCTGCTGTCTTCTATTTTTGATATTCATGAGTAAATTTGTATTTTTTACTCTCTTCAAACCAGATCATACTTACCAAACATATTTGACTTTCCTGCTGCTGTTTTGTATGTTGACTTCCGTGAATCAAATTTGTATTTTTTACTACCATATAATGTTAATGTATTTTTGACTATCCTGCTGCTGTCTTCTATTTTTGATATTCATGAGTAAATTTGTATTTTTTACTCTCTTCAAACCAGATCATGCTTTCCAAACATATTTGACTTTCCTGCTGCTGTTTTGTATGTTGACTTCCGTGAATCAAATTTGTATTTTTTACTACCATATAATGTTAATGTATTTTTGACTATCCTGCTGCTGTCTTCTATTTTTGATATTCATGAGTAAATTTGTATTTTTTACTCTCTTCAAACCAGATCATGCTTTCCAAACATATTTGACTTTCCTGCTGCTGTTTTGTATGTTGACTTCCGTGAATCAAATTTGTATTTTTTACTACCATATAATGTTAATGTATTTTTGACTATCCTGCTGCTGTCTTCTATTTTTGATATTCATGAGTAAATTTGTATTTTTTTACTCTCTTCACTCTCTTCAAACCAGTTTCAAAAATTTGTATTTTTTACAGATTTGACTTCCTCCCTTCCTTCTGTTTTGTATGTTGATTTGACTTTCGTTTTGTAACTTCCGTAAAAAATTTGTATTTTTACTACCATCTAGTAAATCTATTTTTGACTTTACTGCTGCTGTCTTCTATTTTTGACATTCATGAGTAAATTTGTATTTTTTACTCTCTTCAAACCAGATCATACTTTCCAAACAGATTTGACTTTCCTGCTGCTGTCTTGTACTTTTTAAATTCCATGAGAAAATTTGTATTTTTTACTATTATCCGATGTGAATATATTTTTGACTTTTCTGCTGCTGTCTTCTATTTTTGACATTCATGAGTAAATTTGTATTTTTTACTCTCTTCAAACCAGATCATACTTTCCAAACAGATTTAACTTTCCTGTTGCTGTTTTGTATTGTTGACTTCCGTGAGTCAAATTTGTATTTTTTACTACCATCTAGTAAATCTATTTTTGACTTTTCTGCTGCTGTCTTCTATTTTTGACATTCATGAGTAAATTTGTTCATAAACCAAATCATACTTTCCAAACAGATTTAACTTTCCTGCTGCTGTTTTGTATTGTTGACTTCCGTGAGTCAAATTTGTATTTTTTACTGCCATCTAGTAAATCTATTTTTGACTTTTCTGCTGCTGTCTTCTATTTTTGACATTCATGAGTAAATTTGTTCATAAACCAAATCATACTTTCCAAACAGATTTGACTTTCCTGCTGCTGTTTTGTATGTTGACTTCCGTGAATCAAATTTGTATTTTTTACTACCATATAATGTTAATGTATTTTTGACTATCCTGCTGCTGTCTTCTATTTTTGATATTCATGAGTAAATTTGTATTTTTTACTCTCTTCAAACCAGATCATGCTTTCCAAACATATTTGACTTTCCTGCTGCTGTTTTGTATGTTGACTTCCGTGAATCAAATTTGTATTTTTTACTACCATATAATGTTAATGTATTTTTGACTATCCTGCTGCTGTCTTCTATTTTTGATATTCATGAGTAAATTTGTATTTTTTACTCTCTTCAAACCAGATCATGCTTTCCAAACATATTTGACTTTCCTGCTGCTGTTTTGTATGTTGACTTCCGTGAATCAAATTTGTATTTTTTACTACCATATAATGTTAATGTATTTTTGACTATCCTGCTGCTGTCTTCTATTTTTGATATTCATGAGTAAATTTGTATTTTTACTCTCTTCAAACCAGTTTCAAAACAGATTTGACTTTCCCCCTTCTGTTTTGTATGTTGACTTCCGTAAGTAAAATTTGTATTTTTTACTACCATCTAGTAAATCTATTTTTGACTTTACTGCTGCTGTCTTCTATTTTTGACATTCATGAGTAAATTTGTATTTTTTACTCTCTTCAAACCAGATCATACTTTCCAAACAGATTTGACTTTCCTGCTGCTGTCTTGTACTTTTTAAATTCCATGAGAAAATTTGTATTTTTTACTATTATCCGATGTGAATATATTTTTGACTTTTCTGCTGCTGTCTTCTATTTTTGACATTCATGAGTAAATTTGTATTTTTTACTCTCTTCAAACCAGATCATACTTTCCAAACAGATTTAACTTTCCTGTTGCTGTTTTGTATTGTTGACTTCCGTGAGTCAAATTTGTATTTTTTACTACCATCTAGTAAATCTATTTTTGACTTTTCTGCTGCTGTCTTCTATTTTTGACATTCATGAGTAAATTTGTTCATAAACCAAATCATACTTTCCAAACAGATTTAACTTTCCTGCTGCTGTTTTGTATTGTTGACTTCCGTGAGTCAAATTTGTATTTTTTACTGCCATCTAGTAAATCTATTTTTGACTTTTCTGCTGCTGTCTTCTATTTTTGACATTCATGAGTAAATTTGTTCATAAACCAAATCATACTTTCCAAACAGATTTGACTTTCCTGCTGCTGTTTTGTATTGTTGACTTCCGTGAGTCAAATTTGTATTTTTTACTTTTTTACGGCCACATTGTACTTTGAGTTTTCTTGTGATTTTTGTACCTTTGACTTCTATACGAGGAAAATTTTTATTTTTTTAATACTTTGAGCATTTTTTACATTCATATGGCAATTTATAGTTTTCACTTCCTAGCAGTCATAATGCACATTTATTTTCTTGAGGCCATATTATGTCTTTTACTTACACGCAGAAATTTTTGTTACTAACTGCGGCGACATTTTTAAAAATGTTTACGGTATATTTTATTTTTGACTTTCACACGAACAACATGTATTTTTTACTGAAGGACTGAATTTTACTTAATTTTCCAATAAAAAATCCTTGCAGACATTTTTCATCTTTGCATTTTTAGCGACTTTTCATTCCATAAATGAGCTATAAATAAGTTAATAAAAGGCCATCATGGTATACCCACACTCGGGACCTTGAAATGAACACCGGTCCTGACCACTAGATCAGTTTTTTAAGGGTGGCGCGCGCGCGCGTGTGTATGTGCGTGCGTGCGTATGTGTATGTGCGTGTGTGTGCGCGCGCGTGTTATGTGTATGTGCGCGTGTGTGTGTGTGTGTATGTGTGCGTGTGTATATGTGTGTGTGTGTGTGCGTGCGTGTGTGTAAAAGTTTGGTCCAATTTCATTCAAACTTGACACAAAAATTGATTGTCGCTAGGAAAACTTCGTTAACAGTCGTTTAACAGTTTCAAAATGACAATCATTGCAAATCTTTTAAAAAATCATAATTTTTTATCACAATTTTTCTTTGAAAATCTGATTCGATCATCGTAAATAACATTAAATTCTACAAGAACTAGAATTTTGAATTTTCAAAATCCATTTTAATTTAGCAATTCTTTGACGGCGGTCGGGGTTCATTTTCGTATTTTCAATGTGCTTTGGAAGTTTAAAATCCTAATAGAAGCAGATTTTAATGTTGTGATAGTAAAACCAGAATTTAAAAGATATAAAGATAAAGAAAATATTTTTGTAATTTCGCTTTTATCACGTCAGCGAAACAGCTGCGTGCCGCGATTAATTATTTTTTGCGACTAGATTGTGTTTTTTTACTTTCATGAGGTTTTTTTACAGCCAAGTGATCCTTTTGAATTGAATCGGTTTAAATTATAGGTCAGTCTGCTCTTCGAGGTCATGGGTTCAAAACGCAGTTACTGCGTTAGGTGTTTAAGCTTCTCCTTCTTCTCACCCTCTTCCTTATCAGTCTAAAGGATAATAATAATAATAAAGTGGCATTAGTTTACATTGATAATTTTGTAACAAATTCAGCTTTGTTATCAAAGTTACCTTTACTACAATAACGATATAATGAATAGTTTTGTTTTATTAGGTAGGCCTAATAAATAATAGCATTTTAATGTAATAAAAGGAATTTTTTCCAAACCTAACCTAAAACCATAGCTAGTTATAAGGTCGACATATTGACCGGTATCTATAGGTGTAGTTCTGTAATTAGAAAATAAAATATTTATTTGGAAATTGTAAAATAAAAAACAAATTAAAACTAATTGAACATTGTTGAAACTGTTCATAAATTAAAAAGAAACAAATGCCGTTTCATAACTTCATTAATAACAAAATAATTAAAATTCCGTTTAGAAATTTCAAACGACTCAACGATTAAAACAAATGTTGCAATAAATTAAATTTCCCGGGATAAATTGAATTTACATGTGTCGCGGATTTCCTCTGCAAGTTCCCAGAAGATTTATTTTCCTACATTAATGTAAACCTTTTCGCTGACGATAAAATATTTTAAAATATTGAACCCGTCGACACAGTGATACTTTAATTCCAGTCCTGTAGGATTTCTTTACTGCCATTGTTTAATTCTTCAGGAAGGATCACCGAATTACTCCGAATACAATACACCCACTAATGGGCTTTCGAAAGTGCTGCCGAAGCGATGGGTGTATAGGTTAAGGGGGTGTGAAAGTCATTAAATTTTGTTATGGGAAATCGTATAGATATTTTTTTATTTTCTCTCTATAACAGGTGTATAGTATTTTTTAATTTTCTCTCTATAACAGGTGTATAGTATTTTTTATTTTCTCTCTATAACAGGTGTATAGTATTTTTTTATTTTCTCTCTATAACAGGTGTATAGTATTTTTTTATTTTCTCTCTATAACAGGTGTATAGTATTTTTAATTTTCTCTCTATAACAGGTGTATAGTATTTTTTTATTTTCTCTCTATAACAGGTGTATAGTATTTTTTTATTCTCTCTATAACAGGTGTATAGTATTTTTTTATTTTCTCTCGATAACAGGTGTATAGTATTTTTAATTTTCTCTCTATAACAGGTGTATAGTATTTTTTATTTTCTCTTTATAACAGGTGTATAGTATTTTTTTATTTTCTCTCTATAACAGGTGTATAGTATTTTTTTATTTTCTCTCTATAACAGGTGTATAGTATTTTTTTATTTTCTCTCTATAACAGGTGTATAGTATTTTTTTATTTTCTCTCT
>CM040187.1:43245002-43267502 GCA_022606455.1 Callitettix versicolor
GAGTCAAGCACTTCAAATATCTGGGAGAAATTCTTGAACCCACAGGTGGCGAGAAGGCTGCGCAAAAGGTTCGGCTACTGAAAATGAAGAGGGCTCTTGGTATAACGCGTGATATCTACAATAAGATATGTATGTCGACGCACACAAAAATCAGACACTACAACACAGTCATAAAACCGGAGGTATTACATGCAAGCGAGACGCTAGCACTCCACACAAAAGCTACCATGGATCATATTTTGAAGGAAGAACGCAAAATCTTGATGAAGATCCTTGGCCCGAGATTATGGATACAGGTTGCACTCCCGGAAGACCACAGAGAAGATATCGAACCTGGCAGCAGATATCAGAAGAAGGAGGCTTCAGTTCTATGGACACATTAGTAGACTCCCAACAACGAGACTTGCCAACAGAATCCTTAAGTATATACAAGGAGTCAAATCAACAACGTCGTGGATCGCACAACTCAGAATAGACCTACATGATGCAGAAATAGACTCGACAGACGTTGAAGACAGGCACGCATACAGGAGAAAGATGCTCGGTTGGAAGGTCCCAGAGGATGAAATCCCAAAGAGAGCAGGGGTTCTCTTTGGACGGAGGAGCGGAAGAGGATCCATGGGGACAGGATGAGGGAGGTGTGGAGGATTAGAAGGAACAAGACATGAGTCGGAGTGCTTTGCGTGATCCAACAGGGTCTATACGCAAATAATAATAATACATTTTAAAAAGCTAACGCTTCTGCCGACAGTCCCAATGACTGTAATATTGTTTAATATTATATATATATATATATATATATATATATATATATATATATATATTGCTTTCAAAGGTATGGTTGCAAAAAATACAAAACAGTGTTTACAAAACGTAAAAAGCAGACCATAAACGTACATAAAAGACCTTTCGAATATTAAGCGTAATTCAATAAAAACAAATAGCAGATTAATCTGTATTATTTATATAATCAATAGATTCAATATGCCTGAGAATCACAGACCCTTAAGTCTTTCTTAAGTTTATTCCCGAATGGGTTTTCTTATGACTTAATTACGTTTCACGATAGAAAGCTAAACGAACTACCAATATCAAGCAGGCAGTCAGTCTCCTCTACTTCACGTAAATTAAATTTAATGACCGCAAAACAAATGCAAAATTTTTTCCCAACTCGAACCCCTACTTTTGTGAAATTTATAAAAACTGTAATTTCACCATTATAATCAGCGTTAAAATGTGCACAAATTTTAGACTTTCATTGTAAATACAAAAAATAAAATTTAGTTCAGTTTTTGTATTTGTAATGAAATTTTCTAAATTAAAATAGCAGTTTCACTTTGGAATAGCTGTCAAACGTTTACAGCGATAATGTATGCAGATGATAAATCTGGCAGTGAGATCACGTTTGCCGAAAAACTGTAAAAATGGCCGCCATTTTGAAACGTTTTAGAGGATCGTGCTGGTTAACAAATTTCTTTAATATGAAAGAAATCAGGCTAAAATTGTAAAAAAATTAGTTTATATAATTTTCCTCCAAAATGTACGTGTAGTGAAGTCAAGATTGGCGTTTATTTTGGTTTGAGTTTAAAAAAAAATCTCCAAAATTCGCTAAAATGGCGGGCAGTTTGATATATCCACTTATACAGTAGTTCAGTTTCAAAATCTACACTCACTAACAGTAATACGTATTTGTAAATTCTTTTTAACGTAATTCCCGAATTTAACGTAGGTTTTGCCTGGATTTAATTAAGTTTCAAGATGGCGCTGGAACACTGAACGCCTTTACTTGCACAATGCAGAACAGACAAAGTTGTCCCCCTTGTGCGAAAATTAAAATTATAACTGAACCAAAATTAACGACTGCAAAACACACGCAACATTATTGTCCCACGCACCCCTCCCCCCTTCTTGCGAGGTTTTGCAACACGTGGGACAGGAAACCAACAACATGTGGCGTAGTGTTTTGTTGTGTTCTAACCATTAGTTCGCTACGCTCTGTGTTTTAATGTAACGTAAATGTAAGTGTAATAGAACGAACGGTAGGGGCGGTGAGGTAGTCGTGTACGATGGGAACAAATGTATAATGTAAAGTGTACTTTCGTTGAGAGTAAAATGTGCAGATCACAAAAATATTAAATTATTTTCCGAACAAATGCGGTTTGCAATTTATAGATAAACTAGCATTACCCATCGCGGCTTCGCCCACGAAAGTTAAACTTTTTCAGTAATATAATAATTTAGAAACATAAAAAAAATATAATAATAAAAGCGTGATTATCTAAACTCGTGATTATTTTACAGTGAATATTAAAAAATATTATAACCTGAATATGTTGTTTTATTGTCTTCAAACTTGTTCTATTCGAATTTAAGAAAATCTGATAAAAAATATTTTTCTCCAATACAAACATTTATACCTCTTTTATAATTTTGTCCCTTTAGGGGATGAATTCGGTGGGGGAGATGCTGAATTATTTCTATTATAATTTGTGTTTTAGAATATTTTGTTTACTTTTAAGAAAAGCCGATAAAAAATATTTTTCTCGAATGAAAACACTCTTTTTCTCCAACTATACCTCTTTTTTACATTTTTATTCTTTTAGGGGATGAATTCGGAAAAATGTTGAAATATGTGTTTCATTATTTGTGTTTCATAGCATATTTCTAGAATATACGATCCAAAACAAATATTTTTTCAATGCAAAATTGTATACCCCTTTCTACATTTTATACCACCTTTCAATCTCTTTACGGGATGAATTTTGGGAAATGGTGAAAAATATATTTCATTACTTATATTTAAGAGTGGCAATGTTACGTTTTAAGAAGGTCAGACGAAAAATATATTTTTTCAATAAAAATTGTTGTTCGTCATTTTTATCTCTTTAGGGGGTGAATACTGAAAAATCGTTTTTCAGTACAGCGCTACATGTGGTGGTAAACCTAAAAATTTCAAATCTTTAGCTATTATAGTCTCGGCAATACTTTGATTATTAAAGTTGGACAGGGTAAGTAGTTTAATGGCGTAAAAATCAAATTTTTGCAAAATCCTTTCTTAGTGTACCTTGACATTGTTGTAAGAAGATACCGTGAAAATTTCAAGTCTCTAGCTATAATAGTATTGGTTGTACATTGTTTATTAAATTTGGACTGAGTAAGTAGTTTAATGGCGTCAAAATCAAATTTTTACAAAATCATTTCTTAATGCACCTTGATATTGTTGTAAGAAAATACCTTGAAAATTTCAAGACTCTAGCTCTTATTGGCTGTACGTATTGGCTGTACGTTGTTTATTAAATTTGTACTGGGTAAGTATTTTAATGACGTCAAAATCAAAATTTTGCAAAATCCTTTCTTAGTACGCGCTTACATATTAAAACGAAGGTATCCTCAAAATTTCAAGTCTCTAGGTTTTATAGTTTGGGCTGTACGTTGATCAGTCAATCAGTCAGGATATTGCCTTTTATATATATATATATATATATATATATATATATATATATATATATATATATTAATCTGATTTAAAACATTGGTTTATAAACTTTTTCAAACATATATGAATATTCTAAACTCAAGCGAGTGTACCTGATTTTAAGTAAAATACGCTTCCGTTTCTAGAGTAAATCCAAGGCGTTAGGATTTATTTTTACTTTTTTCATCAGTAAAGTACAAAATTACATCTAAAAATATTTTAATGTTTGCTTTTGTTAGCAAATAATTTTTCGTTTCAGAATTCTAACACATTATATTATTCAAATATTAGTTTCTGTTGAAAAATGGACTACTTGAGTTATAATGCCAAAGCCTAGACCAGGAAACAAAAAGTGCTGCACTGTCTCATGTTTATTGGCAATGTAACGAAATCCAATAGTAAAACAGTTTTGCTTTCAACCCTAATATTTTGGAACTTACCTCCGGATTCCAGTTAATAACTGGCGATCGGTACGGGGCTTAAGTCCTCATGTTCAGCAAAAATTACTTTAAAAAATTTCCAAGTAACCATAAACGTTTCCTGACTATGTTTCTCAATTTTTTTTCATTATTTCGTTGAAAAAAACCATGTATGTGTAGTATGTGAAATTATTTCTGAATCATTAAAGAAATTTGTTAACTTTTAAATTAAAATAATGTAATTGCGGCACGTCTTTATGACGTGATAGAAGCGAAATTCCAAAAGAAAAAATTTTTCTTTGTCTTAAACTTTGTTTTTGAAATTACGATTTCTCCATCATAAACAGCATAAATTCTGCATAAATTAGTATTTTAAGCTTTCAAATTGCGCTTAAAATGTTACACTTAAAAATTAAACCTGATCACCGTCAAAATAAATGCCATAATTGCAACCGGATTTGAAAATTCAAAATACTAATTTACGAAATTTTTAACGCTAATTACGACGATGAAATCAGAGTTTCAAACAAAATTTATGACAAAAACATTATATATTTGTGAGGATTTGAAATTTCCGCCATTTTTAAACTGTTAAACGAATTTTTCTGTTTAACGAATTTAATAAATCTTAACGGCCCTTCAAAGAGTGATCTCCATTTCCGAATCGGTGCTCATTTCTTCCTGGGTCTTTTTGCTTATTCACAAACAAATTAAATATAATTGAAATGTTAGTTCTCTTCAAGCTGTTTTTGTCCCCGTAGGGGGGGGGTGCAGACTAGCATTTGAGAGGATTTAGACGTCCCTCGCGGTACCCGAGTCTAACGCACACTTACACTTACAACACTACACTTACGACTTAAACACTTTACACTCATACTTACATTTAGGCAGGCGATAATAGCCTCAATGTGCTTTTCGCCTTAAAATAACAAAAGAAAATCAAGTTGTTTTTTGTAGACTATGACCTATTTACCACTAACAATATATAGTGGATTTCGAAAATTAAATTTAATGTTTTCCGAACCGATAGTACGTTGTTATAACAAGGTTGTGAATTTTCTTGTTGTGAAAATTGGCGAAAACAGGAGTTTCTCTCTCTCGGTCCAACTTGTTGAAATCGAACACCGATCGGTAATATTCATTTATCCAATTATCTCTCGAAATAAACGATACGGCACAGAAAGCATTGAAGTAAAATGGGTGGTTTTGGGAGGGGGAGGAGCGACGGTAACGAGAAGTGAAAAATCGCTGCATTTGTTGCTGATTCTTCAACATGAAACTTGCAAGAAAATCGCATTTCCTGTTTGGAAATGTTTGCTTGTAGTTAATTTCCGGTAACCGTGTTTGTACAAGTTAATAATAATGTAATAATCACAAGTTTTATAATGTTTCTCGCAGATTTTAAAGGGAAAAATTTATTATTCCTCATAATGAAAGTTCTAGGTTTGACAGAAACGTTATTACTAACTGTGTGAAAATATTAAAAAAGTAATTTTGTTAGAAATAATTCTTTTCGTAAATCAGGTTTGAAAAGTACCGACAAAAGAACGTTGGAAAACGATCACACTTTTTAAAATAGATTAATTCTAATTTTGCCGAAATATGAAGCATCGTAAATTTATGCAAATTTCTTTAATTTCAAATTTTCTACACAGGTGTATGACCAAAATATGATGAACCTATTTTAAGGAATTTTTTTAAAGGCGAAATGAACATTTAAATTATAATCACCTGTAAAGAATAAGAACAAAAAAAAACGGGAAAATAAAGGATAACACTTTGAAACTAAATGTCAAAACTATGTAAACATAAAATGTAAACTAAATTTAAAAAATTAATAAACACAAATTAACGGAATAAATATGTTAATAAAATAGAAACAAGTGTCAAGGACTGTAAAGTAAAGCTAAACAAATAACAGAAAAAAATATTACTAAACACAAAGAAACATTGAAATTCTTTTTATATTCTTCTTCTTTTCTGCAAGGATTACTATCACTATGTTCAGTATAGTTATCTGCCTTCCCTAGCTTCGTCAATTTTACTTTCGTTGACGCGTTTCGGAGAACCTCCATCTTCAAAAACTATATCTATACTCAATGTAGATCTCAACAGAATATAGATGTAGTTTTTGAGAAGATGGAGAAGATGGAGGTTCTCCGAAACGCGTCAACGAAAGTAGAATTGACGAAGCTAAGGAAGGCAGATAATTATACTGAACATAGTGATAATAATCCTAGCAGAAAAGAAGGAGAATATAAATAGAATTTTAATGTTTCTTTGTGCTTGGTAATATTTTTTTGTTTCTGTTATTTGTGCAGCCTCACTTTACAATCCATGACGTGTTTCGGAGAACCTCCATCTTCAAAAACTATATCTATACTCAATGTAGATCTCAACAGAGTATAGATATAGTTTTTGAAGATGGAAATTCTCCGAAACGCGTCAACGAAAGTAGAATTGACGGAAGGCAGATCATTATACTGAACATAGTGACAAAGAAACACATTTGCCTAAAACTAATTCACGAAAATATAGATTAATCATCAACAGAAAACAAAAATGAGAAATAAATATATTCAAAGAGTGGTTCAACACTCACAACGACAACCTAAAAAGTTTAAATATGCTCAAATATATGCAGGCGCCGTAAGAAGGCTAAAACTCAAACAATGTGCAACGAATCGTCTATTATGATCGCCTGCATAGAAGCACACAAATTACATTTCTGACGCAAGCTTTTCAAACCATCACATTCTAGAAGAAAGTTTTAAACTGTTTTGGTACCCACTGCAAACACAGTATGTGGGCTCCCGCGTCCCATTAGAAAACCGTACGTGAACAACGAATGGCCAATGGAACTTGGTTACAATTTACTTATTCCTGGATGACTTCCAAATCGGGTTTAAATTTAGCTAACAGTTTAAGCTGAGAAATTTTTATTTTTGAAAGTTTTTCGATTGAAAAAACGACTTGCAAAATACGACTTTCAGAAAAATAAAGAATTGTCACGAGAAATTGAAAAAAAACCGGACCTGCATGTGGACTACTATTGAAATTAGTTTGGTCTCAAACGACGCACAAAATAAAGATGGGCAAAAATCCTAGTAAAAACTATATTTTTTCCAATTTAATTTTTAACACTCATTATTTTTCCTCTGTATTTCTTACAATGATGAAAATAAAACGATATAATCAAGTAAAACGCTTTATTGTTTTGGGAAATGTAACTGGTTGTCGAAAATGAAGTTAATTTAAGGTTTCTTAATGACTATCTTGGTATAAATATTCTTAATGTTTTTTAGTTATCGAGTTAGACCAATGGGGTCGACGTAAGGCACTAAAAATGCCAACTGAAGTAACTGTCTCCCAGTGAAGCAGCATTAATGCGCTGAGTTCTCCAATCATCAGGTCGGCAATGATCTGGGAACGCCTGCAAAAAAGTTAAATAGGGCCAGAGAAATAAAGTTACAATCTTCTGGGTATCAAAGCAAGCTGCGATAGAGGGAAATGAGGAAGCAGGTGAGCTGGCAAGGAAGGGGACAACGACCCAACATGTAGGACAGTTTTGCTGACTTGAGAACAAGAGGAGACCTTCTTTTAGCTTTGGAAAGCGAGTATTAAGACTAACTCCTCGGGAACTTTGACACAAGCAGAGTAAGATCTCGGCCTTGGTAAAATAAGCTAAGACTTTTGACGGGTTTGCTTACGAAGCATGGTATCTTAAGAAACATATGAAGAATCTCGACTTAGTAGAAGATCTAACTTCCAGTTATTGCAGAACTCAGGAGAATCATGTGGCTCATAACAGGTCACTGTGGTCTGAGGGTGCACATGAATAGGATAGGTGTATAGCACGGAGAAACCGTGTGTAGATTGTGCAGGAAGGAGGAGGAAATTGCAGGTCACATAGGATTGTGAGGCTCTTGCTAGTAGGAGGCTGGGGGTTTTTGGTTTCCAAGACCCTAGGGATCTTCAGCAGAGTGAGCTAGTCAGTGGATTGTTGGAACTTATTAGGGGCACCAATCTGCTGAACTAGGTAATTTAAGAGGTAAATTGCACAATAGGTCAGTCGATCGCAGTGCCTAGGGTTGGACTATCCCTTCCTCTAGTGATAATCTTAATCTTACTGTAGGAGGAAAGAGGAAATTCCCAATCACCTGTTGTTAGACTGTGAGGCGATTGCCCGTTGTACAAAGCACGGGACCTCACGCCATAACAAGCCTACACGCGGCCGATGCTTCTCAGTCAGTGCCGTGCAAAAAACGAGTAAAATTCCAATAAGGAAAAGTTATCAGTTCTTGTTATTGATTCTAAATGCGATAAGCCACGAAAACAGAGGAAAAGGAGTGATTCAAGGATTTGTTAGTTCGTCAAAAACCAAAGGTTTCCAGGTATGAAAATATTGAGAGAATTAAAAGAAAACAATACAGATGACTACAAAAAATATCTAAGAATTAATAATAATACATTCAGTTAGTCCAGGGGTCTCCAAACTTTCCAGCCTTAGGGCCATACTGATTACTCCAGTAAGTTCCGGGGGCCAAAACCATATTATCATTGTTGCCGGTGGTAAAAAGTGAAATAGTCCACTGATGAAAAAAAAGTCCGAAAAAGTACGCAACGTTTAAAAAAGGCTGCAAATCGGACTAAAGTCCGCAAAACGGCAACACTGCATATTATTAATTTTCCTGTCATTATCTGTAATTTCTAGATTAGTCGTAGAGTACGAGCCATGAGGTGTAACGTGACATGACATCTGGTGGAGACAAGCGGAAGTAGGTAGTACCTTCTATCGCTAACAGATGGCGCTAATAGCACGTACAGAATATATGTTCTGTACAGAAAAATATGTTCTCTAAAAGGAGTTTTCAAGTATGCTAGCTCTCCGTGGGCCGGACAAAATCTGTCCGCGGGCCGGATGTGGCCCTCAGGCCGTAGTTTGGAGACCCCTGAGTTAGTCTATTGAAAAGAGTGATATTGTCATTAGAAAAGCGATTACAGCTCAGAAGAGAACGATAATCACATTAAGGTACTTGGCTACTGGCAGATCTTTGGAGGGCTTGAAATTTCCCACTATCTTTTCTTCCCCATCCTTTGGAAAATTTATCACAGAAACTTCTAGAGCCATTTACAATGCGCTGAAGAATGAATAATTAAAAGTAAAGGAAACTGTTCACATTTTAATGCAATTTTTTGAATTTACAAAATTTCAGAAAATTGAAGCAAAAAATCTTTAGAAATAATTTAAAAAGAATTTCAACAAACACGTATTACGAAGCTCATATTTTAATTGTTTTACGGAGGTTATAGGGAGATCTTAAAAGTTATCAGTCAAACAAATCCTAACCCACTGAAAAAATACATCTGTCTAAAAATTCTTCAAAAGCTTCGGTTGATCTCCTGAAATAAATAATATCAGACTTTTTTTGTCCGACTATTATGCACACTTGGGCTAATGCAGACGATGGGATGATTTATAGCGTATGAAAATGCCAAGCCCTGTCCGGAAACCGAACCCGGGTCCTCGGGGTGAAAGCCCAGTACTGCTGCCACCGAGGCGGCTAATATCAGAACAGCTGACAGTGTAAAACATAACCAAAAATAAGCAAAGTAGTTTTAGGCATTAAAATGAAGGCATACGAGGCATAGTTTCTTAACCCAATTTTAAAATCTCCGATTTAATTTTACAACCCCAATGTAAAGAAATCTTCCAAAGTACCACGTGAAAGAACAGCTTCAGCATAATAGCCCATTAATTAATTAAAAGTTAATTAGTCTCCAACGCTGTCTCTCACGATAGATAGCCTCGAGCGGGGAATTCAGAATTGGTGTAACAAAGAACCGTTTTTAACAATGCATTCTTTAAGACTTCCACAATACAATTAAAACTTGTATTATTTAAATATTGCCTCGGAAGATAAACAATGTTCAGAAGTAAAACAATGGGTAATTAAATACGCTGAAGAATGTGTAGGCTTTCTTTTTGAAAGGTTAAAATTAGAAAGTGAAGTTTCAAAGTGGATGAAGGGTTAACATTGCGAAAAAATATTATAGACTGAATGTTATTTTTTCGTAAGAGCGGAAGTTCTAAAATTAAAATATTAATAGTTAGAAAGCACAAACTTCTATGTTTTCATGTAAAACAACCCCGCAGGAGTGGTGTGAACTAGCTGCACCTATTGAGAGGATTTAAACGTCCCTCGCGGTACCCGAGTCTACACACACTTACACTTACAACACTACATTTACGACTTTAACACTTTACACTCACACTTACATTTAGGGAGGCGATAATAGCCTCAATGTGCTTTTTGCCTTAAAATAACAACAAAAATCATATAAAACAAACACACTTGTATAAACGGTGTCCAAAAATTACTCACCAAGGTAAAGGAACGTATTGGGTAAAAAAATAAACATGAATCTTTGTGTTTAGACTATCTTTTCTTGCTTAGTTTTCTTTCCAACATTTAATGAATTAATTATTTATTTATTTTTAATTTAGTTTTTTTTAGAAAAAGGTAACTTTTTGTATATTGTTACGTTCCCGCAACAAAGAAATTAATTATTTGCTTGCTACAGAGGAAAAGGGGTGTGGGCCGTAACAAATTTGTATATAATTTTTGATGTACCAGTTGTTGGGCGCCACGTTGTCTTTAATCTCAATATAATTGCTACACCACTGTTTTAGGCCAAGACAACGAGAATGCCTGTACGTGGTTACGTGGTTCAGGGTGATCCAAAAAATCAAAGTGGTCGCTTTACAAAAGTTATATTTGTTTTGTTTTTGTCTTGCCACATTAATATTTAAAGAAAAATAACAATTAGTGACCAAAAAATTAATGAATTCTGTTTTCATACCACAGAGAAAGAAAAAAAAATGGCAAGCACATTTATAATGATAAAACAACTTTACCTCAACTTTAAACAAAGCAAACAAAATCGAAACTAAACTTGAATCTGTACCAACCTGTTGGAACATAACATCTTACACAATAAATGTCACTTCTCCACTAAAACGAACTTTAACAAAATCAAAAATCTCTTGGATTAAACTATATTCTTCGGGTTCACTAAAAGTAACAAATAGTCTATTATTATTATTATTATTATTATTATTATTATTATTATTATTATTATTATTATTATTATTATTATTATTATTATTATTATTATTATTATTATTAGTGACGTCACTATGCTTAACTAAAATATTCATAAACCAGGAGCTTTTCCAAGAATATATTAGTAAGAAAAAAGGATTACAGACTTTAATTGTATAAAACAGAGTGATTGTTTATATTTTTTTTCCGCTAATCCGAGTTTAGTGGTTTTCCCCTAGGGTAGCCGATATTTCTTTTCTTTTCCAGCGGAGCTAAAAGATCGGTGATAACACCCAAGTTCGCTTGTCAAAATTTATTACCTTTAAATTCTTTCCTTGCTGGGATTCCTTACCAACCCAAAAAAATAGGCATCACGCATGAAATGTGTGTCATTCGCGAGAATGTTCCAAATCCAAAAAAATGCACGATGCACAATTTCACCTTATGAGCGCCGTAACCTTGCGCGAACTGGTCGTAGCCTCACTCCAGAACTGACTCGTCGGTCGTCTCAATCTTTTCTTCTGAACAGCTGTTTGTTTAGGGTCTCCTCTTATTGATATTGCACAATTTAATTTTATTTACCTAAGATATCCACTTGAGCATCTGAGATGTCTCAATATGTAGGCCGCCTCGGTGGCCTAGTTGACTGGTCTTTCACCCCGAGGACCCGGGTTCGGTTCCCGGACAGGGCTTGGCATTTTCATACGCTATAAATAATCCCATCGCCTGCATTAGCCCAAGTGTGCACAATAGTCGGACGTTAAGCAAAAAAAAAAAAAAAAAAAAAAAAAAAAAAAAAAAAAAAGAAAATGGTTATTTTCCTAATAACAATAATAATAATAATAATACAATGATTATAATGATTGATAATACAATGATTCGATCGTTTAGCGTCGAATATTTTAGCAACCATTAACATTAAACAAATATCAAAATGTATAAAAAGTTTTTATTGTTATATAAATCGAATTAAAAAAAAAATATTTCTTTAATATTTTTCCAGTCTTGATTTGTAACCGAGTAATATTGAGAAAACTGAAAATTTTAAATTTTGAATTAGTAAAATAAAATATTTTGTTTTTTTATATGTTGTAAAGCATAACATATAAAGTGGGTATACCAAACCTGACATAAATATGACATACATTTCTAAAGATATAACGTTTTTAACAGAAATAAAATTATCGGATGTGTATAAACTTACTAAACAAGATAGAATTTTATTAACAGATGTTTCTCGTATATTACAATAGTTAACTACACAATCAGATTTTTAAGTTTGGTCTAGTAATTTCTTGACACTCTGTATACGTTAACAAATGATTGATTCCTCACAGGAATGAATTCCGAAACGCTGTGACCTATTACTTTGTTTTCACGATACACGCAGAATAGCCGTCAAAAATAAATTAACAACATGGAAACAAAAGACTTCATTCAACTTCAATGTCGAAAGACACGATTCAAACTTCGGCGAAAAAAATTGTCAAATAAAATCCATCTCCATCACTCGATTGAAAGCAGAATAAAAGTTTCGCCAGAATTTAATAACCGCAAAATTAAACAGAAATTTTTTTCCCACCTTTTATGGCGCAAGATAAATTACCGTACTATCCGGGCATTCAAGTCTCCCGCGCTCTTTTCACCGCGGCTATTCGCTATTCACTATTTTTCATTTTATTCATTATTTCCATCAATTCGCGACCAAATAAAGCGCGCGCAGGATGCAGGATTAATGACGTTCTTATACAAGGTTTCATAAAAGCAAATTGCGGGCGGAACATTTGTCAACGTCTCCGGGCTTAATCACGGCTATTACCTTATTGTTATCGCTGACCATCACACCGGGCGTCATCCGTTAATTGCGATGTTTTGTCACCGCGCCGCTTTTGTTTGTGGTGAACCGACAGAATGGTGCGCAAGCATTGTGCAATCTACTGACATGTAGCATCAATCAAACATATCGTACACAAAATATTCCCTATTATATATTAGACGGTGCTTAGACAGTTTTGAAGTGAAAACTTCTTTAGGCTCGTTTAGCACTTTTTGGTTGTGTAAAAAGCATTAAGCTCGCGTCACGCTAAATCTGTATACGGTGAATCATATCGATTAAATACTGACTGCCGAGAGTCCGAGAGTGCAGTACACGTGTAATATTTGTATTAGTGTATATGTGAACTGTGACAGTATACAGCAGGCAACTCATGCGAGGCGCAGAGCTATACGGCTGTACATACGCGTATATACGTTATAGCTCTGATTAACGTTGGAGAAACAGAGCTGGGTATATTACGAAAAAATTCAGCTCTGGAGATTCAGTGTAAAAAAGGTTATTTACATTTTTGAGTAATATTTATTTGGAGAACATACTACAGGGCTTTAAATAAAGAAAGATGATAATACAAAATATGAGGGAAAAAGAGCGAGGGAAATACACAGTTATGTATGAGGGAAAACAAAAAATACGAGGGAAATATGAGCGACAGTTTTGTATGAGGGATACAAAAAATTTGAGGGAATTATGAGCAACAGTTTTGTACGAGGGAATACAAAAAATATGAGGGAAATATGGGCAACAGTTTTGTATGAGGGATACAAAAAAATTGAGGGAATTATGAGCAACAGTTTTGTACGAGGGAATACAAAAAATATGAGGGAAATATGGGCAACAGTTTTGTACGAGGGAATACAAAAAATATGAGGGAAATATGGGCAACAGTTTTGTACGAGGGAATACAAAAAATATAAGGGAAATATGGGCAACAGTTTTGTATGAGATACAAAAAAATTGAGGGAATTATGAGCAACAGTTTTGTACGAGTGAATACAAAAAATATGAGGGAAATATGGGCAACAGTTTTGTATGAGGGATACAAAAAATTGAGGCAATTATGAGCAACAGTTTTGTATGAGGGATACAAAAAAATTGAGGCAATTATGAGCAACAGTTTTGTACGAGGGAATACAAAAAATATGAGGGAAATATGGGCAACAGTTTTGTATGAGGGATACAAAAATATGAGGGAAATATTAGCAACAGTATGAGGAAATACAAAAAATAACCTTTGATACACGTGCGGGTTATTAGTATCAAAGCGCGTTGGTGGAAATACACGCAACACGTTATAATATGCGAATCCTTTAGTTTATTTATATTGTGTTTGCTGTGAGTATAATATAATAATATAATATTAATTATATTATAAATACAATTACATTGTTTGTATTTGTACTGGGCTTTTGCAGCCCATCATGTGTTTTTATATAAATAAAAAATATAAAAATGTAAAAAATAAATTAAAAAATATGTATAAATTATCCCTGTAGGACTTCTTTCTTATAATGAATTTTAAGTAAATATTCGAATCACGAATTAAAATATAAATCAATATATGTTAATTCTGTTTCTTTTATTTCAGTTTGCACTTCTGTCGGCCAGTCCCGCGAATGCCATTTTTTTTTAACGTCGGCAAGCAACGGGAGAGTAACTGCGGTTGGAACTAAGTTAGAACCTTAAAGTTCGCAGTTCTGAGACGCAGCAGACTGACCAGTGCTTTAGCCACATCGACCACCGGATCTCCGACAGGTATAAATACGTTATCTGTGTTACAGTATTAAGTACTGTTATCTTTTGAATAAAAGAATGAATTGAAAAATATTAATTGTAAAACAATCCAAGTTATTACTTATACGTTAACAGGAAAGTTAGACGCCACGAAAAGTACAACTTGTTCTTACTGGAGCCTAGTGCGCAAGCGTGTTCAATGGAGTGTAAAAATGTAATCCTCTAAGGCAGTGGTTCTCAAAGTATAAGGCGCGGAGAGATTTTAGAGGGTCGCAAAGCCATCTGAAAAATAATTAATCGTTTTCGCGACGCTAAACTTTCTTTACAGTACAATTGTTTTCGGCTTAGTTCGTGAAAACATATGAGGGAAATATGAGCAACAGTTTTGTATGAGGGAATACAAAAATATGAGGGCAATATGAGCAACAGTTTTGTACGAGGGAATACAGAAAATATGAGGGAAATATGAGCAACAGTTTTGTATGAGGGATACAAAAATATGAGGGAAATATGAGCAACAGTTTTGTATGAGGGAATACAAAAAATATGAGAGAATACAAAAAATATGAGGGAGATATGAGCAACAGTTTTGTATGAGGGAATACTGAAAACATGAGGGAAATATGAGCAACAGTTTTGTATGACGGAATAGAAAAAATATGAGGGAATACAAAAATATGAGGGAGATATGAGCAACAGTTTTGTATGAGGAAATACTAAAAATATGAGGGAAATATGAGAAACAGTTTTGTATGACAGAATACAAGAAATATGAGGGAAATATGAGCAACAGTTCTGTATGAGGGAATACAAAAAAATATGAGGGAGATATGAGCAAAAGTTTTGTATGAGGGAATACTAAAAATGTGAGTGAAATATGAGCAACAGTTTTGTATGACGGAATACAAAAAATGTGAGGGAATACAAAAAATATGAGGGAGATATGAGCAACAGTTTTGTATGAGGGAATACTAAAAATATGAGGGAAATATGAGCAACAGTTTTATAAGAGGGAATACAAAAAATATGACGGAAATATGAGCAGCAGTACAACAACAATACTTATATATGTTTGTTTTGTAAACAACATTTTTGTCTTATTCCATTGTTACTGATTTATCAGTTAAGTAAATTCGAATTAAAATCAAAAACATGAGATTAAATAGAACGTTTCCAGTTACTGGAATGAATAAATGAAGTGCACTGACGTTGTGGGCGACAGCAGAAAAACAAGCTGATTCGTTACATTACTAGGGTACAGTGTTGCAAGTTTCATTGTTGGTTCTGATATGTTTCTAACTATAGCTTTTAAAATCTCGAGCCCGTAAAACATCCTTTAGCTTATAACTTATATGTGGTACCTGTACAAGTTTGAATGAAAGGCCTGTACATTATAAGCATATGTTTACGGAGCGTGGGTTAAAAAAAATTCACGAAGATGGCTTCGAGACAAAAGGTTGTGGAACTGCTGTTCTGCGCTTTAGACCGGAATGACACCCGTGTGTAAGCGTGCGCTTTTATTAAGAAGAGTAGCGAAAAACTGATCAGAGCTTTCGTTCTACACTCTTGCTCTTAAAACAGTAAAAATGCGCTGTTTTGACAAAACAAAATACTTGTGCAACTCGAAGAGTTACGGCAGAAGCGAAGGTTTTTGTTTAATGAATATATAATTAGCTTGAAGATATTTTTACAAATACCTTGTTTTGTTTAAATAAATAAACACGCGAACCTAGCTTAGTAATTATTTACTGTAATTATATTAAGAGATCAGCTGTTTTATATTGATTCGTAACGATCAGCTGATTTCATTGAACAGCTGACAGGCTGTAACAAGTTTTCGGTTAAAAACTAGCAATATTAACAACAATTATTATAAACGTTTATATTAATTTTAAATGTATTATAAACAATTACAAAGTACACGTGTTCTTCAGCTAAGGAAAAATACCGAAACCAAACACAACGTTTTCATATAATACGCGTGTATTGTTATCGAAAAGGAGGAAGAAAGAAACAAATAAAGACGAAATTCGTTTTCTCGTTCTTTCCATATTTCCGTTCATGGCACATTTTTCTATTCAGTTCTTTCGCTTAAACTAACATTAAAAACTTCGCTTCAAAAATAACAGTTATTACTGGAAATAACTACAATGCTTAATTTAACGCAATCAGTGATCGCGATTTAAACATCATAACTCTATTTAAATGAATACACATGAAGTCACTCCTAAGCACTGTTTTCCTATTCCAAAATTCTTGTAAAGACCGCAACGTATATTTTAACACTGACTTTCGTTGGATCGTAGTTGCTGTTTAAGTCGTTTGAAGGAACGGTTTAGCCCTCACCGAAGTTCACTAGCTGACCAATCTGGACTTCAGAGCATTTTAAATTGTAAATGATTGAATCAATACACTTCATCAACCTGGAACCTGTTGTTAGAGCTTATCTTACACCGCTTGGGCCTCATAAATTTCATCTGAGAAGTGTCAGAGAAATTAAACGAATTCATCATTCAAGAAAAGATGAAATGTTAATAGAAGAAATTGAACAATCTTTACAAAAAAAATCAAAACACGATCAAAAGATTGTAAAAAAAATTGTTGACCACTATACAGTTCCTTCTTCTTCTCCTCCTTCTCCCTCTCTTCTTCTTCTTCTCCTCCTCCTTCGTTTCCTTCTCATCCTTCTTCTTCTCCTTATTTTTCTCCTCCTCCTCCTCCTTCTTCTTCTTCTTCATCTCCTCCTTCTCCATCTCCTTATTTTTCTCCATCTTCCTCTTCTTCTCCTCCTCCTTTTTTTCCTTTTCCTTCTCCTTCCCCTTCTTCTCCTTATTTTCCTCCTCCTTCTCCTCCTCCTCCTCCTCCTCCTCCTCCTCCTTCTTCTTCTTCTTCTTCATCATCATCACTTCCTTCTCCCTCTCCTTCTTTTTCTCCATCTTCTTCTTCTTCTTCTTCTCCTCTTTCTTTTCCTTCTCCTTCTTCTTCTCCTTATTTCCTCCACCTCCTCCTCCTCCTCCTCCTCCTTCTCCTCCTCTTCCTTCTCGTCCTCCTCCTTCTCCTCTTCCTCCTCCTTCACCTCCTCCTTCTTTTCCTCCTCCTCCTTTTTCTTCTTCTTTTTCTCCTCCTTCTTCTTCTCCTCTTTCTTTTCCTTCTCCTTCTTCTTCTTCTTCTTCTCCTTATTTCCTTCTTCTTCCTCCAATTTCTTCTTCGTCTTCTTTTCCTTCTTCTTCTTCTTCTTCTTCTTCTCCTCCTCCTTCTTTTCCTTCTCCCTCTTCTTCTTCTCATTATTCCTCCTCCTCCTCTTCCTCCTCCTTCTTCTTTTTTTTCTTCTTCTTCTACATTAAGCTGCCTAATTCTCATTGGTCATGGCAAGGCTGCTTTATCCTTACGTTTATATTCCATTCTGTTATCGTTTCTCCATTCCCGGTTACTTATGCCAATTCTGAAAAATGTTTTCAACTCCATTGCTTCAAATTTGTATTAAAGTAAACGTACTAGGAAGTAGTGATATCAGTAAGGCGCTGGATTTAGCGAAGTGAAAGATCCGAACGTTAAAGTTTCCGGAACATTTTGCCAAGAATTAAACTTCTTTGGCAGCGTACTCGACGACGCAGTTTGGCTTGGCGGAAGTTTATGAAAGAATCTGATTTTGTTGTCGGACTTCCGCTGTTTGACTTTATGACGATATTCGCACAAATATTGGTCTTCTTAACTGTTACGGGAAAATTGCCAATAAATGAGCACGTTGTTCCTTAGACTGCGAAACGTAGAAATGTTGCTACATTATTTAATTACACAGTTTAATAACTGCATCAAGTTTCTTCAAGTGAACAATAAACAGATAAAACTTTTCAGACACCAGCTGTAAAATCAAAATGTTAATTGTACATTCCAACCTGACAGCTGTTTCTCTTCCAACTGAGAAAAGCATATACATACTGTAACGGAACCGAAATAAATAATCACCTCAGGGTAGCATGACATAAATCACCGAACACTGAAATCACTTTAAAGTATGTAAACACCGATAATATATTCGCAGTCCATATTAAATTAAATGTCATTTTCATAATAATATTGTAACCATCATTTAGGGCTTAAGATACTGTCACGTAAAACATAGACAGAAGGATGAACCAATGAATGATCAATCAATAAGAAAGAAAAACCAACATTTTGTTGAAAAATAAGGAAAATATATGAAGGAATGAGAAAACTAAACAATAAGAAAGCCTTTACGAATTTTAATTATTCTGAACCAATTTTTGAAGGAAGAAGTTTAATTCTTTATTTGTTTCATCCAACTTTGGTGTATACCAAATCAATCACTTTTTAATGTTCTGTGCCTTCCTCGTAGCCCAGTATTGCTTCATTAGTTGTGATCTTAGTTTTCTTTCTTCGTCAGAGATTTGGATCGTTCGCTTGGATTTGATTTGCCTTGGAACCGTTGCTTCTTGTCCTTGGTTATTGTTTTCGCTGTTCTGTCCATGAGCATAGTGTCAGTGATTTGTAGTTCTGTGATGTCTTTCTCTGTATTTCTAAACCAAAGTGGTTTGGCGAAAGTAGTCAAATATTTTTTTGGTTAGTCTATTTTTGTCCATTCGGAGGATGTGCCAATAAAAATCAATTATCATTTTTCTTATTGTGTCTGACAGTGTTTCAGTTTTTTGGTAAAGAGTTTCATTCTTGTCCTTTAGAACTCCGCCATTGCCGGTCCCAAGCCCGGGGCATCATTTCGCAAGGGATGAAGAAGGAGGAGGGGGAGTCGCTAAAAAACCGAGGTCCATCTGGCTCCTACGCCGCCTCGGTGGTCTAGTGGATAGCGTACTAGGCTTTCACCCCGAGGACTCGGGTTCAATTCCCGGCGAGGGCTTGGCATTTTCATACGCTATAAATCATCTCATCGTCTGCATTAGCCCAAGTGTGCACAATAGTCGGAAAAAAATCCATCTGGCTTCGGATGGTAGGACCCTGTAAGGGTCTCTGCCTTGGGTTACAAGGTGAAACTTGGTCAACGGTCCTGACAACGGAAGAGGAATTTCGGATTTCCAACGGTGGATGGAAGAGCCTGGTGGTTTCCCCACCAACACACAATTCCAAATCCAAAGGCATTTGTTCCCAGATTGGGCGGCCTTTGGTCAGCGTCTGTTCTCCAAGTTAGGGACGGCTGAGAATAACATCCAGGGCTCAAAACCTTGGTTGTAAATTCGTGCTCTGGAAGTCACCCCCAAGAAATTATCAATCATGGAAGAGTGTGAAGTGTGTGATGTAAGTACCTCAGGTGCACACCAGTGCACGAGCAGACATTCGGATTCTGGGGAGTCTGCAGCATTGCACAGGGACGAGTCGAAGCGTCTTGGTACCTCAAACGAGATGAAGTTTAGAAGTTTAATATTATAAAGAAATATGTAATTTAGTATCAATAAATAAATAATGAGCACCAATCAAATTAATGCACCACCTTCAACTACAGCGTCCATTTTATTTAATATTCAACGAAATTCAATTTACACAAAATTAAGAAAATAATGTATGTCGTCACGTAATTGTAAGATCGAAGAATTGGTGAGCGATATTTTTTAATGCTAAATTCAGTATTCCATCAGTGGCTTTAACTGTCAAACTGGAGGACATAAATAATTGAAAAAAATTATGTTTTTAATTGGTAGAAGACAGACTATTTTAAAACCAGCCTGGTGTACAATAAACTAAATTAAATGTATCAGTTTATTCTGTTAAATCGACAGCAAGTCACTTCAAATCTTTCACCAGCAAATCACTCATCTAGTTCATAAGTAAAATTAAATGTTATAGTTTTTACGAGTATGACGTATTTGTTAGATTCAATAAGAAGTTTGTTTTGTTATTAACGTTAAGTGTTTGTAATTTTGACAACTTGCCGAGGCATAAACGGAATATTAAAACCGAGATTTTTGTAATATTATAAATTTAAGTAAATAAATCAATGATGTTTGTAAATCACACACATAGCGAACGAATGATTTTGTTTATATAGAACTAGCATTGCCCGTCGCGGTTTCGCCCACGAAACGTAAACTGTTTCTGTAATGTAATAATTTAGAAATAAAAAAATATATTAATAAAAGCGTGATCATCTAAACTCGTGATTATTTTACAGTGAATATGAAAAAATATTATAACCTGAATATGTTGTTTTATTGTCTTCAAACGTGTTCCGTTCGAATTTAAGAAAATCTGATAAAAAATATTTTTCTCCAATATAAACATTTATACCTCTTTTATATTTTTGTCCTTTTAGGGGATGAATTCGGGAGGGATGCTGAATTACGTGTATCATATTCTTTTTAGAATATTTTTTTACTTTAAAGACAATCCAATAAAAAATATTTTTCTCCAATGAAAACACTCTTTTTTACAATTTTATTTGTTTAGGAAATGAATTCGGAAAAATGTTGAAATATGTTTTATTATTTGTGTTTCATAACATATTTCTAGAATATATAATGTAAAAAAAAATATTTTTTCAATGCAAAATTGTATACCCCTTTTTTAAATTTTCTACCTCCTTTCAATCCCCTGAAGAGAGTTTTGGGAAATGGTGAAAAATATATTTCATGATTTATATTTAAGAGTGACTATGTTACGTTTTAAGAAGGTCAGACGAATATATTTTTTCCAGTAAAAATTGTTGTACCTCATTTTTACCTCTTTAGGGGTTGAATATTGGAAAATCGTTTTTCAGTTCACCCCTACATGTGGTGGTAACCCATAAAATTCCAAATCTTTAGCTATTATTGTCTCGGCTATACGTTAATTATTAAAGTTTGACTGGGTAAGTAGTTTAATGGCGTAAAAATCAAAATTTTGCAAAATCCTTTATTAATGCACCTTGACATTGTTGTAAGAAGATACCTTGAAAAGTTCAAGTCTATAGCTATAATAGTATTGACTGTACGTTGTTTATTAAATTAGGACTGGGTAAGTAGTTTAATGGCGTTAAAATAAAATTGCTGCAAAATCCTTTCTTAGTGCACGCCTACATTATAACATGAATGTACCCTGAAAATTTCAAGTTGCTAGCTAAAATAGTTTTGGCTCTGCGTTGATTATGAATCAGTCAGTCAGTCAGGACTTCTTTTATATATTAAGATAAGAAAAGAACTTTAATGTTTAGATGTTACTGGGACGTTACTAACACAAGCTATCCAATTTTGTCTTTTACCTTTGAAACAAATACGTCGATAATTAATAACAATAATATTTGCTCGACAATTATTTGCAATAATAATCCACACCCCAATGCTACGTATCATAAAACTGCGGCATTAAAGTCGACATATTTTTTACTACGCCAATCATTCCGCATTAGCTAAATATTTTATTATTGGCTGATCACCGGAGACATTAACGCCGCGTGAAGACGTAGTTCAGCGTAAGCTATTTAGCCTAATAGGATTAGCTGCAGCTAATGAATGAAATAATTGGATTTAGTTGAGTGCTCGCCGCCAAGTTAGGACGCTACGCTCGAGAACGCTTTCAGACGCCCGTCTCGCCTTCGCACTAACGTTATCTTTATGTTAATCGAAAAGTGTTAAAATTTAATTCACATTGCACCTACTTACAGTGCTGCATGTCTTGGCTTCTAATTGGCGTAGAGGTATGATAGGCGCATTGTTGGAAATGTAAGATATTAGTGCTACTTGATTAATGCCACTAGGCTTTCACCCCGAGGACCCGGGTTCGATTCCCGGCCAGGGCTTGGCATTTTCATACGCTATAAATCATCCCATCGTCTGCGTTAGCCCAAGTGTGCACAATAGTCGGACGTTAAACACAAAAAAAAAAAAAAAACAAAAATACACACACACACACACACACACACACACACACACACACACACACACACACACACACACACACACACACACACACACACACACACACACACAC
>CM040187.1:43270002-43282502 GCA_022606455.1 Callitettix versicolor
CTTCTTAAGAAAGAACGTAAAGCTTACAATACATTTAATCCGGTAACGTTGTTCGTAAATATTACGTTTACCGGTTAAATGGGCGGAAAAAGTTACAAGCGCTGTCGTGGAGCGCTGTTAATTAAGGGGAGGTGCAGACTAGCTGCACCTATTGAGAGAATTTAGTCGTCCCTCGCGGTACCCGGGTCTAACACACACTTACACTCACAACAGTACACTTACCACTTTATCACTTTACACTCACACTTACATTTAGGGCGGCGATAATAGCCTCAATGTGCTTTTCGCCTTAAAATAACAAAAAAAATTAAGGATATGTTGTTTTTCAACTAGTAGTAACGAATAATTAATCATTTTAAAATAGTTTCAACTGATGTTGAACAAATTTGTACGGTCTATAGTAAATATGTATATATATATATATATATATATATATATATATATATATTATAAAAATAATCTCTTAAATTATTGAGAAAAATGATTTTTTATTAAATTACAAGATATTGTCTACTTTTTGCACGAAATATATATATTTTTTAACAAAAATAATCTCTTAAATTACTGAGAAAAATGACTTTTTATTAAATTACAAGATATTGTCTACTTTTTGCACGAAATATATATATTTTTTAACAAAAATAATCTCTTAAATTACTGAGAAAAATGACTTTTTATTAAATTACAAGATATTGTCTACTTTTTGCACGAAATATATATATTTTTTTAATAAAAATATTCTCTTAAATTATTGAGAATAATGACGTTTTATTAAATTAAAAGATATTGTCTACTTTTTGCACGAAATATATATATATTTTTTAATAAAAATATTCTCTTAAATTATTGAGAATAATGACGTTTTATTAAATTACAAGATATTGTCTACTTTTTGCACGAAATATATATATTTTTTTTTAATAAAAATATTCTCTTAAATTATTGAGAATAATGACGTTTTATTAAATTACAAGATATTGTCTACTTTTTGCACGAAATATATATATTTTTTAACAAAAATAATCTCTTAAATTACTGAGAAAAATGACTTTTTATTAAATTACAAGATATTGTCTACTTTTTGCACGAAATATATATATTTTTTAACAAAAATAATCTCTTAAATTACTGAGAAAAATGACTTTTTATTAAATTACAAGATATTGTCTACTTTTTGCACGAAATATATATATTTTTTTAATAAAAATAATCTCTTAAATTATTGAGAAAAATAACTTTTCAGTAAATTACAAGACATTGTCTACTTTTTGCACAATAGCAAACAAAGTTTTTTTCTAGAGAGCTTATAATATATCCTGTAAGCAAGATTAATAATCGCTAAAACAAACACAGTTAATTTTATCGTTCTTGAAACATAGTTTTATTACAAGTAATTAAAGTTAACACTTAGAAGTTGAATATTGGGCAATGTCTGTTTAATCTATTACTTTATATCATGTAATAAAACATATAAAAATTAATTATATTTAACTTAATACAAATAATGAAAACCACTGTTTGTAGTGCGCAAAGAACGTGATGTACTTTGATTTTTTTTTAAACATAAATGAAATAAACACTTAATGCGGAGGCTAAACTGCTCCGTTACCCAATCAAGCCGCCACTAGCGCTCTGCTGACGTCATCACACCGCTGTATTGCGCTGCTACCGTAGCTACCTTAGTGCTTTGTGTGTTCGTTGTTTTATTTTATTTTTTATAATACCAATTGCACAGTTGGAGAATGAATTGTATTTAGCTGCGGTGGAAATAAAGTTGGATTGTTTTCTCAAAGTAAGACTGAAAATACTTCACATTGTTCTTTAAATAACCTGAATTGTTCCACGAAATCAAGCAAATTATTTTTTTTTAATAATTCATGTTTTTCAATGAAATAATCAAAATTTTTCCTTGGCATTGTTTCGCCATTGAAATAATCATAATTGTTCCCAAACTAATCCGAACGTATTTCAGAATCAGCCATATTATTTATGAAAATAATTCTGGTTTTTCCTCGAAATGCTACGATCTTTTATCCGTATTGTTCTTCCAAGTAACTCAAATTTACGTAAAAATTAATCAACTCAAAATAACCAAAAATTGTTTATGAAAAATATAACACTGTTTCTCAAAATCACCCTGATACTTTCTGAAAACAACCAACATTATTATAAAATATGATTCGAGTTTTTCTTCAAAATAGCTGATATTATTCGTTTATTCGACACACACACACACACACACACACACACACACACACACACACACACACACACACACACACACACACACACACACACACACACACACACACACACACACACACACACACAAACACATACAAACATACACACTCACACACGCACGCACGCGCGCACACACATACTGACACTAACACGCACGCACGCACGCACGCGCACACACATACACACACTCACTCACTCACACGCACGCACACTCACTCACACACGCGCTCACGCACATACATACACACACACACACACACACACACACACACACACACACACACACACACACACACACACACACACACACACACACACACACACACTCATACACACATTCACTACTATACATACAGCTTCAGTAATTCTAAACTGTACAGCTATCTGTGATGATGGAATAAATGCAACGTGTTGGTGCATTTAATAGAGCCCCTAGGATGCCTGGCGTCCTTCTAATGTAACTTAGTCCTCCCCACTCACAATTCACGTGAGGCTTCACTTAGCTGTTCGAGAAAACAACATGAGTATGAATGCAGAATACAATGAGCAGGGTTTCATTGCATGACGAAAAGCTGGCCAAACGGAGCACAACCTCCGTTATAAGGGTCAAAGGAAACAAAATTGAAAAGTAATTAAAAAAAGTACCTAAACAACGAATTAGGAAGTGACAAATTTTAACTAGGAGACTGTTACCTTGAATCCCCTCCAAATATGGACTTAATGAAGAAACTAGAGCTGGAGAAGGCGCCATAACTAAGCTTTTCGGGATTATAGAAAGAGGGCACAAAAACCACAGTGCAATAGTAACGTTAGATTTTCATACAACCGCAGATAAGTGTCTTACCTATAATCTACGCACAATGTACGTGAAAATAACCTGGATTCACTGTTCAAATAACCGAAATTATATTTAAAAATTTATATATATATATATATATATATATTTAATAAAAATAATCTCTTAAATTATTGAGAAAAATGACTTTTCAGTAAATTACAAGACTTTTATTGTCTATTTAATTTGCAAGCATACGAGGGATGCTTGTAACTTCTTTAATTTATATATTTTATACAAATTATTTTTTTAAATTTTATAAATTGTTTTTAAAAATTTAACGACAACAATTAAATACTTGTTATTTATTACGAATTCCAAACGAAATGGATACTAATTCAACTTAATGAAAGCGATTTAGGTCAAAGATAATAATACTAACTTTTGATTAGGTTCATGAAGTGAAAACTTCTTTACGTAAACTTAATATTTTTCTTTATTTTTTTGAGATGGATAATTGAAATTCGCGGTAGTACAGATAACAAGTAAAAACAATTAATAACAAGTATTATTTTGTTGAGTACGTATCTCTGCATTTCATAGCTTTAAACAATTGTTGGGCGTATTTGTTGACGCGTTTCGGAATACTTCCATTGTCAAAACGTTACTGTACTGCTCCTGCAAATCTAGATTCATGAAGTGAAGGTTCATGAAGTGAAAACTTCTTTTGGTAAACTTAATATTTTTCTTTATTTTTTTGTATGAGAGGGATAATTGAAATTAATCTCATCCAAAAAAGGGGATGTGGATCTTTTAATCTTGGTCCCTCCCAGCCGTTACAGGTAGGTTAGGGAGCACAACCTACCTGCAGAGTACGTATCTCTGCATTACCTAACTTCAAACAATTGTTGGGCGTATTTGTTGACGCGTTTCGGAATACTTCCATTGTCAAAACGTTACTGTACTACTCCTTAAAATCTAGATTCGTTCTTTTAAACTTCTCGTAATCCTCACCCTCCCTACTTCTATCGCCTAATCTTGTTTCTCCTAACTGATGGGCTCGCTTCTGATTAGTCCTCACAAGGATTTTGTTTTACGGTCAAAATAATCCTTATAACTGGTAAACATTTTCAGGCTTTGAAAAATAACGTCTGCTTGTCAATTTGCTTACTCGTGTATTATATTTTTCCTTTAATTTTAACTTACACATTTCTAAATTTTCTAAAATACTTAACAGCCTTCCTTTATCTTCCCAATGTTATATTTTCATTGAATTTTCCCGCTGTATATCCTTCTTTAATCAAATGTGTAGCTTAATTTGAGTAGTTCTTTTCATTTAAATTACCTTACGAGTTCATTATATATGCTTTTAAATTCTCCTCCCGTTTGTCCTACATACGTTGTTTTGCAGTTACGTTGTTTTGCAGTTACGTTGTTTTGCAGTTACGTTGTTTTGCAGTTACGTTGTTTGCAGTTACGTTGTTTTGCAGTTACGTTGTTTTGCAGTTACGTTGTTTTTCAGTTACGTTGTACTTTATAAACACCATTTTTACTAAAATTAACTTTTCCTTCAATGTTGCTTGTTGAGTTGTTTCTTAAGGTGTTATTAGTCGTCACAATATCTATCATATTTTTTTAAATTAAGTTTCTCTTCCCGTTTAAGTAAATTTAACCCATTTCCGCTTCTTTATTTCTTTTTCCTTCCTTCTCTTCTTTATGTTCCAAAATAAACTTCTTACATTTTTTTCTGTATCATATTCTCTTCTATTTGAAACATAATAGTTAATCATTTTTTATATTATTTTTTTACTTAATGGCACACTTATTAGACTGTTGAATAAATGGCTAAATGCCGCTAATTTATGCTCTAACGGAAGGTTAGACATTAATAGCATTATATGTATATATATCTTTCCTATAAATTCGAAATTCTCTTTTCAGTACGCTATTCGTTTTAATTTTAAGTCAAGGAAATTTAAGCTACCTCTTCGTCCATCATAAATTTTAGTTACTGTGGATTTTATTGATTTCTTTCTTCCATAAGCTCTCCTTTATTCTCCTCTTTGTGTTTAATTACTAATAACGAACCATTTACATACCTTACGAACATTACATACATTCGAATTTCATCTCTGTATTCTTTATGAAATGCTGGCATAATTTTTTTCACATTTATTATTTAAAATTGTTTAAAGATTTTATCATATTATAAATAAATAAATGCATTAATAAATATGTAAATTAATAATGAACGCCTTTATACTGCATGCCAGTTCAGGCAACACGATTACTAGGGCATTAAAAGTCGGGCTTTTTTTACAAAGAATCATATTTTATACTTCTAAATACATCTCCATTTTCCTTAACACCAGCTGTTATTTTCAATTTATCAATTAGATCGGTAATGTAATCGAACCAATACTAGCAGTCCAAAAAACATCAACTTGACCCGGTAAAATTTACGAAAAAATATTACTGTACACACTTTATTGGAGAGTTTATAATATTTCTCTACGTAGCTGTTAACATTGCGATAGGACCGTTCAGTCAGTATTACAGGAAATATACAACTAAACTCGTCATCGTCAAATCAGAGGCCGCCATCTTTAAACGGGAGCGAAGCGAAAAATCTTACGCACGTCAATCTGGCTTTGTACTTTCGTAATAAATTGCAACAATGCATTTGACCAAAATGCGTAATAAAACAGGGAATTGAAACGGAGACCTCGTTTTGCCGGGTCAATAAACCAACAATGCTCACCGATTACATCAACATTTATTTGTATTCTGTCGGCCTCTCCTCGGACTGTCGTATTTCTTCTTCGTAAGTTCTGCAAACTACCCTCACTGTACTGCGTAGTGAGGATGTAGGATAGAGTACACGGTAGAAATGGAAACAAGGACCTACGTGAAACAACTACAGCGTAAGCGAACGAATTCATATCGTCACAAAACTGATTCATAACAAGGTGTTTAATTGCTCTGGTTTCATGACAGTAAACTTGATTAAAACACGTGAGATTGAATTTTTATTGTTGCAAACTAGTCCCGGATGTTTCGGGAACAATTACATATGATTTGAAAAACTGGCTTGTATTTATCTCCACTTGTATTTGCAACTGGTTTGTATTTATCTCCACTTGTATTTGCAACTGGTTTGTATTTATCTCCACTTGTATTTGCACATAAATTCGGAGACATCCATACCAACATGGAAATATTACATTTATGTCATAAAAGCAGTTATAGACAAAGGAAGCTATGGAAATGAAGTGAACATTTTTAAGTGCATAGATGTTTCTAACGGATATAAAAGCTCAATTGTCGATAGGCTTATTGCCAAACACAAAAACAAAAATAAAAAAAATCGTTCCCGATAAAAAAACATACATCTCCACGGAATATGGTTTAACTTTAAGCCACACCCTAAAAAAAGGATTAGCCAAAGAAAATATAAATGTCTCTTTCAGAACAAGTAATAAGTTGTCAACATTATTAAAGAAGCCAGTTGCAAATACAAGTGGAGATAACTTTGAAAAACTGGCATATACAAAATGAAATGTAGTGATTGCCTAAGCTTCTATATCGGTCAGACATCTCGCTCTTTTAAGAAAAGATTTAAAGAGCACATACCCAGAAGTGCATTATCGACAAACTCGGCTTTCGCAGAACATCTTATGCACAAAAACCATAAATTCGAAGACATCCATACCAACATGGAAATATTACATTTATGTCATAAAAGTAGTTATATGGATGCGATTGAAGAGTTTGAGATTTACAAGAGCATAAAATCAGACCCCAGAACATCCTCAATGAAAAACTTTCATTTAAATCAAATTTAATATATGACAAGGCTCTAAGGATAAGTGACTTGAATAAATAACATAAACCAACAGACGCACCGTAACTGATAACAATGACGGGCGCGCTACTAATGGTGGAGACTCCGCAGTCCGGAATGTAACGACGTACGAGTCGCGTGTGTAGCTTGGCCAAGCCGAATTTCATGATGAATATTTTAAACGTGTAATTGTGCTCAGTGTTTGTGATGTGTGTTTTAATGTTTTGTTTGACTTTGTGAAGACCTCGACAGAGGGATTTAACATTTTGTATAACGGCCTGAAGATGAAACGATAGAATTTCGAAACCGCGCTAGCCTTTACAAGTTAAGTGGATAGACCACTGACGGGAGAACTCTTAATATTAAAAAAACGTTGTAGCACATACTACGAATTTTCTAACGAATTATTATATAAATTTTAAAAAATGCATGTACTTTTAATAGATAAAAACGAATATGTTAGCCTAATTGAATAATTCGATTAGTAGAACGTCGATTATCCGAACTATCTGTTTCGTTAAACCGAATAATTGTCGTATTTCTATTAAATCAAACTCAATTATTAGATTACATATGTAATATAAAATACTGTATAGTGCGGCGGTATTCGAGATACGGGGCTTTATTTTTAGGCTTGGTAAGCTCAATTGGGCACTGCGTCCTAAATCGCCTACGACTTTAAAATAACCGCTAGGCTACTTTTACTCTTAAGATGTGGATCTTTTAATCTTGGTCCCTCCCAGCCGTTACAGGTAGGTTAGGGAGGACAAACACAACCTAACTTACCGAGATACATATATCTTAATTAGCGGGGGGTACATGCTTAATGGTAAGACACTATTTTGGGGGAAGACTACGTCGGTATCAAAACAAAATGTTGACTGCCACCTGCTCCATATCGCAAAATAGCCCCGTCTGCTCACGACCCAAGGTAGAGTCCCTCGGGGCCAAAAAATAACCGCCCATTACAACTATTCACCCAATAGTACCCAAAAATATGACGATCACCGCTGAGATGCTTGAGGACAGCGTGCGTCTCCGCTCGGAGAACAAACGACAGTTCTGTGCGCTTTTCCGAAGTTTTGGTCCGATCGAGGAGGCACGCATGCGCACAGCGCAATAGTTAGGCTAAAAACTGTTCATTAAAACATATTACTGTACATACACATAGAGTACTGTATTTTTCATTGTGCTGTACATACTGAAGAAAGTTATGCTTCTTATTATTCGGTTTAAAAAAGGATTACTTTTTTAACAAGTTAGCCAACTGTATTGAAAAAGAATTTGAAACGTTTGAATGTGATTCAATTTTTTATTTATAGTTTAGGTGTGTGTGTGTGTGTGTGTGTGTGTGTGTGTGTGTGTGTGTGTGTGTGTGTGTGTGTGTGTGTGTGTGTGTGTGTGTGTGTGTGTGTGTGTGTGTGTGTGTGTGTGTGTGTGTGTGTGTGTGTGTGTGTGTGTGTGTGTGTGTGTGTGTGTGTGTGTGTGTGTGTGTGTGTGTGTGTGTATGTGTGTGTGTGTGTGTGTGTGTGTGTGTGTGTGTGTGTGTGTGTGTGTTGTGTGTGTGTGTGTGTGTGTGTGTGTGTGTGTGTGTGTATGTGTGTGTGTGTGTGTGTGTGTATGTGTGTATGTTGTGTATTTGTGATTTTGTGTGTGTTTTGTGTGTGTGTGTGTGTGTGTGTGTGTGTGATATATATATATATATATATATATATATATATATATATATATATAAGAACAAAAAACAACAGCACATATTTTTTGATTACGCTGAATTAAAAATGAAAAAATGTCCCATGATTGGCACAGTCGTGGAAGGTACAATTGGCTTATTGATAATGTAGTTTCTTGGATGCCAGTCTTTGCTGATGGACTGTACAAGGTGAACGGTGTTCTTGGTTGTAGGCGTATTTTTGCACCGGTTGCTTATAAAATATTACGAATTGAGAACTGATAGAAATCAAGCACTGTTTGATTATCCGAACCACTCAGATCGAATAATCAATCGATTCTGTATAATATTATAATAGAATATTATTATAATATTATAATAGTTGTAATATTATACATTTATGTCTATAAATCGCTTAATAGAGACTGACTGACATTAAAAAAATCATCTCTTTTACTAAAGGAACCTGAAAAAGGATTAATTAATCAAAATTTTTTGGTTCACGATAAGCTTTCTTCTTCTTCTTCTTGATGGACATTTTTTTACACATCTTAAAGAAAAAGAGAAAACGTATGTAATATATAATGTTAAACTCACCACGTTTCCTTGGTGAAATTCTATATAAGCTCCACTCACCTGAAAAAATAACAAACAAATTTATTTTTTCGATAGAATATGCCTAAAGGTTGAAAATATGATTGGAAACAACAAACAAAACTTATAAAACGTGATCTATGGTGAAAATACTTTACAAAAACGTGTTTATATTCAATTATCTTTGAAAATGTTCGTCAACAAATTTTACAAAATCCAAGTTTTAAGTTTGATTATATAAATATATTCATAGTTACAATCTGAAAATAATGTACCGTGTATCAAATTTAAAACCAATAAAATTTACTGTTTTAGACTAAAAAAAACAAAACTATCTCGACAGCGGCCAGGGATTATTTCTGTATTTTGTTTGCACGTACTTCCATCCGTAATTGTATTAAATTAAAATTTGATACATTGACGTGCAAAATGTTAATGCCTAAGTTAAAAACGGTCCCCATATATTGGTAAACTAGAAATATTTCTCAAATTTATTAAAATCAGTCAATACAGTATCAAGGAAAGTTCACACACACACACACACACACACACACACACACACACACACACACACACACACACACACACACACACACACACACACACACACACACACACACACACACACACACACACACACACACACACACACACACACACACACACACACACACACACACACACACACACACACACACACACACACACACACACACACACACACACACACACAAACATATACATACATACATACACACGCGCGCGCACACATGCACATACATACACGTACACGCGCGCGCACACACACACACACACGTACGCGCACGCACACACACACACACACACACACACACACACACACACACACACACACACACACACACACACACACACACACACGTGCGCACACACACACACACACACACACACACGCGCGCGCGCGCACACACACACACACACACACACATACATACATACGCGCACACACGCACACGCACACAAACACATACATACGCGCGCGCACACATACACACCCAAACATACATGCGCGCGCGCGCACACACACACACACACACACACACACACACACACACACACACACACACACACACACACACACACACACACACATACAAAGACATACACACGCACGCACGCACGCATACTTACAGATGAAGAGTCATTCAAGTTACAAACCACTTTTTTGACTTGCTGGCCATAAATGTTTGTAAATGGTTGTATAAATGTTGGTATTGTTTCTCAATATCGTACTTTGTACAATGAAGAAGAGAAACAACCCTTTTTCTCCTGCCTCCTTTTCAAAAGAATAATTTAAATTTTCAAAATTGGCTTAGGTTGTATTAAAACTTTTCAGTGACTTTCAATGTAGTGTAGATTCTCGGTAATGCGGCATGTATTGGAAGTTGTTGCAGTATTAAACGAAAACGACGGATTATTGGAGAGGAAGACGGTAATTTTTTATGTAAATTGAGAAATAGTAATTACAATAAAATACAAACACATTATTTTAATAACTGACTTTAAAATGTAGTTATTATTGAAAAAAAATGAAAAAGTTTTAAAGTAACCGTGAAAAAACATTAGAACTTCTCTGTTTACAATACAAATACAGTATCTTAATATATAAAAGAAGAAGTCCTGACTGACTGACTGACTGATTCATAATCAACGCAGAGCCAAAATTATTTTAGCTAGCGACTTAAAATTTTCAGGGTACATTTTATATATATATATATAAATGCACGCTATATAGGAGTGCCCTAAGAAAGGACTTTGCAAAAATTTGATTTTAACGCCATTAAACTACTTACCCAGTCCTCATTTAATAAACAACGTACAGCTAATACTATTATAGGTAGAGACTTGAAATTTTTAGGGTACCTTCTTACAACATTGTTGAGATGCACTGAGAAAGGATTTTGCAAAAATTTGATTATGAGGCTATTAAACTACTTACCCAGTACAATTTTATTAATCAACTTACAGCCGAGACTATTATAGCTAGAGACTTGAAATTTTCAGGGTACCTTCTTACAACAATATCGACATGCGTCAAGAAATGATTATGCAAAAAATTGATTTTAACGCCATTAAACTACTTACCCAGTCGAAATTTAATAATCATAGTATAGCTGAAGGTTTGAAATTATCAGGGTTACCACCACATATAGGGGTGCACTGAAAAACGATTTTCCAGTATTCAAGCCCTAAAGACGTAAAAATGAGGTACAATAATTTTTATCGGAAAAATAGGTTTTTCGTCTGACCTTCTTAAAACGTAATATAGTTACTCTTAAATATAAGTAATGAAACATATTTTTCACCATTTCTCAAAACTCATACCCTAAAAAGATTGAAATGGGGTAGAAAATGTAAAAAAGGTGTATACAATTTTGCATTGAAAAAATATTTGTTTTGGATCGTATATTCTAGAATTGTGCTGTGAAACACATATTTCAACATTTTTTCGAATTCGTTCCCTAAAAGATTAAAATTGAAAAAAGGTATAATTGGAGGAAAATAGTGTTTTTATTGGAGAAAAATATTTTTATCGGCTTTTCTTAAAAGTAAACCAAATATTCAAAAACACAAATTATGATACACTTATTTCACCCCTAAAAAGACAAAAATATAAATGTTTGTATTGGAGAAAAATATTTTTTATTAGATTTTCTTAAATTCGAATGGAACACGTTTGACTAAAATAAAACAACATATTCAGGTTTTAATATTTTTTCATATTCACTGTAAAGTAATCACGAGTTTAGATGATCACGCTTTTATTAATATATTTTTTATGTTTATAAATTACATTACCGAAACAGTTTAAGTTTCGTGGGCGAAGTCGCGACGGGTAATGCTAGTACCGTATACATGAACGGAAGTTTTTGTGTAAGCACCATCCAAAGTAAACCGCTTTCGACCGCATTGAAAACTTGATTCGGACCTAAACCTAAGTTATTCACTGTTTCGTTAAACTTCTGTATGAACGGAGCAACAACATTAACACCGCGCGGTAGTTTTTCACCAGAAACAGACAAAAAACAGATTCTGTACGGTTTCCTTAATTTTTACCGAACCTGTCACTGGGTTTAAATTCATCTTTGTCCATCATTTTTTCTACAAAAAACCTTTGCTGTCTTACACATTATTTGCACAGAAATTAGTGTGTGCCTGCGTTTTTCTTATGAAAACGAGGGTAAAAGCTCTTTTTCGAACTCCGGGAATTTGCCAAATTTCATTGTTTGTCGTTTTCTTGACACACACGTTGTTGACATACGATTCTAATTTTTCTTTACCTTTTTTAAAGGACACAAATAAATATAACGACGGATTACTGGACGTACCTA
>CM040187.1:43292502-43295002 GCA_022606455.1 Callitettix versicolor
TGTGAGATCCTAATGAAACATAAGGCTCCGTACATAAGGTCTACTTTTTCTTGATAAGTACTATCGTACAACTTTGATTTGAACAGATTATCAAAGTTCTTTAATACTGAAGTGTCAAAAACGCAAATACAGTTAAAATTAAACATACAGAGTGCTCCAAAAATTACGCAACCTTATGGGAAAATTAAAAATGTACACTGTTTTGTGAATTATTCACAAAAATAGTTGAAAGTGGGCTCCGTTATGCGATTGGAAAACTGAATACGACGTTTATTGAGACATTGCAGCAACACATCCTTCGACTTCTCCTTACAATTTGACAATCGTTTGACGATGAGTTTTTTGAGATCCTAATGAAACATAAGACTCCGTACACAAGGTCTACTTTCTCTTGAGAAGTACTAACGTACAACTCTGATTTGAACAGATTATCAAAGTTCATTAATAATGAAGTGTCAAAAACGCAAATACAGTTAACATTAAACATACAGAGTGCTCACAAAGTAACGCAACCTTATGGGAAAATTAAAAAGTTATATTGTTTTATGAATTATTCACAAAAATAGTTGAAAGTGGGCTCCGTTATGCGATTGGAAAAACTGAATACGACGTCGCGTGTCCTTAAACAAACTTTTATTGAGAAATTGCAGCAACGCATCCTTCGATTTCTCCTTACAGTTTGACAATCGTTTGATGATAGGTTTTGTGAGATCCCAATAAAACATAAGGCTCCCTACATAAGGTCTACTTTTTCTTGATAAGTACTATCGTACAACTCTGATTTGAACAGATTATCAAAGTTCATTAATAATAAAGTGTCAAAAACGCAAATACAGTTAACATTAAATATACAGAGTGTTCAAAAAGTAACGCAACCTTATGGGAAAATTAAAAAGTTACATTGTTTTATGAATTATTCACAAAAATAGTTGAAAGTAGGCTCCGTTATGCGATTGTAAAACTGAATACGACGTCGCGTGTCCTTAAACAAACCTTTATTGAGAAATTGCAGCAAAATCGTAAGCAGAACGATTAGCTTCAGCTAAAGAAGAAGAACCTCAACATATAGCCAAAGGAAAAACCAAAAAAAATCACACACAAACTGAAAATAATAAAAATCAATAAATCTGTTATCTACTACTCAAAAAAATAAATGACAATAAAATCATGGCCAAACTTACCTCATAAGAAATAGTCTGAGCTACAGCCCGCAAACCACCTAATAATGAATAAAGTGAACAAGAAGACCAGCCAGAAACCATAATACCATGAACGCCTAAACTAGTACAACATAAAAAAATAAAATACTAAAACTAAAATCCACTATATTAATTAAAAAAGGAAATACCAATCAAACAATTAAAGAAATAAATGAACAATAAAAGAAACAAATAAATCCTTCGACTTCTCCTTACAGTTTGACAATCGTTTGATGATGGGCTTTGTGTGCAGAATCTTTAAAATGCCCTCCCGCACAGAAAAATCAGGTGATGATAAATCAGGACACCGTGGAAGCAACAACTTCTTTGAAGTCAGTTGTTCATGAAAACATTGTTCCAAGAAAGTCATGGCTGTATGAGCAGTAGCACTGCCTTGCTAAAACCACGTGTACTGCAGCTGGTCTGCAAGGATGATACGAACTGTTGCACAATCTGGTTGTAGCGTTCACTATTTGTCGTATCATGAGATAATGTTATGAAGATTCGACTAGGTGACATCGCACACCAAACACCAAAATTTTGTGAGTACAGGGGCACAAATATTAAAGTAGCTCATGTGGATTGATCGTACCCAAACGCGACACTTTTTGAATTCACGTATCCATTAAGATACGTCCAAACCATTCGTCGTCGGACCATGAACAATCACAGAGTTCTTCTCCATCATATGGTTTGTGTGAATTGCATAATTGAGCACTCTTTCAACAGTCTTTCTAAACTAAATTTTTTGAATAAAGTAACTTTTTCATTTATCCATAAGGTTTTGTCACTTTTTGAACAATCTGTATAACGTTTGAATGTTCGAAATATATACCAACTTAGAGATATCGAATTAGACTCGAACAAGAGGAAGGGATAATACAATCCCAAGTGCTGCGATTGACGTATCAATTGCGAAACTAAACCTCTTGCGTACTAGTTCTGCAGATTGGTGCCCCTATTAATTTTCAACAATCCATTGACTAGCTGATTTTTTTGAAAATCCCTAGGGTTTTGGAAACCAAAAACCTTTAGTCTTCTACTAACAAGAGCCTCACAATCGTGAATTATGTGCTCTACAGTTTCCTATTCTTTCCTGCATAACCTACACTCGGTTTCTACGTGGTAGATATCTACCCTGTTCGTGTGCACCCTCAGGCCACAGTGCCCAGTAATGAGCCCTATGATATTTTTGGGTTGTGTTCTGCCCAATATATCTACCGCCCTTAGAGGCCTTTCATAAGGAACCATGCTTAAGACGCATTTGCTATTGTTCATGAAGGTTATCCCTTCTTACTTGG
>CM040187.1:43300002-43350002 GCA_022606455.1 Callitettix versicolor
GCACCAAATATGCATTGTACGATCTAAGAGAAATGATCGGTGCACGGTTTACGGTGCCACGAGTCACCGTAATGGCTGTTTTAATAGTTTAGAAATTTGCTAAGTGAAAAAATTCTCAGTAAAAAAAAACTATTTTCATATTACGATTTAGCCAAATTTACATAATTTACAAAAATAAGCTAAAATTATAGCACACTTAATTATAGCATACAATTTAAAATTCGGCATTGGGCTCCTAGTTTATCTAAATTTATATAATGTAGTTTATGTGTGTGTGTGTGTGTGTGTGTGTGTGTGTGTGTGTGTGTGTGTGTGTGTGTGTGTGTGTGTGTATGTGTTTGTGTGTGTGTATGTGTGTATATGTGTGTGTGTGTGTGTGTGTGTGTGTGTGTGTGTGTGTGTGTGTGTGTGTGTGTGTGTGTGTGTGTGTGTGTGTGTGTGTGTGTGTGTGTGTGTGTGTGTGTGTGTGTGTGTGTGTGTGTGTGTGTGTGTGTGTGTGTGTGTGTGTGTGTGTGTGTGTATGTGTGTATGTGTGTGTGTGTGTGTGTGTGTGTGTGTGTGTGTGTGTGTGTGTGTGTGTGTGTGTGTGTGTGTGTGTGTGTGTGTGTGTGTATGTGTGTGTGTGTGTGTATGTGTGTGTGTGTGTGTGTGTGTGTGTGTGTGTGTGTGTGTGTGTGTGTGTGTGTGTGTGTGTGTGTGTGTGTGTGTGTGTGTGTGTGTGTGTGTGTGTGTGTGTGTGTGTGTGTGTGTGTGTGTTGCTGTGCGTGTGTAAGCACGCACACAATTACGATATCCAATCCTATGGCACAAGGAAATCTGATTTTTTTTACGTGCATAGGAGAAGGTCGGACAACACCTCAAAACCGGATTTAAAAACGTTTAATTATTTACTAAATTAAATATTTTGCTTAAAATCACACCTGTTTTTATATAGAGCATTACTATCAAAAATTTGAATAGCTTTCAGAGTACTGCCTAGCATTAATTAATAACACATACTATCGTGTATGTTTTGTACTTAACGAAATTATTTCAACCCGGTACATATCCTTGAAAATATTATATCAAACGCCACAGTTTGTCACACGTATATCAAGTATAATTAATTTTAACTCACAGATAAACAGTTATATATGAAGATGGTGCGGGAAAGTGTCCTTCTGACGGTAAATTAATCTTTCGTAACCTCGGGAAGTTTTGTTGATGTTAAAATTAGTGTAGAGCCAAAATCAGTTAGATATTAATCCACCTAAATGTTCCTTATTAAACAGATGTTCAGGCAGAAATTGTACGTTAATTCAGATAAAGCAAGTCTTACAGTTACTTATTTCGTTGTTTATTAATCTGGTTTCTTTTATCATTTAAGACCGAAGTAAAAATGATTGAAAGACTACGATAAAAGAATGACCGACAATTTTGCTGAAAAGTGGAACACTCGAATTTTTTATTTTTTTTTTTTAATACAGATTGTAAATTGAGACATGTAAAACTTACTTTTTTTATTCAAAGGTTACATTACTTTAAAATGTAAAAATCCATCATTTTTTTGTTTGTTTAACGTCCGACTATTGTGCACACTTGGGCTAATGCAGACGGTGGGATAATTAATAGCGTATGAAAATGCCAAGCTCTCGGTGGGAATCGAAACCAGGTCCTCAGGGTGAAAGCCTAATACGCTATTCACTAGGCCACCGAGGCGGCAACCCATCAAAATCTGAAGATCTATTTTTTCACGACTGCCATAGATAGGCCTACTTTCTTTATACTTCATACGGGAAAAAAATAAAAAATAAATTTGTTGACCACCGTCTTCGCTAAATCGTCTTCTGAACTTCAAAAACGATTTTTTCTATTACAATTCTTCTGTGGGGACTACAGCATGTGTGGCACTCTATCTTGTTACACACGTTCCAGGAAGACTTCGCTTTGATCTCGTTCTAGACAAACACAAAGGTCCTGGCCTCAGGATCAGTGTAACACATGTACAAATATACAGTAGTGAGATGGATGAGAGGGTGCGGCCTGTCTACACTAAGCGGACAAATTGGGCAGTGCATTAGCGGGCGACGAAACATTAGGGGGTGAATGGGGTAAGCGATCGCTTACAGGGGTGGTCTTACAGCGAGCGTCTGCTTGTCTAGCGCATAAACGCATTATCGGATTTTTTTAATGTTTTAGAATTTCATTAATTGCTCCGATATAAACACAGGACAGATCTTGTTGAGTTTTAGAATTTTTTATAAAAATTGTGAATTCATTTTTTCACTAAAAAAGTATCTTCATAGTGAAAAAAATTGTTTGAGATTTTAATGGATTGTCAGGCCTCCTGAGTCCAAGAAAGCTTTGTTATATGCGTAGTCCTTGAGGTTAAAACGTTTACGAGACCGGCCGCGGGCTAGCGAGGCACTTTTCCGATTCGGAATTTTAAAAACAAATAACCGCCTCGGTGACCTAGTTGATAGCGTACTAGGCTTTCACCCCGAGATCCCGGGTTCGATTCCCGGCGAGAGCTTGGCATTTTCATACGCTATAAATTATCCCATCATCTGCATTAGCCCAAGTGTGCACAATAGTCGGACGTTAAACACAAAAAAAATGTAAAAACAAATTCGCTTCGAATTTATTGTTGGCCGGGTCTCTTTTATTTCCTTAAAGCAAGTCGTGGTGTCTTTTACAGTTTGTCTCAGTGTTGGTAGGCTGCCTGTAGCTGTTCTGTAGTTGATGGACCTCCTCGATTCTGTCAACAACCATTTTTGACCTGTATTTATACTCGAACTTATAGCGGGGAAATAGTTTCTCAGAATTCCATTATTAAAAATATAGAAAGAACGCACCAATAAGGCAGTTATTGTGCACGTAAGATACGATGTGATTCGCCGGCAGTAATGCGTGGACAGAAATGTACTAATCTAGCGTTGTATAGACCCGAGATACGCGTGCACTGAGAACCAATCGGAAGTGAATATTGGTTGATGAGACTGAAGTAGGTTTCGCAGGCTTTGGCTGTTTCAAAGCCACGAGAGAAATACGGGGATTTTTACCGTGGTTTAGGTGTTCAGGTGCGTAACTCAGTTCCTATGTTGTTTAGGTGATGGTAATTTTACACGTAATTTTAAAATGTAATACGATAATTCAGCGCAAACACGTTGTGAAACCAAAAACACAAAAAATTAAGAAAATATTGCGTTGTCAGTACTTGTTTGTAAATTTGCTTCCATCACGTTAGGATAAAGCTGTGAGCTAAGATTATTTTTACTCAAGTACATTTGATAAAACAGGTTTGTAATTTAAAAAAAGTGTGAAAGTACGAAATAATTTATGTGTGTCAGGTAATGAGCACATGACCCAGTGGATGTGTTAAGTACTGAGAAATAAAAGATTAATGAACTGGACAAAATGCATTTTGTTGCAGAGCGACTGGTTTGTGTCAGGTCCTGTGAAGTAGGTTAGAAGGAAAGGAGAAGTGTATTGTGAAAGGCGAAGAATACATGAGACGTTGTATATTTCACACGTCTAGATGTATGTCTGTCTGTCTGTGGGTGTCGTTTTTCAGAGAGATCCATCTAGATACCATAGAGTAAGTCCTTGTACAACTGCAGCTATTAGGCTTGAACGAGATAAGTGGTACAAGGATCTAGTTCACGATGTGAAGCAAGCAATCCCAGTTCAATACGGTACAGTGGAATGTTTTTGCACCTTATTATTTTTATTGACTCATTACGAAATTTGTGTAATGATAGTGATTTAGTAATTTTCATAATAAACGTTGTCAGAATTTAACGGTCCAAAAGAAAGTCCCTGTCGAGGGTCCAAAAGAAAGTCCCGGTCCAGGGTCCAAAAGAAAGTCCCTGTCGAGGGTCCAAAAGAAAGTCCCTGTCGAGGGTCCAAAAGAAAGTCCCTGTCGAGGGTCCAAAAGAAAGTCCCTGTCGAGGATCCAAAAGAAAGTCGTTGTCGAGGGTCCAAAAGAAAGTCCCTGTCGAGGGTCCAAAAGAAAGTCCCTGTCGAGGGTCCAAAAGAAAGTCCCTGTCGAGGGTCCAAAAGAAAGTCCCTGTCGAGGGTCCAAAAGAAAGTCCCTGTCGAGGGTCCCTGTCGAGGGTCCAAAAGAAAGTCCCTGTCGAGGGTCCAAAAGAAAGTCCCTGTCGAGGGTCCAAAAGAAAGTCCCGGTCGAGGGTCCAAAAGAAAGTCCCTGTCGAGGGTCCAAAAGAAAGTCTCTGTCGAGGGTCCAAAAGAAAGTCCCTGTCGAGGATCCAAAGTCCCTGTCGAGAAAGTCGTTGTCGAGGGTCCAAAAGAAAGGGGTCCAAAACAAAGTCCAAAGGGTCCAAAAGTCCTGTCGGTCGAGGGTCCAAAAGAAAGTCCCTGTCGAGGGTCCAAAAGAAAGTCTCTGTCGAGGGTCCAAAAGAAAGTCCTGGTTGAGGGACTGGTAAACAGAAGGAAAACCATAAAAAAATAATTATTTTTTTTACTCTTAATTTGTTTTGGTCTAATTATGTTATACGTTTATATTGCGATACATGTATAAGGCTGATAATATAAAATTTATCAGATGTTGTATGTTTATACAAATTTTTGTATTGTCATACTTGTATTTTCCACAAATCCTCATACATGTATTTACAATGTAAACGTAACGTTAAATTGAAATTATACACAACTTACGTTAAAGAAAGATTAACACCTTTTCACATCATATATAAATGTACATCACTACTGTTGTACTAAAAATGTATATCTTTTAAAAGAATTAGTTTATATCCTCATATACAATTAAATGTATATCCTCACGACAATTTGTATGATATACAAGTCAAATGTCAAAATGATAAACTCGATACAAATTTTATGAGCTTCAAGATTTCCTCACACATTTTATATGAGCGAAAACTGCATATACTTTGACTTGTATGACTTTATTTTTATGTTTTATGGTTATGCCACTTTCGTTATTTATTAGTTTTTGTTTACGGAGATGACAGGGTTTGATTTATTGGAAAATTCAATTGCATTTAATATGTTAGTTCGTTTTGTACAGTTTAATTTACTACTATGTAATTCTTTTTGTATTCTTCTTCTTTTCTGCTAGGATTATTGTCATTATGTTCAGTATAATGATCTTTCTTCCCTAACTTCGTCAATTCTACTTTCGTTGGCGCGTTTCGGAGAACCTCCATCTTCAAAAACTATATCTATACTGGTCACCACTATTTTGGCCCGTCCTATTTATAATTTTCTATCTCCATCTCGTACCCCTCCTCTATTCAACACGTGTACATTAAACCTGACGTGCTCGCTTCTGATTGGCTCTTCAAAATCATACGTTTTCGTGCGCTTCTGATCGGCTCCTTTCAAACTTTCTCTTAACCGCCTGTTAATTTTTGAAAAATTTTAGATTTTTAAACGTAATATCTGCTTGCGACGATATCTGTTCATTTATTATGTTTGCTATTATGTTATGTTTGTTATTATGTTTATTATCAAACATAATAAATGAACAGATATCGTCGCAAGCAGATATTACGTTTAAAAATTTCAAAAACTACCAGGAGGGACGACCATTGAAGAAAAAGTTTGAAAGGAGACGATCAGAAGCAAGCGAAAACGAATGATTTTGAAGAGCCAATCAGAAACGAGCACGTCAGGTTTAATGTACACGTGTTGAATAGAGGAGCGTTACGAGGTGGAGAGAGAAAATTGTATATAGGACGGGCCATAATATTGGTGACCAGTATAGATATAGTTTTTGAAGATGGAAATTCTCCGAAACGCGTCAACGGAAGTAGAATTGAAGCTAAGGAAGGCAGATCATTATACTGAACATAGTTACTACTATGTTGTGAAGTTTTAAATCCAGAACTATCTTCTAACCAACACGGTATTGACAAGACTAACATTTTTTGTAAATTTTACAGTTACGGGTCAAATTGGCGGAAATCGTTACGAGCTGTCGTGCATCGGTCTGTATATTAAGAATATATTGGGAGTTGCTGTTCTTTGAAGTACTAGTTCAATTAATCCAACCTGTAATGCTAATGTGATTATAGTTCATTTAGGACTTTGACCTCCGTTGTACGTCATAGCGATGAAAGGAAGGAACAAAGCCTGCTCGCTCCGCTTCGCTACCAGCCCCCCCAACAACAGCCCCGCGCCACACTAATGTCAACCTTGACCAAATTGTCTCGGTGTGTGATTGAGGCGATGACCAGCGTTTTTTTCAGACTTCCATTATTCTCTAATTTTCTTCCGTTTTTAGCATCCATGTCATTCAGGTGCAGTAAAACCTCGGGCAGTTTGACCTTGACAGTGAATTAGAGTTTTTTAATTCAAAATGAATGAGTAAAAATGAGCCAAAAATAAAATTTTAATGACAAATATATGGTGTGGAAAGCAAGTATGTAATCCCGTAAACGTAAAACAACCATTTAAAGAAATTTATCTTCTCTACCTAACGATGAGTCGAAAGGCATTGTGATTGATAAAATATTAGGGAAACATGTATGTTTTGTTCTTTAAAATTACATTTTTCAAATTTTAAATGCATTTGTATTATGAATGATCAAAAAGCCTGATTAACTCAAATCGATTTTGAGAAATTGTTTTTTTTTTTTTAAATGCTTTTGAAGTGATATTCTTGAAGAAATAATTTAATGTGTCTAATTTTATGTTAAGTCTTAGTTCTATTTATAATCTAGTTAAGATTGTGAAAAGTTAAAATTAGAGGTGTACCCATCGAAAATTCTGATTTTTTGTACGTAAAATTTGTATTACTCTAAAAAAAAAGATACATCAAAGACGTCTTTAAAACAAACAATTCATATCTTTTTGTCTTCTGGATTTTCTTGACGACCCTTAGTATTGCAGTTCTACATCAGCAGTTTCTGCTGGGGAGCGTACCTTGAAGGTACACTGTGGTCTCGTACAGGATACGTAAAATTACCATTAGTAATAACAGGAAATACTGAAATAACTACTTCTGAAGCTATGATAAGAAAATTTATTTTTTAAAGATGTTTTAAAAAAATACAAGCATGAAGTTTTTGAAACATTTTTAAATTATGTTCCTCAAAAACAAAAAGCAATAGAAAAGTAAACGATAACAGCAAAACTTACATTAAACGACAACAAAGTGATTTAAAAGACAATAACGTTTTAAATTTTATGTATCTGTGAGTCCTTTATATTGTTGTAAACGCTGTCTCGTGTTATGTCTTCATTACAACAGATATAATACAATATCTTAGTATTGTAAGGTGAACCTGACTTAAGATTGTATAATTTAACAAACAATATGTTTTTTATTTTTTTAACTGAAAACGTTTTATTCAAATTTAATAATATATTTTTCTTTCATAAAATATTTTAAGATTGTATAGTAGTGAACGAATGCAGAAGTTAAAAGAATAGTGTTTATCTAATATCTAAACCTATTTAGGAAAAAAAATGCTAAATTTTTTCGCGACCAGCTATAATCTACACGCACGCACGCCCACACACACACACACACACACACACACACACACACACACACACACACACACACACACATATATATATATATATATATATATATATATATATATATATATATATATGCACGAATATGTATGTATGTACGAGGTGTGTTCAGAAAATAACGAGAATTTTTAAATTTCGCGGGATTGGAGAGTCCGATTGTCAAACATTTTTTTTATTATGTTGGTATACATGCCCTTGAAGTATGATAACACTTTCAGCTGTTTTCTTTGTTGACTTTGTCTGTGACAGCCACTAAAGTTAGACGTGTTTTTATGAATTCGGCGATTTTAGTTTGTTAAAAAAAATGGATCAAAGAATTTGAATCAAATTTTGCGTAAAAAATGGAATAAGTTGTAACAAAGTGTGTGAAATGTTAACAAAGGCATATGGTGAGTCTGCTATGAGTAAAACAAGAGTTTACGAGTGGTATAAGCGTTTCCAAGAAGGCCGTGAAGACGTTGAAGATGACGAACGCCCTGGGCGCCCCAGCATATCAACAACCGATTAAAACGAGGAAAAAGTGAAAGAAATGTACGAAACGCGTGGCAGCAAAATTCGTTCCAAAATTATTGAATTTTGAACAAAAACAGCGGCGAATGGAAACAGCGTTCCTCAGTAGTCACTAAATGAAGTCAACGACGAGGCAGAATTACTGAAACGTATTATAACAGGTGACGAAACATGGGTTCACGGATATGACGTCGAAACTAAGGCTCAATCATTCCAGTGGAGGCATTCTGGCTCGCCAAGACCGAAAATGGCTCGACAAGTGCGGTCGAACGTGAAGGTTATGCTCACTGTGTTTTTCGATATTAATTTCATAGTGCATCATGAATTCCTGCCACCAGGTGAAACGATCAATAAGGAGTAATACCTACAAGTTCAACGCCGTTTGCGTGAAGCAATCCGAAAAAAACGCCCGGATCTGTGGAAAAACAATTCATGGCTTTTGTACTACGATAATGCACCAGCTCACACTTCATTGCTTGTTAGTGATTTTTTTGCCAAAAACAGTACTGTAACGATGCCCCAGCCTCCATATTCGCCAGACATGGCTCCGTGTGACTTTTTCCTATTTCCAAAAATAAATAGAACCTTAAAGGGCCGTCGTTTTACAGCCGTAGATGACATTAAAAGCGCATCGCTGAAAGAATTAAAGGCTATCTCAAAGATCGAGTTTGTGAAGTGTTTCGAGGATTGGAAGAAGCGCTGGCACAAGTGCATAATCTCCAATAGGGACACTTTTGAAGGCGACAACATCAATGTAGAAAAATAAATATATATTCTGTTCAAAAAATTAAAATTCTCATTAGTTTCTGAACACATCTCGTATATGTATGTTGAAAAAAGGACCTCAAAAAGTAAAATGAAATAAAGAACTTTATATTTTGTTTGTTTTTAATAATTATACTTCATGAGAAGAAGAAAAGAGAAAATGGTGTAAAAGTGAGTTAAAGAATTGTAATTCACTTATACACCCTTTTAACTTTTTTTTTTTGAAGTACAATTAGAGAAAATAATATGACGGATTTTTTATTACATTTTAGTTTTCAAACTTCTTCAACCAGATGCATGGCATAGTTCCGGTAGTAGCGGCCGCCCACCAGTGAGTAAACTCCACCAGGTTCTCCATGATCCAAACGTGCCAGTCAAACGCGACACGGTGTGGCCACTTTGCTATCACAGAAACAAACTGCATTGTCCTCTGCCTCGCTCTCTTTATTTCGAAAATATCTTTTTTGTGTTGGCAGTGGAATTACAGAACATATTTCTTAAGTTAATTCAGTTTTTTTGCAGTCGAAAGAACTCTTAAAAGGTTTCAAGCCGTCGTCCTTCGGCGACCCACAGTTTGGGAGCCGCTGTTCTAAATTATCTGTCTTTTTCCTGATTAACATTGTTTTGAATTTATAAACCTCTAAATACAGATTTACTTAAAGTATTATTTTTGAATGCGTCAACATCCTTAAAATATCAGTTCATCATAACGTGTCCTGTAACATGTTGTTTACATAACATAAACGAAAAGTGATTATTTTAAAAATGCTACAACTTACTGTAATATTCTTTAAATAATGCATACGTCAGTACGACCAACGGTTTCTCAACTATACTGAGACTCATTCTGTACAGACATTCCTTAATTAGAATCTTTCAGTTTAATTTAAAAGTAAAAAAAGCAATCCGATATTTGATTTGAAAAGTCGCTTGAACTTTCTTAAACTCGAGTATCCCTTTCCAATATTACTTCTGATAATGCAAGATCAATTTGTAGGAAATCAGGACATTATTTTATAATCAGTTCTGAACTCGTATCTCGGATATTTGAGCTGGAGATTGCAAAGGGCGGGTAGAAAATGTTGCCTTTTATTAAAATATCAAGGCAATTTGCGTTTGGGTTTTACTTAGGAAAAAGCTTCAGAGAATGTTTAGGGAAGAGAGTTTAACACTGTTGTGTAAGATTAGAAGACGAGGCGACTGGTAATCGTCGACAAACTTATTTAAAAATTCTATTCTCGGGGTTAATGTAATCGATAATTTAGAAGTTAAAGAGAGGAGAAGATTAGGTGACTCGTTTATAGAAAAGTGGGGAGTCTTGAGAATATCGATTGTCAGATTTGAATAGACGTAAATTTCAAATCAAAACAGTTCTTTTTAAAGGGTGTCTTTTTTACTGTATGTTCGTTTAAGTAGTTGGATGCTAAAGTAATGAACCGACTTCAAAGAAAGTGTCATTTATCGGATACGATTTCTTTAAAATACTAAAAACAACAACTCAGCAAAATGTAATCAAACCCGTTATTATAGGATTTTAAGTAACCTCGATTTCCATACATTTCATAGTTTTTTTATCAAAAAGACGTGAAGAATTAATATCAGGACTGCAGATTGTCAAAATTTCAACACACTCTATCAATCAAACAAGCTTTAGCCTCCAGAAATAATGTACGCATGCGCGCACGCATTAACACAAAAACTGACAAACATCTAAGTCAAAACTATTTTCGGATCCAGGAACCTGAAAGCGGATAGCTTCTTAAAAATATCAAGATGTATAAATATTTTCACAATCATCAAACTTTCTTTGTACTTTTTTATACGAGAAAACAAAACAAACGTGTTTCAACTGGCATTTTTTCTTAAGAATGTTGTATTGAGACAAACATTATGTTGAGATGCTAAATTTTGTATTTTACGACATACCGTTTGGATTCTACAAATGCTCATAAAAAAAACTTTACCTAGTTAATAGCTAGGACCTAACAATGAAATATATTCACAAAACAAGACTGTATCTCTTGTTGGCTGGTTAGTATTGCTTTGACAATACGGGAAAGAAATACAGCGCCCGTATCGTGAAGGGTGGGGATCTTGTCAACGAGAATAAAATTGAATACGGGGGGGGGATGAACGACAAACCGGCAGATTATATTTGACGTTAAAGTTTAGCAGCCTTCCCGAGGGTTGAGGGTAGTTTTGATTAAATATTTCGTCAACGCCATGTGGCGGGGTAGTTTTACTCCGCGGGGCGGTTTTATGCGCAGCACTTTTCGATTGAGAGTTTTTTATGAATTTGATTTGAACAGGCGCGATAATTTTTGAACGCGGCGCGGGAAATGAACGTGAAGGCTTAGAAGTAGAGTCATTGTACTTGAACAGGATTTAATGAATATGTTTAAAGTAATTTCGATATTACATATCTGTAAGTGCATATTTACTGGTACTATTCATTTGGTTTTATTTACAGTTCTTCAGTCATAGGTTTTAGATTTTTTTTTTTTTTTTTTTTTTTAACGTCCGACTATTGTGCACGCTTGGGCTAATGCAGACGGTGGAATGATTTATAGCGTATGAAAATGCCAAGCCCTCGCCGGGAATCGGGGGCTTGGCATTTTCATACGCTATAAAGTGTAGATTAGATTAGATTATATTCTAGAGGAAGGGATTTGTTCAACCCCAGGCACTGCGATCGACTGACCTATTGTGCAACTTAACCTCTTTAAATGCCTAGTTCAGCAGATGGTGCCCCTAATAAGTTCCAACAACCCACTGACTAGCACATTCTGCTGAAGATCCCTAGGGTCTTGGAAACCAGAAACCCCTAGCCTCCTACTAGCAAGAGCCTCACAATCCTATGTGACCTGCAGTTTCCTCCTCCTTCCTGCACAATCTACACACGGTTTCTCCGTGGTACCACAGTGCCCTGTTATGATCCTCCTGAGTTGTGCTCTGCCCAGGACATTAGGTTTTACATTGCTGAAGGAGTTGATTTCAGATAACAATTTTTGGAAAAAGAATTAGATGCGAGAGTATTTCGAAAACATTTTGTTAAAAACAACATTAGGTCTATAATTACTATCACTCATTTATTTAATATTGCTAAGGGAAATATCTTTGTTTCGATTAGGCTTTGTTGCGAATCCAAGGCGTCCTTTTTGACGAGTTTGGAAGTAATGATATTTTCATAACTTTAACGGGCCCGTTATCTAACGCGTACCGCCTTTTTCGGTGCCTATTGACGATAAACCCGGAGTGTTGACTGTTTTTCAAACTGTTTAAATTTCACTTAACATTTTTGCTGTAAATAAAGACTGTTAACTTAAATCAGTAGAACTAATTTATAAATAACGGAATATACGGTACATAAAATGTCAGTTGTTTGGATTTTTTAAAAATAAAATAAAGTTTAATTGTTTGACGAATTATTTCCCGTATATTTTTTTTTTTTTTTGAGTTTGGGAAGAGCTCAGATCTGGGCTCAGTTTGGGAAGATACCAATCTGAGGCAGTTAAAGCACTGGCCAGTTTGCAGATTTGTACACCCCAAGGTCGTTGATTTTGATGTTATAGTTACCGTGCATTTTCCGTTGAAGATTAAGCCGGTATCTCGTCTCATTACTCTAACTAGCATAAATAATGAAATTCTTTTTATATTCTTCTTCTTTTCTAGTATAGATATAGTTTTTGAAGATGGAGGTTATCCGAAACGCGTCAACAAAAGTAGAATTGACGAAGCTAGGCAAGGCAGATCATTATACTCAACACAGTGATAAATAATGAACTTTAAAGGAAAAACAAATAGAGTCGGAAAATTTTTTTGAAAAATGGAGTTTTACTATGGAAAGTTTGTTATGCATGCGCATTATATATTTTGTTTATTCGTGTTTTTCTATCGTTTAGGACTTAATTTATAAATTAGTTATACATTTCTGACCATCTGTATTTTTAGAAACAATTACGGCAAATAAAATATTTTATTTTTCTAAGTTCTGGACTTGTAGGGTTTCATAATTGCCCCATTAGAAGATACGCTGTACAAACGTAAAGGATCTTTTTTTACAGTTAAATGCCCTGAAAAGGAATCAGACCAACCTTTCTACTTCATTAAATCAAATAATTTTTTACTAAAGGAAAAACAAAACTTGCCATAATCACCTTGTTTTCAAAAGCTTAAAGTCAAAATGAAATTTGCAATTCATGAATGATAAGGGCGTTGAATTTAGTCGCTTAAGGGCGGGTAACATAAAGCACAGATTGTATGAATTATTTACGCGAGAAAACCGAAACGAGGACGAAAATATTTGATGAACATTTTTTTTCAGTCAGCTGTTTAAAATTCATTGGGCGCGGCGCAATTAAATATTTTCTGTAAATTTTCGCGAAAAATAAATCTTTTGAAAGTGATTCGGTAATGATTGCCTAAGGAATCGCTCCCGCATAATGTGGTATTTTTTTATATTGTAAACGATTTTAAAAAAATACTAACATAAATTATTTTCTACTTAAACGCGATACGCGTTTGAAAAATGCGATAGTAAACGACCTTGAGCTCAACTCATATTACATAAAAAGCTATGTTACCGAAATGTACATCAGGGTGCAGGAAGTTGACTAGACACATATTTATTCAGTCTATATGAAATTAGTTTCTTTTAATTTTGTGGAAAAGTGATTTTTGTATTTCTACATCACACCACATTGTGATTTGCATATTTGTATAAAAATGATACTGATTACGAATATATAAAGTTTTTGAAAACAACTATTTTATATAGAGACACAAGACCTCTTCAAAAGTTTGAGTTCTCCAACTTCCTCACCCGGTCCTCTAATTTACTCATTCAGGCCTCTAATTTTCTCATTTAGTCCTGTAATACCATCCATCAGTCCTCTAATTTCTTCATTCAGTTCTTTAAATACCTCGTCCAGTCCTCTAATTTCTTTATCTAGTCCTCTAATTTCCTTATCCAGTCCTCTAATTTCCTCATTCAGTCCTCTAATTTATTCATTCAGTTCTTTAATTACCTCATCCAGTCCTCTAATTTCCTTATCCAGTCCTCTAATTTCCTTATCCAGTTCTCTAATTTCTTATCCAGTTCTCTAATTTCCTTATCCAGTTCTCTAATTTCCTTATCCAGTCCTCTAATTTCCTTATCCAGTCCTCTAATTTCCTTATACAGTCCTCTAACTTCCTTATCCAATCCTCTAATTTCCTTATCTAGTCCTCTAATTTCCTCATCCAGTCCTCTAATTTTCTCATCCAATCCTCTAATTTCTTCAACTAGTCCTCTAATCTCCTAGTTTAGACTTCTAATTTCTTCATCCAGTCCTCTAATTTCCTTATCCAGTCCTCTAATTTCCTTATCCAGTCCTCTAATTTCTTATCCAGTTCTCTAATTTCCTTATCCAGTTCTCTAATTTCCTTATCCAGTCCTTTCCTTTCTAGTCCTCTAATTTCCTCATCCAGTCCTCTAATTTTCTCATCCAGTCCTCTAATTTCTTCAACTAGTCCTCTAATCTCCTCATTTAGACTTCTAATTTCTTCATCCAGTCCTATAATTTCAACATTTTGGAGCAGAGAAATCTCAAAAGACTCATTCTAATTTGGATCAAAATAAATATGGGTTTCCAGGATTGTTCGAAACCTTTTTGTATTTAAGGACTCAAAGCTTGTTCTGAAAATTTCACCAATAACAATTGAAAGTTTTTTACGCCGATTAGTCTCCTGCAGTACGGATAAAAGTAAGTACAGTACGATTCAAAATTAGTTTCTATGTTTGAATTTTAAATACGGCTATAAAAAAGCGCTTAAACCATACGCTACAAGTTGTACAGTCCGCACGCTGTATTCTGAATACGGCATTGCAGAATACACGCAGGTCAGGTGATCTGTTCTTGTTAATAGTTTATATTTGATGTAAAATAATATTTTTTTTTGTTATTTTAAGGCGAAAAGCACATTGAGGCTATTATCGCATCGCTAAATGTAAGTGTGAGTGTAAAGTGTTGAAGTCGTAAGTGTAAGTGTGTTAGACTCGGGTATCGCGAGGGACGTCTAAATCCGCCGCGAACTATTTATTTACGAATTATTATAAACTAACAGTCACTATTGGCAAATCAAATTTTCTCGATTTTACATATAGGTAAGTGCATATTTCCTTATCCAGTCATCTAATTTCCTTATCCAGTCCTCTAATTTCTTCATCCAGTCCTCTAATTTACTTATCCAGTCCTCTAATTTCCCCAACTAGTCCTCTAATTTACTTATCCAGTCCTCTAATTTCCTCATCCAATCCTCTAATTTACTTATCCAGTCCTCTAATTTCCCCAACTAGTCCTCTAATTTACTTATCCAGTCCTCTAATTTCCTCATCCAGTCCTCTAATTTACTTATCCAGTCCTCTAATTTCCCCAACTAGTCCTCTAATTTACTTATCCAGTCCTCTAATTTCCTTATCCAGTCCTCTAATTTACTTATCCAGTCCTCTAATTTCCTTATCCAGTACTCTAATTTACTTATCCAGTCCTCTAATTTCCTTATCCAGTCCTCTAATTTCCTCATCCAGTCCTCTCCTCAACTAGTCTTCTAATTTCCTCATCCAGTCCTCTAATTTACTTATCCAGTCCTCTAATTTCCTTATCCAGTCCTCTAATTTCCTCATCCAGTCCTCTAATTTCCTTATCCAGTACTCTAATTTTCTCATTCAGTCCTCTAATTTCCTCAACTAGTCTTCTAATTTCCTTATCCAGTCCTCTAATTTCCTTATCCAGTACTCTAATTTTACCTTAAAATAATTACTAATAGTAAAAATAATTACTAAATTTACAGGTGACATTTACAAAAAAAAAAGAAACAAAGCGCCTCCTGACCTCAGCAGGCCTACGTGCCTAAAAGCAAGTACCATCAATTTATATTAATTCAACTTTAGTACACAGACGTACTTTATGAGTCTGTACCTGAACCAATTTTGAACCAATTTTGAACCAATTTTGGATCATATTTTGACATATCATTCCAATTTTCTGTTAATTTTGACGGTATACGAATTTTTTGGAAGCAATTTAAATAATGAGACAAAATTCACAGGCCGACATTATTGAAGATTCTAAAGAACTATGGACTCCATCCAAAACTCGTGAGAATGATAGAACTAACTCTGACGGAAACGCACTCAAAAATGAAATTCAGAGGAGAAATCTCTGAATCGTTCTCGATTAAAACCGGGATGAGACAAGGTGACTGATTATCTCCCTTGTTGTTCAACGTAGCATTAGATTTCATTATCAAAATATGGAAACAGGAAAACCCGGTTAAAACTAAAATAGGTACAGGGTCTAAGGCCATTAAAACAAACATCAAAGGATTTGGCCCTATTTGCCCTTAATTTACAGGAAGCAAGAGAACAAATAATTAGCCTTGATAGCATTGCGCAGAAGTTAGGCTTAAGAATATCATATGAAAAAACAGAGATCACGGCCATGGACCCGATATGCGTAAATAATGTGAACATTAACGGAAACACCATAAAGCTCGTGGAATGTTTCAAATATCTAGGAGAAACCATAACATACAATCTGGACGAAAAACCCGCACTACTCAATAGGGTAGCAAAAATTAAAAAAGCCCGGCTACTAACTTGGCCAACGTACAAGAAAAAATGCCTGTCAATAAAAACAAAAATACGCCACTACAAATCAGTGGTACTCCCAGAAACATTATATGCCAGTGAAACTCTCTTCCAAGACGGACCCGCTGCTTAAGACAGAGAGAAGGATCATCAGAACGTGTCTCAACAAAAGCTACCGGAAAGACGGGACCTGGAGAATAGCCACAAATGAAACAGTATACAAATATATCGACCCAGTTCTCAGTGTAATGAAAAAACGAAGAATTTCCCACTTCTTTCACATATTAAGAATGCCGGACGACAGAATCCTGAGACAACTGGTAATGAGAAGCATCAACAGGAAAACACAGGGAATATACATCACACAAGTCCTCAGGGACCTCAGTGAAATGGGACTGAAAATTGATGATGCAACAGACAAATGTAAAATAACAAGCATTCTTAAAACTAATAAATTTTAAGTGGATAAACCGAAGAGACACAAGAAATTAGAGATCACAGATGCCGTCAGAAAGCAACGATCTGATCGAATGAGGGATTATTGGAGAAAAAAAAATACAGCCCGATGTTGGGAAGAACTGAAATTTAGACTAAAGTGGTCCCATGAGGCCAAAAATAAAAAAATGAGACAATTCGCCTAATTTTTTCTCACCAATTTCGCCATGTTACCGCACAAAAATATAGTTCTCGAACTGTGAAAACCACTCGCGATGAAAACATTGCGCTCATTAACGCGGTAATTAAAAGAACAGTGCGTTTCTAACTGCATATTAATTAGACGCCCCGCAATTAGCGGAGGCGAATACAGGCCAGACCTCGGCGCGGAATAAATCCAATGTAATTGTACTGAATAAACCACCCTTAGAGTAGAGGGCGGGCGGCACATCTGGGGCCTCAGATAACTTTATTTAACAACTTTTCTACCCCGAAGTTACGTTAGTAAGTTGGAAGTATCGATTGGTTTGACGCAGTTTTAAGACTGTTAGACGAGCGTCACGCACGCAATGTTGGCTGTTACGCCATAAGTAAACAATAAGACAGTCTCTTGACTGTGTCGATGTTTTGTAACGATTTGTTGGACTGCATTGCAATTAAATTTTTTTTTTAATTGTTGCTATAAATTTGAATTTGTAGAAAAAAATTTATGTTATCAAGGTACGTAAAAATACGTTCATGTTTCGCAGTTGTCTTATAAATATTTTTTTTGCCTTTTATTTATGAATAACTTGAGTTGCAATCATAACTAACTTTATTCTTCACAGTTTTAATTAAGAATAACTTCAATTTTTATAGTTATATTTTTTGAAAAACAATTTTAATTGTACCTAAAAATAAACTACGTGTAATTTTGAATAAATCTATTTGTTTAAGTTGTATTTAAGAATAGTTTATATTTTAAATTTGTACTTACGATATGATTAGTCTACTTTTTTAATAATACTTACGAATTTTTGACGTTTTCAAATATAACTTCAGAACAACTTAATTTTGAAAGTTGTATGAATGAATTACTTTTTTCCCTAATATTTATTCAATAGATTGATTTATTTTTACGTTCTTATCGAAAACATCATTTTATTAAAGTTATAATTAAGAATAACTAAATTTATGCAAATTACATTTATGAGTAACTGTTTAAAAAAAATCAACGAAACCTATTGAAATCAGTCCGGCCGTTTTGCGTTAAAATTGCTTTTTTTAAATAATAGTAACGTCAGTTAGTAAGTATTTAGGCACTTATTTTTCACTTCTTTGTCCCATCTATTTTCAAAGTTTATCTTGGGGGGAAATTTAATTTAATCAAATGACTAATTAAACATACATTCGTTAACCGACGGAGTTCATTAGGTGCACCACAGAATGCAGCACAACTGTTTTACTTCCGCGTGTTTACATTTATGTTTATGAAAAATTTCTGCGGAGCAGTCCATTACTTTAGGTTATAGGCCTGCTTATCCTTAATTTTATTTTGTATACAGGTTTGTTGCATAAATTTTTTGTATGTTCTACAAGAACAATATGAAATAGAATCTTGACCGCCGTTAAAATCTTTAAAAAATAATTGTGTTTTTTTCTGAAAGCTCTTTAAAAATATGATTTTAATCAGCGTTAAAGTATGCACAAAACATTTTTTTTGTTTTTTCATATTAAGTATAAAAAACAGTGTATGATAGTTTATTTAAAATTAAAAAGAAAACTTTTTGACTTCCGTGTATTTTTCATAAAATTTATCTTTTTTATTTAGATTGAAAAACTTGAAATAGCCGCCAATTTCAAAAATATTATCAAATAAAGTCTACTTTTACAATAGGTATTTAAGTGTAGTTCGATTCTACTCTTCGAGCGAGAATAACCTTGAAGGTGCTGGATACGATTTTGACGAAACGTTAAAATAATGTTTTTTCTAGAAACGATTGCTCCGAACGGATGTACACCAATGTAAATAATAGGCATATATATATATATATATATATATATATATATATATATATATATTTATTTATTTAAAACCAGAACCGGATTGTTTGTGGAAATACTAATACTTTAATTAGATAACTTAGGGTGACATTTTTAACTATAATATTAAAGTGTCAATGCTGATTTTGAGAAGTTAAATATTATGTGTACTAACTAAAAATAACTGAAATATACGAGGTGTGTTCAGAAAGTAACGATAATTTTTATTTTTTGAACAAAATATTTATTTATTCTTCTACATTGATGTTGTCGCCTTCAAAATAGTCCACATTGAAGATTATGCACTTGTGCCAGCGCTTCTTCCAATCATAGAAACACTTCTCAAACTCGATCTTTGAGATAGCCTTTAGTTTTTTCAGCGATGCGCTTTTAATGTCATCTACGGCTGTAAAAAGACGGCCTTTTAAGGTTCTATTTATTTTTGGAAGTAGGCAAAAGTCACACGGAGCCATATCTGGCGAATATGGAGGCTAGGGCATCGTTACAGTACTGTTTTTGGCCATAAATTCAAAAACAAGCAATGAAGTGTGAGCTGGTGCATTATCGTGGTGCAAAAGCCATGAATTGTTTTTCCACAGTTCCGGGCGTTTTTTTCGGATCGCTTCACGCAAACGGCGTTGAACTTGTAGGTAGTACTCCTTATTGATCGTTTCACCTGTTGATAGGAATTCATGATGCACTATGCCATTAATATCGAAGAACACAGTGAGCATAACCTTCACGTTCGACTGCACTTGTCGAGCCTTTTTCAGTTTTGGCGAACGCCTCCACTGGGATGATTGAGCCTTAGTTTCGACGTCTTATCCATAAACTCATGTTTCGTCACCTGTTATAATACGTTTCAGTAATTCTGCATCGTCGTTGACTTCATTGAGTGACTTCTGAGCAACTTCCATTCGCCGCTGTTTTTGTTCAAAATTCTACAATTTTGGAACGAATTTTGCTGCCACGCGTTTCATACACAAAACATTGGAAACAATGTCATGACATGATCCAATCGATATGCCAACATCATCAGCGACCTCTCTAATTGTGCTTCGGCGATTGTTAATAACCATTTCTTTCACTTTTGCCACGTTTTCATCGGTTGTTGATGTGCTGGGGCATCCAGGGCGTTCGTCATCTTCAACGTCTTCACGGCTTTCTTGGAAACGCTTATACCACTCGTAAACTCTTGCTTTACTCATAGCAGACTCACCATAGGCCTTTGCTAACATTTCACACTGTTGCACTTTATTCCATTTTTTACGCAAAATTTGATACAAAATTTTTGATTCATTTCTTTTAACAAACGAAAATCGCCGAGCTCATAAAAACACCTTAGTGGCTGTCACAAAGTCAACAATAAAAACAGCTGAAAGTTTTATCATACTTGAAGGGAATGTATACTAACATAATAAAAAAAAATGTTTGACAATCGGACTCTCAAAGCCCGCGAAATTTAAAAATTCTCGTTACTTTCTGAACACACCTCGTATGTTTAAACTAAAACATGATTTTTAAAGTATTAACTAACTACCTCTACGTACGTAATTTATCAAAATCAAACACTTTGTTTACTCTTCCCATACACAAGACACATTTTTTAAAAATATTTAGAAGACCGAAATACGAGTCTGGATCTAATTACGGTAACGCTCTAATGACCCATTTTCCAAGAGAAATATCAGCCTAATACACAACATGTCTCACTATTTATTCAACAAACATCACGCTATTGTTCAACCTGTCATACTGTAACAACATAAAAAACTAGCACACCGCAATCCGCCATTTTGAAACTAATCCCTTTCCACATCGGTTCACCAAGATTTACGTAAACCATCGCGTGCCTCGCCGCATTGTTACCGGGCTGAGACCGGGTAACTGATACTTTTTAAATAAATATAAACAATGCGGAAATACAAAGCGGAACCGTGTAGTTGTATTACGACGTCATCAATATGCTCCGGGAGATTTGTCTGCTAATAGGATTATACGTTGTCATTTGTTACCCTGTGTTGTCAGTTGCGTTAGTAGTCATAAAAAATACATTTCTAAAATAAACGAGCTACGTCTAAAGACATACTAGTTCTTCCGAGGTCGTTTAAACGGTGAATTGGAAAGTTACAAAACTTAGTATTTTACTGCCCGTGCCGTAAAATCATTACGGTAGCTTAAAACTGAAGGAAAAATTAACTGTAGCGTTTCGATAAGAATGTTTCGAAAAAGATAAATGTATTCCCTTAACCAACAAATTGAAAACACTAATACTTCTTTTACTGTGAGTAATTGTGGAATCGTTGTAATTCGGATAATCGGTGTAATACGGATAATCGTTGTAATCCGAATATTTGGTGTAATTCGGATAATCTGTGTAATCCGGATAATCGTTGTAATTCGAATATTTGGTGTAATTCGGATAATCTGTGTAATACGGATAATCGTTGTAATTCGAATAATCGGTGTAATCCGGATAATTGGTGTAATTCGGATAATCGGTGTAATCCGGATAATTGGTGTAATTCGGATAATCGGTGTAATTCGGATAATCTGTGTAATCCGGATAATCTGTGTAATCAGGATAATAATTGTAATTCGAATAATCGGTGTAATCCGGATAATCGGTGTAATTCGAATAATCTGTGTAATCCGGATAATCGGTGTAATTCGGATAATCGTTGTAATCCGGATAATCGTTGTAATCCGGATAATCGGTGTAATTCGGATAATTGGTGTAAGAAATTGAAAGAAATAATTTGTCAAGGACAGCGTTATATTTTTTTCTCACATTACTACATTTGGTTTTTGTAACATTTTACTGCAATTATTGGAGAAGCTGAAAATGTTATGTAATATTGGACAAAAGAATTTAGCAAAAACCTGTTGTTGCTTTTCGAATTATAAATACAACCATTGTACAAATTTGTAAAGCGATGGGTTTTGGAGACGAAAATAATCCGAAACGCATCAACAACTACGAGATTTTTTCAAATTTCTTTTGACCAATCTGTATAATAATGTGACGATCAATATTCTGGTTAGTTGGTGACCTATATTGTTGGAAATCCTGTTGATTGACGATCTAAATAATGGGAAGTTCGAACTTTAATGATCTAGATAATGGAAAACCAGGACTACTGGCTGTCTACATAATGGGAAGTTCGAACTTTAATGATCTAGATAATGGAAAACCAGGACTACTGGCGATCAACATAATGGGAAATTCGAACTTTAATGATCTAGATAATGGAAAACCAGGACTACTGGCGATCTACATAATGGGAAGTTCGAACTTTAATGATCTAGATAATGGAAAACCAGGACTACTGGCGATCAACATAATGGAAAGTTCGAACTTTAATGATCTCGATAATGGAAAACCAGGACTACTGGCGATCTACATAATGGGAAATTCATACTTTAATGATCTAGATAATGGAAAACCAGGACTACTGGCGATCTACATAATGGGAAATTCGAACTTTAATGATCTAGATAATGGAAAACCAGGACTACTGGCGATCTACATAATGGGAAATTCGAACTTTAATGATCTAGATAATGGAAAACCAGGACTACTGGCGATCTACATAATGGAAAATCTGGTCAATTGGTGATCCACATAAGGAAAAATCCGAACAATGGAATGGCGTCCTAGATAATGGGAGCAATCTAGATAATGAAAAATTCGAACAGTTTGCGTACTAGGTACTGGAAAATCTCGTCAATCGACGATCTAGGTAATTGAAAACCTAGAAAATTTGCGATCTAGGTAATGGAAAATCCGGCAACTGCCGATTTAAAAAAGCGGAAAATCTAGATAATTGGCTAATGCATTGTGGAAAATTTAAACTATTAGCGATCAGGTAATAGAAAATTCGAATAATTATCTGTCCGAATAATTCAAAATCTAAACAATTGGTGATCGTAATTGAATATTCGGACAGTTAACGATCTGCGTAATTGGACATCTGAAGAATTGGCCACCCGGATCATTGGATTATCTAGAAAATTATGAACAGGATAACTCAATATTCGAACAATTGGCGATTGGTATTGCGTAATTGAAAAACCATTCAACTGCAATTTGGATAATTAAAAATCGGAATGATTGGTATTCTCCATTAAAAATTATTTATTTATGAATTCTGAAAAAATACAGAATTATGTAAAATGGAGTTTTTCTTTCATATTTATATGTATTAAAATAAGTAGAGGCACATTAATATCAAGGTCTCTTGAGTATAAATAGTGATTTTTCTTTTTGTCTACACACAGTGGGGACTATTTTTAATTAATTCCAAAACGTCTAAAATTTATCAAAAATGTAAATCTCTCAGTGCTGTTATTTAAACGCTTTCCAATTATCCCAATAACAACCCATTTTTTCCCATTAAAAAAATATAATTTCGATTTTCATATTCGTTACGTCTAATGCATTACGGTATTCTTTTGAAATTGAGATGTGTTACTGTATTTAGGATCCCTCCTGGTGTAGATACGTTTCCCCTAAGGAAATACAGTTTTGTATTGACTCATGCAATATCTGATCTACAAGTACGGCTGTGTTATTCTATTTTCTCTGGGAAACTGTTTTCTAATAAAGAAAATGAATACTGTATTTTCCGACAAGGTTTTTTTATTAAATCTGTTTTTTTAATATATAAAATAGATTAATTTTCGGTTTTCGTCAACTCTTATATAATGAATGTTAGGTGAGCATTGTATATGAAGGCTACATTTGACCTCATTATAATTGATATTTTACGAAAAAACAATGGTATCTTAGACTTTCCGATCATTAAAAAAATTTTAATATTTTTATAATTTTTTCACTCCAAAAAAGCTTAGTTTTGTATTTTACTGTTACAGTTACCGTTACATTACTACTGCCGTTGCCGCTGACATTGCCGTTACCGTTTTTGTTGCCAATACCGTTGCCACTGCCGTTGCCATTACCGTTACCTCCGCTGTTGTCTTTGCTGTTGACGTTGCTACTACCATTGCCGTTGCCGTTGACATTGCCGTTACCGTTGTCGTTGCCAATACCGTTGCCATTGCCGTTACCATTACCGTTGCAATTGCTGTTGTCTTTGCTGTTGCCGTTGCACTACCATTGCCGTTACCGTTGCCACTGCTGTTGTATTTGCTGTTGACGTTTCCACTATCATTGCCATTGCCGTCGCCGTTGCCATTGCCGTTACCGTTGCCACTGCTGTTGTATTTGCTGTTAACGTTGCCACTATCATTGCCATTCACGTTGCCACTACCGTTGCCATTGCCGTTACCGTTGCCACTGCTGTTGTATTTGCTGTTGACGTTTCCACTATCATTTCCATTGCCGTCGCCGTTGCCATTGCCCTTACCGTTGCCACTGCTGTTGTATTTGCTGTTGACGTTGCCACTACCGTTGCCACTGCTGTTGCCGACGTGCCATTGCCCCGTCGCCGTTGCCATTGCCCTTACCGTTGCCACTGCTGTTGTCTTTGCTGTTGACGTTGCCACTACCGTTGCCGTTACCGTTCACTTTCTCGTCGCCGTCGCCGCCGTAGTCATCGTTGTTCATTCAAATATTCACCATATGGTTAGGAATAATAAAAGACGTTTTAAAAGAATGGATCAACTCTCGTTCTCAAGTACTTAAATAAAATATAAACTTAACAAAGTGTAAGTTATATTATATACTGAAATAATAAAGAAAACACGAAGATCAACCGTCCATAACCCGAGCGATCGAAATTAAAAACTAAGACTTTTTCATACGATCAGAGGAAATATTGGTGCGGGAAAACAAAAAGGCTCGGTATAGCTGACAAATGCCGCATCAAAACAGCGACGTCTGCTTAAACGGTATAACGGCAGAACCGCGTGTAGATCCCCCAACACAAGAGTGGATGCATATTCTCGAAACGCCTTGTATTATTTCTATATACACAAATAATGGCGCACTTGAGGACAAGTTTTGATAAACACTCTCGATACGTCGTGTATGTTTTTGTACACATAAAGGGCGGAAGATGTCCGAATAAATATTAATAAAGCATGAATATTCGATCAATAAATGAAAATTTTAAAACAAACCACTACATACTAAAAACCTATTTAGATTATTTTAAATATTATATCTTAAAAAGTTGAATGATATATAGCAAAGTGTTTTATTGTAGTTTGCTTGAGTAACACAACTATATGTTTGCCCTAATGCACGCCTGGAACAGCTAATTACTTCTCCAATGATGTGCTGCATTTTACTGATAAGAGACACTCGTATTGTTTATCATTTAGTGATAAAAAACTAACTTTATAAATACACTGTAGCTAGTACTGAGAAGTGATAAGAACAACTACTTCCCCAACTCAGTTCGAAGTAGTAAGTAGGGGACATGCAGACAACTTGAGATTAGAGTAGGCGGCAGTAAAGAGATGCGAGACATCATTAGTAAATAGATTAGACTTTAATGCCGGAGGAAAAGAATTGGTTGTGCAGAGACTTTAATGATAACTCTGAGAGTAGAAAGGAAGTATTGATTAATTATTTTCACATTGTGTTGCGATAAATCTGGACACGCAGCTGTCATGCTCACTTCGTGGAAACAAATTTTCCAATACAATTAGTATATTTTACGTTTCTTGAAAATCTGACTACACAATCATAATCAGCATTCAAATCTGCATTGTATTTTGAACTTCCGAAATGCGTTTAAGAAATATAAAAATGAAAGCTGTCTGCAACGAGAGAGTTGAAAGTACTTTCGTATTTTCAATGTAAGATAAAAATTTAAAAAATGTTAATTTATGTATTTTTTTTAATACTGATTACAACGATGAAATTTGATTTAAAAAAGTCTGTAGACTCATGTTAATCGAATTTTCTTAGTTATAAATTTGTTTAAGCTGCTATCAAAGTCAATATTTAAGCCACGTTTGAATGAAATCGGACTAACTAAAATTGCAAACATAAACTCTCTCTCTCTCTCTCACACACACACACACACACACACACACACACACACACACACACACACACACACACACACACACACACACACACACACACACACACACACACACACACACACACACACACACACACACACACACACACACACACACACACACAACCATCCAGGTAACATCCAGGATCGGTGCAACAGGAATTATGGAGAGGTGGATTTCTATCTCATACAGATTCTCACTGGGCATGGTTGCTTCCGAGCTTACTTGTTCCGTTTCGTTCTGGAAACTGACTCGGCTTGTCCCCTCTGTCTTCCAGCAGTGGAGGAAGATGCGGAGCATGTGTTTTTCCGGTGTCGGAGATTCGACAAGGAAAGGATGAGGCTGCAAACATATCTGCGCGGCAGCATTGTACCGGAAAGTCTGGTTGCGACAATGGCCTTCAGAAGTCAACTGGAAGGCCATTGCGGGATCGCTGCAGTGGTCATGAAGAGGTTGAGGGCTGAGGATCGAGAAAGGAGAGCCAACGCTGTAGAAGAGTAGGCGTTCAGCCAGTCCACCTTCCCATGAAGTAATGTCTGGCGGCGGTTCCGTGGGGAGATTTACAGAAGAGGAATTCTTTTGGTGGTTTTTTTAGTGGGTAACAATATATCTTAACTTGAGTTTGCACTCAATTTGAGTCCCACACTCTGTGGTAGTACGTACCCTACCCCAGGTAGTCTATAAGATTTTTTCCACCTTTTTTGGCATCGCAAAACGCATACACACACACACACACACACACACACACACACACACACACATATATATATATATATATATATATATATATATATATATATATATATATATATATATAGTGGGGTTCAAGTCTACTGCGTCACTGAACTGCGCACCTAAAGGTTCTTAGTTCGAGCCGCAGTTGCTCCCGTTGCTTTTCCCTAGCCGTTAAAACTTATCTCACATCCTCATTAGTCCAGCAAATATATATATATATATATATATATATATGTGTGTGTGTGTGTGTGTGTGTGCAGTATATAAATTTTAACGACCCTTCATATTGATCTATAGCTTATAATCGCGCTGACTTCAAAGTTTCGTGTTTTGAACTTACAGTGATTACCGTGCTACTGGCTCACTGGACTGAATATTTTCCATTGGAAATTCACTATTAAATGGGTCAGTTTAGCTCATTGCAGTTAGAATGTTTTTATCAAAGGCAATGCTTTTTTAATTTCTAATAATACGTATTCCACTCCAGTGTCGATTTGCGAGAAAGTTAGTGCCATAAAAAAACCGTACGGCAAGATAACAAAACCTGTAAAATCACAATAACGCACACTATGACGTAATATTAAATACAAATTTCAGTCAAAAAATGAAAACAATTTTAAAACAACTTCCAATTCAGTTAAGTCAATCAGAGATAACTTGTGGTTAGAGAAGAAATGGTGCAACACAAAACTTCTCGACGCGAAAGTAATTAGCTTAGGTTTAATTTGGCGGGCGGATTTTGATAAAATACAGGTTTACTTGTTGAAGGACTTTGTACACACAGACGCCGCCTAGCGGGAGTTATTACAACTAATTAGGTAATGGCATTATTTAGTTAAAGGTCGTTCGTATGTAACTTTGGTATGTGCGGGATGGCCGTTAATTTAGTCCTGAGGGAGTGGGAGGAACAAGGAAATATATGACGAGGGGAGGAATTCAGTGTATAATTAGGGATAGAGGGTAGATTAAAGATTAAAAGAGAGTTTGGGGTAAACATACGAACTTACAAGTGTAATTTTCACTTCTAAAACTGGTTTTATGGAGACATTTTGCGATTAACAAAAACAAAATGTTTACAAACAGGATTTACTTTGATAATTTGTTTGATCAAGGTCAGTGAAAGGATGAAGAAATCGAGAGGATGTTGAGTAGTTGGTGCATATCTTTATGTTTGCAGAGAGGTGAACTAAAGCCGCTTAGGACTGGACTTTGCAGTAAACCTTAGAAGGTCTACCAACGAAGTCATTACTTCTAAATATCTTGCTTTAATGGTAGCTACGAGTTGTTAACCAAAATTTCGAAGAATTTTTCAATAAAAATAAAAACGCTTACCATAACACCCAGTTTCCAGCATATCCTTAAGTCTCCTTGGGCATGGTTACAGCGTTTCCAGAGTTTCCGCATGATTCCACGCATCCCTGGAAGTCTGCAAGTATAAGTGTTCGTAATGCGATTCTGTCTGGATATCTTCAATTGTGTCAAAACGACGGCCTTTGAATGTCAACTTTATTTTTGGAAAACAGAAAAAAGTGCTAGATCAGGTGAACAGAATGTGTAGGGAATCACTACCTTGTTTTTGGAGTCCAAAATTTCCGAACGACTAGCGATGTGTGCGCAGGCGCGTTGTCGTGGAGAACCCAGCTCTGGTTCTCCCACTGTTCTTATCGTTAGCGCCTAATGCTCTCACGTAGCCGCTTCAAAACTTCCTGTCAGTTTGACCAGGGTGGAAAACTTCATTGTGAATAACGCCTTTGATGTCAAAAAAAACAACCAACATGGTCACATTGCAAGAACTTTGACCGCGGTGAAGATGGCGACTTCCACTGCGACGACTGCTGCTTAGTTTCACGGTGATAACCGTAGACCCGTCTCATCACCGGTTACGATATTAGAAAAGACTATAGGGTCATCTCTTGCTACGTTTTTCAAATCAGTCCAGGAAGCGATGCGATGATCTTGTTGATCACTGTACACTTTATAAACTTACACTATCACGTTTTGACGAAAGAAAATTTTATAAAACCAAACGATAACCTAATAATATATAGTATAAGTAGATTTTGCAATCAATTTGTGTAGCTCATTAACCGAAGTCCTTCACTTGTAATTATTGAACGGTCTGTCAAAATTCGAAATGAGTTGTTTTGACCGCCAGTATTTTAAGTGACCAGCGTTTTAAAAATTTCTTTCCGTAGGCAAATTCTAAATAAATAGTAAATTAAAGATTAACTGAAAGAATTATTAATGATTACTGAGTTGAAATATAGATTAAGCACGTATGCAAGTTTTCTACCAGTGACTGAAAGATATGCTTCAACTTTGTGCATCCTGTTGGCCACATTAAATCTTTTGCCTTAAATGCTAATATTAATTTAACAATTATTCCGTTATTTGTTAAAATAAAGGCTATCTCAAAGATCGAGTTTGAGAAGTGTTTCGAGGATTGGAAGAAGCGCTGGCACAAGTGCATAATCTCCAATGGGGACTATTTTGAAGGCGGCAACATCAATGTAGAAAAATAAATAAATATTTTGTTGAAAAAATTAAAATTCTCGTTACTTTCTGAACACACCTCGTATATTGCTCCTGTACATTTAAAAGTAAAATTGTATACAGTTGCTTCCACAATTACTCATATTTTAAACAAGTATGTTTACTTTTTGTCTCATACCAGCATGAGTAGCTCGTATATTTTTTTTATATTTAATAGCTTGTCCAAGGCTACATTCTTTTTTTCTTACTAGAAAAATATGAATGTGTTTATATGGTTCCACACTTTCGAAAGAGAACGTTTTTAATAAAATTACAAAAAATATTACTGTTCTCTTCAAAAAAAATTCTAAAACTGCTTGTTTTCTTCCAAAATTATTTGAGTATTTTTTAATGATGGCGGTAGTTCAATTTCGTGATCCATGCCCTGCTTCAAAGATAACTGCGTAATGAGGTATTGATTTTCGCATCCCTGCACAGTCATTATTAATGACACTATTTCCATCAAGCTAATGTAATGATGTACAGATATCAGAAAATCCGGATACGCGTCATTAGGCCCTACTGACCGCCATTCAAATTCCATTGACCTTATGTGTACGTTATTAGCGAATTTGGCTACTGTATCAGCCATCGTGGTACGACCCAGACCCTGGATTTTTAATCAGCAACCCTAAGCTATTGGTTATTTTTATTTTTACTATATTTTTCATGCAAATTCAATAAAATGTTTTGGTTTATTGGAAGAAATTCAGAACTTTCGATAGACAACAAGATACTGCTATACAAGCAAGTTCTAAGACCAATATGGACCTATGGTGCACCACTCTGGGGATATACAAGAAAAAGCAATAGTAAAATTATTCAAGTTTTTCAAAATAAAGTATTGAGAACGATTGTCAACGCCCCTTGGTATGTGAGAAATGAAAACATACATAAGGACCTAGGTGTTGAATCTGTTCAGGAAGTCATTAAAAAGCTCTCGGTTAAGCATTATTGCAGGTTAAAACAGCATAATAATACAGAAATTGTCCAACTACTATGCCGCAGTGACAACATCACAAGAAGGCTGAAGAGGACCAAGCCAATTGACCTCTCCAGGCTGTAAACACATTGGGACCAGCCGTCGGACTGCACCCCAGCACACAATGAACACAATGATAAAGAAAAATTACTAGATGGGGCACGCCTCAGTTGTAATTAATATAAAATAAAAAAAAACTATATTTTTTTTTAAATTTAAGCCCACATTGGAGCACACACAGTCAATTTAATTAAGTCTTTTGGTTTTTCTGCGTTCTTCCCAGTATTTTTTTAATCTTATTGATCTCTGAAGTCTGAGTTCTTCCGAATATACTACATTTCGTGAACGTTTTTCCCTAAACTGTAATTGGGTTTCCTGACTTTTAAGATCGCTTTTTCTCTTCTTCCTGCCAATTGCTCCCTGGTTATTCCTAGTTCCTCCAAGTCCTGTTCCACCTCCTTCAACCAGTTGTTCTTAACTTTACACTTCAGTTGGTAGTCCAATAATCTCTTCGTAAGTCTACGCTCCGGTAATCGAGTTAGGTGTCCAAAGAAGGCCAATCTTCCGATACAAGACCTTGGCTCTTTAGATTAAATAGGGTCTCCGAGGCGTAAGTTACGTTTGCCCTTATGACCGTCTTATAATGCCTAAGTTTAGATTTTATAGAAACCTATTTTTTTTGTAGGTGTTCTGGGTCAAATAGAAGGCAGATCTTAATTTAGCTATTCTGTTAAGTATTTGCCGTTTTTATTTACATAAAAAAATAGGCAAATTTTATTTTCAACAAATTCCGTTCAACCGTTTCAAAATGGCGGCCATTTTATAACCTATAGAGTCTGACAGTACCGTCATAATCGGCGTTAAAATCTCCATAAATTAGCATTACACTGTATATGTAAAATGCTAATAAGTGCTGATTTTAATGTTGATATTGAAATCAGGTTTTCAAGAAAAAACGTAACACAATTGTTTTATGGAAATTCACTTTGCTCACGTGAGCGGTACGGCGTGATGAGATTATTAATGATGGCACAATACTTTGATGATATGAAAAATGACCGCCTTAAACCTGTTGAAACTAACGAGGAGGAAACGGGAAAGGGAAAATCACTTGAAAAGGGCAGAAACAATGTAGGTTGTAATTTAGGCCAAATAGGGTGAAAAAAATATTACAAATGCATGCACGAAAATCTTAAATTTGCTAATTTCCTTACAGCTTCGAAAACTAACAACGAAACTGATTATCTGATAATTTCACAAAATGTTCTCAACAGATTTTGTTAAAAGTTTGTCGTTTGTGAAAGTTCACAATTCAAGTGATTGTAGTAAATATGAAATTTAATTTTTTTTTTTTTTTTTTTTTAACGTCCGACTATTGTGCACACTTGGGCTAATGCAGACGATGAGATGATTTATAGCGTATGAAAATGCCAAGCCCTAGCCGGGAGTCGAACCCGGGTCCTCGGGGTGAAAGCCTAGTACGCTATCAACTAGGCCACCGAGGCGCCTTATATATATATATATACAATTATATAAGATATATAACATAATATAATATATAATATTATATATATATATATATATATATATATATATATATATATATTTGGTGTTTAACGTCCGACTATTGTGCACACTTGGGCTAATGCAGACGATGGGATGATTTATAGCGTATGAAAATGTCAAGCCCTGGCCGGGAATCGAACCCGGGTCGTCGGGGTGAAAGCCTAGTAAGCTATCCACTAGGCCACCGAGGCGGCTAAACCTTAAAACTTGTTTAACAGGTCATGAATATGAATATACTCATTTTAGATTTCCGTTTTTAAGTGTTACTATACCAGCCTTTTAAATAGCCTATCTTTCAATGGAAATTCAATAACTTCCGATCATATCTGTACCAACGTTTATAAAATTTTAATTCAAGTTTATAATTATTGTTTTATGGGTTCTTAGCGAATAATGGACACGTCCATGCCACAATTCGAATGGGTACCTCTAGTTATATAAACAATTTATTAAATATTTCAATACACATTATATATTATTACATTATTACATGTATTGAATTTTAAATATTCAATACCGTCTGCCTGTCTTACATAAGTGACGCCGCTCTGTATTTACATTGGCTGATGAATTGCCAACACAGGACCACCAGGTGGCTCTAACCCGGTTAAAAATGGCGCCCATTTATTTAGACTTGTTTAGTTTTCTCTCTTTGTATATATTGACGTATTTCCTGGCGCTACCGACCAGGTTTTTGTTTTTAAACAAGTGCATATTGCACAATTATAGAAAACAATATTGTTCCGAACAGCGGGAAATTAATTTTTAAGTAATTAAATTATACGAACAATTTTAAATATTTGAATAGCCTAATGTGTCGTGTTTTAGGGGTTATGTTGGATTTTGCGCGATGCGTACTATTGCATATAATAGTATACTTAGCTCGATGCTGTTGTATGTATAAAAATATAATTGAGACTACTAAACAGCTGATTTCGGGCATCAGCTGTTGCTTCAATGTCAATTGAGGTTATGTTAGAAATTCAATTTCTGAATAAAATGGACGGTAAAATTATTTAAACAAATACGTTTTAAATGAAAGAGAAAGATTAAGAACACATTATCGAAAAAGACTAGACGATTGGAAAATAAATTAAAACGAAATATGATGAAAATATTGCAATAAATAAGAATTATGACGGAAGAGCAACATCAACTAAAAATAACCAAACGAGGAATCGAGAAAAAACATGATACATTATTTATATTTTTGGTTCAGTGATAAGTGTCTTTTTTTTTGTTTTGTTTTGGTTTTTAAGGACTCAAAGGACATTTTTTCATTACTTTTCTCTTTTTCTTCATACCTTCTGTTTTTCCTTCAATCTACGGGAATATTGAATCAATTCAATCACATAACCATTAAAGTACCACTCGCAGTAATTTACACTAATTGACGCTGATTTACTGTCATCCTTTGTTCCATAGTTCTGTTATATAATTCAATAGACATTAAACAAACTACATCAATTTATTCCAAATTGTTTTTCATAAAATTTTACTGTTGAATAATTTTTATTTAAAATATTAAATAACCGACATTTTAAAATTAATTATTAAAAAAAATGGATATTTTTTTAAAGGTCTTTACATTGACGAGTGTGCTCAAACATTCTAGGTCAAACTGTTGTCATTCTATAGATACAAATTACTTTTAAAAAATGGCGGATAGGATCTGGTTAAAGAAGCATTGGTTATTTTATATATATATATATATATATATATATATATATATATATTTATTATATTATGTTACAAATATTATATATATAAGCCGCCTCGGTGGCCTAGTTGATAGCGTACTAGGCTTCCACCCCGAGGACCCGGGTTCGATTCCTGGGATAACGTTTAAGGCTTGGCATTTCCATACGTTATAAATCATCCCATCGTCTGCATTAGCCCAAGTGTGCACAATAGTCGGACGTTAAACACCAAATATATATATATATATATTATATTATGTTATATATATTATATAATTATATATATATATATATATATATATATATATATATATATATATAAAAGCCGCCTCGGTGGCCTAGTTGATAGCGTACTAGGCTTTCACCCCGAGGACCAGGGTTCGATTCCTAGCTAGGGCTTGGCATTTTCATACGCTATAAATCATCCCATCGTCTGCATTAGCCCACGTGTGCACAATAGTCGGACGTTAAACACCAAATATATATATATATATATATATATATATATATATATATATATATATATATATATATATATATATATATATATATATATATATATATATATATATATATATATATATATATACATTTATATACATATACACATATATATTCTAAGTGGCATAATTTAAAAACGTTAAGCGAAAAAAACATTTAAATTCAGTGTACATTTGTTCGATACAATTAATTGTTTCGAGAATAGACATTGTTTCATCGCTTCTTCACCTGATGTCTTCAAGGTGGTCCCGTTACATATTTCAAGTAAATCTGAAGGAAGCTTTCACCTGCCAGCTCATTTTATAACCTCTTTGTTAAGCAAATAGAAAGTGGGCTGGCTTTAGCTGACGTAGACTCGCCCGCCATTAACGCAAACTGGCTGATTAGGCATTTGAACAAAATCTGGCCTTCATTGAATATAGTTTAAAACCAGTCTCAGATTTCTTGAGGTTTGTATTATCATGTTGGTCGTTAAAGTTATTTACGACTGTTAACTATCAAGAAAAAAATGGATGAAAATTATTAATGTGTATGTTTTGTTGGAAGTTATATTTTTTCAGTGTACAGAAAGTGTTTACGAATTCCTGAAAATGCTTTAGGAATGTTTGATAAGGCGCAGTTTTGAATCGTTATTGTTTAGTAAAGACCGACTTTTCAAGAAATTTTGTTATCTGTTGGAAAACAGTCGGCAGAAGGTTAACGAATCAGTTAACCTCATTAGGCCTATACAATAACCTAAAATGTTTCACAAACTGGGTGATATAGACATTTTTTATATAATCAGACGTAGAAACTATTCGACATAAAAAAGCAGCTACAAAGCGTTACAAAACGTAATTCGAAATATCACGTTTTCTAACTCAAATTTATTCTACTAGTATCGTTTTAAAACAATTATTACACATAAAATGTGTCCGAACTTTGAAACTCTCGGTATAGAATGTATTATAATATTTAGGTAAACAAACACAAATGCATTCCACCCTTCGCCGCAAAATCCCCGACTGCAACCACCCCCTCGAGCGCAAGCACTCTGATTTAACATTCAAGCACAAAACTTTGCTCACATTATAAATTATTCAACGTAAATGAATAAATGCATGTCTGCATTCCGCACGGAAAAATGTTTATAAAGTTAAAACAAGAAAGAAAAAACTTGTTAAGCATGTAAAGTGTGGGTTGTCACGCGAGGGGCGTTCTGCCCGCTGTTCAAGTGCAGTGTGTACTTGGGGGGGGGGGGCGCAGAAAATTCATTTTCCGTTTATTAATGTTTACATAATCACAATGATCAACTGTTCGGCTGACGTGATGAAAGCGAATTTGCAAAAATAAATAACAATATGGCGCCATACAAATAAACTGGATACGATATTATTTTTTATTTAAAAAATTTTTTTGACTTAAAAACGGCCGCCACAAAATTTGTAACTTTTTTCCAATTTTAGACTTTTTAATAATCTTATTTCTTCAGTAATAATAAACACTTCAAAAATAATTCTTTTAAATTTGTTGGGTTCATTTATTATATTTACCATAAGAATAGGGAATTAGTTTTTTAAAATGTTTTGAAATTTACTGTCAATTTGACGCTTATCACAAGGGTAAATTAATATTTGTTTAGGAATTAAATAAACACGATATATGATTTTAAAATTATCTGTTATTTCGTGATCAAATGAATGGAATCAGTGAACTTAATCTGTGAATAAAATCAATTTTTGTTATCAGTCTAAACAAAAAGGAACTCAAGAATCAATTTTGCTTATCAGGTCTTGGTGGCAGTATGTTTCTTCGCCATTTATTTTTACATTGTGATTTCATTTTTTAGCAATAAAAGTTAAGTTTCAACAAAATGTCTTAATTTTTTTATTAATTAAAATATCAAAAAGGCATATGGACAGTGGTATAAATAATAATTAATTAAAATATAATTTTGTCTCCGAACGAAAATGAAGTTATAACCGAAGTGGTTTGACCTTTTTATTATACTTAGTATTTTTATATAAATAAAAGGTAATTCTCTCTCTCTCTCACTCACTCTTTCTCTCTTTTTCTCTCTCTTTCTATATATATATAATTCCTCATATTTGGTTAATCTTACATTATAAATTATTACTGTGTATTAATAATGCCATCATAATATTTAATATTCCTGTTAATTCTAACGTTTTAACATTAACAATATATTGGTGTTATTAATAAATGTTTAAATTATTTTGCATCCATAATACTACTTTCCCAGCCTAACAAGTATTTCGTATTCAGGTGTAAATTGTACAGCTGTTTTGTACATTTATTACATATTGGTACAGATTATGGTAGCATATAGCAACTGTCACGTCATAATTTATGGTAAAAGTTGTAGTGGGATATTGCAACATTAAACTTGATTATCAAAAGGCATAACATTTTAGATACTACATTATTTATTTACTACAAAGAAATTTGTTAAATCACAAAATAAAAAGTATAGAATTATCTACTTTAAATTGAAGAAAAAGTTAGGTCAAAGAAATATAGCATATATTGAGTTTATGCGGGTCACATACATTTGATTTTCAATCATACTGGTCTTTTTGCTTTTAGCACGTAATGAAGCGGTTTAATGAAAATGTACCAAAAGGACCTATATTCCATATTAGCCTTGTTACACAAGGTTTCTGTACTCTGACATTAAAGTTAAATACTGCTTATAAGTCAATACAAAAAAAAAAAAAAAATATTCTAGAATGGGACATTTATAGTTACATCACACTAATAAGAACACCATGACCAAATGAATAGAAAAAGGAATTTTGAGGTTAGGCGAGTCACATATTTTGATTTTCATCATACTTAGTACTTTTGTTTTTAAGCATGTAATAAGGCGTTTTAGTGAAAAATTACCAAAAGATATTCCATATATACCTACCTTGTAATCAAATTACACACAGTTAAGAATTATGACATTGAGAGCTGCTGTAAATCTTATAAGTAGATTTTTAAAATTAAAGGCTGTTTATAACAATAGTCTGATGGCGTTAAAAATAATTTAAACATTTATTATTCACACCTACAAATATATAAGAAACGTATAAAACATCGCCGTTTTACAATTAACACTAGAATACTAAATAATTAAGTTAAACCAGTCTCAGATTTCTTGAGGTTTGTATTATCATGTTGGTCGTTAAAGTTATTTACGACTGTTAACTATCAAGAAAAAATGGATGAAAATTATTAATGTATGTTTTGTTGGAAGTTATATTTTTTCAGTGTACAGAAAGTGTTTACGAATTCCTGAAAATGCTTTAGGAATGTTTGATAAGGCGCAGTTTTGAATCGTTATTGTTTAGTAAAGACCGACTTTTCAAGAAATTTTGTTATCTGTTGGAAAACAGTCGGCAGAAGGTTAACGAATCAGTTAACCTCATTAGGCCTATACAATAACCTAAAATGTTTCACAAACTGGGTGATATAGACATTTTTTATATAATCAGACGTAGAAACTATTCGACATAAAAAAGCAGCTACAAAGCGTTACAAAACGTAATTCGAAATATCACGTTTTCTAACTCAAATTTATTCTACTAGTATCGTTTTAAAACAATTATTACACATAAAATGTGTCCGAACTTTGAAACTCTCGGTATAGAATGTATTATAATATTTAGGTAAACAAACACAAATGCATTCCACCCTTCGCCGCAAAATCCCCGACTGCAACCACCCCCTCGAGCGCAAGCACTCTGATTTAACATTCAAGCACAAAACTTTGCTCACATTATAAATTATTCAACGTAAATGAATAAATGCATGTCTGCATTCCGCACGGAAAAATGTTTATAAAGTTAAAACAAGAAAGAAAAAACTTGTTAAGCATGTAAAGTGTGGGTTGTCACGCGAGGGGCGTTCTGCCCGCTGTTCAAGTGCAGTGTGTACTTGGGGGGGGGGGCGCAGAAAATTCATTTTCCGTTTATTAATGTTTACATAATCACAATGATCAACTGTTCGGCTGACGTGATGAAAGCGAATTTGCAAAAATAAATAACAATATGGCGCCATACAAATAAACTGGATACGATATTATTTTTTTTTAAAAATTTTTGACTTAAAACGGCCGCCACAAAATTTGTAACTTTTTTCCAATTTTAGACTTTTTAATAATCTTATTTCTTCAGTAATAATAAACACTTCAAAAATAATTCTTTTAAATTTGTTGGGTTCATTTATTATATTTACCATAAGAATAGGGAATTAGTTTTTTAAAATGTTTTGAAATTTACTGTCAATTTGACGCTTATCACAAGGGTAAATTAATATTTGTTTAGGAATTAAATAAACACGATATATGATTTTAAAATTATCTGTTATTTCGTGATCAAATGAATGGAATCAGTGAACTTAATCTGTGAATAAAATCAATTTTTCTTATCAGTCTAAACAAAAAGGAACTCAAGAATCAATTTTGCTTATCAGGTCTTGGTGGCAGTATGTTTCTTCGCCATTTATTTTTACATTGTGATTTCATTTTTTAGCAATAAAAGTTAAGTTTCAACAAAATGTCTTAATTTTTTTTATTAATTAAAATATCAAAGAGGCATATGAACAGTGGTATAAATAATAATTAATTAAAATATAATTTTGTCTCCGAACGAAAATGAAGTTATAACCGAAGTGGTTTGACCTTTTTATTATACTTAGTATTTTTATATAAATAAAAGGTAATTCTCTCTCTCTCTCACTCACTCTTTCTCTCTTTTTCTCTCTCTTTCTATATATATATAATTCCTCATATTTGGTTAATCTTACATTATAAATTATTACTAAGCTGATTTAATCTTTTCACTATAATCTGTACTGTGCAATTTATACAAGGAAACAGTAAATCCATATATATATATATATATATATATATATATATATATATATATATATATCGCCGCTGTTTCTGTTCAAAATTCAACCATTTCGGAACGAATTTAGCTGCCACGCGTTTCATACACTAAACACTGAAAACAATGTCATGACATGATCCAATCTATATGCCAACATCATCAGCGACCTCTCTAATTGTGATTCGGCGATTGTTCATAACAATTTCTTTCACTTTTTCCACGTTTTTATCGCTTGTTGATATGCTGGGGCGTCCAGGGCGTTCGTCATCTTCAACGTCTTCACGGCCTTTTTGGAAACGCTTATACCACTCGTAAACTCTTGCTTTACTCATAGCAGACTCACCATAGGCCTTTGTTAACATTTCACACACTTTGTTACACAAAATTTGATACAAATTCTTTGATACATTTCTTTTAACAAACGAAAATCGCCGAGCTCATAAAAACACGTCTAACCTTAGTGGCTGTCACAGACAAAGTCAACAATGAAAACAGCTGAAAGTTTTATCATACTTCAAGGGCATTTATACCAACATAATAAAGAAAAATGTTTGACAATCGGACTCTATAAGACCGCGAAATTTAAAAATTCTCGTTACTTTCTGAACACACCTCGTACTAGTGGTAAATATAACTTACAAAATTATAACTGAACTGGTTAAACCCTTTCGCTATGAGCAAGACACGTTTTTCGTGTTTTGTTGTCGATATCTTTCAAGCATAATTTTCGGATAAATAATTGAAGATGAAAACGTTTGTGCTACGATTTTGAAATATTTTCGTTAAATATTCAAATATGAAAAACTTCAGTTATTAATAGGTACGACTAAACAACGCTAACTTGTATTTGTATAGTCCCCTATTACTAAGTTACGTTTAAGAAAGATAAAATGTTGCCGGCAATGAATTCACGTGCGTGTAACATTAACCCAGCAAATGCTGTTACGTGAGGGATTCTCAGTTTTATTGGCAAATAAAAATATTTATTACACACTTGTACACTGACATTGTATGATAAACATAAGCCTAAACACTGCCGCACGCACCTCTCTCGCCTTGCGTGACGTTTTATTTTACGAGGGATTTTTGCTCATCGCATTTTCTAACCTAGTTTTGTCATGGTATTTATTGCATTTAAAAAAACGTTCCCAATTTTACAAATTATGAATGTTTTTTTTAATTTTGTATATTTTTCTGTATCATTGTGTTTACTTGATAAGCCCCTAAATAGTAATTCAATACGTAATCAATTCTGACAACAAATAAAATAAACGGTAAACATAATTAATGGTAAATAACTTTCTCATAATTCGCTTCGTACTATTAACGGAATACCGATAATTTGGCGAAATATTTGTTAAACTTGAAGTCTTTTTAGCAAATTAGAAGTCAAATCAAATCGAAAAAACCAAATCAAGCTCGCAGTCAGTTTTTCGAATTTCTCCCGTAACTTTTTTTTCAAATTAATACGCCGACTACGTTCCGACTAATGTTCCAGCCTATTTTCAAATCGTTAAATTTTATTCAATTTTTTATTAGACTTACGAAAAACCGTTGTACCAAGTTTTAAATGTAATAATATACTTTTCAAGTGAATGTTTAAAAAACAAATATTTTTTTTTCGATTTAAACAAAAATAGAAGTATATTAATTTTTAATTTGCTATATTGACTTGAGTTCATGTAAAACAAAAATTTTTATAATCAGATCTCTATTTAACTAAGTAAGTAAGTAACTAAGTAACTAAGCAAGTAAGTAACTAAGTAACTAAGTAAGTAAGTAACTAAGCAAGTAAGTAACTAAGCAAGTAAGTAACTAAGCAAGTAAGTAACTAAGTAAGTAAGTAAGTAAGTAAGTAAGTAAGTAACTAAGTCAGTAAGTAACTATGTAAGTAAGTAAGTAACTAAGTAACTAAGTCAGTAAGTAACTAAGTGAGTAAGTAACTAAGTCAGTAAGTAACTAAGTAACTAAGTGAGTAAGTAACTAAGTGAGTAAGTAACTAAGTAAGTAAGTAACTAAGTAAGTAAGTAACTAAGTAAGTAAATAACTAAGTAAGTAAGTAAGTAACTAAGTAAGTAAGTAACTAAGTGAGTAAGTAACTAAGTAAGTAAGTAAGTAAGTAAATAACTAAGTAAGTAAGTAACTAAGTAAGTAAGTAACTAAATAACTAAATAAGTAAGTAACTAAATAACTAAATAACTAAGTAAGTAAGTAACTAAGTAAGTAAGTAACTAAGTAAGTAAGTAACTAAATAACTAAATAAGTAAGTAACTAAATAACTAAATAACTAAGTAAGTAAGTAACTAAGTAACTAAGTCAGTAAGTAACTAAGTGAGTAAGTAACTAAGTCAGTAAGTAACTAAATGAGTAAGTAACTAAGTAAGTAAGTAACTAAGTAAGTACGTAAATAAGTGAGTAAGTAACTAAGTAACTAAGTGACTATTATAATATTTAAATTAAATACAAACTTATCTTGTAGTTATAACTTAAAATAGATCACTGTATGTCACATATTCATCCTACTGAATGGCTCTGGTTGCCAGCTACAGGCTCTTAGCGATATCCTATCACTGCAACATGTCGAAGGCTTTAGTCCTACGCAGTCTTCGTTCTAAAGGTTCTAATTCCATAGCATTAGTACGGGTTTGGAATTGTTTTTCATGCTACGTTAATACTGCCTTGATTTCATCAACAATTATATTTACTTTGAGATCTCTAAGAATATTTTCATTGCGTATATACAACAGCGCATTTACTAATATCCGAAGTATTTTTTTTTTTGAATAATTTGGATTTTTTATAGGCTATTATTTCTCTTGGCACATCTCTAAATTTAAAATCCATAGCTCCATACCGAACTTCATTGTATGAAAGTAGATTAGATTATATTCTAAGAGGAAGGGATTTGTACAACCCCAGGCACTGCGATCAACTCTTAAAATACCTAGTTCAGCAGATTGGTGCCCCTAATAAGTTCCAACAACCCACTGACTAGCTCACACTGTTGAAGATCCCTAGGGTCTTGGAAACCAAACACCCCTAGCCTCCTTCTAGCAAGAGCTTCACAATCATAAATTATGTGACCTGCAGTTTCCTCCTCCTTCCTGCACAATCTACTCACAGTTTCTCCGTGGTACACACCTATCCTGTTCATGTGCAACTCAGACCACAGTGCCCTGTTATGAGCCCCATGATCCTCCTAAGTTGTGCTCTGCCCAGGACATCTGCTGCCCCTTTGATTCCTCCAGAAGGAACTTTGCTTAAGAGACGTTTACTATGGGAATGCCCATGAAGATTGTCCAATCTTACCTGGTGTTGACATGTAATCCACCCATTAATAGCGGACCTGGCCAACGATAGAGAAATTCCTAAAGCCGGCTCAGGTCCGATAAACTCAGATGCAGACTCATTGTTTGAAAGTAACTTATTACGTATACTTAATCCTGCATTAAAGATAAATAGCCAATACATATTCTTGAACTTAATCTCAAGCTCCTCTCTTTTCTTTGTAATGTGCGACTTCTAGTTCGGCTTTGAATCCAAATTCATTCCCAATATTTAATTTCATTTATGTATGGAATAATTTTCCTGTTTTTTTTTTTTTTTTTTTTTTTTTTTTTTTTTTTTTTTTGTACTGGCACTTCTTTCTTTTGTTTCGTTTTGTTTTTAATTTAAGCCCACATTGGAGTACACACAGTCAATTTAATCAAGTCTTTTGGTTTTTCTGCGTTTTTCCCAGTATTTTTTAAGTCTTATTGATCTCTGAAGTCTGAGTTCTTCCGAATATACTACGTTCCGTTGACGATTTTCCCTAAACTGTAATTGGGTTTCCTGACTTTTTAAAATCGCTTTTTCCCTTCTTCCTGCCAATTGCTCCTGGAATTGGAACACCGCCGAAAGCCGGTCCCAAGCCCGGGCCCGTCCAGGAGGATGGGGAAGAGTTGAGGGGGAGGAGTAACAACCTCGTTAAAAAACCATCTTGCTTCGGATGGTAGTACCCTGTCATAGAGCCTCTGCCTAGGGTTACTAGGTGAAAACTGGCCAACGGTCTCAATGGCGGATGAGGAAGGAATTCCCAACGGCAGAGAGGGCGGAAGAGCTACCCTCTGCGGATCACTCCGTAGTTGTAAAATCCTGGAGCCTGGCTCCATTCGGTTGACAACCTGACAGTCAAAAATGGAAATTTCTTTTTTATAAATAAAATTAATAAAGTTTGACTTAGGCTCGTTAAGTTTTGTTCGCCACCTTTTGGTCCACACAATAAGCTTTCAGGATGGTTTTCTGCAGTTTTTCCGTTGCCTCTTTACCATTATGGCCAACAGTTGGTATAGAAGTATCGTCCACAAATGCAGCCACTGTGGTTTCTTCATCCAGTGGCAGATCTCCTGTATACAGCAATGGTCCCAGTACACTCCCTTGTGGCACACCAGCACTGATCTCTTTAAACTCCGAATATTCACATCCATATTTCACACGGAAGATAGAATCTTAGAATTTCCCCATCTAACAAAGACATTTAGGCCTACATGAGTAACTAACGCTAGGGTAGTTACATATCTAGTACCTCTGAGAAAATTAGATATATTTAAAAAATGGGAAAAAATGGTAGACAGACTAACACTCGAACTGACTGGGTTGGGCATGTAGTATAACGGCGTTCATTTATTAATTAAAAATTTTATCCATTACGTATTTATACATAATTTGTAAGCTGTAGTTAAGTACAAGGCCTCAAAACAATTTTGTGTTAGATGGTTCGGATATGTAATAAAATGGCGTTGTTTATAAAAAATACTTACTACAAAATATATTTATATAAATGATTTTTTTAAAATAAATATTAAATGAAAATTTAATGTGCAAAATATCTTTAAACTCTCTAAGCAATTTTGAGTTTGATGGGTTGGTTATGTAGTAAATATCATGATGATAATTATATTATTGTACTTTTTTATTACACTTAATATTAAACAAATAAATATTAAACGTAAAAATCAAAGCACTGTGTAACCCAGACGGTCACGCAACAAAAATCGAAACCGTACATGTCAGCTCCATTTGTCGCCAATAATAAAGCAAAATTTCCCAGCGCGCCTACGGAAACAAATTAACAATGTTGAACTAATATTAGAATGTTGGAAAGTTTTAAATAATAAGTAAAAGACATTTATTTACTTCATTATGTGACATAATGCTTTTTTTTAAATTCTTCATGTTTTAAGAAAAACAAATATAGATTTATATTCTAAAAAGACTGGTTTTCATGTCTTAAACAAAATATTCGATTATAAATTCGAAAAATCCGCGCTGTTTGTCCAAAATTTTGTAATGTTCACAAGAAACATTCTGCCTTAAGATAGGACCTTACAATTTCCCAGTATCGTTCAGTAAGGTCTCGATTTTGTACAGCCCTTATGCCACACCATATCAAATGCATGACAAATGACTTTAAACATTGTTTAAAGTTAAAAACGATACAGAGATACAGACAAAACAGACATAAATATTCTCAGGACATTGTACGTCCAATCAATTGAAATGATGAAAGTTCTATGATTGTCTATGAAAGTTTCTGGTTTATCTATGCCCAGCTTTTGCAATATTCACATATAATCATAAAATAATCTTTAAAATATTGCTGCTTAAAATATTCTGATAATAATCAGTTAAGTATGCAGAATATACTAGTATATTGTAGCAACGCTTTGAGATTGTTCATTAATAGCGCCATAAATAATACTGACTGCTTAGTGTATATCTACAAAGAAAATAGCATTTACTGTATGACTAACAGTAACTGAAATAAATATAACTTGTATAATAAGGAGAATAATAATATTAGTATTTTTTTTATCATACAAATTCCGCTTATCTAAATAAAAGTGCATACGTTGAAGTTTTTATAAACTCTATGAGTTTTCATTTACTCATTACCTTCATTACTCATTACCTCTTTCGAACTATACAGGTCATTCTGAATAAAGAAGCAAATATCTCATAGATAATGTGTTTTAAAAAATAAATTGCATTTTTAGAATTTATAACTGCGAGAATATGTCAATTTTAATATATGTCATTTTATTGATACATTCTATAAATGCAATTTATTTTATAAAACGAATCATTTGTTTTGACCTTTATAAATGTCACTTTAAAATCACTCAGTTAGTATAGTCTCCGGTAAAATTCGAATACACACAAACGAACAGACATTCAAATGCATTACACGTTTTAGATTTACGGAACCAAAAAACATTATCTGAAGATATTTTCGTGAACACTTCGAGAAAGTAACTTAAATTCCTTTATCATCTAATAAAATAATGAAGTCACTGGGTGGGATCGAACTGTTCCGCCTTTCCACCGCTAATTACACAACGTTGTTGGACAGCCTGAGCTAAGCAAACAAGGAGGTTTGCCTTTGTTTAGTGTTGGCTAATTTCATCCCTCTGGGACCCGGACGTGTACTGCGCCATACTACGGGGTTTCCCGTATAATTACACGGACAGTGTCTGAATGTGAAAACAGCAAGGTTGCAGTGTAGTTGCGGTATACGACCGCTTGAGAGCGTTGGCAGCGTGAAGTGTGAAGGGAAGTGAAAGAAATTTATAGGCGCTGGACGCGGTTTCTCGTCGTTTTGATTGAAACGGTTTTCCAAAACGTAACAATATCGCAAAGGCAATGTTTTTTAGCAAATTGCCATTGAGAAAATGAGCTATTGGAGCAACTATCGTGGTAAGACCCAGAATAGGGACCTAGAAATAAGCGACATCTATATCAATTTTGGAAGTGAGGTAGTTAAAATATTTAAATATATATAACAAAATTTATTCGCATATATATATATATATATATATATCTTTAGGGGAAAAAAGATATTTCTAAACATTTATTTAAACACATTATTCTATTTGTAGTGAGTGGGCCTGGCCTACTACTTGTTACACTTCACGTAACAGAACCATTCTCAGGTCGTAACAATCGATTACGTGAGGCTAGGGTAGTTTGTTGTGTGTTTTATAGAGTACTACAAACTGCGACTACTTCACTGTAGCGCTTTGTAGTGTGGCTTGACCTTCGCCGACTGACCAATCCTCAATTCTCGTACAACCGGTGCCTCCCCTTCCCTTGACTGAAAAAGTCTATTGAAACAAGGTGGCTCAGTAAAAAAAACTTTGAGCTTGCTGACATCATCAAAGTAACGGATAAAAAAATTGGCCAAAAAATTCCAATATTTGGGTAAAATGAAATAAAAAAAGTAGCCTCCAAGTTCAAAGTCAATGAAAGTCAACTAGTCACATGATTCCGAGAGTATCTCCATTCCATATTTTTTTTATTATTTTTTTTTAAATTTTTATTTGTTTAACGTCCTACTATTGTGCACACTTGAGCTAATGCAGACGATGGAATGATTTATAGCGTATAAAACGCCAAGCCCTGGACGGGAATCGAACCCGGGTCCTCGGGGTTAAAGCCCAGTACGCTAGGCTACCGAGGCGGCTATCTCCACTCATGAGTGTTCCTGGAAAGTCTCACGCCGTTCAAACAATCAATTCGAAAGACAAATGTGACAGTTGTTTCTCACAGATGAACCTCAATATTGCATTAGTAAAATCATCACTGAATATTGAAATAGTTTATGAGCTGTTTGTAAAAATCAAGGAACCATCTCTTAACCCAGCTAAGCATTTTTACTTGTGGTGTAACATCATTCAGCATCAGCCGTCAAGAGACAAGAAATGTGACGAAAACATTTTGAAGTTTATACAATCTTTACGATGGGCAGTCAACTTGAAAAATCATGAAGTTCTTTTTTACTGTTTTTATTACATCCTACAACACATGTTTGTATGAGGGTTGTCTTTAAAATAAGGTTCCCAATATTTTTCACAATTAAAAACATGTTTATTTGCATTGAATAATACATTTTTGGAAAGGTTACACTTTATTCTATTTTTCGACATAATCGCGTTAAGATCGATGCATTTTTGCATACGGTGAACCTTTTTTTGTATGCCTGAGTCGAAAAACTCTACCGCTGCGTCGCGAAGGAAGCTTAAAACTTCTTCTTTCGGCTTCTCTCCGGTACTGAAATGCGTCCCACCTAAGTGTTTCTTCAAACTAGAAACAGATGGTAGTCACTTGGGGCTAAGTTCGGGCTGTAGGGAGGGCTGTGACAGTATCCCATCCAAATTGGTTGATGAGATCGGTTGTTACACGGGCGGTGTTTGGACGAGTTTTGACTTGATGTAAACAAACTCCCTTCGTGAGCATGCCTCTTCTTTTGTTTTGAATCGCGCTGCGAAGGTTCCTTAACGTCCCACAGTAGCGATCAGCATTAATTGTTGTGCCGCTATCCATGAATTCGCACAACAATAACCCCCTCCTGTCCCAAAACACGCTCGCCATGACTTTGCCGGCAGACAGAGTTTGTTTGAACTTCCGCGGCTTCGGCGACTCTGGATTTTTCCACTGACGTGATTGTTCTTTCTTTTCTGGTGTCGTGTATTGTACCAAGGTCTCGTCCCCAGTGACAATGGTGTCCAAGAATTTCTCGCCATCGGTTTCGTAGGCCTGAAGAAATTCGCGGGACGCATCAATCTGTTGCCGTTTGTGGTCTGCTGTAAGCTGTCGGGACGCACTTTGCACACAAATTTTGCTATACCCTAAATGGTCTGTCAAAATGTTATCAATGCAATTCTTTCTGACACACTTACCCTTGTTTCTTCCACTTTCGCAATCATTTCGTCCGAAACAGATGGACGTTCGGAACGATATTCATCATGAACGTCTGTACGTCCGTCTTTGAATTCTCTGTACCATTTGCGCACGTGTTTTATGCTCATACATTTCACTCCGTAGACTTCACACAGTGGGAAGGAATGTCCACCGGCTCAGTGTTTTTTGCACACAAAAAACGAATCACAGAGCGTAATTCGCACCTAGCGGAAGACAAGTGGTAACTCCATTACTAACGGTTGCCAAGCCAAAACCGAGCGTCGTAGACAGAGGGGGAACCAAGCTGCAAGCCAATGTCACCGCATTCCGCGTAACAGCGTTCGTAGCGACTTTAGCGCCTTGGGAACCTTACTTTACGCTCGTACTTCTTTATTAAAATAAAATTTGTAATTAAATAAAATGTTGGCGTATTTGTATAACCAAAGATTTTCCTTCGGACATATATTTCGAATACCCCCGACACCCTCTCGGAAGGTTCCGGCATTTCTCTTTCTAGAAATTGAATACTCCATGTGAATATATATATATATATATATATATATATATATATATATATATATGTGTGTGTGTGTGTGTGTGTGTGTGTGTGTTTTATCAGCAAAAAGGTTTTGCATATATCTATGCATAAATTTATTTTTATTTTCGTCGAAGTCATGTGACATAAAAACTTCATTTTACTACAATAACCGTTCTATTTTAAACATTTCTTTTCTAGGTTAACTAAATGAAAATTTAATATAACAGTAATTTTAATAAAATCGTCGACATCGTGAACGGATATTGATTTCACCTCGTCTTTAAATGTTAAAAAGACATTTTGCATTCAAATTATTGTAGACTTTTGAATAATGGATGCACTGGATTCAATTCCATCTAATTGATTTTATGATAACGTAGTTCTAAAACGAAATTACATCCACAGTGTGGTACAACGACTTGCTAATTGATTTGTGGTGAACAATATGAATGTTAGTGATTTGTTACTGAAAAATAAGCCACCTAGCCACCTAGTTACCTAGCCACCTAGCCACTTAGCCACTTAGCCACCTAGAAACTTACCACCTAGTCACCTAGTTACCTAGTTACCTAGCTACTTAGCCACTTAGCCACCTAGAAACTTACCACCTAGTCACCTAGTCACCTAGTCACCTAGCCACTTAGCCACTTAGCCACCTAGAAACTTACCACCTAGTCACCTAGTTACCTAGTTACCTAGCTACTTAGCCACTTAGCCACCTAGAAACTTGCCACCTAGCCACCTAGCCACCTAGAAACTTGCCACCTAGCCATCTAGTCACCTAGCCACTTAGCCACTTAGCCACCTAGTCACCTAATCACCTAGCCACCTAGAAACTTGCCACCTAGCCACCTAGCCACCTAGCCACCTAGAAACTTGACACCTAGCCACCTAGTCACCTAGCCACTTAGCCACTTAGCCACCTATCCACCTAGAAACTTGCCACCTAGCCACCTAGTCACCTAGCCACCTAGAAACTTGCCACCTAGCCACTTTTCAGTAACAAATAGTTCATTTGTTTGTTAACAATAGTTAATTTTTCAACAACAAATTAACTATTTGTTGTAATAGTTCATTTTTTGTATCAATAGTTTGTAAAAATGTTTTATTCAGCAGTGATTCCAAAAAATGGCGACCATTCCAAAACTTAAAAACCAATAACGTTTGTATCCTACCTATTTTTTTTTTTTTGTTGTGTGTGTGTATGTGTGTGTGTGTGTGTGTGTGTGTGTGTGTGTGTGTGTGTGTGTGTGTGTGTGTGTGTGTGTGTGTGTGTGTGTGTGTGAGAGAGAGAGAGAGAGAGAGAGAGAGAGAGAGAGAGAGAGAGAGAGATGCACGGCAATGCATAGATTTGAAATGTATAACATAGGTGGACAGAAAAAAGTTAGACAATATCTCGAAACAGGATTTTAAATTTTTAACAGTAATTTTTAAGAAATATTTAACTGAAAATTACACTTATATACAGAACTAGCATTACCCGTCGCGGCTTCGCCCACGAAACTTAAACTGTTTAAGTAATGTAATAATTTAGAAACATAAAAAAATATATTAATAAAAGCGTGATCATCTAAACTCGTGATTATTTTACAGTGAATATGAAAAAATATTATAACCTGAATATGTTGTTTTATTGTCTTCAAACGTGTTCCATTCGAATTTAAGAAAATATGATACAAAATATTTTTCTCCAATACAAACATTTACACATTTTTATATTTTTGTGTTCTTTAGAGGATTAATTCGGGGGGGGGAGAATGCTGAATTACGTGTATCATAATTTGTGTTTTAAAATATTTTGTTTACTTTTAAGAAAATTTTACAAAAAATATTTTTCTCCAATGCAAACACTTTTTTTTCTCCCATGATAACTCTTTTTTCATTTTTATTCTTTTAGGGGATGAATTCAGAAAAATGTTGAAATATGTATTTCATAGCATATTTCTAGAATATAAGATAAAAAAATATTTTTCAATACAAA
>CM040187.1:43362502-43395002 GCA_022606455.1 Callitettix versicolor
ATTACGTTGTTTATTAAATTTGGACAGGGTAAGTAGTTTAATGGAGTTAAAATCAATTTTTTGCAAAATCCTTTCTTAGTATGGGCTTAAATATTAAAACGAAGGTATCCTCAAAATTTCAAGTCTCTAGGTTTTATAGTTTGGTTTGGGCTGTACGTTGATCAGTCAGTCAGTTAGGACATTGAGTTTTATATAATATATATATATATATATATATATATATATATATATATATATATATATAATTTTAATTATCCCTTAAAAAGGTCAATATGTAAAGGTTTCGACCTTACCATGTCGTCATTTATGCTCTTTTATGCAGGTTCGTGGAAGCCATTATAACTTGTTATAAGCCATTATACAATACTGCTCTTATATATGCAAATCCAAAAGTCATCTGGACCGTTGGCATTCAGTTTTAGGGCTGTGGCAGGAAGAGTAACATCAGGATGATCCCGGTTTTTTAGAATAAAGTACTTAGAAACGTTATGAGAGCTCTGTGGTACATCAGATATGTCAACATACATCAAAAGTTAAAAGTTAAGAAAGTCGCCAACGAAATTAAAAGATTTGCTGTGAATAATAAGGAAAGCAAACACCAGCGTGTGATCCTAGAAGTTGTTCAGTTACTGAACACCAGCGATGTGGTGAGACGATTTAGAAGAGTCAAGCCATGTGATCTGGTTTGACGTGTTGTAACCACGTGAGCTAGTGGATATCTACACAAAAGGGTATTTGTTAGGGAAAGTTTGCTTGTTTACTGTAAAGTTAGTTGTAACATGACTGTAACACTTTGTTTACTGTAAAGTTAGTTGTAACATGACTATAACACTTTGTTTACTGTAAATTTAGTTGTAACATGACTATAACAATTTGTTTACTCTAAAGTTAGTTGTAACATGACTATAACACTTTGTTTACTGTAAAGTTAGTTGTAATATGACTATAACACTTTGTTTACTGTAAAGTTATTTGTAACATGACTATTACACTTTGTTTACTGTAAAGTTAGTTGTAACATGACTATAACACTTTCGTTTACTGTAAAGTTAGTTGTAACATGACTATAACACTTCGTTTACTGTAAAGTTAGTTGTAACATGACTATAACACTTTGTTTACTGTAAAGTTAGTTGTAACATGACTATAACACTTTGTTTACTGTAACGTTAGTTGTAACATGACTATAACACTTTGTTTACTGTAAAGTTAGTTGTAACATGACTATAACACTTTGTTTACTGTAACGTTAGTTGTAACATGACTATAACACTTTGTTTACTGTAAAGTTAGTTGTAACATAACTATAACACTTTGTTTACTGTAACGTTAGTTGTAACATGACTATAACACTTTGTTTACTGTAAAGTTAGTTGTAACATGACTATAACACTTTGTACTGAATTAATAAACGTATTCGTAGTATTTGCTTTATACATTCGAGATTTACGAAAGACACAATGAACCACGCTAAGTTTAACTGTCAAATGGCTTGGTTTAACGCACCGTTAAGTATTTGGTTTTAAGAGTTCGAATCTGTGACCCGTTCTTTGAGTGCTTTGGAAGTAACTGGTACCAGCTGGTGTGACGAAGTTTTGTCCAAATTTTAACGGTAGTATCAACAAGGCACTGGATTTATCGAGGTGAAAGATTTCAACAATTCAAGTCGGCCGAACGTTTTGCCAAGAAATAAACATTTTTGGCAGCGCACCCGGCGGTGCAGAGTTGCTTAAAATATCTACAAACCGTAATGGCGGAACTTACGCGAAGCGTGAGCGCGTTGTTTCTTCCGATCAACGGTTAGGTGTGGTCATATGTTTTTGCGCGAAAATTTATCAGTAACGTATAGCTAGCGATTAAACAGTAAATCGTAAAATTTGTCCTTTCGGTGCAATATCTCAAATATGTGAAGAATATAGGTAATATATGTTTTTTATTTTTAAACTTTGTAAGAAAAAAATATTTACTAAGTAGCACATGAATTAAATCAGTTTTTATTTTTTGAAAAATACCAATATGGCGGGGAAACATTGACAACATTATCTGTTTGAAATGTTCAACGAAAAAATCGGCAGTAAATTGTATGTAATTTATAAAAGCTAATTTCAATCAAAACAGATAACAAGAAAATGTACGAGGTGTGTTCAGAAAGTAACGAGAATTTTTACATATCGCGGGCTTGGAGAGTGCGATTATCAAACACTTCTTTTATTACGTTGGTATACATGCCCTTGAAGTACGATAAAACTATGAGCTGTTTTCATTGTTGACTTTGTGACAGCCACTAAGGTTAGACGTGTTTTTATGAGCTCGACGATTTTCGTTTGTTAAAAGAAATGAATCAAAGAATTTGTATCAAATGTTGCGTAAAAAATGGAATAAATTGTAACAAAGTGTGTGAAATGTTAACAAAGGCCTATGGTGAGTCTGCTATGAGTAAAGCAAGAGTTTACGAGTGGTATAATCGTTTCCAAGAAGGCCGTGAAGACGTTGAAGATTACGAACGCCCTGGACGCCCCAGCACATCAACAACCGATGAAAACGTGGAAAAAGTGAAAGAAATGGTTATGAACAATCGCCAAATCACAATTACAGAGGTCGCTGATGATATTGCCATATCGATTGGATCATGCCATGACATTGTTTTGTTTTGTCTATGAAACGCGTGGCAGCAAAATTCGTTCCAAAATTGTTGAATTTTGAACAAAAACAGAGGCGAATGGAAGTTGCTCAGGAGTCACTAAATGAAGTCAACGACGATGCAGAATTACTGAAACGTATTATAACAGGTGATGAAACATGGGTTTACGGATAAGACGTCGAAACTAAGGCTCAATCATCCCAGTGGAGGCATTCTGGCTCGCCAAGACCGAAAAAGGCTCGACAAGTGTGGTCGAACGTGAAGGTTATGCTCACTGTTTTCTTTGATATTAATGGCATAGTGCATCATGAATTCCTACCACCAGGTGAAACGGTTAATAAGGAGTACTACCTACAAGTTCAACGCCGTTTGTGTGAAGTAATCCGAAAAAAACGCCCGGATCTATGGAAAAACAATTCATAGCTTTTGCACCACGATAATGCACCAGCTCACACTTCATTGCTTGTTCGTGAATTTTTGGCCAAAAACGGTACTGTAACGATGCCCCAGCCTCCATATTCGCCAGGTGAAACGGTTAATAAGGAATACTACCTACAAGTTCAACGCCGTTTGTGTGAAGTAATCCGAAAAAAACGCCCGGATCTATGGAAAAACAATTCATAGCTTTTGCACCACGATAATGCACCAGCTCACACTTCATTGCTTGTTCGTCAATTTTTGGCCAAAAACAGTACTGTAACGATGCCCCAGCCTCCATATTCGCCAGACATGGCTCCGTGTAACTTTTTCCTATTTCCTAAAATAAAGAGTACCTTAAAGGGCCGTCGTTTACAGCCGTAGATGACATTAAAAGCGCATCGCTGAAAGAACTAAAGGCTATCTCAAAGATCGAGTTTGAGAAGTGTTTCGAGGATTGAAAGAAGCGCTGGCACAAGTGCATAATCTCCAATGGGGACTATTTTGAAGGCGATAACATCAATATAGAAGAATAAATAAATATTTCGTTCAAAAAATTAAAATTGTCGTTAATTTCTGAACACACCTCGTATATCTATTAAAAAAACATAAATTATGATGAAACTGACGGGCTAGACGTATTATTGTGTTGTAATGTACAAATCAATTTTTTGGTAACAAACTGATGGGTAGGAGAATTGATGGTGTAATAAATTGATGGGGAATATTAATAAATTGAAAGAGTAACAAGTTGTAAACAAAGCAATAAAGTGAAGAGTATCAAATCGAAAGGGTAAGAATTTGAAAGTAATTAACAAATATTTAAGGGGAAATTTCAGGAAGTCTTTCCTTTAAAAAAGTGATATTAGAATTTTTTTTAAATAATTGTTCTCAAGTTCCTAATACATTAAGAGCCCCTAAAGCAATTAGACCTAATTTCATTTTTTGTAATTCTGAATAACCGCTTTTAAGAACCAATTTCTTCGCAATACTTGCAGAACCTGACTTTTCGATAAAATGACGTCATAAGTTCTTCGCTTCGGTTCTTAAAGACAACATTGAACTAAATATGATCAACATTTTAAAAGCAAGTTCCATTAAAATCCATTTTAATTGGCAAATGAGTAGCATTCATGGTAAGACCCGTAACCGAGACCTTGAAATGAATGCTAGCGTACTAGGCTTTCACCCCGAGGACCCGGGTGTGATTCCCGGCCAGAGCTTGGCATTTTCATACGCTATAAATCATCCCATCGTCTGCATTAGCCCAAGTGTGCACAATAGTCAAACACCAAAAAAAAAAAAAAAAAAAAAAAAAAAAATGAATGCTGATCCTGACTTTTACATGACTTTTAGACAGGCAGTTAAAATAAAATTTGTGTTCGTGCGTGTGTGCGCGCGTGTGTGTGCGTGCGTGCGTGTGGTGCGCGTGTATGCGTGTATTTAGCACGCACAAGTTCGTAATTTTTTCCCAATATTTGATTCAAACTAGATACAAAAATCGAATTTGGTAATAGATTGGACATGATCGTTGACAAACAAAATTTGCTCAACAGTTTCAAAATGGCGATAATTTCAATTCTTTATAAATTGAAAAAAAAAATTAATTTTGTTTGAAAATCTGATTTTATCATTGCAATTAACCACGAAAACTGCATCAATTAATATTTCGAATTTTCAAGGTACGTTGAAATTTTTATTTGAATTTGACGTCGGTCAGGGTTTTTATATTTCCTAGTTAATTGAAGAGTTAAATTAATAGTACATGAAGACTAGCATTACCCGTCGGGTCTTCGCCCACGAAACGTGAACTCTCAGTAACGTAATAATTTATATATAAACATTAAAAAAATATATTAATAAAATATGATCTCAATATATTTTAAATCATATATATAATATATATATATATATTGAATCAAAATATGATTCAACAAACTCTTGACTATTTTAGAGTGAATATGAAACAATAATATATCCAGAACGTGATAGGTTTTATTGACTTCGAACATGTCTAATTCATTTGAACTAGAATATCTAAAAACTCATAATGTAACTCCGATGGGTACTCTAAATTTATTATTAATTTTTTTTTTTTTTGAAAGCGAAGATAATTGTTTAAACCCACCACACGTTGATCTACTTTGAAATTCTACATGAGCACCTTATGTTCATTACATAACAGAAGACTAATAATAAGTAATAAAATGATAAAAGTGCCTTATCATACAACAATTTAATTATTTTCTTTATTTGTTTCACCCAACTTTGGGGTACACTAAATCAATCACTTTTTAATGTTCTGTGCCTTCCTCGTAGCCCAGTATTGCTTCATTCGTTGTGATCTTGCTTTTCTTTCTTCGTCAGAGATTTGGATCGTTCGCTTGAATTTGACTTTGTTTTGGAACCGTTGCTTCTTGTCCTTGGTTATTGTTTTGGCTGTTCTGTCCATGAGCATAGTGTCAGTGATTTGTTTCTGTTATGTCTTTCTCCGTTTCTCTAAACCAAAGCGGTTTGGCTCTTTTATTGTGAAAGTAGTCAAATATTTTTTTGGTTAGTCTATTTTTGTCCATTCGGAGGATGTGTCCATAAATTCAATTCTCCTTTTTCTTATTGTGTCCGATAGTGTTTCAGTTTTTTTGGTAAATAGTTTCACTCCTGATGTGAAGTGATTGGTTGTTACGGAATTTGGGGCCTAAGGTTTTTCGTAATATCTTTCTTTCTTTGATCTCCAGCCTTTCAAGTGGGCCCTGGGTTGTGAGAGATAATGTTTCAGCCGCATATAAGGCTTCTGGTTTAATTACCGTATATAATGCCTTATATTTGTATTCCAGGAGAGGGACTTCTTGTTGTATGTGTTTTTGGTAAGTTGGAAGGCTAATTCAACTTTATTTCTCCTAGATTCCATAGCTTTTCTCTCTAGGGCGTTCATTTCATTATTATTTGTGCTGTAGAATATCTTTCCTAATCGCGAACGTTCATAACCCTCTTTTACATTTTTAGGGGGTGAATTCTGAAAAATGCTGAACCATATGTTTAATTATGTCTGTTTTGTTTTGTTTTTTGTTAGGTTTCAAGAAAATATGATCAATTCTTTTCAAATTCAATCTTTTCCATTTCTTTTTCACCCCTTTAGTGACTGAATTGTGTAAAACGCTGAAATATGTGTTTCTTTTTTACAATATTTATGCTAATCGTCAACAAAACTAGCTTTAATAATATTTTTTTCAATCCATTTTGTTTCTAATTCCAATTCCAGTCAGCGCTCTCACAGTGGTCAAAGGTATTTTCTGTTTTGAGAAACAAAGTCCAACTTTTGCAAAGTAAAGTTTTAGTTTTAGTGAGTTCCTTAATGCTCTCCACTCTCGGCTGTTCTTGGTCATCCTTGCCCAGGATTACGTCAGCTTAGCAGACCATCGCGGCCCACTGAACCGCAGCGACACTTCCTGCACGGCGGGGCAGAGAGTTTACAACTTTGTGATGATTAATTTATACCCCCCCCAATAGTTTGTCCGTTAGTGCTTACTGACTCGTAGTTTGACAGATTATGCAATGTAAATAGGGTTACTGATGTAGCCAATATTGTTGTACACAAGTGTCTATACGGTAAGAGACATGTAATCTGTGATGTATCTGACTTGTTATGTTCAAGTGTATTGTAATATGAGGTGAATATAGGGAATACAGTTAGGTTTAATCTGTTTTAATGTTACGTTTTTTTTTTTTTTTTTTTAAAGGCGAAAAGCACATTGAGGATATTATCGCCTCCCTAAATATAAGTGTGAGTGTAAAGTGTTAAAGTCGTAAGTGTAGTGTTGTAAGTGTAAGTGAGAGTTAGACTCGGATACCATGAGGGACGTCTAAATCCTCTCAATAGGTGCAGCTGTTTTTGAAACAATAGAACAAATTTTGTCAGGTATTTTTTTTTTTTAAACGTCCGACTATTGTGCACACTTGGATTAATGCAAACGATGGGATGATTTATAGCGTGTGAAAATGCCAAGCCCTGGCCGGAAGTCGAACCCGGGTCCTCGGGGTGAAAGCCCAGAACGCTATCAACTATGCCACCGAGGCGGCTAAGTATGGTTAAGATCAGTACCCATGTGTTGTAATTATTTTCGTCAAAACGTCAGTAGTGTAGTGTATAGAAATTACAGAAAAAAATTAATTTCGTAACTTTTGGTTTACTTTGATGGAATAATTATTAATATATGATCCCGTTTATGGTCACTTATCGAATATAGAAATTTGAAATCGTGATTTTATTTTGCACGTGGCAGTTCAGATAACCATCAGTGCCACGAATAAGAAAGCAGTACTAGCACAAATTTCTTTTCTTCCTTTTTAAAGTGAAACTAACACGGCGGAAAATTACTGACGTTAAAAACTATTAAAACACAAACTGTTTAGTTGTTCTCGATTGATGCCACACCCGGCATCAGTTTTTAAAGTTGTGTGTTGTGTGTGTGTTTGTGTGTGTTGTGTGTGTGTGTGTGTGTGTGTGTGTGTGTGTGTGTGTGTGTGTGTGTGTGTGTGTGTGTGTGTGTTTGTGTTGTGTGTGTGTTGTGTGTGTGTTTTGTGTGTGTGTTGTGTGTGTGTGTGTGTGTGTGTGTGTGTGTGTTGTGTGTGTGTGTGTGTGTGTGTTGTGTGTGTGTGTGTGTGTGTGTGTGTGTGTGTGTGTGTGTGTGTGTGTGTGTGTGTGTGTGTGTGTGTGTGTGTGTGTGTGTGTGTGTGTGTGTGTGTGTGTGTGTGTGTGTGTGTGTGTGTGTGTGTGTGTGTGTGTGTGTGTGTGTGTGTGTGTGTGTGTGTGTGTGTGTGTGTGTGTGTGTGTGTGTGTGTGTGTTATGTGTGTGTTGTGTGTTTGTATGGTGTGTAAACTGCAGAACACCAGAGTCGAATGTTTTACTAAAATTTTATAACTGCTTTAAGATTGTTTTAAAAACTCGAAAAATCAATAGTGCCTATTATAAACGAACTAGCATTACCCGTCGCGGCTTGGCCCACGAAACTTAAACTGTTTCGGTAATGTAATAATTTAGAAACATAAAAAAGTATATTAGTAAAAGCGTGATTATCTAAACTCGTGATTATTTTACAGTGAATATGAAAAAATATTATAATCTGAATATGTTGTTTTATTGTCTTCAAACGCGTTCCATTCAAATTTAAGAAAATCTGATACAAAATATTTTTACCCAATACAAACATTTATACCTATTCTATATTTTTGTCCTTTTAGAGGATGAATTCGGGGGAAAATACTGAATTGCGTGTATCATAATTTCTGTTTTAAAATATTTTGTTTACCTTTAAGAAAATTTTATAAAAAATATTTTTCTCCAATGCAAACACTCTTTTTCTCCCATGATAACTCTTTTTCCATTTTTATTCTTTTAGGGGATGAATTCAGAAAAATGTTGAAATATGTGTTTCATAGCATATTTCTAGAATATAAGATTAAAAAAATATTTTTTCAATACAAAATTGTACCCCTTTTTTATATTTTATACCTTCTTTCAATGTCTTTAGGAGATGTGTTTTGGGGAAAAGGTGAAAAATATATTTCATTACTTATACTTAAGAGTGACTATTTAAGAAGGTCAGATGAAAAACAAATTTTTTCCAATAAAAATTGTTGTACCTCATGTTTACCTCTTTAGGGGTTGCATACTGGAAAATCGTTTTTCAGTGCACCCTTTTTCAGTGCATCTCGACAATGTTGTAAGATGGTACCCTGAAAATTTCAAGTCTCTAGCTATAATAGTATTGGCTGTACGTTGATTATTAAATTTGGACTGGGTTAGTAGTTTAATGGTGTCAAAATCATATTTTTGCAAAATCCTTTATTAGTACACCTTGAAAGTTAATAATCACACGTGTGTTAATAGATTGTATATCTTAATTGAAAAAAAGTGTCTTCATTTTTTTATCAGAAATGTGACAGCTGGAAAAAAATAACTTTGGTAGAATTAAATATAGATGCAAATGCTTGAATTATCCCTGTTGGCTTAATAACAATTTGTCTATGGTCGTATATTTTCCTATTATTTATTTATTTACTGGTACAAATTTCCATAGAAGGTAATAAATTACCTGTATACGGCACGGCACAGTTTAATATAAAACAATCATACATAGTTTATCTTAAAGCTGAAACCAAAAAACTAAATCCAAACCAAATTCAAGACGTACATTACCTTAGAAACCACAACCAATAACTTATTTCAATATATCTATATAATTCTTTCCAATTAATGACTATGGTAACGATGCATTTGGAAGCAGCCATTTTCAATTTATTTTAGTGTGTCCTTACTTACATTGAAATAGCTTTTAGGTCATTTGTTAGTCTATTAAAATACATAATAGCTGTGTTTATATTCTTTTTACCAGGTTCTTTATATACAGTAGGTATTTGTATAGACTTATGCCTTGTAATACTGTTACTATTTATAAATTCCTTGCTTAAATTATAATAATTTCTTAACAACGCTGTCAAAATATAACTCTGATTTACGTTTAGTATATGTTTTGAAATTCAGCATCATTACTTATTATTTTAACATCCTTTTTGTAAATTATATAATGGCAAGGAGAATTATAATATGCTCTCAGCCTATTATACCGTATGTGGCAATACTGTTGAAAAGCCATAATATATTTTAATATAGTTTTACTTGACATCTTTTTTTTTAATTTAACAAACACATATGCCAAATACTTAGTTCTATTACGTAACTTAATTATATGATCCATCCATTTCTCTATATCTATTTAAAGAAAACACCTAAATATTTAGTACTATGAACATTTAAAAAAATTATTATTTAAAAATATTCTTAGTGCTGAGTGGTAATGTTTACCTCTTTAGGGGTTGCATACTGGAAAATCGTTTTTCAGTGCACCCTTTTTCAGTGCATCTCGACAATGTTGTAAGATGGTACCCTGAAAATTTCAAGTCTCTAGCTATAATAGTATTGGCTGTACGTTGATTATTAAATTTGGACTGGGTTAGTAGTTTAATGGTGTCAAAATCATATTTTTGCAAAATCCTTTATTAGTACACCTTGACATTGTTGTAAGAATGTACCTTGAAAATTTCAAGTCTCTAGCTATAATAGTATTGGCTGTACTTTGTTTATTAAATTTGGACTGGGTAAGTAGTTTAATGGTTAAAATAATTGTTTTGCAAAATCCTTTCTTAGTACGCGCTTACATATTAAAACGAAGGTATCCTCAAAATTTCAAGTCTCTAGATTTTTTAGTTTGTGCTGTACGTTGATCAGTCAGTCAGTCAGGACATTGTCTTATATATATATATATATATATATATATATATATATATATATATATATATATATATAGATATATATATATATAGATGCACAAGTATAACTGTCCTTCCGATCAGATTATTTCTAATTTATCTAACAGTCGCATTTGTTAATACAAAACAGTTTCATCTACAGCCGTCAGAATGCGTTGAACTCGCCACATAATTAAATGAAACAAGACATTAGCAAGTCCAGCCTTGCCAAGCACACGTTACTGGATAAGCTTACATGTAAATCAGCTACATGATTTACAGATTCATTACAATCCGTTTCTTGTTAGATACTATCAGCTGTGTGCCGCGCACGCGCCCTGAGCAGGTGTTGGACAACAGCTGGTCTGTCTGTCTGTATATTTAGATATACTTCGATTCTGTTTATACCCACTCATTTAACCGTTTCCAGTTTTAAATAATTACCTCTTTCTTTGCTACTTTCTGGCTTCCACCATTCGATGGCTTGTCTTTTCCTCTATCTCTTCTTATTCACAATTTTAATATTTTCTCTTACATCTCCTCGTCACACTTCCGTCTGTGTTGCAGTTATTACAGACTTTTCTCTTTCGCTATAAAGTCACATTTTCTTACTTAATTTTTTTACCATTATATTTTCAATTGTTTCACTTTTTTTTGTTTTTTTTTGAGGATCCCAAACAGCATTTTTAAAATTACAAAATGTATCGATTAACTTCAAATTAAATATCACGGCGCGCAGCTATCTCCCTGACGTGACTGAAGCAAATTTCCAGAAATATTTTTTTTTATTTTAAACTTACTGAAAATCTACTTTTACCATCATAACCAAAGTTAAATTTTCAATAAACTGCATAACATCTGCATTTTTAAATGTTAAATTATATTTTAAAAAACGAACTTGAACCGCGGACAGATTACAATTTTCATTTTTCATTGAATTACAAAATTTTAAATACTTATATTTATGCAAGTTTCAGCGCTGAATTCAGCGATAAAAACAATACACTAAGATGATAGCAATATAAGTGTGTGTGTGTGTGTGTGTGTGTGTGTGTGTGTGTGTGTGTGTGTGTGTGTGTGTGTGTGTGTGTGTGTGTGTGTGTGTGTGTGTGTGTGTGTGTGTGTGTGTGTGTGTGTGTGTGTGTGTGTGTGTGTGTGTGTGTGTGTGTGTGTGTGTGTGTGTGTGTGTGTGTGTGTGTGTGTTGTGTTTGTGTGTGTGGGGGGGTGTTGTGTGTGTGTGTGTGTGTGTTGTCTTCTTCTTTTCTGCCAGGATTATTGTCACTATGTCCAGTATAACGATCTGCCTTCCCTAGCTTCGTCAGTTCTACTTTCGTTGACGCGTTTCGGAGAACCTCCGTCTTCAAAAACTATATCTATAGAGTATAGAGTAGATAATTGTATAGATAAAAAACTAGAGTATAGATATAGTTTTTGAAGATGGAGGTTCTCCGAAACGCGTCAACGAAAGTAGAACTGACGAAGCTACGGAAGGCAGATCGTTATACTGGACATAGTGACGATAATCCTGGCAGAAAAGAAGAAGAATATAAAAAGAATAACAACTAATTGCTAAATTGTTTTTTTTGTATTCCTGAGGTTTGAAAAAAACATTATTTTAATCAGTACAAATTAATCTTTCCTACTAAAGCCTTATTCACTCTTCATACATGCGCGAGCGTGTGTGTATGTGTGTGTGTGTGTGTGTGTGTGTGTGTGTGTGTGTGTGTGTGTGTGTGTGTGTGTGTGTGTGTGTGTGTGTGTGTGTGTGTGTGTGTGTGTGTGTGTGTGTGTGTGTGTGTGTGTGTGTGTGTGTGTGTGTGTGTGTGTGTGTGTGTGTGTGTGTGTGTGTTGTGTGTTTTTGTGTGTGTGTGTGTGTGTGTGTGTGTGTGTGTGTGTGTGTGTGTGTGTGTGTGTGTGTGTGTGTGTGTGTGTGTGTGTGTGTGTGTGTACACTTTTACCGTTTGATTAAACTTCAAAAAGTGTTTTATAAACATCGGCAAATTTTGATACGGACACTGTTTTTTCTTTTTTTGATTTACACACTTAAACACAAAAAGTAATCAGTCTCAATCCAAACATGGCTAAACATTCAAGTAATATTTTCGATAGCGGCTGTTTATTTTGTATTAATTTACGTCACAATTTGATTTTATATTTGTAGTTTTTTCTCAGAACAAAGCACTGTTAAAATGCGTTAATTTTTTATAACTTTAAATAATCAAAATTATAACGAATACCTAAAAATTGATCTAAAGATCAAGCCATGGTTCTGGGTTTCGCTACGATAAACTGCTTAAACTGTTCCAATTACAACGTGTATTGTATAGCTAGAATAAATAGGCCCCGCAGGGGGGTGCACACTAGCTGCACTTATTGAGAGGATTTAGACGTACCTCGCGGTACCCGAGTCTAACACACACTTACACTTACAACACTACACTTACTGCTTTAACACTTTACACTCACACTTACATTTAAGGAGGCGATAATAGCCTTAATGTAAAATAAAATTAAAATAATAATAGAATAAATAGGCCTAAGCCTCTGACACGTTTACGTGCGATCCGACAATCTCCTACCAACAATAGGCCTACATTTTTTTCTCTTTCCCTTCGATAAAATATTTGTAAAAATATCCACAAGTTACAAGTACACCGGACATAAACAAAACAATTCTATCTCCACTTCCAACAGTCTACAAACAATTTTTTCTGACAAAGATAAAAGTCTATTTTTATACTTTCCACTGACTGTACGCGACGGACTTTTCAATAGCGCCTGACCCTTGACCCATGAAATTGTCCAATAAAACCATTGACAAGCTGGCTTATGTTGGACACTAAGCGGCAGTTAACACTAACATAACTTTATGATTAAGGTCAAGATAAGAGTTCTTTATCAGTGTAACTGTCTGTGGACTGTCATTAAGTTATTAATATAACAATTAAATGGTAGTTTTATTGTTGTTAAGATTACAATAGCATTATATTTCGACTTTATCGTTACTGTTTTATTTTTAAATTTAATACAGATATTTTGAAAGGCTGTCATGAGAATAACGTAGAAGCAACATTGGTACTTATTAGGGAATGGTACTTATTAGGGTAAAATTCGAAATCATTACTTATATTAATGCATGTCAATGTGTAGAAGATTATAACTTGGTAACGTGTCAAGACAAGTCCGAAAGATAAGTACCGTTTTGGAAAAAAATATATTAATTCTTTTTTTTCAAAATAATTTTTTTTTATTTTAAGGCGAAAAGCACATTGAGGCTATTTATCGCCTCCCTAAATGTAAGTGTAAGTATAAGTGTGTGTTAGACTCGCGTACCGCGAGGGACGTATAAATCCTCTCAATAGGTTCAGCTAGTCTGCACCCCCTGCGGTATTTTTCCACCCCTCCAAAATTGAAAAATAATTTTTTCAAAACAAAATTAATTTTTACATGAAAAAGCATTACTTAAACTATTTTTCTACATAGTTTCCACCATTGTTTAGAAGTTTCGTAGTCAGGACCCAAGTTTGTAATACCGTATTCATAGAAAGATGTCGCCACTGAAGACAGCCACTACCGAACACTGTCAGAATCACGCTTTAAGTTCAGAAACAAGTGGAAATCAGAAGGAGCAAGATATGGGGTTGTACAACGGATGATCGAACTGCTCCCATCCGAATTCTTGAAGGTTCTAAGTGACACCAGCAGAATGGGGACGTGCATTGTCGTGGATCAACACAATGCCTTGACTAAGCATTTCATCACTCATTAATTTTTCACCATAAATCTCTACTAGTTGGCGATGAATTTCACCAGGCTTCATATACCTGGCGTTCAAAAACCATTACAGAACGCATTTCACAGTTGGCGGAATCAGAAATTGTTTTAAACATTTTGAACGAACACTAACAAATTTACACACAACACAAACCAGCCGTAATTGCGTCAGCTGTTAGAAAATGAACTAAAGACGAGCACGCATGCGCGAAACCCCGACGCTAACTGTGCGGCAGTAGAACAAAACGGTACTTTCCGGACATGCCTCGTAATTGTGCTGATTGCATTTGAAAAGCTAAAATGTTTTATACAGCACTGTTAGAAGAAAGATTACAGGGGACTTCTTATACCATACTAAACTAGTGTCATAATAGCGTTTTTATTTTTTTATTTATTTTTTTTTAACGTCCGACTATTGTGCACACTTGGGCTAATGCAGACGATGGGATGATTTATAGCGTATGAAAATGCCAAGCCCTGGCCAGGAATCGAACCCGGGTCCTCGGGGTGAAAGCCCAGTACGCTCTCAACTAGGCCACCGAGGCGGCTTTTTATTTTTAAGTGAATATATACATTAAGTGGGTAAAATTTTTACTATTTTACTTGTAATAAATTCTACAACATTTATTTACAACACAAATAGTAAAATTTAGCAGTATTTTTATTTGTAAAACGACATAAAAATATCAAAATTCTAATTTGTGTTAAAAATGAGAGTTGTAAAATTTATGACGTAAAATAAAAAGAGAAAATTTTACTCACAGAATTTCTATATTCACTTAAAAATATAAAACGCTAATATGACACCATTTCAGTGTGGTAGCGGCAGTTTCTGCAATGCGGTGACCCAAATCCTTTCTTGTAACACTAGTTTTATATCAACAACACCGTCGGCGATGATAACCTCTTCGGTTTTCCGCGAAACGAAATCAACGTTCGACGTTTTAAAATAATAACTTTGTACTTGGCTAATAGATAGCGTTCGTGCTAGGAATTCCGACAATAAAACTGCAATAATATTTGTACAGAAAATCTTATCTTATAGTAACTTATTAAACAAACTGAATTTGTTTATACGAGTACATACAAATAGAAGATTAAATACTTTCTCTAAAATGGCTTGTGGAATTTAACCAAATATATGGCTTTCTTTTGTGAAGAGGAATCCAATAGTATAGGGTCCGTATACGTGAATATATTTCAAATATGTTTCACCCCGAGGACCCGGGTTCGATTCCCGGCGAGGGCTTGGCATTTTCATACGCTATAAATCATCCCAGCGTCTGCATTAGCCCAAGTGTGCACAATAGTCGGACGTTAAACACCAAAAAAAACACAAAAAACAAAAAAACAAAAAAAACAAAAAAAATACGTGAATATTCAGCTTTATACAAAAATATAAGGTCAAAAGTTACAAAGAAATACACAGGTTTATTCGTTGATTAAGCCTTTTAATCAAAATGTCCGATTTATCGGGCGCCTGTTTTATACACGTATAATTACAAAACTTTAATTCTGATAATTTGTTTCGAAAATGATTTTAAAAGTGTTCCTTAACCTAACCTAGAATTTAATACAATAGCCAGAAGTTTATGAAAATTGTTTGTGTCAATGTAACCGATTTGTCAAACAAAGCAATCTGATTATAATATAACAAAGCCGCCTCGTTGGCCTAATTGATAGCGTACTAGGCTTTCACCCCGAGGACCCGGGTTCGATTCCCGGCCAGGGCTTGGCATTTTCATACGCTATAAATCATCCCATCGTCTGCATTAGCCCAAGTGAGCACAATAGTCGGACGTTAAACACCAAAAAAAACTTCTGTTAGTAGGGTCAAAATTGGTTTATTTTGAAAACAATAATACCTGAAAGGCGATACAAGCTGTACTATGGAAATACCATAGAAAATGCACACTAATATTATGTTCCTGTAACAGTTTAAATATATTGTTTTGAAAATCATTAGATAATACCAGCGCTACCATTTGAGATAAGAACTTGAAATTCAGTAAAAATTAAGAAAAATTTTTAATGATTTTCCAACTGTCATTATAAATTTTACATTTAAGTTGTGCCTTAAGGTAAAACTGTTTTTTAATAATAATATTTAAAATCTACATAAATTAGCATCTTAAGTGTTCTTAAAAACTTATACGAACGTTGACCATTAAAAAAACCGAAATAACTTTAACGGACGGTTAAGAAGCTGGAAATAACGGAAAGGAAAATCTTAAGAAAAATTATAGGAACAAAATTTCAGGATAATAAGGTAGTATATATAAGAAATGAAGCTCTCTATAAGAAAATTGAAAAACTGTCAGATACTATGAGAAAAAGGAGAATAAATTTTTACGGCCATCTTCTTAGAATGAACTCCAATAGATTGACGAAACAGGTGTTTGATTTTTTCCATAATCGTAAAACAAAACCGAACTGGTTTAAAGAAATTGAAAAAGACCTAATAGAATTAAAAATTACAGAAAATTCACTGCTTGACCAAACTGCTAAGATAAGTACCAAGGACGAAAGAATAAGATTCCAAGACAAAACCAAAATAAGACCTAAACCTGTCATTTCGGAAGATGAGAGGAAAAGAAGATCGGAAAGAATGAAGGGAACAAAGAAAAGTACAGCGCGCAAGAAATGATTGATTCAGCGTACCCCAAAGAGGGTGAAACGAAAAGAAGAAGAAGAACGGTTAAGAACTAAATCATTACAGCAGAATAAAAAACATCAATGCCTACTGAAATATTAAAACGCCTTGAATGCATAACTTTCCCACGAACGACCAATCCTACTGTAACGACATTCAAAGTGGGATATCACTTTTGTCACTTTCATTTGTCACAAAAGGAAATCGATCATTCCGCTTTAAGTGTCAGTCACGTGGCACACGAATCAGTAAAATAATTTGTACAATAACTTTAGTGCCTTTGGAATATTCACTCGTTGTTAGAGACCGTATCGTGCCAACAGCGTCAAAACGTTAACACTGAATATAACAAAACTAACAAGTAGTTTTAACATGTTACACTACTGTATAGTTTCAATTAATATTTTTACGAAATGTTGTGTGTGACTACAATTAGTTTTCTTAATTATCGTGATATGAATAATTACGATACACTGTAACGTTCTTATTTGTTCCAAATTAAAAAACCACAAATTTTGGATTACCATCCCTGAAAAAATATGAAAAATCAATTTTGAGATTTTTGTGTGTGTAAATTCAGTTTTTACGTTTCCTGAGTTCAAAATGTAATTTTCTACTTGTATGACTATATCGCTAAAAAGTGAACTAATCGATCGATTTCACGCCTTTATACAGGTTCGATTTGTGTACATCTCGATATAACTTTATAATTAAAAAGTCTTAACGAGTTTTGTCGTATTCTCCTAAAATGTAGTCTAGTCTAGAACTATCGAAAAACGTACACGATTTTATCCTACATTACTTATCATATCCTGGTCAAGTATATCAGGGCCGGATGTAAACATGGGTCCAGAGCAGAAAATATGGTAAACAATTATAAAGGTTACTTTCAAAGGGAAATTTTACTATCGGCCTATTTAAAATGTAAAAATAAAATATGGAAACCGAATCCTTTTCAGTTTAGGCTAAATTATGGTAGAATAGTTGTAGCACAAAGTTGGTATTTTACAGCAAGCTTGTGAAGTCAGTTAGGATTTGTTTAAGCATTGAATATAAACATACTAAAATTATAACCTTTAGATATGTGAGCTCTCGGTGCTGGTGACATCTTGCGGCACTGTTCAAAAACAGTTAAATAGATAACATTATTGTCTAATTTCTCAAACTTCTTCCCTTTTGCAGTTTGCAGTGCTCCTAGCGGCAACTAGTCCAATTAATTGGACTTCAGCCGCTGATATCGAGCACTATTTTTTCTAATGGTCATTGTACTTCTAGTCATTTTATATTATATGCGCCACTGCTTGGCTAGAGGCGGGAGAACTACCGCCTAATTTAATACACTACTTTCCTCTGAAAACTTACACACTTGTTGCAGAATTGCCGCGGGACAGTTATGCCGTTGGCGATCACAGTGCTGCCGCCCACTGCCACAAATATCTAGAGAAGTCTCCCAAATCTAGGGAATTTTTGAAGACGAGTAAGTGGAAAAGGTATAAAAGGAGAATTTATTCTAAAATTTAAACAAATCTGAGAAATAATTATATGAACACTTTATTTTTCCAGGTTTTCTGTAATATCTCTGATACTGCAGTTTGTGGGTACAACAACAGATGACGGTGCGGGAACTTTCCCTGGGCCCTGGGCCGCGAAACTTGTAAATCCATCCCTATGTGTTATGAATATGCATAACTCAAATTAGCGTACAACATTCGAAATAGTAGAGAAAATTGAAAAAAAAACTAACCGGCTTCGAATTTCTTTGTTTTTTCGATTTATTCTTAGAACGAACCACAGTATTTTATTTATCCTGATACGTGATTAATATTTCATGAAAATAGATTGAGCTGATTTTGAGAGAAAACAAATATATTCCATAATTTAAAGTAACTGAAGAGGAGAAAGTTTGTCAGATGTTACTTTTTATGGATTTAAAACATCAAATTTGTGTTTTGAAAAATTATAAAAACAAATTGTTTACGTTATTTTCCATTTTTATAAATATCATAATAAACAATTATAATAAATATTATAGTTAGGTCAATTCTACTTTCGTTGACGCGTTTAGGAGAACCTCCATCTTCAAAAACTGTATCTATACTGGTCACCAATATTATGGCCCGTCCTATTTATAATTTTCTATTTCCACCTCTTACCCCTCCTCTATTCAACACGTGTACATTAAACCTGACGTGCTCACTTCTGATTGGCTCTTCAAAATCATACGTTTTCGTTCGCTTTTGATTGGCTCCTTTCAAACTTTCACTTCAACAGTCGTACCTCCTGTTAATTTTTGAAAATCTCTAGATTTTTAAACGTAATATCTGCTTGCGACGATGTCTGTTCATTTATTATGTTTTCTCCCTTTAATAATGAATGAACAGATATCGTTAAAAACTGCATAAATTAACGTTTTTTTAAAATCCACTAATTATAATTAATTGAATTTGACGGCGGACAGGTTCAATTTCAAAAGTTTAAAATGCTAATATATAGATATTGTAATGCTGACCTAAATAGTGATTACACAATTTTAAAAACAACGTAAGATGAAACATTTACTTTTGGAAATTCACTTTTCTCGCATCAGCGAGACAGCTGCGTACTGCGTTTAATTTGATAACAGAGTTGTCAGAAATGGGTAAATCCCAGCATATTCCCAGAATTAATAATATAAATTGAGGGGAAAAGTTTGCGCGATGATTTTTTTAATATTTATTTTATTTTGTAATAAAAAGTTGTTCAATGATTTCACTGGAAGCCAAGGAAGTTCTCAGTAGACCCTACTTGTTTGTCGGCGGGTTGAGTCAGAAGTTTTTGTGTATTTCAATAGAAGAAGTTTTACCTTAGAAATTAGTAAAAACGTTTTACCTCAGAGAAGTTATACTTTTGCAAACACTGGTACAGTAGCATAGACTAAACCACTTCCAGTTATTTGGTATAATTATTAGTCAATCTCGAATGGAAAAATGAGCAATTAAAACGGCAATCATGGTAAGGCCCACACCTAGCACCAATCCTGACCTCGATCATTTTTAGAGGAGTCGCTCATTCTCATAATTTTGGTCCGATTTGATTCAAACTTTAACATAAAATCGATTACGGTAATAACTTGGACAACTTCGTTGCCCAGCCAATTTTTTTCAGAAGTTTCAAAATGGAGGTAATTTCAAAAATTTATAATTTTTTGTCTTAATTCTTTTAAATATGATTTCACCATCGTACAAACAGCATAAATTAGCGTTTTGAATTTTCCAAATTCGTTGAAATGAACATAAATATTTTTGACAGCGGTCAGGGTTTATTTTTGTATTTTCAATTTAACGTGAAACTTTAAAATGCTAATATGCAAATTTTAGTGCTTACAATCCGAATTTCGAAAGGTGGTAAGCTAAAGAAAATATTTTTGGAAATTCGCATTTATCACGTCAGCGAGACAGTTGCGTGTCACGTTAATTACTGTTCCTGTCATGAAACTCCGCCAGCGATTGAAAAAAAATAAAATTTACTTTAACTCTTCAAGGTTGAATTTTGATAAACCTTTTTTTGCGCACCTGCAAAGTTTCAACAGATTGCGCAATAGATTCAGTTTAACAAAACCAACTGAGCCGATTTTAAGAAAGCGGATTTTTTATGTTTTTTACAAAAAATATCTTCAAAAATTTGTTTTTGAAAAATTAAAAAAAAATGATATAGGAAATGAGCACCCCCTATTTCCAATATCTTTTTATCAAATATCATTAAAATCGGTGCAGCTAAGCGCACGAAAGCTCAAACATCCTTAAAACCCCACTTTTCTTTAGACGGAGGACATAAAATCGAATAAATTAATAAAAATCTCAAAATGTCATTTCGTAAACAGAGAAAATAAAATATAGGCAAGCATAAACTGAAAACGGAAAACAAAGGACTCAATGACCCACAAAAACTAATATAACATAAAAACATCGATAAAATATAAACGGAAATATAGAACTAAATTAAAAACTAAAATATTAACTAACCTCCGTTCCAAAAAGCGCAAATATTCCACAGCACGTAGAACATCCAATAATCCATTGTGCGTCTTGTCGCTCAATACTTTGCTAACCGGAAGTAGAAGCTCATTTGTTCCGGTACATCCGGTTGTTAGAACAGTGCTGCCGTATTACACGTTGTCCATTAAATTCACCTGAAACACAACAGAGAAAGCAATGTCACTCGAACAATATGTCCATAGGCCTAATTATTACAGAGTTGTAATCACCACTGGATGAAAGGACGAAGGTTGATTTTATATTTTATTTAAAATTATTTCCTATTTCCTATTAACTGTATACTAAATTATAACGACGAGCAGATGTTCCGCAAAAATTTTCAGACAAAATTTACGCTAAAGATGTGGAGACAAATTTCACACTAAAGATTCAGGAACAAATTTTACACTAAAGATTTAGAGACAAATTTTACGCAAAAGATGTGGAGACAACTTTTACACAAAAGATGTGGAGACAAATTTTACACACAAGATTCAGAAACAAATTTAACGCTAAGGATGTGGAGACAAACTTTACACTAAATATTCAGGAACAAATTTTACACTAAAGATTTAGAGACAAATTTTACGCAAAAGATGTGGAGACAACCTTTACACAAAAGATGTGGAGACAAATTTTACACACAAGATTCAGAAACAAATTTAACGCTAAGGATGTGGAGACAAACTTTACACTAAAGACTCAGGAACAAATTTTACACTAAAGATTTAGAGACAAATTTTACGCAAAAGATGTGAGACAAATTTTACGCTGAAGATGTGGAGATAAATTCTACACTAAAGATTCAGAGACAAATTTTACACTAAAGATTCAGAGAAAAATTTTACGCAAAAGATGTGAGCCAATTTTACGCTAAAGATGTGGAGACAAATTTTACACTAAAGATTCAGGAACAAACTTTACACTAAAGATTCAGGAACAAATTTTACACTAAATATTTAGAGACAAATTTTACGCTAAAGATGTGGAGACAAATTTTACACTATAGATTTGGAGACAAATTTTACACTAAAGATTCAGGGACAAATTTTACGCTAAAGATTCAGTGACAAATTTTACACTAAATATTCAGAGACAAATTTTACACAAAAGATGTGTAATCAAATTTTACACAAAAGATGTGGAAACAAATTTTACACAAGAGATTCAGAGACAACTTTAACGCAAAAGAAGTTGAGACAAATTTTACACTATAGATGTGGAAACAAATTTTACACTAAAGATTCAGAGACAAATTTTACGCAAAAGATGTGGAGACAAATTACACACTAAAGATTCAGAGACAAATTTTACGCTAAAGATGTGGAGACAAATTTCACACTAGATATTCAGAGACTAATTTTACGCAAAAGATGTGGAGACAGATTACACACTTAAGATTCAGAGACAAATTTTACGCTAAAGATATGGAGACAAATTTCACACTAGAGATTCAGAGACTAATTTTACGCAAAAGATGTGGAGACAAATTACACACTAGATATTCAGAGACAAATTTTACGCAAAAGATGTGGAGACAGATTACACACTTAAGATTCAGAGACAAATTTTACGCTAAAGATATGGAGACAAATTTCACACTAGCGATTCAGAGACTAATTTTACGCAAAAGATGTGGAGACAAATTACACACTAAAGATTCAGAGACAAATTTTACGCTAAAAATGTGGAGACAAATTTCACACTAGAGATTCAGAGACTAATTTTACGCAAAAGATGTGGAGACTATTTACACTCTAAAGATTCAGAGACAAATTTTACGCTAAAAATGTGGAAAAAATTTTACACAAAACATGCGGAGATAAATTTTCAAAAAGTAACCAAATGTAACATCATTACATAAAAGTACATTTTAAAATGCGATTTTTTATCTTATAACAAAAACACGAAATAAACTCTGAAACCCTCACAAAGCATTAAATGTTTACACCTTTCAGAAAATCCGATTTTACCATCATATTTGGTGTTACTTTTAAGAAGTGGCGAACCAAACTGGGTGAGAACAAATTTGTGATGTCGATTTTACCAGTAAATGTGTTGTGCACAAACTTATCTTTATCGATCATCCGTGTACCATATGAAAACACGGACAAATATCTTGGCATGACGTTAGGTATCAAACTTAGGTGGAAGCCGCTTCCAAAAACACAAGAGAATCTGAAACTAAATTACACAAATACGTACTTTTAATGGGTAAAAGTTTTTCCTTATCAGTATTCATCAATCTATTGCTTTATCAGCAGATCCTTAAACCAGTATAGACTTAACGGTATTCAATTGTGGGGCTGTGCCAGTCAAAGTAATAAAAATATTATTCAACCTAAAGTACTTCGTGGTATCGTTGATGCTTCTTACATTAAGTCCTTGCTATTTCAACTGTCAATAATGGAGTCAGGAAATTCGCTCAAAGCAACGAATACACCAACACATCAATGTCGAAGCCTTACAGCTACACAACAACGATAGTGAGGAGATTGAAAAGAGTAAAACCATTTGAACTGGTGCAGTTATCGTCACGTTACGAAACAGGCTAATTATTGTAGACTAAGTGATTAGTAGTAGATGAAAATTAATAATTACTATATTAATTTAGGTTAGAAATGAACAGCTTATTAGTGTCCTAACTGGATTGCTATGTAAAATCTTCGTATGACATAACAAATTACCAGATTGCATTTAAGATACGAAAATCAACCTCGCATAACAAGAATTATGACATTTTTAGATTTTGAATGGCCGCCTATTTGGCGGCACTGTTAAATGGATTAGCTGGTAAAAAAAATTCCAAAATCAATTTTTTTCTACCATGATTGAACAAAAAGTAGGACGCAATTTGCAAACTATATTTAAAGTTTTTTTTGTGTTTAACGTCCGACTATTGTGCACACTTGGGCTAATGTAGACGACATTGCAAACTATATAATATGTAAAGTTTTTATTGATGTGTTTTAGGAATTTAAGACAGGATGAGGGAGGTGTGGAGGATTAGAAGGAACAAGACATGAGTCGGAGTGCTTTGCTTGATCCAACAGGGTCTATACGCAGATAATATATATATATATATATATATATAAAAAAAAACATAGTATATATATATATAATTATAAAAAGTATAATCTAATATGGAAGCGAAGTAAACAAAAAAAATCATACTATGTTCAATATAATGATCTGCCTTCCTTAGCTTCGTCAGTTCTAAGTTCTACTTTCGTTGACGCGTTTCGGAGAACCTCCATCTTCAAAAATTATATCTACCTTTTACTGTCTGCATAGATATAGTTTTTGAAGATGGAGGTTCTCCGAAACGCGTCAACGAAAGTAGAATTGACGAAGCTACGGAAGGCAGATAATTATACTGAACATAGCAACAATAATCCTAGCAGAAAAGTAGAAGAATATAAAAAGAAAAAAAATTATATTTCACTGAAACAAACAAACAGAAAAATGTTTTGAAGCTACAGAAATAGACTAGTGGCAAAGATCCGCAGGTCAGTCCAAACGGGAAAAGATAAAAGATGTAAGAATCCATGAAATCATGGATGTGTAGACGACATCAAGACAAAACAACTTCGAGGCTGGTCATGTCTAAAGGATTACGAAAATCAACTTCCCAAACGATTTTAAAATGAAAACCACATGGTCGCAAAAAAAGACCGAGATTTATAAGCAAGCGAGAGAGAGCCGGGATTGGATCAAGACTGTGAAATGACGGAAAACGGAAACTAGAAATCGGAAGACGTCGAAGAACGTTTTAAGCAGAAAATAATATATTTTTGCTACTGAAGCTTTAAGATTGTAACGCATGCGTATTGATCCACTGCGCATCTAATCCATTCATAACGCATACGTTTTATAGTTGTCCGAATTTCGTTAAGACTTTATAAGCGAGTTTCCGGACAACGCTTGCCTAAAAGACTCCTTCCAACCGAAAGTTCCAAATTTATGCGGAGTCACTGAGGGATGTCCAAAACGCACGCGATTTTTAATCATGACTAATACATGAGTCACCCGGTGACAAGGCCTTATTGATCAACGGGTGTATTCTAAGGGTAGGTTTAATTTCCGCGTAATTCTGTTGCAAAGCTTCGCAGCGGGGGTGCGGAGTAGGAGTAGGGGAGGAGATTTACTGAGGGATAATGTAAGGTGGCAAGTGCCAAGATATCCAACGACCCCTTAGGTAACTAACTGTTGAACGTTTTCGGTGTGGCAGTTATCTTCGATCTAAGAAAGTGAGAGATTTACAGCAGGCCTATAAATAATCTACGCACGCAACTGTGTCGCTGATATGAAGGAAGCGATTTTTCAGAAAGTAACAATACCGCAAAATTACAATCAATCGTTTCTTTATCTCACATTTTTTTAAATTTTCAAATTCAGCTACTGTTAGTTCTGCTGTTGCCGTAATTTTAGTGTAATTTGAAAATTTAAAACGCTAATTTAAGGAGACAAAATTTTTAGTTAGTGAAATCAGATTTTTTAAGATTTTAATGACGGTCATTTTGAAACGGTTGAACTGATTATTGTTGGCTGACGAACGTGTCCCCATATAGCCCAGTGCGAATTACAGTGCTAAAACACACAAACAAACATGGCGGTCATACGTGAACTGGTGTTGGATGATTGCAGAAGAATATGTCACGTATTCAGTCACGTATAAGAACAAAACTGAGAATCGAAATATATTTTAAATAATTGTTGCACAATTTTTATAATTCCGTTTCATACGAACTTACCTGAGTTGAATTATGAAAGTAGCTATTAATAGATTAACAATTTTTCGAAAATCAGACACATTTCTGTTAATTTTCCTATAGGTACCTTCAAAACTGGATTTTTGGGGAATTAATTTAATCTGAGAAAGAATTTGCGAACAAGAAAATGATACTAATCTACCTTCTTATCATTTGAAATCGTTCATTAGTATAGTCTGTAGCAATACGCGCAGACACAGACGGATAGACATTACGGAAAGAACGTTTTTTTTACTGAACGATCTATATTTTTGGAAATTTCTGCATAAATAATAACCTCCAATTTGATTTTTTAACTAAAATCTGTTTTTAATTCAGCCCTTAAATATACGTTATAAGAGGTGTGTTCAGAAAGTAACAAGAATTTTTTAATTTCGCGAGCTTGGAGAGTCCGATTGTCAAACATTTTTTTTATTATGTTGGTATACATACCCTTGAAGTATGATAAAACTTTCAGCTGTTGTCGTTGTTGACTTTGTCTGTGACAGCCACTAAGGTTAGACGTGTTTTTATGAGCTCGGCGATTTTCGTTTGTTAAAACAAATGGATCAAAAAATTTGTATCAAGTTTTGCGTAAAAAATGAAATAAAGTACAAAAAGTGTGTGAAATGTTAACAAAGGCCTGTGGTGAGTCTGCTATGAGTAAAGCAAGCGTTTACGAGTGGTAAAAGCGTTTCCAAGAAGGCCGTGAAGACGTTGAAGATGACGAACGTCCTGGACGTTCCAGCACATCAACAACCGATGAAAACGTGGCAAAAGTGAAAGAAATGGTTATGAAAAATCGCCGAATCACAATTAGAAAGGTTGCTGATAATGTTGGCATATCGATTGGATCATGTCATGACATTGTTTCCAGTGTTTTGTATATGAAACGCGTGGCAGCAAAATTCGTTCCAAAATTGTTGAATTTTGAACAAAAACAGCGGCGAATGGAAGTTGCTCAGGAGTCACTAAATGAAGTCAGCGACGATGCAGAATTACTGAAACGTATTATAACAGGTGACGAAACATAGGTTTACGGATATGACGTCGAAATTAAGGCTCAATCATCCAAGTGGAGGCATTCTGGCTCGCCAAGACCGAAAAAGGCTGGACAAGTGCGGTCGAACGTGAAGGTTATGCTCTCTGTGTTCTTCGATATTAATGGCATAGTGCATCATGAATTCCTGCCACCAGGTGAAACGGTCAATAAGGAGTACTACCTACAAGTTCAACGCCGTTTGCGTGAAGCAATCCGAAAAAAAGACCCGGATCTGTAGAAAAACAATTCATGGCTTTTGCACCACTATAATGCACCAGCTCACACTTTATTGCTTGTTCGTGAATGTTTTGCCAAAAACAGTACTGTAACGATGCCCCAGCCTCCATATTCGCCAGACATGGCTCGGTGTGACTTTTTTCTATTTCCAAAAATAAAGAGAACCTTAAGGGGCCGTCGTTTTACAGCCGTAGATGACATTAAAAGCGCATCGCTAAAAGAACTAAAGGCTACCTCAAAGATCGAGTTCGAGAGGTGCTTCGAGAATTGGAAGAAGCGCTGGCACAAGTGCATAATCTCCAATGGCGACAACGTCAATATAGAAGAATAAATACAAATTTTGTTCAAAAAATTAAAATTCTCGTTACTTTCGTAACACACCTCGTACACTAAGAACCAAGTATAGGCTACTTTATTGGATCCAGAAACCTGAAAATGTATCTATCAAGCTCTCATTGTACAATTTTGAAATACATTTTATTTACATTACTTTTTAATGGAGATTAGCTAAACATTTACGTTAATTTTTATATGTCTATTTTCATTTTTTCGCTTCTTGGGTCAATGTTTGTTGTGTTTTGGCAACAGAAGGGCAAGCGAACGCCAAAAACAACAGCTCAACGTGCCCGGTGGAATTTTGTAGGCCTGTATAATATAGGTCGGTTTGTGGCCAATACTCAATTAGTGGCCAAAAGCTCTTTACTTTAAACCCAAAATTATTTCAATTTATTTCATTTCGACTAGTGCTTTACCAAAAGCGTTTTTTTTACAATAATTAATACCATATGCCAGTTGGACTAATGAGAACGGATCAGAGAAAGACGCAGCACAGACTAGCCGGTTCTTTAGCCACATCGACCACCGAGTCCTCCAAAAGCGTTGTATAGCTATAAGAATGAGGTCAATAATAAAAAGGCCAATAATAAAACTAAGCTTGTATTTTTTTTTTTTTTTTTTAATAATATTAAATTATCGCGGGACGCGGCTGTCTCGCTAAAGTAATTTTCCAACATTGAGATACTTATACATTTCATAACGAGAAAGTGCTGAAGTTGGCACAAAAATTTATTTCGATAGCTACACACGTTCTGTTTACAGGTTTTGAAAATCGCCGTCGTTCAAAAGTGCGCAAAAATCACTAGCTTACTTATTGATATCATTAAACATTTCTTTTAAGGAATACCAATTGGGAAATTTGCTATTGGAGTTTATGATAAAACAAAAGGTCCGAGATCTATAAAATAACCCGATCTAGATTTCTAGATCGCTTTTTGAAGATGAGTTAAATATTTATTTGTCGTTGTGTAAGCGCGCGAGTGTGCGTGTGTTCATATTTTAATTTAATTTTTAGATTTAATTCAATCTTGATAAAAATATCCATTAGATATACTTTAAATGTATTTGTTATCTAGCAAAATTCTTTCGATTGTTTCAAAAACGTCTGTTTCAAAATTCTTAGAATTTGTTTTTTTTTTTTGTTATTTTAAAGCGAAAAGCACATTGAGGCTATTATTGCCTCCCTAAATGTAAATGTGAGTGTAAAGTGTTAAAGTCGTAAGTGTAATGTGTGTTAAGACTCGGGTACCGTGAGGAACGTCTAAATCCTCTCAATAGGTACAACTAGTCTGTAACCCCCTTCGGGGCCAAAACCTTAGAAAACGTAATAACATTTAATCTTACACTGTTTTGAAAATCTGATTTCATCGCGCATTGAAAACGTTAGTTAAAAATGTTATATATTTACGTGACATGCGCGCGCGCGCGTGTGTTCACATTATAGCTAAATTTTTATACTGAATTCAAAATATCGATTATGGTGATACTTTCGATGTACTTGTTACCTGACAAAATTCGTTCGATTGTTTCAAAAACTTGAAACGCAGGGGGTGCAGACTAGCTGCACCTATTGAGAGGATTTAGACGTCCCTCGCGGTACCCGAGTCTAACATACACTTACACTTACAACACTACACTTACGACTTTAACACTTTACACTGACACTTACATTTAGGGAGGCGATAATAGCATCAATGTGCTTTTCGCCTTAAAATAACAACAACAAAAAATGTTTCAAAAACGTCTGTTTCAAAAATCCCAAACAAACTAATATCTTTTACTCTTACATTAAATACAGATTTTGAAAATCTGATTTCACCATACACCGATAAAATCTGCTTGAAAATTAGCATTTTGAATTTTCACTGCGTTCAAAATTTAAAATGATAATTTTTGCATTTTTCAGCGCTGGTTATAACGATGAAATCAGGTTTAAAAATCAATGAAAATCAAAAATTACTGTTAAAAAACCGCTTCCATCACGTCGTCAAGATCCGCGTGTCGGGGATTATCTAAACCTTACCAACATTGCAGTTAGTGTAGACCAACATGAATTAGCGTTTTGATATCGTGTTTACATTATAAAACGAAATAATTTATCCTGAATGAGAAAAATATTTGCGATAGAAAATTTTAAATAAAATTTAATTATGGTTCACAGATATCAGGGTAAACGTAACCTAACAGGGAAAATCTACAGATATTTTTGAATAGAATATTGACAATATAGAAATAAAATTTAATTATGGTTCACAGATATCAGGGTAAACGTAACCTAACAGGGGAAATCTACAGATATTATTGAATAGAATATTGACAATATAATAATGAATATTATTGAATTTTATTATTGATTTAATTGAATAATTAATAATGGTGGAGTGCATTTCCATATTATTTAAAAAAATTATTATTTTTAAATCAAGCAAAAAGTGCAACTTTTAAAATTCCGTTTATTTAACGCACGCGTGAACAAATTTAGAAACAGAAAACTTTCAAAGCGCTATTTCCCGACAGGAATAAAACCGTTTTATAATTATACACGATTTGTTGATACACTAAAACTGTTACATAACTATTACATAACAGTACGCCACTAACTCAATCCCTTACTCTCTGATTGAAGTAAATCTGTCAATAATGTCACTTATCAAATATTTGTAAACACTATAAGTCAGACTTGTTCCTTTATGCGTGCTTGTCACCAGGCACTGTTTATAAAACAGTTTTCAATTTTTAAAGTTTGATAAAACTTTTTGTCTCGCTGTAGAAAAATTAACACTAATACACGTACGTGCTGTGTTAATTATGTAGTGATTTAAAATCGGAGAAACAATAACGCTCTGCCTTTATAAAATTTTGATTTTTTCATAACCGACTGGAACACATAACCAAACTGCAAGATCATTATTTTCCGACTTAATGTTTAAACGTGAATAACTCGTTACCGAAATGGTATTGAAGCTAAAGGGTTATTCTATTCATGTTAGCCTCAAATCTGTCGTTTTATTTACCTAAATTTCAATCATAAAAGTGATTGTTACGACAACGTATTACATGAATGTGTTTTAATTTGTTTTTATTTTAAAAATATATTAATTCGATTTAAATAGATTATTGTTTACTGTACACTTTTTAATTTAATATTTGAAATCTCTAATGGACGTGAAACGCTATAATTTCTTTTTATAATAATAATGTTAAAATAAACTATTTTTTACCCATTTTTGTTATTATAATTGTTTACACTTACATTAGTTTTTATTGAATTTTATAAACAAAATAACTTGAAAGTTTTACTTCAACAAACAACAAATACATTTAGTAACGTAATAAAAAAATTTCTTACATTATTTCCAGAAGACAATCTTAAAATTGTAACACACACTAATGACACAACAGTGAAATTAGACCGGCTGTAATACGTAAATAGTCCAACCTAACCTCAACACCAACCGTCCTGTTCGGAGATCACGAACTTACTGAAGCGCATCTGTTTGCTGACAACTGTTCCAACTTGGCTCGCGTAACTTCGGCCGTTTTCGGCGAGCTTCGTTCGACAAACTGTGTAGCCTAATGAATATTAATTAAAACTCGGTAAATGTAATTGCTGGTAAAAAGTGATTAATCTTAGAGGCAGTGGAAGTGTAACAACACCCAAACGTCAGGTGTTGCCGGCCGCGAGATTGATATAAAGCTTCCTAAGTATTGAGTCGACTTTAATAATGTTGCTTTTAATTTTTAACGCTGGTCAATTTATATTTTTTTTAAATACTGAGAAAAAACAGTAAAAATAACCTTGTATTTTGAATTTCAAACAAGTAACCACAGACGTGAAAAAGTAAGCAAATGAGTAACTTAAAAGCTTTGAAATTTTAAAATCACGAGACGTCTTCGTTTGTAGTTTGAGAAGTGGTTTCAAATGTTAATATTTGAACAAAACTTCGTTTTTATTTAATAGATAGTTGGGTAAAAGTATGAATATTCATATTAGCAAATGGCTTGTATTTGGTTTTCTATCTTATAATAAAATGTCTATCAAATTATGGTTGCCAAATGCAACATAAAAACATATTTTTTTTTCAAAATATAAAGTTCAAAATACATAAGTGTATCAATAATTGAATTATTGATTTTTTTTTAAGCTTACTGCGACCTTTCTACATTTATTGTGCCTTCTTTCTTTACGGCGCCTTCTCCAGCTGTAGTCTCTTCATATAGTCTATAATCCGGAGATGATTCAGGGGTAACTTCCCCATTTCTAATTTATGAATTCCCAGTTCGCCATGATGCCCTTTCAAGGGTTTTTCTTAACCCTTATGAACGAGGTTGTGGTACATTTATCAGATTTTTGTCGTACGATAAGATCCCACTAATTAAATTTTACATTCTCACTCTTGTTGTTCCCTTGAGTAGCTGGGGAATTGGAGTCAGTCCACACAGAACCCCGCAAGCACGGTGGGCCCTGCATTCATGAGTAATTTGCTTACCCAGGGGGCTCGCCAGATACCCTATGGCTCTGTTTGACACTATTATTGTCTCGAGTAAATAACACAGAGTCAATGAGCATGAGCTCTATACAGTGAGTTCGCTAAGCCAATCAGCTGTCTCCGCCAGATATCATATATTGAAAACCACGAAGCCTGTTATGAAACAAATCATTCTTTCATCATTTGTTGATTATTCAATATGTAACCGGTTTTGTTAAAATAGCTCGATCATAACAGATCAAAATTATTTGAAATTTTTGGTAAAAATGCAACCAGTAATTTATAAAAGTATATTAAATACTTTACCATATTTGGCCTGAATTATTCAGAGTCAACGTGTCACCAACAAATTCTTAAAATCGTGTCAGATTTGTTCTCATGAAGGGAAATAATTTTCAAAAACTAATTTTCAATAAAATCACGTAAAGAACACTTTGTTATGCGAAAAAAAAAGTTTTACACAACTGAAAACTTATTTATTTATGGTGCGTTGTGTTGTGATATATGTGTGTTGTGTTGTGTTGTGTGTGTGTGTGTGTGTGCGTGTGTGCATGTGTGAGTGAGTGTGTGTTTGTGTATGTGTGTATATATGTGCGTGTGTGAGTGAGTGTGTGCGTGTGTATTTGCGCGCGCGTGTGTGTGCGTGGGTGTTGTGTATGTGTATGTGTGTGTGTGTGTGTGTGTGTGTGAGTGAGTGTGTGTTTGTGTGTGTGTGTGTGTGTGTGTGTGTGTGTGTGTGTGTGTGTGTGTGTGTGTGTGTGTGTGTGTGTGTGTGTGTGTGTGTGTGTGTGTGTGTGTGTGTGTGTGTGTGTGTGAGTGTGTGTGTGTGTGTGTGTGTGT
>CM040187.1:43400002-43442502 GCA_022606455.1 Callitettix versicolor
TTCATATAATTTTTTGCACTTTTTATATTAATTCGTAACGATCAGCTGATTTCATTGAACAGCTGACAGGCAACTTTCAGGTTATGTTATGTTAATTTGTCGTGTTTTCGAACAATTTATCGCAACTAAAATAAAAAGGAAGAGAAAACACGATACGTGATTTTTATTTTTTGGAAGTGCAATTTTTTTTTTGGAAGTGCAATTTTACTAACATAATCAGCGTTATAATCTTAATAATTATATTTAAAGTTTAAAATTATATGAACCCGTCTTATTCATTTTCTTAATTTAAATGAATTTTTCAAATTTTTAGTGTTCATTAATGCTGATCACGATGGTAAAATCACGATTAAATAAAAACAAGATAAAATCACCGCACATATTACGCAAGAATGTCTGTTATTGAGCCAAAAATAAAAATCACGTATCGTGTTTTCTCTTCCTTTTTATTTTAGTTGCGACAAATTGTTCGAAAAGTCATTAGCCTTACTTTATCACTATAAATGTTCTTTCCTTTAATTATTGTTGTTTTCCTTTCAATATTGTATGAAAACAGAAGTAATTAATTGAAATGTTTTTTTCTGTTACTATTTCTTCTTTTTATTAATTTTAATGTGGCAAGTTAAAAAAAAGATAATTATAAATTTTGAAAAGCAACTTTGATTTCTTTGGTCACCCTGAGCATCGTAACCTCCCGCAGGCGTTCTCGTTGTCTTGGCCTAAGCAGGGGGGTATAAATTAGCTTAAAATTAAAGACAACGAGGCGCTCGACAAATGGTTCATTGAAATGATACAAAATTAGTGGCCCACACCCCTTCTCCTCTGCAGCTAGCAAACAATTAAAGATTTGCCAAATTTGTTTTACCGGAACGTAATAACATATCAATATTTTTATGTTGGAATCTCAATTTGTGCTTCGTCGCATATCTTCTGTTTCCTTCGCAACACTGTCCTTCTTCAGGTCTTTGCATTGTGTCGTTACGGACGTACCAAGGTGCAATCACAATGTTTCTAAAAAATTCACTTTGAAATATTTGAATTAAATTTATATTAATTTTCTCGATACACTCGAATACCGTAAATCTAGTCACGATTCAATATTTGTTGGCAGACAAGAAGTTTATTGTGCATGTCTAGTTTTTAATTTCTCCTGAGAATCTATGCCATTTTTTATATTCAAATAATTAGGATTATGACCTATTCTTCCCGTCAGTAGTCTATCCACTCACCTCATAAAGGCTACCGCGGTTTCAAAACTATACCGTTTCATCTTCAGGCCGTTATACAAAATGTTAAATCCCTCTGCCGAGGTCGTCACAAAGTCAAACAAAACATTAAAACATACATCACAAACACTGAGCACAATTACACGATTAAAATATTCACCATGAAATTCGTCGTTACATTCCGGACTGCCATGATGAAATTCGGCTTGGCCAAGCTACACACGCGACTCGTACGTCGTTACATTCCGGACTGTCATGATGAAATTCGGTTTGGCCAAGCTATACACGCGACTCGTACGTCGTTACATTCCGGACTGCCATGATGAAATTCGGTTTGGCCAAGCTACACACGCGACTCGTACGTCGTTACATTCCGGACTGTCATGATGAAATTCGGTTTGGCCAAGCTACACACGCGACTCGTACGTCGTTACATTCCGGTCGGCTTGGCCAAGCTACACACGCGACTCGTACGTCGTTACATTCCGGTCGGCTTGGCCAAGCTACACACGCGACTCGTACGTCGTTACATTCCGGACTGCCATGATGAAATTCGGTTTGGCCAAGCTACACACGCGACTCGTACGTCGTTACATTCCGGACTGTCATGATGAAATTCGGTTTGACCAAGCTACACACGCGACTCGTACGTCGTTACATTCCGGATTGTCATGATGAAATTCGGCTTGGCCAAGCTACACACGCGACTCGTACGTCGTTACATTCCGGACTCTAACGACGTACGAGTCGCGTGTGTAGCTTGGCCAAGCCGAATTTCATGGTGAATATTTTAATAGTGTAATTGTGCTCAATGTTTGTGATGTGTGTTTTAATGTTTTGTTTGACTTTGTGACAACCTCGACAGAGGGATTTAACATTTTGTATCACGCCTGAAGATGAAACGATAGTTTCGAAACCACGGTAGCCTTTACGAGATGAGTGGATAGGCTACTGGCGGGAAGAATAGGTCATAATCCTAATTATTTGAATATTTGGACCGGTGGCTATGTTACAATAATTTATATTTATGGTTTATTAACCCCTTTTTTCTTTACATGCTCCTTCCATCTACGTTTGACACCCAGGGTACCAAGATATTCGGCAGTAGTTACGTTTGAAACCGTATGTGAATTGATCTTGATCAGTATTGGTTCCACCTTCTGGTAAAATTTATAAGATGTTAAGTTTCAGTGTTAATTTCTTGATTTTACTGATTTTATCAACAGAATCTTGTAATTTATTTGTTACTTCTACTTTATCTATTATTGCGATAATAGCTGTTACCAACAAAGATAGCTATAATAACCTCGAAATCCTAAGGGGAATCTCTAGTAACCACTAGCCGCCTCGGTGGCCTAATTGATAGCGTACTGGGCTTTCACCCCGAGGACCCGGGTTCGATTCCCGGCCAGGGCTTGCCATTTTCATAGGCATCGTCTCATCGTCTGCATTAGCCCAAGTGTGCACAATAGTCGAACGTTAAAAAAAAAAATCTAGTAACCACTAAGTGTAAAAAAAGCCCAAGGACACTTCCCTGAAACTCCCCTGTTGAGCTGATTTTTATATCGGGAATATTATCTATTATGTTTGACTCTAAGTGTTCTTTTAAACAAATATGATTTCAGAATCTCAGAGAACTAGAAATTATGTCTATTTTTCTCCATCGGTGACTTAATTACTTAGGACGCGTTTCGGGACTTCAATCATATCTTCGCTCCTAGGAGATCGTTATTACATTAAAATTTTAAAGAAGCACTACACCACACGTATAAAATATTACATAACAAACACATTATCCAATGCAGCGGTTTCCAAACTGGGTCGCGACCCACTAGCGGGTCGTGGGAGCAATTCAGGTAGGTCGCGGGATTGTGAACTGCTTAATTTTTGAAGAGTCCTATAGACTGTAAATAACTGTAAAGTGCAACATATTTTAAAACATATGTTCTATAATTCCATAAAAACTGCCAACTGTAAAGTTGGGCTACACACAAAACAGATATTTACGAAATAAAGTGAGCGGGCTTAGGACAATACAGCCGTTATTGTCCTGTGATTATTTCTGTGATAGCAAAGTGGCCACGCCGTCTGTCGCCTGGCCTGTCTGGATCGTGAGGAACCTGGTGAAGGATTAGTAGAAGAATTGCTCTTGAAATTTGAGTTTTTGGAACAAGAACAAAACAGAATCCTTGAGGAAATGACGAAGGGACTGATCATTTCATAGGAGGATCTCATCAGCAAGATCCTTACTGATGAGTTTGTGGGACTAGAACTTGAGAGTGACTTCTAGGGCCAGTACATCATCAGTGTGTGTGTGTGTGTGTGTGCGCGCGCACGCGTGGGTGGTTGGGTTGTGTGTGTGTGTGTGTGTGTGTGTGTGTGTGCGCGCGCGCGCGCGTGGGTGGGTGTTGAAGTGTGTTTGTGTGAGTGTGTGTGCGTGGGTGGGTGTTGGTGTGTGTGTGTTTGTGTGGGTGCGTGCTTGTGTGTTTGTATATATATATATATATATATAAAACCTTCTCAAGAAGTGACATAGAAATCAGGATCGTTCCTCATTTTAAGATCCTGCGTCTCGGTCTTATCATGGCAATAAAATAACTAATTTCTAAAAGGAAATGGTTTAAAACAAAATTTTAATGTCTACATTCTCGGGTTTGTTCTTTTTTGAACTCCCCGCAGGGGGTTGCAGACTAGCCTGACCTATTGAGAGGATTTAGACGTCCCTCGCATTACCCGAGTCTAACACACACTTACACTTACGACTTTAACACTTTACACTCACACTTACATTTAGGGAGGCGATAATAGCCTCAAAGTGCTTTTCGCCTTAAAATAACAACGAAAAACAATCTTTTTCGATTTAATTTGAAATTGTAAATTTAATTTATCCCCTTATTCAATTTACAATCTTTTGATGGAAAATATTTCGGATTAAGAATGCGGTCAGAGCACTCAATGCGATTTAAAAAAATTTAAACGTGTCTTATTCAGATCTTAACTCTGATTATAGTGATAAATCGTAGGTGATGAAATAAAATTTTCAAACATTGTAAGATAAAATAAATGTTTCGAATTATTATAACTTTTTTATAAATTCGCTTCCCAAGGCATTTATTTCAAGCAATTATATTTACTGCACATTCTTGGACAAAAAGTACTTCTCAGGCCACCAACTTGAATAGCAGTCGTTTTTAATAAATTGTAAAAGAGTTCAGAATGTGGAAAGTATTAAATTTTCTGAACAGAATCATACAACCAGTGTTTAAGAGTATCAAGTGTCGGGGTGAAAAGTTTATTAAAATAGGGTGTGCCCAGACAAGGGGAGGGTGGAGCTGCTCGTGTATCTTTCATGACTTGCATTCAATTCAATTACAACAGATTGAATATGCCATAAAAAATTACTAATTATGAGGAGGAGGTAAAAATTAATAGTCCAGAAACATTAAAACTTCCTCACATTAAATTATTTCTCAATGAAATCGTCCGATCCGATTTTGCTCAATTTTTGTTCATGTGTAGAGAATCATAACTCAGGTCAGTGTAACAAATTTTAAACACGTTGCCTGAGTATCTCGCTGACCGTGATAGAAGCGAATTTCTAAAATTATCTTTATTTACTTTTTTTTAATTTTGATTTTACCATCATAATAAGCATTATAGTCTGTGTACATTACTGTTTTACTGTTTGAAATTACATTGAAAGTAAGAAAATTAAACCTTACCGCCGTCAAAATTCAAAGGATTTTTGAAATTTCAAAGTCGTAATTTTTGTACAAGTTTCTCAACTCTCGTAGTTTTTAGCTCAAATTAATGACGATGGTGAAATCGGATTTCTAAAAAAAACATTAAAAACAAGTTTATCGATTTTGTGTGTGTGTCAAGTTTGAATCAAATCGGCCCAAAATTGCGAACATACGCGTGCTAACACAAACACGCGCGCGCGCGCGCGCGCACACACACACACGTATTATTATTATTATCTGCGTATAGACCCTGTTGAATCACGCAAAGCACTCCGACTCATGTCTTGCTCCTTCTAATACTCCACACCTCCCTCAACCTCTCCCCATGGATCCTCTTCCGTTCTTCCGACCATTTTACCCCTGCTCTCTTTGGGATTTCATTCTCTGGGACCTTCCAACCGAGCATCTTTCTCCTGTATGCGTTCCTGTCTTCAACGTCTGTTGAGTCTATTTCTGCGTCATGTAGGTCTATTCTGTCTTGTGCGATCCACGACGTTGTTGATTTGACTCCTTGTATATACTTAAGAATTCCGTTGGCAAGTCTCGTTGTTGGGAGTCTACTGATGTGTCCATAGAACCGAAGCCTCCTTCTTCTGATATCTGGTGCCAGGTTCGATATCTTCTCTGTGGTCTTCCGGGAGTGCAACCTGTATCCATCTTCTGTTAATCTAGGGCCAAGGATCTTCCTCAAGATTTTGCTTTCTTCCTTCAAAATATCCTCCATGGTAGCTTTTGTGTAGAGTGCTAGCGTCTCCCTTGCATATAATATCTCCGGTTTTATGACTGTTGTAGTGTCTGATTTTTGTGTGCGTCGACATAAATCTCATGTATATATATATATATATATATATATATATATATATATATATATATATAAAATGTGTGCGTGCGTGCGTCGTGTGTGTTCTGCATTTTCCCGTTTGAAATTTTGGTCCGAACTGATTCAATTTTGACAAAAAAATGTATTTTTGTTAATAGCTTGGACAAGAACGTTAACGACAAAATGCATTCAAAAGTTTCAAAATTTCGGCATAACCTTTTTGTCTTGCATATTTTTGTAAATATAATGCCACCATTGTAATCGGCGTTAAAACTGTATAAATTAGTACATCGAATTTTCCAATTCCCGTTGAAATAAGACTTTTTTTTTTGAAAACGGTCATAGATCATTTCAATGTAAATCTTTATATGTGAAAATCACAATTTCAAGAAGGATTAGATAAAGAAAAGTACTTTTGGAAATTCGCATGTATCACGACTGCGAAGCATATGCGTGCGGCGATGTATTTAATAGGTTCAGTTTTTTTTAAATACGAAAATTAAAATAGTCTTTCTGAATGGACAAACCACAAGCTCAAACTCTATCAAAATCAATTAGTTCCGCTTCCAACTGTGTACAGGCACACATATTAACAGAGACAGACATCCAAATAAAACAAACTTTTTAATTTTGAAACCAAACATATCCACTAAACTTCATTCATTTTTTAATACTAATAAGTTGCAACAATTATTTGAAAGTAACATTACGGAAATTTGCTTCTATTACGACGTTGAACCATCTACTTGCAGCAATTATTTAAAATTATTTTGAACTCTCTCTTTTCTTGACAAGTAAATAACCGGTAAACATATTTTCTGAAACACTAAGGCGTTTAGACGAACGTGATCGTGCATTGACAGTATTTTTTAAACTGTTTTGTTTAAGTATAATCAGGCTTAACGAATCATCTCGTGGCATTGCCCCAGCCTTCTAAATACGATGACGTTTAGTCATCGCTGCCTTTATCAGCTTGACTCAACGTTTATCCGGAAGTTATCAGCTGTTTCCGGTACAAGAAGGGTACAACATAAAAACTAATAATTGTACACAAACCAATAAAATTGTTTTACATTTGACTCATTCCCAAACACTTTAATCAACGGGTTATTGCTTCCCAAACATGCTTCGATGAAGCGAAGTAGAGCATCGATTGTCGTTAATGTACTTACTTCTACAGGGTGTCTTAGACATTTAGTACCCGCCTCGGTGGCCTGGTTGATAGCGTACTGGGCTTTCACCCCGAGGACCCGGGTTCGATTCCCGGCCAGAGCTTGGTATTTTCATAAGCTATAAATCATCCCATAGTCTGAATTAATTAGCCCAAGTGTGCACAATAGTCGGACGTTAAAAAAAAAGACATTTAGTAACCCTAACGTTACATTTATTTTAGTGTTTTTAGGATAACATAAATGATGCGTAAATGGTTTTCACATGTTTTCCCTGAAAATACCGATTCTAAGGATTTCTAAAAAAACAGTAACTTAGTCTAATTTTGAAGAAGCCCTTACATGAAGATTCTGTAGCATAATCAAATTTTAAGTTTAAAAGAATTGTTTCGAAAGAAATTCGAAATAGCCAATGCTTTTAAAGCGCACACTGAGGATTGTAGGCGTTATGTTTCAAATTATAAACTTCTACATATTTTCAAGAATGGACCAATTGACTTCCGCGTCGTCTGTAAGGTTCTACGCGGACTAAACCGCTTGTAGCATACAGTTTAAGTACTGTTTTTGAAAATTATTTCATACAAAAACTGATCTTTTTAATCGTATTCTATTCACTGTTATCCACATGCAGAAGGTCGGGCGGCGGACAAAAAGTTAGTAAATTTTGTTGTTAGTTAACTTTTCAAAAGACACTGTTTTTGAGGTCCATAAATACAAAAATATATACAATTTCTTCAAATAACAATACATGTAGCAGTATACTCTTAATTAATTGCCTGGCCACTATACTATAGCGTTCTGACGCGCTGCCAAACTTTCCCGCCATTTTTTTTTTTTTTTTTTTTAACGTCCGACTATTGTGCACTTGGGCTAATGCAGACGATGGGATGATTTATAGCGTATGAAAAAAATGCCAAGCCCTCGCCGGGAATCGAACCCGGGTCCTCGGGGTGAAAGCCCAATACGCTATCAACTAGGCCACCGAGGCGGCTTCCCACCAATTAAACTGGTAACGGTAATATTTATAGAAAATGTTACTGAACCAACTTTACTGAAGCGGAAATCACTGGCCTTACAGAGTGCGTCAGAGGCATTACAGACAGGGGATGCAAAGGTAACGTGTATATAAACCCTAACAGTAGAGCTTCACTACTGGCTTTGACGAAACATAAATATCTAAGATAAAAACCTGACGAAAAATTACAAAAACTAGTTGTTGTGGGTCGCAGGACATCAGGGGGATGAAGAAGGGTATAATGGGCCTTTCAATGGCCAGGATCCAGCGTGTGGAGTATCTTATATTCTAGAGCGCAAGCGTGTCTCCCAGTGGGTTTCTTGAGACACAAAAGGTCTTTGGAAAGAACCAACGGTCGTGCACAGTTAAAGATACTTGGACGTTACAGTTGTCTAGTTACAGTATCTAGTTAAAGATACTAGATCCCATAAAGGCTGAACATGACTAATCTGCAGACAGTGACGGGGTTTTTTTCCGTAGTCATCCATACAAAATATACTAGGTGTATTCAGAAAGTAACGAGAATTTTTAAATTTCGGGGGCTTGGAGAGTCCGAGTGTCAAACATTTTTTTCATTATGTTGGTATACATGCCCTTGAAGTATGATAAAACTTTCAGCTGTTTTCATTGTTGACTTTGTGACAGCCACTAAGGTTAGACGTGTTTTTATGAGCTCGGCGATTTTAGTTCGTTAATTTTTTTTTTTTTTTAAGGTCTGGCTATTGTGCCAATGGCCTAATGCAGACGATGAGATGATTTATAGTGTATGAAAATATGTCAAGCCCTGGCCGGGAATCGAACCTGGGTCGTCGGGGTGAAAGCCTATTACGCTATCAACTAGGCCACGGAGGCGGCTTCCGTTTGTTAAAAGAAATGGATCAAAGAATTTGTATGAAGTTTTGCGTAAAAACTGGAATAAAGTGTAACAAAGTGTGTGAAATGTTAATAAAGACCTATGGTGAGTCTGCTATGAGTAAAACAAGAGTTTACGAGTGGTATAAGCGTTTCCAAGAAGGTCGTGAAGACGTTGAAGATGACGAACGCCCCGGACGCCCCAGTACATTAACAACCGATGAAAACGTGGAAAAAGTGAAAGAAATGGTTATGAAAAATCGCCGAATCACAATTATAGAGGTCGCTGATGATGTTGGCATATCGATTGGATCATGTCATGACATTGTTTTCAGTGTTTTGTGTATGAAACGCGTGGCAGCAAAATTCGTTCCAAAATTGTTGAATTTTGAACAAAAACAGCGGCGAATAGAAGTTGCTCAGGAGTCACTAAATGAAGTCAACGACGATGCAGAATTACTGAAACGTATTATAACAGGTGACGAAACATGGGTTTACGGATGTAAAGTTGAAACTAAGACATTCTGGCTCGCCAAGACCGAAAAAGGCTCGACAAGTGCGGTCGAACGTGAAGGTTATGCTCACTGAGTTCTCGATATTAATGGCATAGTGCATCATGAATTCCTGCCACCAGGTGAAACGGTCAATAAGAAGTACTACCTACAAGTTCAACACCGTTTGCCTGAAGCAATCCGAAAAAAAACGCCCGGAATAGTGGAAAAACAATTCATGGCTTTTGCACCACGATAATGCACCAGCTCACACTTCATTGCTTGTTCGTAAATTTTTGGCCAAAAACAGTACTATAACGATGCCCCAGCAGAATGTAAAATATTCGCCAGACATGACTCCTTATTTTTCCTATTTTTAAAAATAAAGAGAACCTTAAATGGCCGTCGTTTTACAGCCGTAGATGACATTAAAAGCGCATCGCTGAAAGAACTAAAGGCTATCTCAAAGATCGAGTTTGAGAAGTGTTTCGAGGATTGGAAGAAGCGCTGGCACAAGTGCATAATCTCCAATAGGGACTATTTTGAAGGCGACAACATCAATGTAGAAGAATAAATAAATATTTTGTTAAAAAAATTAAAATTCTCGTTACTTTCTGAACACACCTGTATTTAAAAAATACTGTAGTTTTAAAAATACCAGTTTTCAACACTATTGGCATTGAAGCAGCAACATATTTTACCTTCAAAAACAGTTGTTTCATTGTTAACGTTACTTAATATTAGGCCAACCATTAGCGGAAAAAAATTTACAACTGCGAGCGTGGCGAGTAGCTGTACCTCAGAAAACAGTGAAGACGTGCTTTATTCAATGAACTACAACACAACGCCACTCGAATACACTATGCATGAATCTGTGCATGTTCCATACACCTACTTTAAACTTTAAACTGCAATAACATTAAAGGCAACCGTAGCGCGAGTCGCGGATTTATTTAAAATTAAAACCCACTTCAGCTTAGCCCACAGGATAAAGAGAGGATTTCTAGAAGTTCCTTCGTGTTGCATAATTTAAGACGAACGTTTTTAAAACTTCAGTACTTCTAATGTATGATTAATTTTCATGTAGATTTTATTATTATTTAACGTGGATGGTGTCTTACTATTCATTCGCCTATTTCTTACAGATTATATTAGCGGAACCTTTTTATCCGGACTATTTGAGGATAGGACTGGACCGGATAATGTAGATAGCCGGATAATTGGAAGTACTGAGAAAAGTGAAAGTACATCTGATGCTGGTAAAACAATGTTAGCACACCCAAAGTAGGTTTTAGACTTAGGGTTTGGAGGTCAAAATGGTTAGGACACCGTTCAGAATGCTGCATTTAAACTTGCTTACCGGCAAGATAGTAGGTTCGAAACTTTAGTTACTGCTGTAAGAAACAATGTTAGCACACCCAAAGTAGGTTTTAGACTTAGGGTTTGGAGGTCAAAATGGTTAGGACACCGTTCAGAATGCTGCATTTAAACTTGCTTACCGGCAAGATAGTAGGTTCGAAACTTTAATTACTGCTGAATCTTTACTTTTTTCGTTAATGCCGCAACCTTGTCATCATTACTCTAACCGGCATAATGGTCGCTTCAAGGATAAATAAAATGATCATAATTACGTAAAAATACATCAAATTGTATTACTAGTAGGGGGGGGCCTAGATTTTGACTTTATCAAAACTAACATGACGGCGTGTCGGAAGCAGTGAAAGTTAAGTTTTTTTTTTATTTTAAAGCGTAAAGCACATTGAGGCTATTATCGCCTTCCTAAATGTTAAGTGTGAGTGTAAAGTGTAGGGTTGTGTGTAAATGTGTGTTAGACCAGGGTACCGCGAGGGACGTCTAAATCCTCTCAATAGGTGCAGCTAGTCTGCACCCCACTGTGGGGAGAAAGTGAAGGTCTAACGTCAGTCTGCTGCGTTCCAATTTTCTCAGATCCTAGGTTCTAAAATTTTTTTTTTTTTTTTTTAACGTCCGACTATTGTGAACACTTGTGCTAATGCAGACGATAGGATGATTTATAGCGTATGAAAATGCCAAGCCCTCGCCGGGAATCGAACCCGGGTCTTCGGGGTGAAAGCGTAGTAGGTATCCACTAGGCCACCGAGGCAGCTTTAGGTTCTAAAATACAATTACTGTCGTAACCTTTTCCTTTGCTATAAACGCCAATTCCCCTCGTCCTCCTTAGACCGTGTGGTCATCAAATGCACAGCGGAGTCAAGCCGAGTGGTGCAGACTACGCATTCAGAACCGAAATATTGTTTTAATGTAAGCGCGTTAACTGAAAGCGTAACGGTGCTGAGTTGAGTCAAGCGGAGTCGCTGGGCTCCGCGCCGCGTAACTTCGACTCTGTCTAGGTTCGGTTTGAAGCTCACTCCGCTTCTCCTACCACTGTGACCATGCCTTCAAACTTATTATTTCTCAATACCCAAGTTACCGTTGCCTGAATATTTGCATTTAAAAGATACAAAAGCGTTCTTTAAACTGACTGAACTCGCTGCCTTTCATCTTCAATCCGCTACGTTCGGCTCAGCTCAGCACATTGAGGCTATTATCGCTCCCCTAAATGTAAGTGTGAGTGTAAAGTCGTAAGTGTAGTGTTGTAAGTGTAAGTGTGTGTTAGACTCGGTTACCGCGAGGGACGTCTATGTCCTCTCAATACGTGCAGCTAGTCTGCGGGGAAACAACCTATAATCTGTTTTTATGTTTACTCTCAACTAATAACGGAATGAACTGTGGTCACGTGATTTCGAAACTTTCATCGCAGGTTCAGTTTGACCAAACCGTCTTCCACGATTTTAGACAAAAATTTAGATAGGATGAAAAAAATACATGTTAATTAACTGTAACATCCTCGTTATACAAGAACATCGCTGTTTACAACCAGTGTTTTAAAAATGGCCTACCCACGGACTGGAATGAAAAGTTTATTAAAACAAGGCGTGTCCAGACAGAGGGAGGGTGGTGGTGTGCGTCCTCTGGAGATAGAGCTTTGTATAACCTTGTGATGTACTTTTCAATCCTTGTTTAATACAGTTTGCATGCAATTACAAAATAATGGCAGCACGTTGCTGTCTCCGTCACGAGATGAAACGTAACTTCTAACATTCTTTTCCTGTATTACTCTACACTCATTTGAACCACCATCATAATATATACTAAAATCAGCTTGCATTAGCATTTTAAACTTTTAAATTGCATTGACAGTAAGAAAATGAACCCTGAACGCCGACAAATTCATTTTCACAATTTAAACTTTTTTGAAAATTTTAAAACGCTTATTTGCACAGATTTTAGCTTTAATTTCGATAGCCATCAGACTTTTTTGAAAACGAAAGATAAAAAAATTATTTTTTTTTTTTACTTTTGGAATGGCCACAATTTTTTAAAAGGTTGTAAGGATTTTGTCAAAAAAACCAACATGCCCAAGATTTTAATAAATTCTCGTTTTGTTCTCGTATATGAACCCTGACAGCCGACAAATTTTTGCTTTCATAATTTTTTAAAAAATGTCAATTTATGAAGATTTTAAGGCTGATTACAATGGTGAACTTAAATGTTCAAAAACTTGTTAGGAAAGTAGTTACGATTTTTTTGAGATTTTAAATGACCGCCATTTTGAAACTGTTAAACGGAATTTCCTGGTTAACAAACATATCCAGGCTGTTACTAAAATCGATTTTCGTGACACGCTTAAAACAAATAGGATCAAAATTTAAATACATACAAACATTACAGTAGGGGTGGGCGTTTCTGCTATTTTTACAAAATATCAACAAACTGTTTGTTGAGAAAAAAACTGTTTGTTAAAACAGTTGGAAAAAAAAGGTTTAGAAAACTGAAACTCGATGTTGTATTAGCAGCTAAAATATAAAGCACAAACGTTCAGTTTTCTAAGACTACTTTTTCATTCCTATTACCATATTTTTATTTGGGAGAAAGTAGGTTTTCACTTTTCAACACTGAAAAAAGTAACCTTAATAAGTACAATATAGTAATAAGAACATATGTGTTTAAATGTGTTTAAATAAAATTAGCTCTATATAGTTACAAAATTATAGGATATTAACATTAGGTTATTATAAATGTCCTTTCAAATTAGTCACAGTGGATTTATAAGATAAGGTTTGTTTACATATATTGCAAAAAGCCTTTTCATTCTCAGCATTAGAAAAATAGTTACAAATTATACTTCTTTGACGGTTAGCCATAATTTTAAAACATATGACACTAAAAGATTTGATTATGTTCAGATGTAGCCTATATTTCGCAAAATTTTAGAAAAAGTACTAAACTAACCTAAAATTATTCAAGATATATACAAGAGTAGATACTGTGAATTTTAAAAAGTCCACACATCCAATAAATAATTAAAAACTATGCACTTAATTCTAAAAACATAAAAAAGTAAAAGAAAACTTTCAAAATTGTCCACTAAATATTTTAAAATTCCTAAACACAAAGTAAACTACGGAGAAAAACTAATATAAAACACAATTATGGCTGATTTTACAGTTTAAAAAATGTTTGAACAACAAATTTTACATTTAAAACTTTCAAACAACTCGCAACAAATATAGATAAACGTTGACAACGCCCAAACAGTTCTTACTTCACTACAAGCAACAAGAAACTTTGAAATAAAGGGAAAAAGCATAAAAGCAGGTTGAAGAAAAGCAGCAGGAAAACAGTTAGCAAGAAAACAGCAGGAAAAAAGTTTTAGCGCTTGCAGCAACGTTCGAATAGAACGTGGGTGGTAGAGAAGTCCCAACAGCTGTTCCTTGTTTAACCAATCACGAACCAGTCCAAATCTCACTGCTTGTTTCCGTTTGAAATAGCAGTTTGTTTGCCGTATGTAGAAAAGCATTTTTTTAACAGTTGGTGTTTTCTCACCCACCACTAGTACAAACGAATATAATGTTTCAGGAAATATCAATTAAGTGTTTTTGAGTTTTACGTTGTGATTTAATAACGTAACGAAATCTCTCGCTGGTGAATTACATATTGTTTTTACATATTTAGGCGCCTTGCGTCTCTGTGAATTGAAGGGGCTGTTTCGTCTTCGGGCTGCAACTCGCTCGAGAGGCTTCGCATCGCTCGGGAGGCTTCGCACCACATCGCATTCATATATGTCGTAATTTTTGGAGGCGTCTGTTGACGCCGCAAAATCTTTAAAGTATTTTAAGAAGTCATACTAGACTTTTCATATATTCTTGCTTGCGTTAATAAAGCCGCCTCGGTGGTCTAGTGGATAGCGTACTAGGCTTTCACCCCGAGGATCCGGGTTCGATTCCCGGCGAGGGCTTGGCATTTTCATACGCTTATAAATCATCCCATCGTCTGCATTAGCACAAGTGTGCACACAATAGTCGGACGTTAAACACCAAAAAAAAAAAAAAAAGACTATTGAAAACAACACGCTATTGGAGACGTGTTTTGACGCCACAAAAGCGTTATTGCATTACATTTGATCTTAACCAGAAATGAAAGGATCATGTTGACGAAAACATATTGGTAAGGCAATTCCAGTTGTCAATTCATAATTAAAATGCTTATAACCCGTGTTGTACAACATGAAATAAAATACAAACCTTCCAAAATAAAGTTGACCGATGCATTATTGACGCGCCGTGGAACAGTACGAGGTGTGTTCAGAAAGTAACGAGAATTTTAATTTTTTTTTAACAAAATATTTATTTATTCTTCTACATTGATGTTGTCGCGTTCAAAATAGTCCTAATTGGAGATTATGCACTTGTGCCAGCGCTTCTTCCAATCCTCGAAACACTTCTCAAACTCGATCTTTGAGATAGCCGTTAGTTCTTTCAGTGATGCGCTTTTAATGTCATCTACAGCTGTTAAACGACGGCCCTTTAAGGTTCTCTTTATTTTTGTAAATAGCAAAAAGTCTCACGGAGCTGTGCCTGGCAAATATGGAGGCTGGGGCATCGTTACAGTACTGTTTTTGGCCAAAAATTCACGAACAAGCAATGAAGTGTGAGCTGGTGCATTATCGTAGTGCCAAAGCCATGAATTCTTTTTCCACAGATCCGGGCGTTTTTTTCGGATTGCTTCACGCAAACAAAGTTGAACTTGTAGGTAGTACTCCTTATTGACCGTTTCACCCGGTGACAGGAATTCATGATGCACTATGCCATTAATATCGAAGAACGCAGTGAGCATAACCTTCACGTTCGACCGCACTTGTCGAGCCTTTTTCGATCTTGGTGAGCCAGAATGCCTCCACTGGGATGTTGAGCCTTAGTTTCGACCCATGTTTCGTCACCCTTTATAATACGTTTCAGTAATTCTGCATCGTCATTGACTACATTTAGTAACTTCTGAGCAACTTCCATTCGTCGCTGTTTTTGTTCAAAATTCAACAATTTTGGAACGAATTTTGCTACCACGCGTTTCATACACAAAACCCTAGAAACAATGTCATGTCAACAATCGATATGCCAACATAATCAGCGACCTCTCTAATTGTGATTCGGCGATTGTTCATAACCATTTCTTTCACGTTTTCATCGGTTGTTGATGTGCTGGAGCGTCGAGGGCGTTCGTGTTCTTCAACGTCTTCACGACCTTCTTGTAAAACGCTTATACCACTCGTAAACTCTTGCTTTACTCATAGAAGACTCACCATAGGCCTTTGTTAATATTTCACACACTTTATTCCATTTTTTACGCAACATTATTTGATCCATTTCTTTTAACAATGTTAACAATCCAATCACGAACCAGTCCAAATCAAACTGCTTGTATACGTTTGGAAAAGCAGTTTGTTTCTCGTATATAGAAAAGCAGTTTTTTTTAACAGTTTGGTGTTTTCTTACCCACCTCTACATTATAGTGTATATGACCTTATAAAATTGATCTAGAGACTAGGATCATCGACATTTCAAGGATTTGGATTGGGTTTTACTATGATGGCTGATCAGATATAACATTTTCTGATGAAACATTGCTAATTAAACATAAATGAACTTTAGGAATATTATATAAACTGAATTCGATGGATGCTTTATTATTATCACAAATATCAGAAAAATCAAAGAAAATAAATCTAAGAGGCAGAATTCTCGACGTTTTCCCTACAGATTTGTTGATTTTATTTCGTATTTGCACATGCTAGAGGGGTGTTAAAAAATAAATCGTCCCACCAGCTCGCCGTGCCCAATAAATAAAAAAAATACTCACAGATTGCCCCCACTTTGCACAGGTTACAACACACTGCGCGCACAGATACAAAATTATGGATTTATTGCATCTGTGGTCGGCAGTGTTTGTTTGATTGATAAGGTTATGTTTATTAACGCCGGATGGCTTACTTTAAACCGCAACAGAAATAATTAATGTTTTACAATCCTCGTTTCCGAAATATAACTGTATTCATAATAAATCAATGACGTCATACGAGTATATGACGTCACAGAATGTAGTAACAATATTAAGGCATTAAAGATGGTGATCTTGATAAACTTGATCTTGAGATTTTGATAAAATTATCCGTTTTGAAGGGCCTGGAATTTTTTTTATATCGGTCCATTAACGTATCTGCATGTATAAATGTTTTTTGTTTTCAAAACAAATGAGGGTGTGTGGTCTGAGAACAAGGATGAAACGTTTAGTTAACTTGAGACATTATGTCACGATATTCCAGGGAAAAGTAATGACCATATATGACTGTGTTTGTGAAAATTTTTGAAGCCGAGTTAAATAAGAAAACCAACTTTCACGAATTATTTACACCAATACTCAGGTTTCACTTTAGGCACTTCCGGATTTAACTATGAAGCTAAACTAATATAACAATGTCGGGAGTCTGCCCTTAGGAAATATGTTTGATAGTTATGGCCTACTAGGCTTTCACCCCGAGGACCCGGGTTCGATTCCCGGCCAAGGCTTGGCATTTTCATACGCTATAAATCATTCCATCGTCTGCATTAGCCCAAGTGTGCATAATAGTTGAACGTTAAACACAAAAAAAAGTATGAAACAAGGTTTCTTACGCTGAGTACCAGGGTACAAGAAGATTGAGGGTATTGAGAAGGTGGATATTATCTGTGTCTGGCTGGGTCAGCGATGAAAAGGTTGATCTACAAGCAACAACAAGAACAATTAAATAACCTTATCTGGCATTCTGATAGTAAGTTTGTTTTTTTTGAAAAAAGTCTCTCTATGTAGGTTTAAGAGACATTAGGAATTCTGGGTAGAGGAAAACTTCAGAAAACCATTAGTCTCATTAGAGGACACTATGGTCTGGCGATGCATCCGTACAAGAAATGTACCACTATGAAACGGAGTGTAATTTTTTTTAAGGCGAAAAGCACATTAAGGCTATTATCGCCTCCCTAAATGTATTTTTTTCCGGTGAAAAACCGTTAAGGTTATCAGCGCCGAGTCACGATATTAATAAAATAAAATTTAGGGGTATCACGAAATAAAAATTAACAGTTAATTAAAACAATATACAATAACAATTATAAATACTATTTCTAAAACTAGTTAACAATAAAATATAACTCTAATAAATAAATAAATAAAACTAAACAACAAGGAAAACAAAGCAAACAATAACAAATTCAGATAAATAAATAGCCACAAATATACAACTTGTTACAGGGCTGTAAAGAGGCCCTGCAATATTATTTTAAGTTAAATTTTATTTAACAAATTCAGACGATGAAAGAATTTCAATGTCCGGTCAATGGCCGAGACACTATCTCCCAACGTCCCCTGCATACTATTCCCCAGACCACATACATGCCGTATATTTTGGAAACCATCACAGTCTAGCAATATTCCCTAAATGTAAGTGCGAGTGTAAAGTGTTAAAGTCGCAAGTGTAGTGTTGTAAGTGTAAATGTGTGTTAGACTCGGGTACCGCGAGGGACGTCTAAATCCTCTCAATTGTGCGATGACTTTTGGGACTCATTTTTTTCGAGATTCGAGTGAGAAACCCTTTTTTAATGAATACTTCACGAAAAGTGATTATTTTTTGACATTTTAGAAGTAACTGAACTGTGTAACGGTTGACGCATGAAAAATTTTAACAGTGCAATGTTAACAAATTATAGTAGAGACATTTTAGGTTTTATAAATCCACATATTTTAACGTTTAAGAATCTACATTGTTTAAAAAAAATCGTCGAAGTAAATGTCAATTTCACCTTAAAGATTTTATTTTTTTTCATTTATGAAGGGATAAAATCACCCATAAGACTTGGAAATCACCTTCTAAAACATCGCTCACTGCTTCCTCATTCCACTACTTCCCCTCCTGTCCCTCTCCGCTTCATCGGCAACTGACTCAGTACTCAGTATAGCTAATTGCACGTAGAAAAACAATGTTAACAATTTCAAGGAAAATACCATTGAGAATCATGGATCGTGTAAGTACAGTATATTTTACTCAATCAGGAGGGTGTTCAGCTTATGAGAGCCTGAGGACGTCCAGCTGAATGAGCATGTCAGTGAACTGCTCAAACTCATTGAGGGAACTAGTCCACTGAACTACAATCCAAAGATTCTTAGCTGTACAATAGACTTTTTATCGTAGTACCAGGTACTATAAAATATCTACCCATATAATCTACCTATATGTATATTATTATTATTAATTTGCGTATAGACCCTGTTGGATCACGCAAAGCACTCCGACTCATGTCTTGCTCCTTCTAATCCTCCACACCTCCCTCATCCTGTCCCCATGGATCCTCTTCCGCTCCTCCGTCCATTTTACCCCTGCTCTCTTTGGGATTTCATTCTCTGGGACCTTCCAACCGAGCATCTTTCTCCTGTATGCGTTCCTATCTTCAACGTCTGCTGAGTCTATTTCTGCGTCGTGTAGGTCTATTCTGACTTGTGCGATCCACGACGTTGTTGATTTGACACCTCGTATGTACTTAAGGATTCTGTTGGCAAGTCTTCGTTGGGAGTCTACTGATGTGTCCATAGAACCGAAGCCTCCTTCTTCTGATATCTGCTGCCAGATTCGATATCTCCTCTGTGGTCTTCCGGGAGTGCAACCTGTATCCATCTTCTGTTAATCTCGGGCCGAGGATCTTCCTCAAGATTTTTCGTTCTTCCTTCAAAATATCCTCCATGGTAGCTTTTGTATTGAGTTCTAGCGTCTCGCTTGCATATAATGCCTCCGGTTTTATGACTGTGTTGTAGTGTCTGATTTTTGTGTGCGTCGACATACATTTCTTATTGTAGATATCACGAGTTATACCAAGAGCTACCTATATATGTATATATATATATATATATATATATATATAGAGAGAGAGAGAGAGAGAGAGAGAGAGAGAGAGAGAGTCGGAGTGCTTTGCGTGATCCAACAGGGTCTATACGCAGATAATAATAATAATAATAATAATATATATATATATATATATATATATATATATATATATATATATCTACATCTACATCCATCGCTGGAGAAGACTTTTGACACCCATGTTTGGATTTGCCCAACCGGTGGGTAAGCGCGAGCAATTTTAGTCTGATTTTATCCAAATTTGGTACAAAAATCGACGTTTATTAATTGAACAATTTCGTTATCTAGCAAAACCCTGTTAACGGTTTATAAATGGCGGCCATTTTGATTTAAAACGAAATCATTACCTTTTATTAAAACGTTTTTGAAAAAAAATTATTTCACCTTTGTAAACTAAGTTCAAAATTGTTTAAAATAGCGTTTTATTTTAACGTGTATCATGTTTTAGGGCTGGCTGTGATGGATTTTGCGGAACGCGTGATACAACGAACAATATTCCTGTATATATTGATATGTAACCAGTATATTTTGTGCGCCGCAAGTCTCATATTAAATTAATTATTTTTTTTTTTAACGTCCGACTATTGTGCACACTTGGGCTAATGCAGACGATGGGATGATTTATAGCGTATGAAAATGCCAAGCCCTGGCCGGGAATCGAACCCGGGTCTTCGGGGTGAAAGCCCAGTACGCTATCAACTAGGCCACCGAGGCTGCTCAAAAAAATTAATTATAAATTAAATTATAAATTAATTATAATTAAAAATTACTTTGTTTCCGTTCGGACTCCAACCGGGGACATTGCGCGTGTGAGGCCGACTTAATAACCACTACACAATGGAAACTACGAAAACCTTCGACTGATTTAAGTATAAACAATGAATTTTTAATTTTATTTTGGTAGTTATATTAAAAGATCAGTTTTTCATATGAATTCATATAGATCATCTGATTTTATTGAACAGGTAGGATATAATAACTTTCAGGTTATGTTGTTAATAACTAGCTATGTTAATTTGTCGTGTTTTCGATTATCGTAACTAAAGCGAAAGGAAGGGGAAACATGATACAAGATTTTTATTTTTGGGTTAATAACAGAATTTTTAATTACGAATTAATTTAATTTTAATTTTTAATTTTAATTAACATAAATTAATATTTAAAAATTATTTAATTAGTTTCACAGACAAGAATATTTTCGTATTTTTATTGTAATTTGAAAGTTCAATGTGGTAATTTATGAAAAAATCCATTTTTTTTTTAAATCGGGAACGACCACTTTTTCGAAACGGATGAATGGTTTGACCGTGAAAGGAACTAGTCCAAGCTATTATCAAAATCGATTTTTGTGACAAGTTTGAATCAAAAAGAACCGATATGAAAACCTTTGACTACTAACACTCAGAGAGTTGTGTGTTGATATGACAACTTACATCCAGTACTAAGATATTCCAACGTCTACCAGCCCATCTATCATTGGATAAAACAAATCTGCACCCGCCATTCTACACGGTGGTCTAGTTTCCCTGCTCGTTGCTAACGCAAATGTTTTATATTTCCATGAATAATGTTCTCACATTTTGCAAACGGCAAACATCTTATAAACTTTGGAAAACAGTTTGCAGTTTCACAAAAAAACAAACGAATGACGCAAAGCATTGCAAAAGCTCACCTGCATTCAAATAGTTTTCTAAAGCAGTCCAATTCGGAAAAATGTATTATTTTCTTAAAACTTTGGTTTATCATTATACACACAAGCGCGCGTGCACACATACACACACACCCGCACACGCACGCACACAACACACACACCCGCACAAGCGCACACACACACACACACACACACACACACACATGCACACACTCAAACACAAACACAACACAAATAGAAAACACACACACACACACACACAAGCTCTCTCTCTCTCTCTCTCTCTCTCTCTCTCTCTCTCTCTCTCTCTCTCTACACACACACACGCACAAGCTCTCTCTCTCTCTCTCTTTTCTCTCTCTCTCTCTCTCTCTCTCTCTCTCTCTCTCTCTCTCTCTCTCTCTCTCTCTCTCTCAATCTAGTCATACAATGGCAATTACAGAGGAGCGAAATCGGACCCTGGAGACATGGCAGCGACAGTGGGACGAATCAACAAATGGACGATGGACATACAAACTCATAGGTAACATCCAGGGTTGCAACAGGAATCATGAAGAGGTGGATTTCTATCTAACACAGATTCTCACTGGGCACGGTTTCTTCCGAGCTTACTTGTTCCGTTTCGGGCTGGAAACAGACTCGGCTCGACCTCTCTGTCTTCCAGCAGTGGAGGAAGATGCGGATCATGTGTTTTTCCGGTGTCGGAGATTCGACGAGGAAAGGATGAGGCTGCAAACATATCTGCGAGGCAGCATTGCACCGGAAAGTCTGGTTGCGACTTCAGAGGCCAACTCAAGGGCCATTGAGGGATTCGCTGCAGTGGTCATGAAGAAGTTGAGGGCTGAGGATCGAGAAAGGAGAGCCAACGCTGTAGAAGAGTAGACGTTCAGCCAGTCCACCTTCCCATGAAGTAATGCCTGGCGGCTTTTCCGTGGGGAGGTTTACAGAAGAGGAATGCTTTTGGTGTTTTTTTTAGTGGCTAACAATATATCTTAACTTGTGTTTGAACTTAATTTGAGTCCCACACTCTGGGGTAGTGTACCCTACCCCAGGTAGTCTATAAAAGATTTTTTCCACCTTTTTTTGGCATCGCAAAAAAAAGCTCTCTCTCTCTCTCTCTCACACACACACACACACACACACACACACACACACACACACACACACACACACACACACACACACACACACACACACACACACACACACAAGCTGTCTCTCCCCCCCCTCTCTCTCTCTCTCTCTCTCTCTCTCTCTCTCTCACACACACACACACACACACACACACACACACACACACACACACACTCACTAATTCTAAAGGTCAGGATCAGTGACCTCATTTACCTATCAATTCGCTAAAAATGACTGCAACAGTTGACTGAAAATGTTAATTTCCTCCACACCATTCACCCTAGCCGAGATACAACTATGAACGCTGCAGCCAGCGTGCTTCCTTTAGGTATAGAAATTCTCTAATTACAGAGTATAATGTTCAAACAATCCCCACGTTGCATAACATTAATTCTTGTTGTTTGGCTTCTTATAAGGGTTTAACATTTGCTCCCCCAAACCACCTCGCATCGACCCCCGCGTGACGAAGTCAAGGTTTTGCGCGGTTTAATTACTTTCCCCGTCACGTCTGCTACATGGGACCGATAACTTTCCCGGCAAAAACACAGCTTTGGTAGCAAAATTGATTTCATAATTGATTGTCCACGCCGAGGGTTGGAAAGAAAATCAAACAGCACCATCTATAAATCTAATAAAACACACGCGCATTGCGTAACAAGGTTTATGTATATTTAGCGTGACTATACAACAGAGTCGTTTTGATAGGATCTTCATTGCAAACAGCTGACTTGTATAAATGTTTTAACAAGGAAAATTGTATATTATAGTAATAACTTATATTTTTCCTTTTTTTTGTAATGAAAATACTATGGGTTTTACATTACTATCGGATAACTTTTTTAGATGTCGTTCCCATTAACGAACAAATGGGAATCTCTCAATAAACAAACAAATGGGAATCTATTAATTAGCAAACAAATGGGAATCTGCTAATTAACAAACAAATGGAAATCTGTTAATAAACAAACAAATGCGAATCTATTAATTAGCAAACATTTCTGAATATGCTAATCAACAAACAATTGGGAATCTGCTAAACAACAAACAATTGGGAATCTGCTAATCAACAAACAATTGGGAATCTGTCAATCAACAAACAATTATAAATCTGCTAATCAACAAACAATTGGGAATCTGCTAATCAACAAACAATTGGGAATCTGTCAATCAACAAACAATTGTAAATCTGCTAATCAACAAACAATTGTAAATCTGCTAATCAACAAACAATTGGGAATCTGTCAATCAACAAACAATTGTACATCTGCTAATTAACAAACAAATGAAAATCTGTTTATAAACAAACAAATAGGAATCTATTGCTTAGCAAACAATTGTGAATCTGCTAATCAACAAACAATTGGGAATATGCTAATCAACAAACAATTGGGAATCGGCTAAACAACAAACAATTGGGAATCTGTTAATTAACAAACAATTGTGAATTTGATAATCAACAAACAATTTGGAATCTGTCAAACAAACAATTGTAAATCTGCTAATTAACAAGTAAATGGGCATCTGTTAATTAACAAAAATTTTCAAATCTCTTAATTAACAAGCAATTGGGAATCTGATAATTAACAAACAATTGGGAATCTGTTGATTAACAAACAATTAGGAATCTGTTATTTAACAAACAATTGGGAATGTGTTAATTAAAAAACAATTGGGAATCTGTTAATTAACAAACAATTGTGAATTTGATAATCAACAAACAATTTGGAATCTGTCAAACAAACAATTTTAAATCTGCTAATTAACAATTAAATGGAAATCTGTTAATTAACAAACAATTGGGAATCTGTTATTTAACAAACAATTGGGAATCTGTTAATTAAAAAACAATTGGGAATCTGTTATTTAACAAACAATTGGAAATCTGTTAACTAAAAAACAATTTGGAATCTGTTATTTAACAAACAATTTGGAATCTGTTAATTAACAAACAATTATGCATCTGCTAATCAACAATCAATTAGGAATCTGTTAATCAACTAAAAATTTGAATTCTGCGAATTATTATGAGTTATTTTTCTAAATTTAATCATATGTAATCTTGGCAGTGTACAAAATTTAAAATTAAAAAAATGTTAGATCAACAAAACGTTAAAACATCTGACAGTCGTATTTGTTTGCAATTTAATTTTAACTACCAAACACGTATTACCTATCTTCATTAGATTATCAAATAACACCTGTAAATTCCATTTTTTGAAGGACGGACAGTACGAAATATAAATATTGTAAATTTGGTGTTTTCATAATGTCTTGGCACCAATAGTTTCACACTAATCTGTCATACATCCAGCAATGAATACGAGAAAGTCAATGACGATCTGACAGTCGCGCTGACATTATACACAACAAACAGTCCAAAGTACCGGTGACATTTCTGCCAGATATTTGTCACGCCTGTCAATATCACCGACATTAAGCTGTCATATCAGGATGATTCATTGTTATTGTGATACTGTACAATAGTACTGTTTTTAAATGTTACGCATTATTGCCAACCGGGAACTGGTTAACAAAATAAATCCCTGCGTAATAGAAAAACTTTTTGTGACAGCAGTTTCGAAATGCAATGGCGACGTTTTAACGCAAAACGCCCGTACATTATGCGTTACCGCTTACAAAATGGATACCGAGATAAAATATAACAGCTGATTTTCGACAATTGTCGATTCTACAGATAATGTAGTGTTGAATGAGGTTTAGTTTATTACTACCGTGTCGCAGTGTTCATTTACTACACATTGTGTGCTTAATTACTGGCAAATTTACATTAATGAATAATTGGCACTGCCGTCATGATAAGTGGATAGTAAAGTAAAATGCACATCGATTAAACACTTTTAAAACAAATTTCACGGAAACGTTAAAAATGTCATATTTATGTTATGTGGTAGCATTAGTGAATTTCCTTTAGAAATAAACTATTAGTTCCGCCATCGTAGTAAGACTCAGATCCGGAACCATGAAATAAGCACTGACCATAACTTCAGACATTTTTACATTCTAGCGTTTGCAAATTTGGCCAATTTGATTCAAATTTACAGCATAAATTAATTTCACGGCCATTTTAAAAATTTAAAAAATCATTAATTTTTGAAGTGACTACTTCTTATGGCGGGGTATAGATGTATGTTTTGCAAGGAAAAAAAATTCAGTTTGCCTTCACGCTCTTATATATATTTCTGTTTTAAAATGTATTTTTGAAGTGAAAACTTGTATGTTCGCGCCATTATATTACTTACCCAGTCCAACTTAATTATTTAGTTTTGTGTCAAGTGTGTAACAGTGACGTTTTTTACGTTTATTATATATTGGTAGTGTAACGCAGTTCACCTGCTTACAGAGTCTAAGATGCTTTAAATCTCTTTAAGCGCACCTTCGACCCAGATACACTCTTTGGAGTGGGTTCTATTATATTAGAGCTGCAGTTTGTGTTTTAAATTTTCTTTATTTATTTAATTTACTATAAACATAAATCTTTGTATTGTTTTTTTTTCTATTTCGTCACTGAACACTTTTTGTTATAACACTTTCTTCTATTTCGTTCGCTGAACACTGTTACCGCTGAACCCGGAAACTGCTGACTGTCGGGCGATCTGCGCTGAACTTCTCGAGCGGAAGAGTAACTCACACCACACGTCGTTGCTTAACTCTTGACCCTGAACTCGCATAGACCTGGTCGGCTCAACTTGCTGTTCTTCGGAACCGGAAGTCGACAGTCTGATGTGGCGTTACGGCATGGAGATAGGAGAGGAACTGAATAGGTTATCGGTTCAACACGCCGGTATAACTCCAAGGAAGGAATGACTATCGACTCAGCACGCCGGTATAGTCCACGGATGTGCAGTCGGCTCAACACGCCGGTACCGCACTAGGATGGGTCGGTAGGTGGGTAGAGTTCGGGCTGGAGGAGGTTATCGGTTCAGCACGCCGGTATAACCCCAAGGAAGGAATGACTATCGGCTCAGCACGCCGGTATAGTCCACGGATGTGCAGTCGGCTCAACACGCCGGTACCGCACTAGGATGGGTCGGCAGGTGGGTAGAGTTCGGGTCGGAGGAGGCTATCGGCTCAGCACGCCGGTATAACCCCAAGGAAGGAATGACTATCGGCTCAGCACGCCGGTATAGTCCACGGATGTGCAGTCGGCTCAACACGCCGGTACCGCACTAGGATAGGTCGGTAGGTGGGTAGAGTTCGGGTCGGAGGAGGCTATCGGCTCAGCACGCCGGTATAACCCCAAGGAAGGAATGACTATCGGCTCAGCACGCCGGTATAGTCCACGGATGTGCAGTCGGCTCAACACGCCGGTACCGCACTAGGATAGGTCGGTAGGTGGGTAGAGTTCGGGTCGGAGGAGGCTATCGGCTCAGCACGCCGGTATAACCCCAAGGAAGGAATGACTATCGGCTCAGCACGCCGGTATAGTCCACGGATGTGCAGTCGGCTCAACACGCCGGTACCGCACTAGGATAGGTCGGTAGGTGGGTAGAGTTCGGGTCGGAGGAGGCTATCGGCTCAGCACGCCGGTATAACCCCAAGGAAGGAATGCCTATCGGCTCAGCACGCCGGTATAGTCCACGGATGTGCAGTCGGCTCAACACGCCGGTACCGCACTAGGATAGGTCGGTAGGTGGGTAGAGTTCGGGTCGGAGGAGGCTATCGGCTCAGCACGCCGGTATAACCCCAAGGAAGGAATGACTATCGGCTCAGCACGCCGGTATAGTCCACGGATGTGCAGTCGGCTCAACACGCCGGTACCGCACTAGGATAGGTCGGTAGGTGGGTAGAGTTCGGGTCGGAGGAGGCTATCGGCTCAGCACGCCGGTATAACCCCAAGGAAGGAATGACTATCGGCTCAGCACGCCGGTATAGTCCACGGATGTGCAGTCGGCTCAACACGCCGGTACCGCACTAGGATAGGTCGGTAGGTGGGTAGAGTTCGGGTCGGAGGAGGCTATCGGCTCAGCACGCCGGTATAACCCCAAGGAAGGAATGACTATCGGCTCAGCACGCCGGTATAGTCCACGGATGTGCAGTCGGCTCAACACGCCGGTACCGCACTAGGATAGGTCGGTAGGTGGGTAGAGTTCGGGTCGGAGGAGGCTATCGGCTCAGCACGCCGGTATAACCCCAAGGAAGGAATGACTATCGGCTCAGCACGCCGGTATAACCCCAAGGAAGGAATGACTATCGGCTCAGCACGCCGGTATAGTCCACGGATGTGCAGTCGGCTCAACACGCCGGTACCGCACTAGGATGGGTCGGCAGGTGGGTAGAGTTCGGGTCGGAGGAGGCTATCGGCTCAGCACGCCGGTATAACCCCAAGGAAGGAATGACTATCGGCTCAGCACGCCGGTATAGTCCACGGATGTGCAGTCGGCTCAACACGCCGGTACCGCACTAGGATGGGTCGGCAGGTGGGTAGAGTTCGGGTCGGAGGAGGCTATCGGCTCAGCACGCCGGTATAACCCCAAGGAAGGAATGACTATCGGCTCAGCACGCCGGTATAGTCCACGGATGTGCAGTCGGCTCAACACGCCGGTACCGCACTAGGATGGGTCGGCAGGTGGGTAGAGTTCGGGTCGGAGGAGGCTATCGGCTCAGCACGCCGGTATAACCCCAAGGAAGGAATGACTATCGGCTCAGCACGCCGGTATAGTCCACGGATGTGCAGTCGGCTCAACACGCCGGTACCGCACTAGGATAGGTCGGTAGGTGGGTAGAGTTCGGGTCGGAGGAGGCTATCGGCTCAGCACGCCGGTATAGTCCACGGATGTGCAGTCGGCTCAACACGCCGGTACCGCACTAGGATGGGTCGGCAGGTGGGTAGAGTTCGGGTCGGAGGAGGCTATCGGCTCAGCACGCCGGTATAACCCCAAGGAAGGAATGACTATCGGCTCAGCACGCCGGTATAGTCCACGGATGTGCAGTCGGCTCAACACGCCGGTACCGCACTAGGATAGGTCGGTAGGTGGGTAGAGTTCGGGTCGGAGGAGGCTATCGGCTCAGCACGCCGGTATAACCCCAAGGAAGGAATGACTATCGGCTCAGCACGCCGGTATAGTCCACGGATGTGCAGTCGGCTCAACACGCCGGTACCGCACTAGGATAGGTCGGTAGGTGGGTAGAGTTCGGGTCGGAGGAGGCTATCGGCTCAGCACGCCGGTATAACCCCAAGGAAGGAATGACTATCGGCTCAGCACGCCGGTATAGTCCACGGATGTGCAGTCGGCTCAACACGCCGGTACCGCACTAGGATGGGTAGGTAGGGAGGGTTTGGGCTGGAGGAGCCCAACTGCCTTCTGGAGCGCTGTGCAGCTGCTTATATACCCTGGTTCTGCTGGTGGGGTATTGCGGCTGATAGTGGGGTAAGATGTTATCTTGTTTGTTTAGGACATATCTGTACATTAGAGATTATCAAGTTTGTTCACTTAGCTTATCTCAACTTAATTAAATTAGGATTTAAATCACTTCATTACATCCCCTCCTTTCTTCGGGGAATAAAGAAAACCATGAAAAGAAAAGAGTCTTTCTAACTAAAAATATCCTTTTTTATAAAAGTAAATTCTTGCACTAAGCACTTTTTACAAAACATTACGGTTATTATTCTGCTGCCTGCCAGAATCGGGTCACTTTCCGTCTTGTCGTAGTCTATATTTTCGTCTTGGTTTCTTCCGAACTACTGCTATATCCTGAACCTGGTTTGTGTATGTTGTCTCTTCATTATTGTCTCGTAAGTCTTTGTCGGTCTGGATTTCCAAAATCTCCTCTTTCCGGTGCTGTTGCCTGTCTTGCTGTTGATCGCATCTGGAAGGTGATTCTAGTAGTAGACTTTCTTGTGATAGTGTCAATTCTTCTGGTGTTGATACTGTAGAAAGTAATGCTATGGAGTGCGCTGGAGAAGGTGGTTGATCCAACTGGACTGTTGGCTTCCATATTTCTCCAGAAGCTGAAATTTTTGTTGTCACCAGTAATGAAGAGGTCTTATCTCGGCCTCTTTGTTTCTTTGTAGGTGTTTTTACTTCTGGCTTTCCTGGCCTAAGTGGGTCATGATTGATTATTTTCCCTGCTGGACGCTGTTGGTCAAACTTAAACTTTTGACATGTTTTACAACGGCGAACGAATCTTGCTGTATCTCTAAACATTCCTGGCCAATAATAATATCTGGCGATTCGGTCATAAGTTTTATTATCCCCATATGACCGGCTGTCGGGATGCTGTGATTTTCTATCATAACATCATATCTTTGTACTTTTGGTACGCACATTTTCCAAGCAGAAGTTGTGTTTTCATTGTTATGTCCCACGTTATTCCACACGTGTTTCATTAGTTTATCCTCCACAATTCTGAAATTTTCGTATTTGCTCGGATCTGTCTTTACTTTTATCCACATTTTGTCGTACCAGCCCCTTCTTCCATTTGTTTAATCCCGGCTATTGTTTCCGAGTCTTGACTCACTGGATTTCTTGAATAATATATTGGTACTGATGCGGGTTTTAGCTTTAATTTATGTTCTACTATACTCGTAGCGTTCCTAAAACCGGAAAACTTTGGTATTTCTTCCTCGGGAAATCGCTGTATTTTGCATTCTTCTGATGCTGTTAGTGGTTTTATAGTTGGAAGAGCACTCTTCGTCACTGGTTGTCTGCTACTGCATTTATTTTCACTGACTGTCTTCTTTAAGTTGGTCCATGTAACCGTTTTTGTATTAAAATGGACTGTAATTCCCCATTTTGTCATCATATCAATTCCAAGAACTATTTCTGAGCTAAGTCCAGGTAGTACCAATGCGGTTATTGTTTTCTGATTTCCATCAATTACACACGGTAATTCATATTCTTTAGTTATAGGCACTATTGATCCATCCGCTAATTGAGCTACTTGCTGCACCGTTTTCGTTTTCATTTGGTTTTGTTGCAGTTTGTTGCTGGCTTGTTGGCTAATGTAGGTCTTACAAGCTCCGGAATCCAATAATGCCTTGAATGTGTGATTGTGTATCTTGATGTGAAGAAACATTCTATTCTCTTCATCAATGTAATTTTCTGTCTTCTGAAACTTTAATTTTGGGGACCTTTCCTGAGTCGAACTTCGATCGTCCCATTTTCTCGACGTCCTTCGGTAGTTTTCCGCTTGTAAGCATTTACATGTCATGGTCTTTCCGTCCATCCTGCAGAATCTGCATCTGTCCTTCTTTGGTTGTGAACAGCTACTTGCAAAATGGCCAAACTCATAACAATTCCAACACTGAATCCGTTCACTTTCTGTGTTATACTTCTTACATGCTTGTCTGTTGGCAATTTTCGAGTCGCGATCATGATACTGTTTCTGCTGGCTTGTAAAAGATGATAAGACCTTAACTGGAAGTTTCCTTTGACTTACTGGCTGGTATGATACCTCAGGAAAATAAGACTGAGCAGCGTTTTTAGGAGGTTTGTAGGAATCCATAGTTTGCTTGATGTTTTCATACTCACTTGCTGCCTGTCTCAATTCTGCCAAACTGCTTATGTTGCTACGGAGTCCATATAACTTATATTCTGGCAGCATGTTCCGATAAATTCGTTGGTATTCTTGTTGTTGACTGTAACCTCCATGTCGCCGTATTAAAGTCTGTATAGCCACTACGTAGTCTTTAAACAATTCCTTCTCACCCTGCGTTCGGTTTTGGATTTCAAGGTCCAAATTTTCTCTATACTGATACGGTAGGTATTGAAATTCAAAATCTCTCATAAACTGTTTCCATGAAGTCCACCAGTTTTTGTATTTCGGTACCATAAAAGAGCCTTCCCCTTCAATAACTCTGGTAATGATTGCAGAAGTTGCTCTTCATTCACATTGTATGCGGTCTTCAACTCCGATAATCTTTCCAAAAACAGGATCACGTCTTTTCCTCCATCATAATGTAGGTTCCATTTTCTGACCAAAGAACAAATAGACCCGTTGTCGGCTATTCCTGATGAGAGATAAGATACTTGTTTTGTCACCAACTGTTCTTCTGCGGTTTCTGTCTGATTCATTATGTCTTCTTTGAAACCACCTCTTAGGAAGCAAACCAGTCTTCTTCGGTAATCCTTCACACTACCTTCGGTTTTTAACTTAAATTTCCTGAGTTCTTCTGTTAATTCTGCCTTGTTTAGTTTATAAACCCATCCAACACGTATGTCTGTACTTGTAGGGTCTTCCTCAGTTCCATCTTCATTTATAGGCGGAGGTAGTCCTGACTCCACGTCGTCCAACTTTTTCGAACTAGCCATCCTGTAGAACTGTGTGGCCAGTCTTCACTCTCAATCTATAAGGGTTTTTTTTTCTGCTTTTCTTGTTCCTTATCTTCTGTTTTGTATACGGTTTTCCACTGATTTCCAGATAACTGTTCTCTGATAACCGTCCCAGTTCGGGCGCCAATTTCTACTGTAACGCAGTTCACCTGCTTACAGAGTCTAAGATGCTTTAAATCTCTTTAAGCGCACCTTCGACCCAGATACACTCTTTGGAGTGGGTTCTATTATATTAGAGCTGCAGTTTGTGTTTTAAATTTTCTTTATTTATTTAATTTACTATAAACATAAATCTTTGTATTGTTTTTTTTTCTATTTCGTCACTGAACACTTTTTGTTATAACACTTTCTTCTATTTCGTTCGCTGAACACTGTTACCGCTGAACCCGGAAACTGCTGACTGTCGGGCGATCTGCGCTGAACTTCTCGAGCGGAAGAGTAACTCACACCACACGTCGTTGCTTAACTCTTGACCCTGAACTCGCATAGACCTGGTCGGCTCAACTTGCTGTTCTTCGGAACCGGAAGTCGACAGTCTGATGTGGCGTTACGGCATGGAGATAGGAGAGGAACTGAATAGGTTATCGGTTCAACACGCCGGTATAACTCCAAGGAAGGAATGACTATCGACTCAGCACGCCGGTATAGTCCACGGATGTGCAGTCGGCTCAACACGCCGGTACCGCACTAGGATGGGTCGGTAGGTGGGTAGAGTTCGGGCTGGAGGAGGTTATCGGTTCAGCACGCCGGTATAACCCCAAGGAAGGAATGACTATCGGCTCAGCACGCCGGTATAGTCCACGGATGTGCAGTCGGCTCAACACGCCGGTACCGCACTAGGATGGGTCGGCAGGTGGGTAGAGTTCGGGTCGGAGGAGGCTATCGGCTCAGCACGCCGGTATAACCCCAAGGAAGGAATGACTATCGGCTCAGCACGCCGGTATAGTCCACGGATGTGCAGTCGGCTCAACACGCCGGTACCGCACTAGGATAGGTCGGTAGGTGGGTAGAGTTCGGGTCGGAGGAGGCTATCGGCTCAGCACGCCGGTATAACCCCAAGGAAGGAATGACTATCGGCTCAGCACGCCGGTATAGTCCACGGATGTGCAGTCGGCTCAACACGCCGGTACCGCACTAGGATAGGTCGGTAGGTGGGTAGAGTTCGGGTCGGAGGAGGCTATCGGCTCAGCACGCCGGTATAACCCCAAGGAAGGAATGACTATCGGCTCAGCACGCCGGTATAGTCCACGGATGTGCAGTCGGCTCAACACGCCGGTACCGCACTAGGATAGGTCGGTAGGTGGGTAGAGTTCGGGTCGGAGGAGGCTATCGGCTCAGCACGCCGGTATAACCCCAAGGAAGGAATGACTATCGGCTCAGCACGCCGGTATAGTCCACGGATGTGCAGTCGGCTCAACACGCCGGTACCGCACTAGGATAGGTCGGTAGGTGGGTAGAGTTCGGGTCGGAGGAGGCTATCGGCTCAGCACGCCGGTATAACCCCAAGGAAGGAATGACTATCGGCTCAGCACGCCGGTATAGTCCACGGATGTGCAGTCGGCTCAACACGCCGGTACCGCACTAGGATAGGTCGGTAGGTGGGTAGAGTTCGGGTCGGAGGAGGCTATCGGCTCAGCACGCCGGTATAACCCCAAGGAAGGAATGACTATCGGCTCAGCACGCCGGTATAGTCCACGGATGTGCAGTCGGCTCAACACGCCGGTACCGCACTAGGATGGGTCGGCAGGTGGGTAGAGTTCGGGTCGGAGGAGGCTATCGGCTCAGCACGCCGGTATAACCCCAAGGAAGGAATGACTATCGGCTCAGCACGCCGGTATAGTCCACGGATGTGCAGTCGGCTCAACACGCCGGTACCGCACTAGGATGGGTCGGCAGGTGGGTAGAGTTCGGGTCGGAGGAGGCTATCGGCTCAGCACGCCGGTATAACCCCAAGGAAGGAATGACTATCGGCTCAGCACGCCGGTATAGTCCACGGATGTGCAGTCGGCTCAACACGCCGGTACCGCACTAGGATGGGTCGGCAGGTGGGTAGAGTTCGGGTCGGAGGAGGCTATCGGCTCAGCACGCCGGTATAACCCCAAGGAAGGAATGACTATCGGCTCAGCACGCCGGTATAGTCCACGGATGTGCAGTCGGCTCAACACGCCGGTACCGCACTAGGATGGGTCGGCAGGTGGGTAGAGTTCGGGTCGGAGGAGGCTATCGGCTCAGCACGCCGGTATAACCCCAAGGAAGGAATGACTATCGGCTCAGCACGCCGGTATAGTCCACGGATGTGCAGTCGGCTCAACACGCCGGTACCGCACTAGGATGGGTCGGCAGGTGGGTAGAGTTCGGGTCGGAGGAGGCTATCGGCTCAGCACGCCGGTATAACCCCAAGGAAGGAATGACTATCGGCTCAGCACGCCGGTATAGTCCACGGATGTGCAGTCGGCTCAACACGCCGGTACCGCACTAGGATAGGTCGGTAGGTGGGTAGAGTTCGGGTCGGAGGAGGCTATCGGCTCAGCACGCCGGTATAACCCACAAGGTAGGTGGGTAGAGTTCGGGTCGGAAGGAATGACTATCGGCTCAGCACGCCGGTATAGTCCACGGATGTGCAGTCGGCTCAACACGCCGGTACCGCACTAGGATAGGTCGGTAGGTGGGTAGAGTTCGGGTCGGAGGAGGCTATCGGCTCAGCACGCCGGTATAACCCCAAGGAAGGAATGACTATCGGCTCAGCACGCCGGTATAGTCCACGGATGTGCAGTCGGCTCAACACGCCGGTACCGCACTAGGATGGGTAGGTAGGGAGGGTTTGGGCTGGAGGAGCCCAACTGCCTTCTGGAGCGCTGTGCAGCTGCTTATATACCCTGGTTCTGCTGGTGGGGTATTGCGGCTGATAGTGGGGTAAGATGTTATCTTGTTTGTTTAGGACATATCTGTACATTAGAGATTATCAAGTTTGTTCACTTAGCTTATCTCAACTTAATTAAATTAGGATTTAAATCACTTCATTACAGTAGGTGTGAATAATAAATATTTAAATTATTTTAAACGCCATTATACTACTTACCCAGTCAAACTTTATTTAGTATTTAGTTTTATGACAAGTGTTAACTGTGTAACAGTGACGTTTTATACGTTATTATATATTGGTAGGTGTGAATAATAATTATTTAAATGCCATTATACTACTTACCCAGTGCAACTGAATTATTTAGTATTCAGTTTTGTGATATGTGTTAACTGTAGGCTAGGCTACAACAGTGACGTTTTAATAATATTTTATACTTCTTAATATAATATTTTAAATTTGAAAGTTTATGTGTGTGTTTTTGTTTGTTATTCAATCACACATTAACTACTGGACCGATTGAGATGAAATTTAAAATGAACACGGTTTAGGTACCTGAGATGGACATAGATGTATTCCCGTTTTAAAAATCTGAATCCCTGTTATTATTTATTATAAAATTATTGTTTCTAAGCTTACATTTGCAATGATTTTAATTGAAACAATCTTATAATTCCAAACGACCTGCCTTTCCGAATTAAAATATTGCAGATTCCATTGAAGTTGGCATTTACAATGACAATTAATAAGTCACAGGGTCAGATATTAAGAGTAGCAGGAATACATTTGGGACTCCGTGTTTCTCCCGTGGTCAGTTATAGCCTATTCTAGTGTCGAGTAGCAAAAATCTGTCTTGGCAAAAAACCATAAAATCATATAATATTGTATTTAGAAATATTAAACTGAAATGAACGTACTCATGGTTTTGAAAATCGACTATAAATTTTATTTTGTGGTGTAAAATATATAGCCATAACCCGTGATAAGAAGTAGTCACTTCTGTCGGCAGTCATGCCACTGCCAAGTTTTTTTTCTAACACTCTTTGGATTATATAATTTCAGTACCGCAATCAGCGGTAAAATGTGCATAAATTAGCATTCAAAAATTTTAAATATATTTGTAAAAAAGACAGATTTACATACAAATTTTTAATGTAATTTGGAAATTTAAAATTCTAATTTATGCATATTTTAACGCTGATAATTATGCTGAAATACAATTTTCAAAATAATGTAATTTTAAGGAAAATTTTATTTTTTTGGAAAATCGCTTCTATCACGTCAGCAAAACAACTGCGTGACTCGATTAATATATATCTTCTACTGATCTAAAATTAGTTTTGCAATTCGTACAATAAGCGTTTTTGTTATATTTTTTACAAAACCAAAATTAACACCAATGAAAGAGCAAAATAACCATATATTTCACTACCGTATCTTTACATCGATAACCAAGAATTATTTGAATTTGATTGTAAAATACGACGCTGATTTGTCAGGCGTTATATAGAAGATACCGTATGTGGAGTGAATACGTACTCCACAACCTATAAATATTTCAACGCGTATTGTTTAGTGCTCGTAAATAATAAAGTGTAATAAAACTTCAGCGCCATCTCTATTCTGACGAATATGTTATTTATGAACGGGGTAGAGTCATTGTTGTATTGGATTTTTGTTCGTTAAATACAGTAAGTTGTACATAGTCCTACACTAAAATGACCAACTTCTATTTTTTTTTTTTTTTTTTGCTGATACACGTTAAATGACAGTTAAACTACAGCACGTGTTCATTTTAAAAAATATATTGAATTTGTAATCAATTTTTGGCATTAGTTTGGACATGTTAATTATACAACAATTAGTTGTTGTTTTCCAATGGCTCACGCAATCTTTGATCTTGCTTCCCAGTAGAGGCCAGGGAAGTCTCTTCTTCTTTGCTTCTCTTCATCTAATTTTCTGCATACCAGGAGATAGTCCTTATTCATGATGGTGTCTGGGCATTCACACAGTGTGAAGTTGTCATAGTTTAACATCTTAATTTTCTTCAGGTGTTCATTCAGACAGTCGTGTCCAGTTGTCAACCGAAAGACCGCGACAGATGTCCTCCTCTGGAGATCCTTGACCTTCCCATGCAAGTCGAATACATTCTCATAAGGCTTGTTCTTTATGTCTTCCTTGACTTTGTTTGTAAATTCAAGATAAGATGTTCGCTTCAGTGCACTAATCCTAGCCTCCAGTGTGAGCATTCTTTTTGGTTTCTGCACTATAAGGGTTCCTTGTTTGGCCAGCTTGTCTGCCCGCTCATTCCCTTGTATGCCTACATGTGACGGGATCCACTGCAGTACCAATTCCTTGGTAATGTGTTTAACTATTTTGTATTTCTTCTGGATTGATTCTATCATAGAGCCTGCAGATGTGTTGTCAGCAATTGCTTGTAATGCCGATTTAGAGTCAACTAATATCACTATGTTATTATTCAACCATGGCCTCGTTATTATTTGCCTCAATGCCTCAATGCTGTATACAATATACAGCAACATTGTATAGTCGAAACCGGAAATAGGTAGGAGAAGATGAAAAATATTTCTTTAATTAAATTACTTCCTTAAAGATTAACCAAACTTACACATACTTATTTTAAACAGTCTATCCACAAAAATCCCGTTTAAAAACTAATGCAAAATCATCAAATTGTGTTGCAATCTTGATCGTTTAATATCAAATATTTTATAAGTCATCAGTGCACCAAATTCTAAATAGAAGATATTTTCTGTTCAAAGTAAATGAACAAAAACAAGACTGATTTGTTTGTTTTTGTTTTTTCGACTTATCCTGAAACTTAAATTTTGTTTCATTTCCAATTTGGTAAACTTAATTGAGTTATATGACCTTTGTTGATTAAAATCAAAAAACCAATTTTTCGATTTTAGAGGATAACTCCTGAATGACATTTTTTGGAGAATATCATTTTTTGTACTTCAGATTCTGCATTTGTACCTACATTTGATCGAAAACTTCGAACTTTGTTTTAATAAAATACGGTCTTGGTAAAATAATACCAAAAATTGGCTTAAATTCTATTTTATCCGAGAGAAGAGGAGGAGGGAAGGAGAGACGAGACTGATAGACATCCTAGTAAAATATGTTTTTTTGATTTTGGGGCCTGAAAACAGATCCTTTAAACAGTTAAGGTAGTTTGGTTTCACTATCACTATACCTTCTTCATACTCTTTACAATTACAGAATTTCTTTCTTTTCAACTAGATTTCCAAGAAACTCTAGTGTCTCTTGGACACTAGACTGATAATGTACAATATCAGTACATTTCTTTTTATGACACTACAATGTCTTTTAATGACACTACAATGACTTTTCATGACACTGTAATGTCTTTTCATGAAACTATAATGTCTTTTAATGAAACTACAATGTTTCTTCATGAAACTAAAATGTCTTTTCATGAAATTACAGTATTTCTTCAGGAAACTACAATTTCTTTTCATGAAACAACAATGTTTCTTTATGAAACTAAAATGTCTTTTCATGAAACTATAATGTCTTTTCATGAAACTACGATGTCTTTTCATGAAACTACAATGTCTTTTCACGAAACTACAATATCTCTTCATGAAACTACAATTTCTATTCATAAAACTACAATGTCTTTTCATGAAACTAAAATGTCTTTTCATGAAACTACAATGTCTTTTCATGAAACTACAATGTCTTTTCACGAAACTACAATAACTTTTCATGAAACTACCATTTCTTTTCATGAAACTACAATGTCTTTTCACGAAACTACAATGTTTCAACATGAAACTAAAATGTCTTTTCATGAAATTACAATGTCTTTTCACGAAACTTCAATATCTTTTCATGAAACTACAATTTCTTTTCGTGAAACTACAATGTCTTATCATGAAACTACAATGTTTCTTCATGAAACTGAAATGTCTTTTCATGAAACTATAATGTCTTTTCATGAAACTACAATGGCTTTTCACGAAACTACAATATATTTTTTCATGAAACTACAATGTCTTTTCATGAAACTACAATTTTTTTCATTACAAACTAATGACTTCAAAATTGAAAAACATTGAATCTGTACATCATGCATACATGAATCATACATTAGAGATTCATACATACATACATACATACATGCATTCACACAAACACACACACACACACACACACACACACACACACACACACACACAAATACATATATATATATACGTACGTATATATATATATATATATATATATATATATATATATTTATATATATATAATCTAAACTAAATACTCGTACAATATAATATAAACGTCAAAACTGGTGCGCATTTCAAGGTCTCTGATCTGGTTCTTACAACAATGGCCACTCCACTCTACTAGATCATTTTCAAATGGAAATTCACTAATGGTAATGAAAAAGTTTACTCTTGACATTAAAATTCCTCTTTTAATTCCGTTAATGTTGCCGTAACTGGAATAGAGCCTATAGGTTATACAGACATTGATCGTTTAAACAATCACAACACAAAAAAACATGAAGAATTACAGAAAATTGCTAGAGACCGTTGTTCTTACTGTGCCCTTATGCAAATAAAACCGATTCATTGTACGGCAAGTTTCCGCATCACTAAGTACACTTTACCTTGGCGAAAAAATTAAATGGAATGAAATTACTGTTTTACTTTTGTGAAACCAGGCGTAATGGCAGCTGAAAACATTCTGCATCCGAAACTACGTCATTTATGGCGCTGCGTCCAAACAATACGGAATTTTATTTTTCAAATCTTTCGCAGAACATTTTAAAATATAATACTGAAAAACTTTGGAACTTTAGTCCTTCAAAACGGCTGCAAAATATTGTCCTTAACATGAAAACCAAACTAACGTGCCACGAAGTGATGGAAAACGTAGACAATCTGCAGCGAATACATTATAAGGATTTCTGGTCTCATTAGCGGATTTCTAGAAAAAAATCTGATAACATGTAATTGTGTGTGCGCGCGGGCGCGTGTGTGTGTGTGTATGTGTGTGTCTGTGTCTGTGTCTGTGTCTGTCTGTCTTCTGTGTGTGTATGTATGTGCGTGTATGTGTGTCTGTGTGTGTGTGTGTGTGTGTGTGTTGTGTGTGTGTGTGTGTGTGTGTGTGTGTGTGTGTGTGTGTGTGTGTGTGTGTGTGTGTGTGTGTGTGTGTGTGTGTGTGTGTGTGTGTGTGTGTGTGTGTGTGTGTGTGTGTGTGTGTGCATGTATGAATGTATTTGTGAGTGTATGTGTGTGTGTATGTATGTATGTATGTATGTATGTATGTATGTATGTATGTGTGTGTGTGTGTGTGTGTGTGTGTGTATGTGTGTGTTGTGTGCATATGTGTGTGTTTTGGCACTCTCATGTTCGTAATGTGTGTCAATTTTAATTTAAACTTACCGAAAAATTAGATTTTGATAACAGCTTGGACAAGTCCGTTACCCAGTTAAATCCGTTGAAAAGTTTCAAAATGGCGGCCACTTCAAATCTTTAAAAAACGCATGTATTTTTTTCATAGACAGTCTTACTTTACGAAATTACTCAAATTTGCTTTTCGAATATTTAAAATCAATTTTAACACCAAAACAAAATCAGGGCCAATTTTCCTATTTTCGATGTAATGTGATAGTCTAAATGTTTATGTATGGAAAACCTAACGCTGATTAAGACGATGTATTCAGAATTTTAATAATAGTTGTTACACAAAACAAATACACCTTCCATCACGTCAGAAAGACAGAATTTCAAAGTCTTGTCACGAAAGTAATGTTATATCAACAAACAAGTGTTTACCATTAATTTATCATATATATTTTTAATTTCTTTTTATATTCTTCTTTTTTTCTGCTAGGATTGTTGTCACTATGTTCAGTATAACGATCTGCCTTCACTAGCTTCGTCAATTCTACTTCCGTTGACGCGTTTCGGAGAACCTCCATCTTCAAAAACTATATCTATACTCAAAACTATATCTTGAATATAGATATAGTTTTTGAAGATGGAGGTTCTCCGAAACGCGTCAACGAAAGTAGAATTGACGAAGCTAGGGAAGTCAGATCGTTATACTGAACATAGTGTATATTTCTTTAATTACTTTATTACTTTCTCTTTAGCCGGTAGCGAAATAAATGTAATTATATTTTTTCATGAAATTTGTTACGTTTAATTATGTCTCCGCAAAACATGTATCGACAAAAACAATAGGCCTACTTGATTAATTAAAAGTTTCTCGTTATTTCTTTATCAGACCGGATTATGGTCAGTTTTTTTTAGTGATTTTTAACACCGATTATGATACTGAAATCGGATTTTCTGTAAAATGGAGATAAAAATTCCCTAATTAGGATTACGGCCTATTTTCTTTAACTCATCTCGTAAAGGCTGCCGTAGTTTCGAAACTTCACTGTTTTATCCTAACTGTCTGTCGAAGTCGTCACAAACTTAACAAAACATTGAAACACTCGTCACACACTAAACACAGTTGCATCGTTTATTTCAAAAACCAATCAGTCACCAAATAAACTGCCTAGCGACATAAACTCTTTTCATTTATGATTGCTATTGTTCCCCTGAAAGTAGAGTAATACATTTTTGAAAGTTGTGTATAAAAAATACACAACTAATAATACAAAAAATACAGATAATAATCTCTATACTAAATAAAGAAAAATAATATTTTTTCCCATTTAACTGCTTTTTCCAATAAACAGCTGTCACAATTTTGAATAGTAACATTATGCTACATTTATTAAATACTTTCAAAGTAAAACAAGTAGTAAACTATTAAATGATTAAATATATTTTATAATACATAGTATTTTGTCAAAACGAACATATCCGGTTTCGGCAAACGTTATTCATCTTCATAAACACGATCTTCAGCGCATTCCGCTTATGTAGTTGCCTATACTGTCATGAAATTATTCTTCTTTCGATGACGCCAGCTAGGGACCACGTGACAATTTCAATTCTTCACACCCAGCTATTTTCTCTTCCGTTCGCTCCAATATTCCCTCATCCTTCCACTATGCAGCCTCTTTCTGTCTTCGGACCACTTCGCACCAGGTTTCTTCTGCAATCTTCCTTGGAATCCCTCCATACCATGATATTCTTCTTTTTTTTTATTTAAAGGCGAAAAGCGCATTGAAAAGCTATTATCGCCTCCCTAAATGGATTGAATGTAAAGTGTTAAAGTCGTAAGTGTAAGTGTTTGTTAGACTCGGGTACCGCGAGGGACGTCTAAATCCTTTCAATAGGTGCAGCTAGTCTGCACCAACATGCGGGGAATGAAATTCTTCATACCCAACCAGGTAGGGTTTTATGGTATTTAGGTCTTGTATCTTTTTACGTTTATTGGGAACTAAAAAAATACAAAATCACCCTTTGGGCCTGGCACAGTGAACAAAAACAGAACTTAAAAAATAAAAGAAACACTAAGAAGATGCATGATTTTAGTATTATATTTTATAACACTAAACATTAGGCCTAGATGAAGCCGCCTCGGTGGCCTAGTTGATAGCGTACTGGGCTTTCACCCCGAGGACCCGGGTTCGATTCCTGGCCAGGACTTATCATTTTGATACGATATAAATCATCCAATCGTCTGCATTAGCCCAAGTGTGCACAATAGTCGGATGTTAAAAAAAAAAAAAAAAAAAAAAAAAAATAGACCTAGATGTGCTTTCATTTTTTTTAAAGATTGATTAATCAATCATTGAAAGTAAGAAATATAGATATGAAATGCATGTACTATAAGTATATATTTGTATTAATGCTTACTTTCCCTGAGGGGTACGCCATCTCGGTGGGTAGGCCAGGAGGAGATGTACTTTCAGCAAAGTAAATGTTGGTGAGACATATGTGTCAATAAATTGATTTACTACCACTTTCCCTGGA
>CM040187.1:43447502-43450002 GCA_022606455.1 Callitettix versicolor
TAGCGAAGTGGGCAGAAGTGAATTAGGTTAGCATAATAGAGACCCGAGATACGCGTTCACTGCGAACCAATCGGAAGTGAGTATTGGTTGACGGAAGTGAATTAGGTTTCGCAGGTCATGGCGCGTTTCAGGCCCGGGAGAGAAGTACAGGAATTTTTAGTGTGGTTTTTTAGTTGTCAGTAAACGGAACTAAGTCGTGTAACTCAGTTTCTATATTGTATAGACGATGACACAGGATCAGTGCTCATTTCAAGGTCCTACCACGGTGGCCGCTCCAAGAGAAATTCCCAAATATAATAATGTATATAATGTTTTGCCTTAATTTAGTTTGTGTATACATGTACATTTAACAAACAAAACTATCTATCCTTCAAAAAAATAAATAGATTATAACGAATAAAGACGTTTTCAAAATGCGTTTTAGGTGATAACGTTGTCATGTCAAATAACCATTCCACAATCTGCTAGTTCTTGTTCCAACAGAAATTCACTACAAAAATCACACTAATTTACCGATTATACAATCCAAGACTAAGAAGTACCATGATAGCATAAAGCATTTCACTCCATAATTATTCAAATACTCAAACTGCATAGCTACGGGTAGTGCATATATTATGCATTATGTATTCAGTCCATTGCCAGCCATTACTCTAATAGCCTCCACCCAGGTGCCGAGTGCATCTACAGCTGATTGGAGATTATCTAAACACACTAATGCATTTCTAATTATGTCTCAACTAGCCAAGTGCTGTAATATGCTTCCTTACTTCGTAGATCAAAACTGTCAACTTGCATAGAAATAGTATTTTTGCAGAAGGTAGATTCGATATAATCCCAAAAATGTTCTTCCAAAAAAAAACCGGAAATAGATTTCTAAAAATCGATTTACGATATTTTCTTCAGAATTCGATTACATGGAAATGTAACTCAAATCAGTATACGAGGTGTGTTCAGAAAGTAACGAGAATTTTAAATTTTTGAACAAAACATTTATTTATTCTTATACTTTGATGTTGTCGCCTTCCAAATAGTCCCAATTGGAGATTATGCGCTTGTGCCAGCGCTTCTTCCAATCCACGAAACACTTCTCAAACTCTATCTTTAAAACAGCCTTTAGTTCTTTCAGCGATGCACTTTTAATGTCATCTACGGCTGTAAAACGACGGCCCTTTAAGGTTCTGTTTATTTTTGGAAATAGAAAAAAGTCACACGCAGTCATGTCTGGTGAATATGGAGGCAGGGGCATCGTTACAGTACTGTTTTTGGCAAAACATTCACGAACAAGCAATGAGGTGTGAGCTGGTGCAAAAGCCATCAATTGTTTTTCCACAGATCAGACCGTTTTTTCGGATTGCTTCACGCAAATGGCGTTGAATTTGTAGGTAGTACTCCTTCTTGACCGATTCACCTGGTGGCAGGAATTCATGATGCACTATGCCATTAATATCGAAGAACACAGTGAGCATAACCTTCACGTTCGACCACACTTGTCGAGCCTTTTTCGGTCTTGGCGAGCCAGAATGCCTCCACTGGGATGATTGAGCCTTAGTTTCGACGTCATATCCATAAACCCATGTTTCGTCACCTGTTATAATACGTTTCAGTAATTCTGCATCGTCGTTGACTTCATTTAGTGACTTCTGAGCAAGTTCCATTCGCGGCTGTTTTTGTTAAAAATTCAACAATTTTAGAACGAATTTTGCTACCACGCGTTTCATACACAAACATTGGAAACAATGTCATGACATGATCCAATCGATATACCAACATCATCAGCGACCTCTCTAATTGTGATTCGGAGATTGTTCATAACCATTTCTTTCACTTTTTCCAAGTTTTCGTCGGTTGCTGATGTGCTGGGGCGTCCAAGGGCGTTCGGCATCTTCAACGTCTTCCACGGCCTTCTTGGAAACGCTTATACCACTCGTAAACTCTTGTTTTACTCATAGCAGACTCACCATAGGCCTTTGTTAACATTTCACACACTTTGTTACACTTTATTCCATTTTGTACGCAAAATTTGATACAAATTCTTTGATCCATTTCTTTTAACAAACGAAAATCGCCGAGCTCATATAAACACGTCTAACCTTAGTGGCTGTCACAGACAAAGTCAACAATGAAAACAGCTGTTGACATATATGTAAGATTTGTCATTTATTTCAGTTTCAAGATGGCGGCCTCTGATTTAACGATGATGACTGTACGCAATTTTAATCAAACGCTTTGGCCAATTGTTTTAAAATTGTATTAATGTACCTTTTATGAACCAGAAAAACGTATGTGTGAGATTTTTTCCCATTCACTTCTGTTTCAAGATGGCGGCCTCTGATTTAACGATGCTGACTGTACGCAATTTTAATCAAACGCTTTGGCCGATTGTTTTAAAATTGTATTAATGTACCTTTTATGAACCAGAAAAACGTATGTGTGAGATTTTTTCCCATTCACTTCCGTTTCAAGATGGCGGCATCTGATTTAACGATGAGATCGTAGT
>CM040187.1:43455002-43460002 GCA_022606455.1 Callitettix versicolor
CAATCTTACAAATTCGTCATTTGGGCTTCATACAAAGTACCTTATTAACAAATTTCAAAACAATCGATCAAAGATGTCAGAAAAATTACGTAACAAACATAAAAATCCGATCAACTAGAGCACTTTTATACATTACTAAGATCATATACGTGTTCATTTTGCGGGGTATTCCTGTTTATTGCACTCTAAATCAACACTACTTTGCGAAATTGATAATGCCAGATAGGAATTTGGAGAAACGTTTTAACAATGTCTCTTCTAGAAACAGCTTTGTTGAACGGATATACAACGATTTTCATTGTAATTCAAATTTTCTAGCTGTGAAGAAATACTTGTAAGCTATGCATACATTGTAGGCCTACATATTCCAGGTTCCGGTGGTCTAGTGGATAGCGGTGGATAGGTTCCGGTGGTCTAGTAGGTTCCGGATACTAGGCTTTCACCCCGAGGACCCGGGTTCGATTCCCGGCGAGGGCTTGGCATTTTCATACGCTATGAATCATCCCACCGTCTGCATTAGCCAAGTGTGCACAACAGTCGGACGTTAAACACCACAAAAAAATCCAGGTTCCGAGTGTAGGCCTTACCGTGATGGCCTCCCAGTACCCACATAAGGGTTTAAGTGGTTTATCTTTATTCATCAATTTTTAAAATCGTTCTTTGTTACACAATCTTTTTGTATGAGAATGTTTACCATTTTAATTTTGTTTTTAAGTATAGTTTTTATCTTGTTACTAAGTTGTTTTACCTAAGTTCTCAAGTAATTTGTTTCATATTGGCGAATAAAAATTCTAAATTAAAAAAATCTAAATAACTTTACAGCTTCTTGCGATGGAATTCCGCTAAAACTTGCATCGGGAACTTCCGCGCTTCCCTCCCCAACAAGGACAATAATATATTAAAGCAGGACATGCTTCACCTGAAATAAGCCACTCTCTATTCACACATAAAACTGTCCTGGATCTAAGGACTGCGCAGCTGTATATAGCGGAATAACATTGGTACATGGCTCTCGTAGGACAGTCTACAGTTTTATTAGCGACAAGACAGTTTCTGCTGGCAATAACCTTCAAGTTGATGATTCAATAAAACTCGCCAAGAATCTGGACTAAAATCACACAATAAAGGCCAGGAAGTAGGATAAAACATTTATTTGTTTAATTTAGCAACGCTATGGTTCAAATGAAGCCGCGATAATTGATATTACAGCCATAACAACGGATGTAAATCTACAAGAAAATGTACAATTAATTACTTCATATTCTCTTAACCAGCTGTGGATTTGCAGTCGATTATTAAGGGCAAACTATCGATTATTACGGATAGCTGTTGTTTGATGGCGTAATGTAAGCGATTTTCAAAAAAAAAATTAATAAAAACCGCAATTTAAAAAAAAACCAAACCATGTTCACTGCCTTTATTTTCTCGCTTTAAAGGAAAATTAAAAATCGATTTGTGTAGATTTTTACGCCGATTATTATAATAAACGTGACTTTAAAAGTAATTTTTTTTTAATTACATTGGTCGACATTTTGAAACGTTTGGTTGTGTTTTGTTGGACAATAAAATTATGAGACTTGCCTAAAATTGTGTACAAGTTTTAATCGATTCTGACCAACGAGCACAAAATTTAGCAGTTTTCAAAAGAGTATTGAAAATAGTTTTGATAATTTCAAAGTTTTACAAAGGACGTTTTGTAAAATACTAAAATAGGCTATTCGCATTTTTGAAAACTCGTTTTCATTTACATCACCGAGGCACCTACAATTATTTTATTTCATTTTATATATATATATATATATATATATATATATATATATATACGCCTCGGTGACCTAGTTGATAGCAAGCGTACTGGGCTTTCACCCCGAGGATCCGGGTTCGATTCCCGGCCAGGGCTTGGCATTTTCATACGCTATAAATCATGCCATCGTCTGCATTAGCCAAGTGTGCACAATAGTCGGAAGTTAAACACCAATATATATATATGTGTGTGTGTGTGTGTGTGTGTGTGTGTGTGTGTGTGCGTGCGTGCGTGCGTGCACGTGTATGTGTCTGTTTTATTATTCTTTAAGCGGTCTAGACTTCAATGAAGTGATTTCAATATATTCTCTGACTATTTACGCAATTCTATTAATTTATCAGTAATACCTAAATACAGCTTTCCGCTGACATGATGGAAGCGAACTTTTTAAAATAATTACAAAATATTATATTTTAAACTCTTTAAGAAACTGATAGTAATAAGCGATAAAACGCGCATAAATTAGCATCTTAAATTTCCAACTTGCACTGAAAATCGCCGTCATAATCAGTTCCGTATTTTCAATGAAAATTAAAAATTTTAATTTATATAGATTTTAACGCTGATTACAATAATGAAATGAGATATTTTAAGAATTGAAATGGTCTCCATTTTGAAACGGTTGCACGTATGTTATTTTATAAAAAAACTGATCCAAGCGTTGCTTAAAATTTGTTCTTAATTATGGAATATTTATTTTATTATTACTGTTTATTCGGATAATCGTCATCATTTATATATATATATATATATATATATATATATATATATATATATATGTTTAACGTCCGATTATTGTGCACACTTGGGCAAATGCAGACGATGGGATGATTTATAGCGTATGAAAATGCCAAGCCCTGGCCGGGAATCGAACCCGGGTCCTTGAGGTGAAAGCCCAGTACGCTATCAACTAGGCTACCGAGGCGGCATTTTTTTAAGTCTATAAAGCAATACGTATATCTCAACTATCGTTCTCAAGTGCTTAACTTAATACCCAAACATGCAATCAGAACATCCTCCTAGATGCCTTAGATCAATGTTAAACTACTTTTAAAAAACCAGAAATAAAACTAAACCTTAATTCCATCAAGAAACCACAATTCATCAAAATATCGAAATGAAAACACAGCACAAGAACTGTGAAATTCTGTAGAACGCGTACGACAACAATAAATAACCGACTGATGTCTGTACATGCCAACACATAGAGGGGGAGTACCTGTTCAAGGTTATTGATCTGCCGATCCTCCCCTCAATTTCCCAGACAACAATAAATAACCGACTGATGTCTGTACATGCCAACACATAGAGGGGGAGTACCTGTTCAAGGCTATTGATCTGCCGATCCTCCCCTCAATTTCCCAGACAACAATAAATAACCGACTGTTGTCTGTACAGGCCAACACATAGAGGGGGAGTACCTGTTCAAGGCTATTGATCTGCCGATCCTCCCCTCAATTTCCCAGACAACAATAAATAACCGACTGATGTCTGTACATGCCAACACATAGATGGGGAGTACCTGTTCAAGGCTATTGATCTGCCGATCCTCCCCTCAATTTCCCAGCCTGTAATGTAGTAGTGACTTATTCTTATTTAAACGTCAGATTTTTGAATTTTGAAGTTATCTTTAATTTTAAGTTCCTTTTTAATAAACCGCAACCTTATTTCTAAACTGGATTGACTGATACACTTTGTATTTCTGTACTTGAAAACGAGAGTTCATTCATAATCTCGAAATGTCTTAATCGTTTTGTGTACACAAATGACTACAAATGTCCCAATAAATAGTAAACACAATCCAAGCTGTTACCAAAATCGATCTTGATGTCAAATTTGAATTCAATTTGGTTTTGTCATAATTGCCGTTCTAATAACATAATTTTGAATAAAAATCCGCTTAAAAATCAATAAAATACGTCAACCAACACGAAGTCCAAGATAAAATGTAAGCTGAAGATATTTATGAAGTTTTCTGAGGTTTAGCCTACCTGCCTGGAATTCTAGTTCTCTGACTAACCAGAAAAGCTCTGTACAAAACGGCAGGCTGGTTTATTAGGTATGAAAGATTATCGTGTTTAAAAATCTACAATTGATTTCTATTGACAAACATAAATACGAAAATAATAAAATATCGGTCAAAACATCACAAACACCGCTCGGGCGCAGAGAAATTCTTTGCGCTTGATTTCACAAGAGTATTTCATTTCGGTATTTCGCGAAGTCAAAGTTTGCTTAGTGGCTTGGAAGCTGACTCAACAAAAGAAGAAACTTTGCGAAATGAATCAAGTACGGCGGCCAGTGTACTTTGACATAACTTTCACAATCACAGTATTTATTTCTTGTTTTCTCGTCTTTCAACTTTTACATTATACGCTGTAAAGTTGCGCCTGCAGTGTATGCTTCCCGGTGATCTCAGAAAAATTTTCAAGTGCGCCTGTAATTATCAGACCTACTTCCCGCACAGCAAACTGTTTTTTTTTAAAGATTTTTAAGTTTTAAGGCTAATAGTTTTTTGCAGTAGCCCTACAAGGCATCACAAAATAATAACCTATCTTAGAGTCCGTAGTTTAAACCAAGGACGCTTATAAATTCAATATCACGTCCGTCTGTCGGGTCGTGTGGGGTAGTGTCACTAGTGTGTGTGTGTGTGTGTGTGTGTGTGTGTGTGTGTGTGTGTGTGTGTGTGTGTGTGTGTGTGTGTGTGTGTGTGTGTGTGTGTGTGTGTGTGTGTGTGTGTGTGTGTGTGTGTGTGTGTGTGTGTGTGTGTGTGTGTGTGTGTGTGTGTGTGTGTGTGTGTGTGTGTGTGTGTGTTAAAGCACCAATCTGCCGAAGTAGAACTGACGAGGTTTAGTTGCACAATAAACAGCTGATTGCAGTGTTCCTCACTATCTCTTCCTGTACTAATTGAATCTAATTTAATGACCAAAATATCAGTGAAATGTGTCAAAACCTTTACAGAACTGCATTTATTGTGAAAATAGTTGAAAAATCAGAAACTGTTCACGCGTTTCTTGAGAATGGACACGTACTGAACGATATTGTAGACAGAAAATTTAGGGGTTTTTGAAATTAATAAATTTAAATTGTTTGCTACAACACGTGTGTGATAACTGTGCACCGTACGTATATGTTGCTTTATTACGAAATGTATAAACAATTAAAAAAATGAGTATTAAAAACTAACAAAACTTTA
>CM040187.1:43465002-43480002 GCA_022606455.1 Callitettix versicolor
ACCTAGAAGGTCAGATGAAAAACATATTTTTTCCAATAAAAATTGTTGTACCTCATGTTTACCTCTTTAGGGGTTACATACTGGAAAATCGTTTTTCAGTACACCCCTTTTTCAGTGCATCTCGACAATGTTATAAGAAGGTACCCTGAAAATTTCAAGTCTCTAGCTATAATAGTATAGGCTGTACGTTGATTATTAAATTTGGACTGGGTTAGTAGTTTAATGGCGTTAAAATCACATTTTTTTAAAATCCTTTATTAGAGCATCTTGACATTGTTGTAAGAATGTACCTTGAAAATTTCAAGTCTCTAGCTATAATAGTATTGGCTGTACGTTGTTTATTAAATTTGGACTGGGTAAATAGTTTAATGACGTTAAAATCAATTTTTTGCAAAATCCTTTCTTAGTACTCTCTTACATATTAAAACGAAGGTATCCTCAAAATTTCAAGTCTCTAGGTTTTATAGTTTGGGCTGTACGTTGATCAGTCAGTCAGTCAGGACATTGCCTTTTATATATAGAGATTATAGAAAAAATATTAAAATGAAATATCTGTAGTACTTTTAAATAAGTGTTATCTTAATTTAACATGAATATAACAATACATTTGGAAAAGATTTGTATCAAACAAAATTTATAAAAGTATTACAAACAGAACTAAACAAATTAGCAAAAATTGTGATTATTTGGGAATCATTGAAACGTCACTCGTACCAGATTTCGTTGCTTATATTTTTTTAATTCAATGAAAAACTATCTTTAGAACCTCTAATCGTTTTGGCTTATTTCTACTGGTTTTATTAATAACGGCTCAAACGATATCGGTAAAACTTTGTCCTTCAGTGTCATATTGTTTTGGATAATATTTCTTGAATGGATTACTTTTTTTTCGAATAGCTATTTAGAGGGCACGTTTAATCAACTTCTTAGCCCATGCTTCCTTCATTTTCCTTGAGTGGTTTTCTCTCCTGCGTCCACTTTCTTCCTCTCCTGCAAGTGGGTCTTTTATTCTCCCGCAACTCAAGTTGCCGTATTGTACTTCTGAATATTGCTCTGTCTCCTATAATTTCTGAGTCTATTGCGTTGTTTGCCAGGTCCTTGTCTATCTCTGTGAACCAGGTTATCATGTTCCTGTGCTTGTTTAATATTGTGAAGATCTGTTTAGTTAGTCGGGTGTTTTCCATTCTGTATATGTGTCCGTAGAATTGAAGTCTTCTTTTCCTGAATACGTCTGTTATTTTTCTATTTTGGAATAAAGCTCTCCATTTGACCTCTGTTTATATTCTAACCCTGTGTTACTCTTTGGACCCAATATTTTCCGTAAAATCCTTCTCTCCATCTTTCCTATTTTCTCTACGTCCTGAGCTGTATGCAGTTTAAGTGTTTCCACCGCGTAGAGGACTGCTGGCCTAACTACCGTTTGGTAGTGCCTTAGTTTAGTGTTCCAGGATAGGGGTTTTTTGTTGTATATGTTTTTCGTGAAAAAGTACGCTTTTTCAGTTTGAGTAATCTGTTTTCTAGTGCTATTTTATTTATCGCTATTGTTTTGTGTTATCCACTCTCCCAGGTATTTAAAACTGTCGGTTTTAGCTATTGTATTCGTGTTTACCTTGAGATGGCTAGGGGCGCTCTTGATGTTTGACATGTATTGGGTCTTCTCAAACGCAATCCGCAGTCCAACTTTAGCCGCTTGTCTCTGGAGTTCCATTATTTGTTCTTGTGCATGTTCTATCGTGTCCGTGATTAGCGCCATATCATCAGCAAACGCCAAGCAATCTATTGTTATTCTTTGGTTCCTTGTTCCGAGACTTAGACCTCTGGTGTTAACTGCCTTCCTTCATTCTCTGACACAATCTTCTCCAATGCACAGTTGAACGATAAAGGCGACAAACCATCTCCCTGCCTTACTCCTGTTCTAATTTCAAACGGTTCAGAGAGTTCTCCCATGAATTTAATCCTGGAAGTGGTGTCTGTTAATTTGGCTTTTATCAATTTTATGGTTTTACTGTCCAGTCCCAGTTCTCTTAGAATGTTGACTAATACATTCCTATCGATGGAGTCATGAACGTATTATATATATATATATATATAATCGATTTTTGTTTTTTTATAGAATTTAGTTCGTAAAATCATTTGGAAAAGTTCATTAAGTAGTAAAATTCGTTTATTTTCAAAAAAGTGGCGATTTCAAATCTTTAAATTTTTGTAACTTTTTTAAATATTACATTATTAAAAATTTGATTTCAACATCGTAGTCAACGTTAAAAACTACATAAATTAGACTTTTGAATTTATAAAAATCTATTGGAATTAATTCATTTAATTTGAAGGCGTTTCAGGTTCACTTTCGTATTTTCTATGCAATTTGAAAGTTTAAAACACTAATATATGCAGATGTTAATGGTGGTGAAATTAAAGTTTGAGAAAAATGGTTGAAATCCTTCATAAATTCGCTTCCGTCACGTCAAGGAGACACCTGCATGCTCCGATTATTTACTTGGAAAACTCGGAAAAAGGAAAAATCGATATTTCCACTGTCGCCGTATTTTGAATTTTTGTAACGTGAGATGTAAAATTTAAAAACACTCATGAAATGAGCAAAACACTCCGTTTACAAAATTGTTAAGTGTGCTTGAGATTACAAAAATCACTTTCTTATATTCAGGATAACACTTGTTTTCCGGACCCTCACAAAACTTTCTCTAAACTAAGTAAGCCTACGTAAAGTTACTTACCTTATTTATACGGCACATACTGCATAGCTTCTCGTACAACCCCATACAAGATCCTATCTTTCCACGGTAAGACATATTTACGTGCAGATTAGCTTCCCGGTAGCCATTTCGTAGATCCTGGAACAATGGGAATAAATTAATGTAGCTAACTGAACTTGTCCCTTAAGTGTGCGCTTTGTCTAAACAACGTTTCCTTCGTTTGGAAATGCTTGAGGGGCGGATTATGCCTTTGCAAGTGGTTGCTGGTTTCACAAGGAGAATTTAGTGTGTGTTATTTAAAAAATTGTAAAATTTAACACTTAAGAACGTGTGATAAATAGACCGGTTCAAGAAAATTGAGAAAAAACTTAAATTTAAAAAAGCACTACAGATTTTAGTAAACTAAAATATATATTTAATGGAAACTAATCGAAAAAATTTAAAAAACCAAATTAAAGAATTTTCTATAGATTGTTTTTAATGCCTGCAAAGACTTAAAGGACTAACGTTGAACCAAATTTAATAAAATATCGACAAGACTGTTTTTTCGTATGAAGAAAAATTGCATTCTATATATTTTTTCTTTTATTTAGCTTTTTTAAAAAAATTTGTTAGTCGCCATTATGTATCTCGGAACGGATTAATAAGTCTCTCATAATACAAAGAAAAACTTTTTTGATTATATTTTAATCAGATGGTTTTATATTGCTTTTTTAACGGCCAGTGACTTTCTTTGCGAAATTCTATTATAAAATGAGCTAATACACATGTAATAAACTCAAATCCGAACCTCTCAATACGTTTTGAAAGGTTTTAAAAGAGTAGTTAAATTTATACTTTTTTCAAATGAATCACTGTCAACATACGTTCAAAACAATTGTTTCCAGAAGAAATGTGTTCCAATTTTTGTCAGAATCTTATTTCATTTCGTCAGAATCGCATCTCGTTTTGTCAGAATCGCATCTCATTTTGTCAGAATCGCATCTCATTTTGTCAGAATCTTATCTCGCATCTCATTTTGTCAGAATCGCATCTCATATTGTCAGAATCGCCTCTCATTTTGTCAGAATCGCCTCTCATTTTATCATAATCGCATCTCATTTTGTCAGAATCTTATCTTGCATCTCATTTTGTCAGAATCGCATCTCATTTTGTCAGAATCGCATCTCATTTTGTCAGAATCGCCTCTCATTTTGTCAGAATCTTATCTCGCATCTCATTTTGTCAGAATCGCATCTAATTTTGTCATAATCTTATCTAATTTTGTCAGAATCTTATCTCATTTTGTCAGAATCGCATCTCATTTTGTCAGAATAGCATCTCATTTTGTCAGAAACGTATTTCATTTTGTCAGAATTGTGTCTCATTTTGTCAGAATTGTATCTCAATTTTGTCAGAATCGTATCTCATTTTGCCAGAATCGTATCTCATTTGTAAGAATATTGTCAACATTTTTTCAGAATCGTATCTCATTTTATCACAATCGTATCTCATTTTATTAGAATCATATCCTATTTTGTCAGAATTCTATATATATTTTTTTCAGAATCGTATCTTATTTTGTCAGATTTGTATGTCATTTTATCAGAATCCTATCTTATTTTGTCAGAATTGTATATATTTTTTCAGAATCATATCTCATTTTATCAGAATTGCTTTTCATTTTTTCAGAATCGTATTTTATTTTTTCCAAATTGCATCTTTATTACTCCTTGTCTGAAGCCTAAATTCGTGACTTCAGTGCAATACAAACTTTTTACAATATTCTTTAAAGAATACGGATTATCGTGTAACGATAAAGTTAGATTTCCAAAAAAATTAAACGATGTTATGATGAATTTCTTTATAGTCGTAATATTAATTTTTGCAGTTTCAATTAAAATTTTCGTTCGCTGAAATTAAATGTAATCTAAATATTTGAGACGAGTGACGTCATTATTTCTTTATAGTCTGGTAACCTTGCACTACAAAAATCTTAAAAATGTGATTGCAAATAATTTTTGTATTATACTGCAAATAGCAATACGGCACCTCGACATCCGATTTCTTAGTTTCAAAAGCTAGTAAAAACTCCTCACTTTCGGATTTAAAAGATTACCAAAAAGAAACAATTTTAAGGACATCTCTCCTTTGCACTGTATTAGGATAGTAATTTTAATACCGTATATGTTGTATTAAGAATACCTAGATTAAAACATGGTTAGATGAATCTAGACTTAATTAACTCTCGATCAGGCTGAGCAACGTTTATACCTGTTAATACCAGCTTAAATACCACTGCTGCCAATTTAAAACGTAATATCCTTTGGACAGGATCAACAAAAACCTTATTAAGCAAAGCCTAATTTCATAGCGGATTTGCAAAGGGGTTTTTATTTATAAAAATGAGACAAACATTTTTTTAAAATATTTTTTGTTAATTTCGAAATCGTTATTATTAAATTGTTATTATTATTATCATTATCATTACCACTAACTACTACCCACTACTACTATACCTCTACCACTACCGCCATTATCATTACCACTACCTACTACCCACTACTACTATACCTCTACCACTATCGCCATTATCATTACCACTACCTACTACCCACTACCACTATACCTCTACCACTACCGCCATTATCATTACCACTACCTACTACCCACTACCACTATACCTCTACCACTACCGCCATTATCATTACCATTACCTACTACCCACTACCACTATATCTCTACCAATACCGCCATTATCATTACCACTACCTACTACCCACTACCACTATACCTCTACCACTACCGCTATTATCATTACCACTACCTACTACCCACTACCACTATACCTCTACCACTACCGCCATTATCATTACCACTACCTACTACCCACTACCACTATACCTCTACCACTACCGCCATTATCATTACCACTACTTACTACCCACTACCACTATACCTCTACCACTACCGCCATTATCATTACCACTACCTACTACCCACTACCACTATACCTCTACCACTACCGCCATTATCATTACCACTACCTACTACCCACTACCACTATACCTCTACCACTACCACCATTATCATTACCACTACCTACTACCCACTATCACTATACCTCTACCACTACCGCCATTATCATTACCACTACCTACTACCCACTCACCACCACTATACCTCTACCACTACCGCCATTATCATTACCACTACCTACTACCCACTACCACTATACCTCTACCACTACCGCCATTATCATTACCACTACCTACTACCCACTACCACTATACCTCTACCACTACCGCCATTATCATTACCACTACCTACTACCCACTACCACTATACCTCTACCACTACCGCTATTATCATTACCACTACCTACTACCCACTACCACTACCGCCATTATCATTACCACTACCTACTACCCACTACCACTATATCTCTACCACTACCACTATATTATCATTACCACTATTTTAACCATTCCCATTACCATTATCACTATCACTATCATTATCATTTATCATTATCACCACCATCATCATCATCACCACCACCACGATTATGAAATTGTAATTTCAAAAATAAAGACTGTTTTAAAGAAAATATATATATTTTATCAACTACCTCAAACATTATTTTATGTATACTAACAATATTTGAGAAAAACTAGTTTAAATTTAGCCTGATCTGTAGACATGTTTAACCTAACAAATATCATTTCAAATGAGCAATACAAAAGTATCACAAAAACTATCTAACGTTCAATTTCTTTTTCCAAAATATTCGGTTTCGAAACTACAGATAAAAAACCCAAAAATGATGGCATCGGTTCTTGGTCATTTTTTAGTCATTCATAACTAAAGTAAGTGTAAATAATTCCGGCAGAGGCAGCTGATGGGCTTAGCAATCCCACCGCACCTCTAGCTCATTCTGCTCTCACTCATCTACTCAAGATACACACATACACTACTCTATATAGCTTGGCTAACTCCAAAGTGTACTCTATCATGATAACGGTCTAATGGTGTATCAAACGGTACCTCCCAGTGTACAGGGTTCTATACGAGTGGACGTATTTCCTTATCTATTTGTTGGTGTTCCCGTGAGTAAAAATGAAAAATAGAATAGTCGGAATGGAGCATAACCTCCGTAGTAACGGTCGAGAAAAAAAAGTGAAAGGGAATTAGTAAAGAAACCATCTGCATAAAGCTGAAGAGGGAACAGAAAAGTCACCAACAAGAAGTATGAGAGTTACTCCCTCCAAATTCTAAACGTTATGAAGAGACTACGACTGGTGAAGGCGCTGTAACTGAGCATTTTAATAATACAGAAGTTGGGCAAAATACGAGGTGTGTTCAGAAAGTAACGAGAATTTTTAAATTTCGCAGGCTTGGAGAGTCCGATTGTAAAATATTTTTTTTTATTCTGTTGGTATCCATGCCCTTGAAGTATGATAAAACTTTCAGCTGTTTTCATTGTTGACTCTGTCTGTGACAGCCACTAAGGTTAGACGTGTTTTTATGAGCTCGGCGATTTTCGTTTGTTAAAATAAATGGATCAAAGAATTTGTATCAAATTTTGCGTAAAAAATTGAATAAAGTGTACCAAAGTGTGTGAAATGTTAACAAAGGCCTATGGTGAGTCTGCTATGAGTAAATTAAGAGTTTACGAGTGGTATAAGCGTTTCCAAGAAGGCTGTGAAGACGTTGAAGATGACGAACGCCCTGGACGCCGCAGCAACACCAGAAAACATTTTAACGGATTCAGAAAACCTGAACGCAGGTAAACCTATCGAAACCTGATGATAGATTCTGTTCTTGATCGTAATACACAAATACTTCGTATAGTGAGGAAGTAAAAGAAACTTATCGTATGTATTGGAAAACTGTTCGTATAAAACAAACAGCTGGAATTAAATTGTAAGTGTTCAGTAAACAGCTGATTCGAGAGAAGGGCAAACTCTATACACCAAATGGCTTTTACTTCAGTGAACAATACAGTCCTTATTTATTGGTTATGAAATCTTTAAGTTGAACTTTATGAAATGCGGATGTAAACAAAAGTTAGAAAATAAAAGCGTGTTTTTTAAATGAAATTTTATGGTCGCGGTTGACAAAACATGGGTATAAACATTTACCATCGCGTCACGCTTGATTCCGTAACGCATTCATCACAGTATATATATGTACACAGTGCCTGTGTACATGTGTTCCTGTGTACATGTGTTCCTGTGAATACTTTTATTTATTTTTTTTTAACGTCCTACTATTGTGCACACTTGGGCTAATGCAGACGATTATGAATACTTTTAAACAGCTGATTTCAACTAAAGTTATGTTTATTGGTCTTGTTAATTTTAAAAGTTTGTATTTTCTTGTAGTTAAATTATTTAATGTATATGATCCATACCAGTTTTTGTATCTCAGAATCACAAATATATTTATTTATTGTTATACTTAGACTATTAAACCCCTTTTCGCATGTATCTAAATTTTTATAAAAATAACTAAATCAAAAATAGTGAAAAAGGACACAATCAGGCATGCCAAAAGAAGTAGTCACTTCTGTCGGCCAGTCTCGCAACTTACTACATTTTACATAATTACATTATTAAAAATCAAAATTTTACTTGATTTTTTAATTTGTAAAAACATTAGCAAATATTTTCTCTATCGAATAATTGTTTTTTAAACACGAGCATAAACTTTTGCACTTCTGTCGGCGCTACCCCAAATGCCACACGTAATTCATTTTTTTTTTTTTAATTATCAAAAATACGCTGACATCATACCGAAAATCTCTGCAGTTACGGTTCATTTTCTTCATTTTTTTCGAAATACAGATTTAACGTTGCTTAGGATTGTAAAATAGCATTTACAAAACGTTATAATAGCTTAGAATTTCTACTTATCTCTGTTTTTGAAAACGATGAAAGAATTTTACTGGATATATTGTCTAAGAATAAAATCAATTTTCAAGATTGGACTATTCGTTTGCATTATGTTATTCTATGTTGTGAAATGCTGTCAGTTTTTAAAAATTAACTTCCATCACGTCACCTGGGCGATTGAATACTAAAAAAATTTCCATTACAAAATAGGCTATTGGATTAGCTATGATAAGGCTCAGATCCAAGAATATGAAAAAACATTTTTTGAAAATCTGATCACATCGGCGTTATAACTTGCGTCCATTAGAAATTTTCAAAACACCTGACATTTGTACCTCTTGTTTTGAATGTAATTTGCAAATTTAAAACGCTAATTTACGCAGATTTTAACGCTGATTACGTTAATGGGAACAGATTTTTTAAGTTTAAGATAAAAAGCATTGTTATTTTTACTTTCTCGAAATTCGCTTCTATCACGTCATTGAGACAGTTGCTTGCCGCTATTATTTGTTCTTATAAACGTACGTAAAACTAAATCCTATCGCCAGCGTTTGTTTCGATCTTAAGAGAAGGACTTTAAGGACACATGATATATTAAAGCAGGACATGCTTCACCTTAAATAAGCCACTCTGTATTCACACATAAAACTGTCCTGGATCTAAGGACTGCGCGTATAAAAGACGATAAGACAAGCCAAGTGTGTTGTTTTTTAATAATTACCAAAATAACTTTGTTTCACGTCCGTAAATAAAGTAAAACTTTTATTAATCAATCCAGCCGTTTGAAAGGATACCAAAACATATCCTCCAAAACATATAAAAATGTAACGATTATTCTTCTTTTGCGAAAATAATGTATTTTTTTTTCAATAGCGATAATCAAATATTGGCCATCATCGCCTGAAAATAATTTGGGCCTGAGGGGATCGAACCCTAGTCCTATGTTTACAAATCAGAGACGATAACCACTGGACCAAATAACATTAGTATAATTGGTTACAAAAGTATTAATGACGTTGATTGTTTCAGATTACACCGCCTCGGTGGCCTAGTGGATAGCGTACTAAGCTTTCACCCCGAGGACCCGGGTTCGATTCCCGGCCAGGGTTTGGCATCTTCATACGCTATAAATCATCCCATCGTCTGCATTAGCCCCAGTGTGCACAATAGTAGGACTTTAAACACAAAAAAAAACAAAAAAAAATGTTTCAGATTACTTTTATTTCTCGTATTATTAAATTATGCATTTATTATTTTTTTTTAATTCTTCTTTTTTTAATAAATAGTACAAATAATTATACACTTTTTTATACCTTTCTTTTACTCCTCACCTTGAAAAAAAAATCGTAAACTTTGAACTTTAACATAAAGTCAGTCTAAATCCTCAAAACTGAAAAATCTTGTTTTACTAAAATTTCGATCACAGTTTAGTCCGGCTGGTCACCGAATGAGGAGCGAAATTACGCTGAGCGGAGCTGAATATGCACTCAAATCCTAACCTACTTTTTTAATGTAAGTAATCACTGAAAGCCTAACGCGGAGCTGAGCGGAGTCAACCAATAACGCTCCGCGTAGCTTCGACTCCGCTTCTCCCACCATGCTGACCACGCCCAAAAATTATTATGTTTCGTTACCTAGGTTACCGTTGACAAAGTTACGGCTTTTAAACATAATAGTTCTTAGAATCCGTTGAATTAAGTCTAAATATTTAGATTTTCAAAGATACGAAAGCGTTCTTTAAAATGACTGAACTCTATCTTTGTTGCCGTTCGTCTTCATTCTGCTGACTCGGCTCGGCGCAGTACTGCTTCGCTTTCAATGGCCGTCCGGTCTAAGATATTTCGAGAAAGTTTTCTAACAAAATGTGCCGCCTCGGTGGCCTAGTGGATAGCGTACTAGGCTTTCACCCCGAGGACCCGGGTTCGATTCCCGGCCAGGGCTTGGCATTTTCATACGCTATAAATCATCCCATCGTCTGCATTAGCCCAAGTGTGCACAATAGTCGGACGTTAAACACCAAAAAAACAAAAAAAACTAACAATATTACGGCTCTTTAACAAATAAAAAAAACATTGTTTCTGCTTTACTTTGGAATTTTTTTTCAAATTCTTTTCAATAAATTCATTTTATGATTCTACGTACTTGATCGTATTAATTTTGACCAAAACCTGATGAAAATGTTTTTCTGCAGTTACAATTTTTAAGATACAGCGAAAGAAAATATGAACACTTTAAAATTTCTGTAACTAGCGAATCATAGAGAATAACGATGATCGACGAAACTACTTCTTCAGGTGCAAGCTCAGTAGTCATTAATCGACACCCGCAACAAAAGTGTCTCCCAGTCTTCATATAAAATACACTGCACTTTGATAAGACACATTTCTCCTTTCATCACTCTCTAATATCAAACTACAAACTGCCGTAACATCATCCCACCCCAACACGTACAAATCAATCTAAATTCAGGAAATTAATCACATTTCATCCCTTACAGGTCATACTGTTCTATAGCTGTCACACAAATTATAGTGTGAGACAGCTTAAAGGTTAATTAATATTAGGATTATGACCTATTCTTCCCGTCAGTGGTCTAACAACTCACCTCATAAAGGCTACCGCGGTTTCGAAACTATAGTTTCATCTTCAGGCCATACAAAATGTTAAAACCCTCTGTCGAGGTCGTCACAAAGTCAAACAAAACATTAAAACATACATCACAAACACTGAGCACAATTACACGTTTAAAATATTCATCATGAAATTCGGCTTGGCCAAGCTACACGCGCGACTCGTACGTCGTTACATTCCGGACTGCGGAGTCTCCATCTTTAGTAACGCGCCCGTCGTTGTTATCAGTTATGGTGCGTCTGTTGGTTTTTGTTACTTACTCTCTTCCGTAAGACATGGCTCTAAGGATAAGTGATTTGAGTAACAAAAACCAACAGACGCACCGTAACTGATAACAACGACGGGCGCGCTACTAATGATGGAGACTCCGCAGTCCGGAATGTAACGACGTACGAGTCGCGTGTGTAGCTTGTACATAAGTTGTACAAAATCAACTGAAACTTGGCCAAGCCGAATTTCATGATGAATATTTTAAATGTGTAATCGTGCTTAGTGTTTGTGATGTATGTTTTAATGTTTTGACTTTGTGACGACCTCGACAGAGGGATTTAACATTTTGTATGGCCTGAAAATGAAACTATAGAGTTTCGAAACCGCGGTAGCCTTTATGAGGTGAATAGATAGACCACTGACGGGAAGAATAGGTCATAATCCTAATCATTTGAATATGTGGTCCGGTGGCTATGTTACAATAATGAAATTAATATTACATCCTTAAATATATATCATGGTTTAGATTTCAGAGTGCAATTAAGTTTGTCCCAGTTTATGAGTTGTAACGGACGCGGTCCAGAAGAAAGCACGATAAATATTGCACAGTCCGTTAAATATTGCATTAAAGAACCTGAACAGGATCGTGATATATTCGGAAATAATTTTTGTTTCAGCATCGATCTATTGAGGCTTTAAATCGATCGTGCTTCGATTTTAACCGCGGTTCGTAGCTAAATGGGTTGGATAGTCAGGTGATCAATTCGTTAAAATTTGGAAGTTATACGAAGGTTCGAATAGTAGCTTTTTCCGTGTGCCATATTGATTAACCGACATACAGTAAAACCGTTCAACTAAAAACAAGATCAGTTCTGACCAATGTGAAGAGAATTACGGAATTATAAGTAGAAAACCAGTACACGTAAAAATAAAAAATATGTTTTATTTGACATTTCTTTAACAAATGACAGATTGGGTCGAAGATTTCAAGTCAGGAAAGCAACTGCAATGTCAAATCATACCAGAAGCACAACAGCGCAAACTGAGCAGAGAGGAGGTGGTAGTGAATTGTCTTCTTGTTAATTAAGAAGCAGAAGATCTCTCAGAGACCAAACCTTTGATGCGAGAAACAAAACCTCTAATACGGCTTATGGGAAACCATACTTCTAGACTGGCGGGGTCAGGAAAATCTACTGAAACAAGTTTTTCATGACAGACTTAGTGGGTAGTAGGGACTTTGTGTAGTGCAACTCAGGAGGACCATGGAATTTATCGCACCGTCGTTTGAGTTTTCGTCTGAACAAGGTAAGAATTTATTCCGTGGATAAACCGTGCGTATGCTATGCGGGACGGAAACAGCTGTGCTTGTCTTCCAGGACCCTAAATCCTTTTAGCTGACTGGTGTAGTGCATTGCGAACCAGTTTACAGAAACTAAGAAATTTAGTTGTACAGCTTCTGGTCGAAGTGCCAGAAGCTGTCATCATATGGCCTAAACTTTAAATCTCTTTTTATCTTTTTAAAAATCATCATCATCCCTAACACAATTTCTGAGTCCTGGCCTCCTTCAGAAGTCGTCGCCATCTGTCTGGATCACCTGCAGCAATCCATCGTCCTCTGATATTAAATGTTCTGGCATTTTGATTCACCTATCAGCCCATCTCTGCTGTCCACTTGTTCTTTTCCTCTCCGGTATAGGGCATATACGAGATGTGTTCAGAAAGTAACGAGAATTTTTAAATTTCGCGGGCTTGGAGAGTCCGATTGTCAAACATTTTTTTTATTACGTTAGTATCATGCCCTTGAAGTACGATAAAACTTTCAGCTGTTTTCATTGTTGACTTTGTCTGTGACAGCCACTAAAGTTAGACGTGTTTTATGAGCTCGGCGATTTTCGTTTGTCAAAAGAAATGGATCAAAGAATTTGTATCAAATTTTGCGTAAAAAATGGAAAAAATGTAACAAAGTATGTGAAATGTTAACAAAGGCCTACGGTGAATCTGCTATGAGTAAAGCAAGAGTTTACGAGTGGTATAAGCGTTTCCAAGAAGGCCATGAAGACGTTGAAGATGACGAACGCCCTGGACGCCCCAGCACAACCCATGAAAACGTGGAAAAACTGAAAGAAATGGTTATGAACAATCGCCGAATCACAATTAGAGAGGTCGCTAATGATGTTGGCATATCGATTGGATCATATCATGACATTGTTTCCAACGTTTTGTGTATGAAACGTGTGGTAGCAAAATTCGTTCCAAAATTGTTGAATTTTGAACAAAAACAGCGGCGAATTGAAGTTGCTCAGGAGTCACTAAATGAAGTCAACGACGATGCAGAATTACTGAAACGTATTGTAACAGGTGACGAAACATGGCTTTATGGATATGACGTCGAAACTAAGGCTCAATCATCCCAGTGGAGGCATTCTGGTTCGCCAAGACCGAAAAAGGCTCGACAAGGGCAGTCGAACGTGAAGGTTATGCTCACTGTGTTCTTCGATATTAATGGCATAGTGCATCATGAATTCCTGCCACCAGGTGAAACGGTCAATAACGAGTCTACCTACAAGTTCAACGCCGTTTGCGTGAAGCAATCCGAAAAAAACGCCCGGAACTGTGGAAAAACAATTCATGGCTTTTGCACCACAATAATGCACCAGCTCACACTTTATTGCTTGTTCGTGAAATTTTGGCCAAAAACAGTACTGTAATGATGCCCCAACCTCCATATTCGCCAGACTTTTGCCCTACCTCCGTGTGACTTTTGCCTACTTCCAACAATAAATAGATTTTAAAGGGCCGTCGTTTTACAGCCATAGATGATATTAAAAGCGCATCGCTGAAAGAACTAAAGGCTATCTCAAAGATCGAGTTTGAAAAGTGTTTCGAGGATTGGAAGAAGCGCTGGCACAAGTGCATAATCTCCAATGGGGACTATTTTGAAGGCGACAACGTCAATGTGGAAGAATAAATAAATGTTTTGTTCAAAAAATTAAAATTCTCGTTACTTTCTGAACACACCTCGTATTCTCTTGACGATGTTGTTATCTATTTTGACAATATGTCCTTCCCAGCGCAGTCTTACCAACTTTATATACTGTATTATATTTGGCTCTTCATATAAGACTTCCAGCTAGTTATTGTGTCTGATTCTCTACAAATCTCCATCTTTCACTGGATCATGCATTTTTCCAGTATATTCCCTTCTAACACCTGCAGTTGTGTTGTTTTCTCTTAAACAAGTACAGCTTAATGACTTTTGGATGTATCTCTGCAAGCCATAATAGCACCTATTTGCATTTATAATTCAGTGCTGCAATTCATCTCCTAAATCATTGTCTCGAGTCCCTATTGATCCCATATTTACATTGCTGGACTGCTTCTGTATTTTGTTGAATAATGTTGGTAAATTGGTCCTTACGCTTATATATTTTGTCACCTGATGTTAATCCAACGGAGTTGGGCACATCTTTTCCGCTCCAAGAATACATCTCTAACATTTTTTTTGTTTTTTTTTTGTTTAACGTCCGACTATTGTGCACACTTGGGCTAATGCAGACGATGGGATGATT
>CM040187.1:43492502-43500002 GCA_022606455.1 Callitettix versicolor
AATATATATTACATATAATATATTATATATAATGTATTATTATTATTATCTGCGCATAGACCTTGTTGGATCACGCAAAGCACTCCGACTCGTGTCTTGTTCCTTCTAATCCTCCACACCTCCCTCATCCTGTCCCCATGGATCCTTTTCCGCTCCTCTGTCCATTTTACCCCTGCTCTCTTTGGGATTTCATTCTCTGGGACCTTCCAACTGAGCATCTTTCTCCTGTATGCGTGTCTATCTTCAACATCTGTTGAGTCTATTCCTGCGTCATGTAGGTCTATTCTGACTTGTTCGATCCACGACGTTGTTGATTTGACACCTTGTATGTACTTAAGGATTCTGTTGGCAAGTCTCGTTGTTGGGAGTCTACTGATGTGTCCATAAAACCGAAGCCTCCTTCTTCTGATATCTGGTGTTAGGTTCGATATCTTCTCTATGGTCTTCCGGGAGTGCAACCTGTATCCATCTTCTGTTAATCTCGGACCAACCAAGGATCTTCCTCAAGATTTTGCATTCTTCCTTCAAAATACCCTCCATGGTAGCTTTTGTGTGGTGTGCTAGCGTCTCGCTTGCATGTAATACCTCCGGTTTTATGACAGTGTTGTAGTGTCTGATTTTTGTGTGTATAAATATATATATATATATATATATATATATATATATATATATATATATATAACGTCCGCCTATTATGCACTTGGGCTAATGCAGACGATGGGATAATTTATAGCGTATGAAAATGCCAAGCCCTGGCCGGGAATCGAACCCGGGTCCTCGGGGTGAAAGCCCAGTACGCTACCAAAGCCCAGTACGCCATCGAGGCGGCACCATTCAATGCAAGGAACATCTGACACACAGTGATCTATTTTGTTACAACTACTGGATAAGTTTCTACTTAGTTGTAGTGATCAATAATTTTTTTTTTTAATTCAAATTTAAAAAATATTTCGTTATCGTTGATTTTTCTTTCTCATTAGTCTAATTGGCACAAAGTATACACTTTAAAAATGTATTAAAATAATTACCGCTTTAAATACAGTAATAATTTTCCAAATGAATATTCATTTTACTAATAGCGTAGCAAAAACTTCTTTGTGCTGTCAGAGGGAGGTGGTCCCCATAACCAAAAACGCTCCCCCCCGGACTAGAACCGTTACATGATACACAAAATGGCGGACAGAAATCTCGACCAAATCCTCACAATCAGTTTGCATAATCAGTTTCACAAAACCGGTTCGATTAATTCAATATAGTTGCGTCCGAGGCTAATTAACGTTCTGGTCCCGGCGGATATGAACAGAAGGAAATATCTTTGGCGTAATCAAATCTCAAAACGCAAGCCAATTCCCTGAAAGCATTTCTCGGAAAAAGCGTCTCGCGATCAAAAATTCCCTCAGCTCGCTTTAGAAGAAGAAGAAGAAGAAGCAAGTAAACAAGGTAAAACGGAACAAATGTAAAAGCCGTGACCCGGTTTCCCCTTCTGGATTTGTTTATTCTCTTGCAGCGTTTTATATTATTAAAATAAATCCGTCGAGAATGTAATGCAGTCGCTAAGCAAAGCATATTTATGTTGACTATACAACAGTTCTGTTTGTATTAGTGATACTTATTCGCTTCATTACGTTCCTACTGCAAAAAATCACTTCATAAAATTACGATTTTAATTTTTTTTTTTTACTAAAAAATGAACTATTGCAGCTGTCATCGTGTTACCACTCAGACCCGAGACTATAAAATGAACACTGATTTAACGCCAAAACACGTTTCGAAAGGAGTTTTCTTTACTCTGTGTGCTTCAGTAGTATCCTAGCGCGAGCAATACAGGTAGATTTATATTTGCCAACTTGACGTAAAAACTGACTTTTGAAAAACATTCGTTTCGAAGGAAGATCGCGGACATTTAAAAAAAATGTTTAACTCGTAAATTTTTTAACTTATATTTTTCTGGAATTTTGATTTCACTGTAGCATCCAGCGTTAAAATCTGCAAAAATTAGCATTTCCAATTTCAAAATGTATATACCTATTCTTCCCGTCAGTGGTCTATCAACTCACCTCATAAAGGCTACCGCGGTTTCGAAACTTTATAGTTTCATCTTCAGGCCATACAAAATGTTAAATCTCTCTGTCGAGGTCGTCACAAAGTCAAAACATTAAAACATACATCACAAACACTAAGCACAATTACACATTTAAAATATTCATCATAAAATTCGACTTGGACAAGCTACACACGCGACTCGTACTTTCCGGACTGAAATGTAATTGACGTTACTTTCGTCGTCAAAATGTAATTGAAACTAAAAAGAACCTGACAACGGCCAAGGTTATTTTTTGAATTTCTTTGTAGTTTGAAATGGCATCGTCTATACAATATAGAAACTGAGTTACACGACGTAGTACCGTTTACTGACACCTAAACAACCACACTTAAAATCCCTCTACATCTCTCCCGGGCCTGAAAAGGGCCATAGACTGCGAAACCTAATTCACTTCCATCAACAAATACTCACTTCCGATTGGTTCGCAGTGCCCGCGTATCTCGGGTCTCTATTCGGGCCTAATTCACTTCTGCTCAGACACAACTGCCGGCGCATCACATCGCGTCTCCCGTGCACGAAAGCTGCATTCTGATTGGTGCGTTCTTTCTTCCGTTTTAACAATAGAATTCTGAGAAATTATGGTGACGCCGTATTGTAGTTTAAATACAGGACTAAAACAGTTGTTTGACAGAACATCGACGAAGACCATCCACTGCACTACAACAACCTAGCAGCTTACCAACACCACAACTTGCTCGGGAGGAAATAGGAGAGATCCGGCCAACAAGCAACACCAAGGGAAGTTATTCCACAGTCCTCGCCAGCCTGTGGCCGATCTGGTGATCTCCGGGTACTTCTACTTTCTCCCGCAGACTACAACAGAAAGTCTAAAATGCTAATGTATGCTGATTTGATTCAAACATCGCACGAAAATCGATTTTGGTAATATCTTGTACAAGTTCTTTACCCTGCAATATCCTTCAGCTGTTTCAAAATGGCCGCGATTCTAAATCTTTAAAATAATCATTACTTTTTATCTTTTTTTTTTTTGGAAAACTCATTTCATTACCGTATTATTAGTATTGGAATTTGTAAATTTTTTTCTATTAGATTTTTTGATAATTACATAGAAAATTAATTTTGATTGTGAAAAAATCGATTTGTAAACTAAGTTTGAATCAGATCGGAACAGTTGTGAACTGCACAATAAACACGGCATAATTCAGAGAAATTGTTTTCGATTGTGATGAAAATCGATTTATAAGCCAAGTTTGAATCGAATCGGAATACAGTTGAGAACCGAAAATCGATACGAACTTTAGAAAAATTATTTTTGATAATGAAAAAATCTATTTCTAAACTAAGTTTGAATCAAATCGGAACAACTGTGAACAGCACAATAAACACGGCATAATTCAGAGAAATTATTTTCGATTGTGATGAAAATCGAATTATAAGCTAAGTTTGAATCAAATAGGAATACAGTTATGAACTGGAAAACAATGATGTTGAACTTTAGAGAAATTATTTTTGATTGTGGAAAAATCTATTTCTAAACTAAGTTTGAATCAAACCGGAACAATTGTGAACTGCATAATAAACACGGCATACTTCAGAGAAATTATTTTCGATTGTGATGAAAATCAATTTATAAGCTAAGTTTGAATCGAATCAGGACACAGTTGCGAACCGGAAAACAATGTCGAACTTTAGAGAAATTATTTTTGATTGTGAAAAATCTATTTTTAAACTAAGTTTGAATCAAATTGGAACAATTGTAAACTGCTCAATAAACACGGTATACTTCAGAGAAATTATTTTCGATTGTGATAAAAATCGATTTATAAGCTAAGATTGAATCGAATCGGGACACAGTTGCGAACCGGAAATCAATGCGAACTTTAGAAAAATTATTTTTGATAGTGAAAAAATCTATTTTTAAACTAAGTTTGAATCAGATCGGAACACCGTTGTGAAGCGGACAACAATGACGCTTACTTCGTAGAAATTATTTTTGATTGCGAAAAAATCGGACAACAAATTGTATTTGATTTTAAAACAATTAGATTTTAAAGCTAACTTTGAATCAGTTCGGAACAAAATTGCGAAACAGACAACAAAAAACAAAACAAAAATTGAATAAAAAAATTTTACTTCAAGTAAAATTACTTTTGATTGTAAAAAATTGATTTTTAAGTAGGTTTGAATTAAATCGGAACAAAATTGCAAACCAGGCAACAAAAACTACGTAGGCCTACTTCTCAAGAGAAATTACTTTCGATTGATTGTGAAAAAAATCGATTTTGAAATTTTCAGCATCAATAATAAAATTTTACGTAATGCTCACGAAACGATAGGTATCTTTACTTGTTAACCTGCCTTTTCTCTTGTTTAAATAATTGAAAAAAATTTAAACAATTATTGTGTGTGCATAAATTTCCCAATTAACGTTTGGACGCTATACGTGTTGTACTGACGTCTTTGTGTAGCCCATATCGCCGTACGTTTTAATAAAACTATTTTTCATTGGACATATTTAAGAAAGTCCCTGCTAAATATTAGAAGATAAAGCGTCCATTCTCCGAACAGAATCTTTTCGCCCGGTTTAATTAAATTTTCGCATCACGTCTGATATCAGGAGCCGATAACTTTCCCGCAAAAACAAAACTTTGGCGGGAAATTGGTTCCATAACTGAAGCACGGAGATTATAAAGAAACCAGCCCTGAAGGGCCTAATGGTTGAGCCGCTGTTTGGCATTCTAAGTTCGGTAACGGAATTCCGTCGCACAAAGAGCACTGCAATTAAACCATTTCTGTCTACCTGTGTCTAATTCAGTAACACACCAGTAGTGCCTAAAAGTTAACAATCTGTGATCATTGACAATATTTAATCTATTTCCTATAAAAAAACAAAAACAGTTCATTACGTGATTATTTATTTTATTTTTTAAATTTTTTCTCTGACTGTAATTTTGAAATATGGTACAATGAGACTTGAGTTATGATTTTTATATAGACAAAATATGAATAAAATTTGACTAAAATTAAATAAAATTGATTTTAGAAATTAGGAAAAGAACGATAAAAGGACGGAATAATTAGCCTATGTATATATATATATATATATATATATATATATATATATATATATATATATATATATATTATTATTATTATTATTATTATTATTATTATTATTATTATTATTATTATTTGCGTATAGACCCTGTTGGATCACGCAAAGCACTCCGACTCATGTCTTGCTCCTTCTAATCCTGCACACCTCCCTCATCCTGTCCGCTCCTCCGTCCATTTTACCCCTGCTCTCTTTGGGATTTCACTCTCTGGGATTTCCACCCGAGCATCTTTCTCCTGTATGCGTTCCTGTCGTCAATGTCTGTTGAGTCTATTTCTGTTTCGTGTAGGTCTATTCTGACTTGTGCGATCCACGACGTTGTTGACTTAACTCCTTGTATATACTTAAGGATTCTGTTGGCAAGTCTCGTTGTTGGGAGTCTACTGATGTGTCCATAGAATTGAAGCCTCCTTTTTCTGATATCTGATATATAAGCCAGGTTCGATATCTTCTCTGTGGTCTTCCGGGAGTGCAACCTGTATCCGTCTTCTGTTAATCTTGGGCCAAGGATCTTCCTCAAGATTTTGCGTTCTTCCTTCAAAATACCCTCCATGGTAGCTTTTGTGTGGAGTGCTAGCGTCTCGGTTTGCGTATAATGCCTCCGGTTTTATGACTGTGTTGTAGTGTCTGATTTTTGTGTGCGTCGACATACATTTCTTATTGTAGATATCACGCGTTATACCAAGAGCCCTCTTCATTCTCAGTAGCCGAACCCTTTGAGCAGCCTTCTCGCCACCTGTGGCTTCAAGAATTTCTCCCAGATATTTGAAGTGCTTGACTCTGTTTATCTTACCAATATAGAATATATATATATATATATATATATATATATATATATATATATATATATATATATATATAGAGAGAGAGAGAGAGAGAGAGAGAGAGAGAGAGAGAGAGAGAGAATATAGAATATGTATATACTAAAATTGTGGGCCAAGTTAATGTAAACACATTTTAATTTAGGCTATTGTATCTGCCTGAGCCTAAAAAAATGTTTTACTTAAATTTCTGTTTTCTGTATAAAATTTTCAAAATCTCTGGACAATTTTAATTTTCTGAAAGCATTTCTTTCAGAATTTCTAATTATCAAAATAAATTAAAAAGTAAAAATATGACTCTCTCAAAATCAACTCGATCGGTTTTAATAGGTTATTTTTTTCGAATTACATTCTTAAATATCTAAAAAAAGGGATAAACAGCTATATAAACACCCCCCCCCTTAAAAAACCGATTTGGACTGTCCATAAAAACGATCCATCAGATTTTTCCTATTTATGAGACACCAAATCAGTGAAGTGTTTAAATAAAGCTTATTTAACCATAAGGTAGAAAAACCGGGGGAAAAGCAAGAAAAATCCAACATTTTTTAAATTATTTTAAGGCGAAAAGCACATTGAGGTTATTATCGCCTCCCTAAATGTAAGTGTGAGAGTAAAGTGTTAAAGTCGTACGTGTAGTGTCGTAAGTGTAAGTGTGTGTTAGACTCGGGTATCGCGAGGACGTCTAAATCCTCTCAATAGATTTAGAGAGGATGCTAATCTGCATCCCTGTGGGGAAAATCCTTAACAGCTGTGTCACATGTTTTCTTAATAATTTTTAAATTTGAGCAAAATCACTTTGATATTTTCAAAATCAACTATGATTTTCCGATGTGTTATTGGGATAAAATAATTGAATAAGAGAAAAATTGGGAAATATTTTTCAACCATTAATTTTTACGTCATCCAACAAAGTGAAACGTTATCGACCCTTATCCTTTCTACCAGTTATTTCAAAAAAAGTCATTCTTACTTAGGAGACTAAAACCTATTCCTAAAACACGGAACCTGATTCCCAACCAGCAGTTCGGGGTTAGAACAAACCATTCAACAATAGATCAGGTTTTGTCTACAGAATTGTTAATGTCATTGATAAACTCTTTCAAACTAAGCGCGTTTGCTCCAAGCCTTTGATGCGGTCTGGCACCAGGCTCTACACAATACTTTACCCAAAAATTCATATTTCGTCGCAAAATATCATCTCAAAAACCGATATTTTGAGTTAGTATAAGAGACTATATTCTAAAATAAACCATACACACGCAGGAGTGCCACAAAATAGTGCATTTGGGCCAGTGCTACATTTTCTATTTACCCAAAACTTCCTACAGACAACAAATACCACCATAGTTACCTTGGAAAATGACACTGCAGTTGTGGCAGTTGTTGAAAATAATGTTGAGTCCAGCAATAAAATGAGTGAAAATATTGTCGAGTCTAGCAATAAAATGAGAGAAAATATTGTTGAGTCTAGCAATAAAATGAGTCAAAATATTGTT
>CM040187.1:43505002-43532502 GCA_022606455.1 Callitettix versicolor
CCCAACCTCCCACGGATTAAACCGTGTGTGTGACAAACACAACCCTTATAGTATTGCGATGATAGGACTGAAGGGAACCGTACTTCGAGACTGGAGGATTATTAGCCACGAATATTAATAGCCTGGGCAAAGGGAAACTCAGAGAAAGCATCGGACCAATTACAACACACTGAGGTGGTACGGTGCACGTGAACAAAATAGCAATGTACCGCCAGAAGCCGCGCAAAAAAGGAAGAGGAGACTGCAAATGATTGTGAGGCTTCTGTCAGCACGAAGCTTCTTCAGATCTCCAGTAGAATGAGCTAGTCAGTGGATCTTACACGTAATCTTCATTAGGATTGGATAATAAGCCTTTAATAAGAAATAATCCTGCTTTTAGACACATCGAATTCGCAAAGTATAAATCTTGTTTTCGATTTTGGACATAGGCAGTTTGCAATTTCAAAAGCCTAAAAGAATTACTGGCACAAACGTCTTTTGTTCATTTTTACAATGAAACTTAGGTAGATTCGCTGTCTTTATTAAACAGTTATTAAAGTTTAAAATTCCTTCGATATAAAACGTCGATATATAGACGTGGCTGCCTCCCTACTTCCGGCACCGGTTTTAAAGACGTTTTCACGTAAAAATTAGAACTTCACTTTAATGTTTATCGGTGCGTTTGTGTACTTTCCTAAACGCACACGAATTACTACGAAATAACCAGTTTTTTTCGCTCAAGTTTCGTACTTTATGTCGATTAGACTAACGTTAAAAGTAAGGGTAAAACAGCGGAAGTAACTGCGTCTCGAACCTACAACCTAGAGGTGCGTAGTTAAGAGACGCGGCAGCCTGACCTTTATGGAATGTGTTTGTGGATAACAATATCTAACCAAGGAACGTTAATGAATTTCCCCGAAGAAAATTCATCGTATAGTTACTGACTAACAAATTATCAAGTTTGTTAACCCAAATAAAATTAATATGGGACGTAATTAAATTTCACACAACGGAATTTTCGTTTAAGCAGAAAAATCAGCTGTTTGGAAACTTAACAAAATTATTGGAAGGCGTAAATATGAATAACAGTAGGTATATTTTGAAATACGCAATTAAATTTTTTATAAAAATTGAATCGGACGACCTTTAAAATATAAATTGTATACTTATTCTAAATTGTATATACAGATTTTTAAATGTAAAAATTTATTATTGCGTACAGATTTTAAATCCTCAATAAAATTATCTGTACTGTATACTACTTATAGACCGCCGTTAATAGATGAAAAATATTGGGCAACTATTTTGAAACTTATAAACTGATTATTAATGATTTTTTTTCATTTTTCCTAGAAATGTTATTATTTTGAACATCACTCACCTGCCTTTCCTAGCTTTGTCATTTTTTTTTTTTTGTTCATTCGTTTTGAATTATTTCTTATTACCAAAACGTATTGTACTACCTAAGGTCAACAACTAAAAAACTGAAGCTAAGAAAGATATACAAGTATATTTAACAAAATTATAAACCGATTTAAATTATTTTATTATAATTTTAACCAATAAATTTTTGTAGGCAATCAAATAACAAAATAATTGCCTGACTATTTGGAACTAATAGAGATGTAATTTAACATTGGTCTGCTATCTGTTGGAATTAGTTCAAACTGTAGTAAATTTTCAAAGGGCGAAATTGTCCTTTGATAATCTACAAATTATAATATATCTGTAATTAAATATAGTCTGCTTTATGCTGCTACCTGGACGAGATATATTGAACGTACGTTTGTCTGCTATCTGGTGGAACTAGTTGAAAACTACTAAAGGGCGAAATTGTCATTTGCAATCTGAAAACTATAATGTTTCTGTAATTAAATATGGTCTGCTTTATGCTGCCACCTGGACGAGATATATTGAACGTACGTATGTCTGGTGGAAGTAGTTGAAAACTACAAAAGGGCGAAATTGTCATTTGCAATCGAAAAACTGTAATGTTTCTGTAATTAAATAAGGTCTGCTTTATGCTGCCACCTGTAGGAGATATATTGAACCTGTTACTCGCAATCACGATACAGTAATATTTTTTTATTGTAATGTGCTGCTATCTTTAATTTATAAATTACAGAAAATTTAACTACTCAAAAATAGTAACGAATTTATTGTAATTTTAATTATTTTTATAATATCAACTGTCTCGCTAACATGATAACGAATAGCCCGAAAGTAACTGCATTAAATAACAATGTTTATCACGTAAATAAACATTTCGATATTCTAAAATTAAAAATTTGAACACAAAAATTTAGCCTGTTGATAGGTTATTTTATGGCTAAAATAAGTTCAATTACTCCGCAAAATCTGTTCATTTAAAAATTGAAAATGATAATAATTTATGCAGATTACAACTATCGTTACAATGGTAAAATCAGATCCTAAAAACGTTTTAAGATAAAAAGGGGTTGTTTTTAATAATTAAGAAAGAATTATTTCTTAATGATAATGACATTAGTTGCAGACCTGCCAAATGTAGGCATGGAATCTTGTGGATACGATTAAGGAAGAAATTGTAAATAAAAACAAACTTATTATGGGCGACTAGTGAGTTTTGTTATATGCTGATCTGTAACACTTTATTGTCTAAACAGTAGATAAAGAAATAAACATTTCCAATATTCCAATCGAGCGCATGCGCAGTAGAATAGTCTCGCTCGTTAGTTGTGTTTGCCGCGCATTGAAAAATTGTGTTTCGTATTTTTATACGTTTTGGTATTCGTTATTTTTATAATATCTTGCGTATTGGTATTTTGTATCGAGCGTTATTTTTAGTAAATGAGTGCGTTTTAGTTTAGTCGAGTGTGATTGTGTGTTTTTGACAAATGTGATTTTTGTAGTGTTGAAGAGAAATAATGGAAATTTCGAGGTTAGAATAATTTAGATAAATTGTTACAATAATTTCTTTATTTTGTTATTTTAAGAGTGTTATTATTCTATTTATCTATTTACAATGTATGTATATTGCATTTTATTTTCATATACATGTATTTATGAATATAATTATATAGATAGGAATATATTATTGGATAATAATAGGCCCTATAAGTTATAAAAATTATCATTTAGCTTAGGCCCAATATATTCATTCATCAGTAAAATAAAACCAGTGAACACCCATTCAACACAACTGTTTCTAGAAGAAACATTATTCCAATGTTTTGCCAAAATCGTATCTGACAAGGTGGTTTTCGCTCCAGGTCTGAGGTCGAAATCAGAGTTATATAAATTAAGCTAACAATTTTAGTTTGTTGGATCTATACATTTACCATAGTCTAGATAGATATCTCTTTTAAGAGTCCATTCTTGCTTCTTTTAAAAAAACCTTCAAGAAGCGTTGTGTGGAGGTTGTTAAAACATAATAATAAGTAGACCTGAGTCACTTATTACCAAAGGTGATTTTGGTATAATATAATACCAAATCACTTATATTAAAGGTGATTTTGTAAATCACCTTACAAAAGATTGGGTATGTTTGATGATTCAATACTTTCAGTTTTCCATGTCATTGTGAATACTGTAGGACTAAGTCAAATACAATAGTCAGTGAAAAGTTATAGCCTATATCAGATAAAATAATATACCTTACCATTTGCTGTAGAAAAATGAATACAACATTCGTTTGTCTGTGCAGTCTTCTGTAATAAATATAACAATACTACAGCTCACTTAACATAAACATTTATGCACACCACTTGGTCTTCACATTATGGTAGTTATATTCTAATATTTATTGCAGTATGTAAATGGAATTTAAGAGTAAATTTATTAAAATAAAAAATAATGGTATTTAAAAAGGGTTGGAAATTGGTACAGAAAGAAAAATGGATGGTAAAAAAAGACAACTAAAACAGTAAATAATTGTAATTGTTTAAGGCTTGGACTAACTCCAAATTTTCAAATAGGGGTTTTCTTCACTGTATTCTGGGGCATAAGGTTCAGGTTAATGAAAAGGCAACCAACTGGCTGAACTGGGACCTGCATCTGAGTTTATCAGACCCGATCCGGCTTTAGAGATTTCTTTATCACTGGCCAGGTTTATCAATAGGAGAATTAACAAGCAACACCAGGCACCTTCATGGGCATTCCCGTAGCAAGCACTCTTGGGTAAAGCTCCTCATGGAAGACTTAGAGAGGCAGCAGAGCACAACTCAGAAAAATCATGGGGCTCATTACTGGGCATTATGGTCTGAGGGTACACATGAACAGGATAGGTATGTACCATACAGATACCGTGTGTAGGTTATACAGTAAAGAGGAGAAATCAGCAGGTCACATAATTTATGACTATAAGACACTTACTAGCAGGAGGCTAAGGTTTTTGGTTTCCAGGACCCTAGGGGCCCTCAGCAGGATGAGCTTGTCAGTGGATTATTAGAATTTATTAAGGGTACTAGTCTGCTGAAATAGTATCAATAGGTTTACTTGCACAATAGGTCAATCGATCGCAGTGTCTGGGGTTTTATAATCTTTTCATGTAGTATATCTAACCCAAAATTTTCCTTTTGAGGAAAATGTGATGTTTAAAAAAAGTTATTGTTAGCAAAAGTTTAATTTAAAATGGTCTTCAACTTATTGGATGTAGTTTATGCTCCGTCATCTGCAAAATTATTCTGCTGTATTTTCAAACAGTTCAAAGAGCAAAAATAAGTTTAGCAGCTCAAAGTCTGGGAATAAATTATGGAGAATATAACAATGTTGAAAAAATGTTTTAAATTTAAAAAAAATTAGGCTACTAAATGTGCCTTTAAACATGCTAACTTATGCAATTTATGCAGAAACACAATTATATCAGATATATTTTTTCTGTTTTTCAAAATTGAAGCTGCATATTATGAATTTATTATGAAGGAGGACAAAGTACCTAAAATCCTATTTAAACAAATAAATTCTTATATTTCTTGGTATTCAGAAATAAAACAATTAGGACCGAAGTAGACCTATTAGAAAATTGATCAGAATTTAGAATTATTGGACACACAAATCATAATTTTAATAAAACCAACTAGCCTAAAATGTTTAATTGATAAAATCAGTATTGAACAAAAAGATCAGTTGCTATCAGCTGCCGGTAAGTAACCCTTACTGACGAAAAATTTCACAAAATTTAAATTTTAATCTCGGTGGAAAGATCATTTTAATTGTATTCAGTAAATTATTATTAAAATATTAATAAAACTAAAACTTTTCTTCTATATGGCCTAATGGGCTTATTTAATAACACGAGAGAGTATACAGCTAGTCATATTTAAAGATTTTAGGCAAACAATGTAGGCCTACTAGATATATATATATATATACCAAAATAAACAAGAAATACGTAAAACATTTTAAACAAACTTTTAAGAGTACTTTAGTGCTAGGCTGTTGTTAAACATATATGCAAACTAATTTGTTTATTCCTTCTTATTTTTCATAACCTAACCTATCCAATCTAAATACCTTGGAAAAATAGCTTAATTCGGTAAAGGTCTGTTCCTTGCGCCCATTTAATAATACTATTAAGTCATTCCTTAAAAGTCAGTCAGTTTCCGATCGGGATGAAATAGAAGTTAAATTAAAAATTATAGACGATAATTCGGTCATTTGTGAAATAGCGATAGGCTAAATGGTAACACAATGTTTACACTTTTAGTATTGTAAAAATCTTAACAAATTAAACTACATGTCCTCAATATTAAATACAGGTTACAAATCGTGATTTTTACTGTTGAAATATAAGGGAAAAAATTTGTTATCAGTTAATGATACCTGTGCAGGAATTATCAATCACTGAATGTGGCCTATTTCCTCTAAAATTATAGCATTGTATGTTACATCAGGCTGTGTTTCTGTATAATGAATGTTGTATTAATGAATTCGCTTACCAAGAAGGCCTGTACAGAAGACTGAAATATTTAGGTGTATATATCATGAAATTAGTCAAGCTATTTCAAAACAGAGCTTGAAAGCAAACTTAAACAATTCTTAGCTTTGTTTAACTTACGAGACTAATCAAAAACGTGTTTATAGGATATCAGTTTCTTAACCAGGTAGGCTACAAACTAGAACTTACTGTAATTTAAGATTTTTACAAATAGGCGATATGACTTAATAAATTCACTGCCCAGTTGCATAGCCGTAGACAAAATTTGACATGGGATTTGAAAAGTAGTAAGCAAACTACTGAAAAAAAGCTGTATAGAATATAGACCGTTATTTGAAAACACCTTACAAAAGATTGGGTTGTCTGATGATTTAATACTTTCAGTTTTCCATATCGTTATGAATACTGCAGGACTAAATCAAATACAATAGTCACTGAAAAGTTATAGCCTATATCAGATAAAACAATATACCTTACCATTTGCTGTAGAAAAATGAATACAACATTCATTTGACTGTGCTGTCTTCTGTAATAAATATAACAATACTATAGCTCACTTAACACATAATATTTCTAATGTTAACACATTTTGCACACTTACTAAACCAAAAAATTATATGCTACAGTAATGATATTATTCTAAAACAATACAAATGAGTCTCTAGAATCTGAAGTTGTCTAAAATAAAACAGCTGGTGGTTGCATTGTTATAATTCTGCAGTCTGAATGGATGTTGGTGGTGGGGGGAGTGGGATGTTTGTTATGAGCCTGCTTATATTAGGACCATAGATGCAACTAAAAAACAATAAAAATAAATAATTTTTTATCTAATTTTACCAAAAATATATAAAATGGTTGCTAAAACTTATGTTTACTGGTAGATTTAAACTGAAATTCTTTCAAATGACAGTTTACTTCCCCTGATTGATGGTTAATGAATCTGCTATTAGGATTGTTTAATATAAAAAAAAATATTCATATGCAGCTAAAAACATCTTTTGTAAAAGTAATAATTTCCTTAATAATTATTCAAAATTTTTGTTCTTGCTGGTTGTTTTTTTTCAAAAATGATTGTTTTAAAATCAGTTGTTATATGACAGTAAAATCTCATTTTAAGTTTCCCATGTTTTTTTTGTTAACAATACATTTCTTTTATGTTCACATTCTTTACGTACCGTACTGATTAAGCTATAATATTCTCATATTTACATTGTATGTTTTGTGTTTTGTTTTTACCAGTTGCTTTTTAGCTTAATTTTATAGAAAGATGGTGATTATTTCATATGATTATAGATTTACAAAAATTTAGTTTGATTTGCTATATCTATTTGTTTTTTTGTGTGTTTATAGCCTGTAAGTATATTAGTTAGCATTTGTTCATAACATTGTGTTTATTTTACAAAAATATATAATTAAAATTATTTGCATATACTAAAAGTTACTTTTTATTGGAAAAATATCTTATATCCAAAAATTTTGGTTTTTTGTGTTTCTTAAAAATCTAAAAAAAAAATATTAGTCATATAACTTCAATATAATTGTGTTTAGAACCTCCTTGTTGATCTGTACAGGTCGACATCACGGGTTCGATCCCGGGAGGGACGAGGACAAACGTTAAAAATGTATACCTTGCATGTTTTTCTTACAATAAAATTACAGATTTATTTTCTTAATAAATACCTAGCTTATAGATGTTTAATTTTTATTTTTACTGTGTTTAATTGATTAGTAGCGCTACTGGTGACACGTACAGAAACTAATACCGCTCTAACTACTTTGCGTGATTGTACAGAATGTTTGTTGTATTTATTGTGCCTAATTTTAGGGTTTTGAAAAAAGCTGTAGTTTTGAATAGACATATAAGGCGTAACAATCGTTTCATTTTGAATTTTATTTACTCTAGAGATCTATAATGCGTGCCACGTGACTGTACTCTTAGTACACCAGGTGTTCAGATTAGTGCTCAAATTACGTTTAATTAACTTTTCGTTTACACATTTAAAAAAATCTGATTGGTCAAAAGTCTTGATGATACTGTTGTAAAATTCCAGACGTTTGTTAAGGAATTATTTCATTATTTGTTTTTTTCGGCGAAAAACCGACAAGGGTGATTTCAATAAAAATGAGCGTTTTTAATAAAAAAATTTCTTTGGATTTAAGTTTTTAGAAAATGGTCAAATTCGGCAGAAACATTAACAGCTGTATGTACCGCAACAAACTTGGACAGTATTGTTGAGGAGTAAAACATTGACGGAGTTTGAACCTTTAAATTAGCTAGTAGTAGAAAATGTTTTGAAATTTCTGTACAATAACCGATTTGAACGTTATAACGTTATAAACTCATATATTTTCTTTCGTGGGCCAGACTGTACGGCCTAACAATTAATATTTTTATTTCATTCTTATAAACACACACACGCACACGCGCGCGCACACGCGCACGCACAACGCACGCACACACGTACACACAACACGCACCCACACACGCGCGCGCGGACACACACACACACGCACGCACAACGCACGCACGCGTGCTCGCACACACACGCGCGCGCACACGTACACACACAACACGCACGCACACATACACGCACACACACACACACACACACACACACACACACACACACACACAACACACGCACATACACGCGCGCGCGCACACACAACACGCACATGCGCGCACACACACACACGCACATACACACACGCGCGCGCACACACAACACGTACACACGCGCGCGCGCGCACGCACACACACACACACACACAAATGACATGGAATTGGTCAATTTTTCCTTCATCTTCCCGCAATCACTTCTACGAGTTTCTGCAGAAGGGTGAAGTAGCTCGGGGTCCACATTCCTGGGATTTATCTGAGTCATCAAACTTACCTCCTCACCACTCCTCCACTCACTTTGATTTTCTCTTGGCCATTTTGTAGTACTTTTGGGGGTGTTGAAATATTACTTTGGCCTGTATTAGTTGCCAAATATATGCCAGATGTTTCAATTATCAACACTTATTTGGTTCCATCCATTGGATTTGTAACCATGAAATATACCATTTATAATGATTACAGTGGCATTTATATGCTCAAACAGTTATTAGAAGCAGAGAAAACGTGTTCTTTTATGAATGCCTATTTTTCGAGTGCTTTGGGCAAGTGCCCATTTTATAATGTCCAACCAACTGGACATTTTCTCGGCACAGATGACCAGCGTTCAAATCGGATTTTTTTTTATTAGGATTATGACCTATTCTTCCCGTCATTGGTCTATCAACTCACCTCATAAAGGCTACCGCGGTTTCGAAACTATCGTTTCATCTTCAGACCGTTATACAAACTGTTAAATCCCTCTGTCGAGGTCGTCACAAAGTCAAACAAAACATTAAAACATACATCACAAACACTGAGCACAATTACACGATTAAAATATTAACCATGAAATTCGTTTTGGCCAAGCGACTCGTACGTCGTTACACTCCGGACTTAATTGATTTAATTTAAAAAAAGTCTTTTAATCGCTTTTGCACTATTTGAAGGATGACTCTGATAGGATATAGGTAAAAAAAGAAGTACATTTTCTTTTAATTCGAAAATATATTTCAAAATAAAAATATTGCTATGGCATGACATATTTACTTCCTATCAGTACTTGTGTATTATATACATATTCGTATGCTACAATTAAACGCTAGTACATAAAAGTTATTTACATTTACATAATATTTATTTATAAAAAAAATTACAAAATTAATGTCATGAGCGTTTCTTGAACAGAATTCAATTGCTATCATTTATATAGTCTAATTTAAACTTACTGGAATACTTAGAATATAAAGTTTATTTGAGAGTTGTGCAACACCGTTGAGCAAAGTCTCGGTAAATTTGTCGCCAGCAAAACTGGCACAACCTTTCTCACATGCAAACACGTTGTAACCGAGCATTTCCGTGGCGAAAGGCAAGAAAAAATAAAAATTTTGAAAACATTTAAACTGAATATACAGAGAACAATTGTGTTTTTCTTTCATGTATTTTTTTTTTTTTATCGTCCATACTTTATGCCGGTTAGACTAATGAGGACAAGGGATCAGCGTTAACGGTAAGGGAAAGGCAACCGGTGTAACTGCGGCTGGAACTAAGAACCTTAAGGTGCGCAGTTCAGAGACGCAGTAGACTGACCGATGCTTTACCCTAGTGGTGGGGCAGAAAACACCAAAATGTTTAAAAAAACTGCTTTTCTATAAAGGAAAAACAAGCCGCTTTTTCAAACGGAAACAAGCAGTTTGATTTGGACTGGTTTATGATTTGTTAAACAAGGAACGGACTTCCCCCACTACCACATAATGGTGGGGCAGAAAACACCAAACTGTTTAAAAAAAAACTGCTTTTCTATAAACGACAAACAACTGCTTTTTCAAACGGAAACAAGCAGTTTGATTTGGACTGGTTTATGATTTGTTAAACAAGGAACGGACTTACCCCACTACCACATAATGGTGGGGCAGAAAACACCAAACTGTTTAAAAAAAACTGCTTTTCTATAAACGACAAACAACTGCTTTTTCAAACGGAAACAAGCAGTTTGATTTGGACTGGTTTATGATTTGTTAAACAAGGAACGGACTTTCCCACTACCACACCCACGTTCTATTCGAACGTTGCCACAAGCGCTAAAACTGTTTTCCTGCTAACTGCTTTTCTACTACCTGCTTTTATGCTTTTTCCCTTTATTTCAAAGTTGCTTGTTGCTTGTAGTGAAGTAAGAACTGTTTGGTCAATGTCAAAGTTTATCTCTATTTTGTTGCGAGTTGCAGTAACAACCTCTCACATTTTGTAGATACAGAGCCTAATTTTATTTAAACATATTTTTTATTTATTATCAATCATCAATATTTTTTAATCGGCTAAAAATATTCTAAATCGTTTGCATTTTGGTAAATATGCAAAGGACTATTTAATTTTTAAGTAAAAAAAGTGCTTCTATTAGAAATTCATTGCATTTTGTAAATAAAATGGCTTACATAATTATTACGTTTTGATAATGTAATTTAATACTACTCTTATAAGGATTATTTTTATCCTTTCTAAATGCTTTACACCCAAAAACAGTTAAGGACACGGTGGCAGTGGGAATAAAATGTAGCCTTAGAAAACTGAACGTATGTGCTTTTTGTTTTAGCTGCTAATACAAATTTGGGTTTCAGTTTTCTAAACCTGTTTTTTTCCAACCGTTTTAAAAAACAGCTTTTTTTCCTCAACAAACAGTTTGTTGACGTTTTGTAAAAATAGCAGAAACGCCCACCTCTACTTTATCCAAATCGATCACCTAGTCCTCTTCTTTCATGTAATGATGAAAACACAATTTGTCAACTAAAACCGTTTAATATGCTATTTATTCGCCATGCAGAAAGGAACTCAAGCCAACCAGTCCATTCGTGTACTTCCTTATTATTTGTAAACATTATGAGTTTCTGAATTAATTCGTACGCACACGCATTCAATACGGTTGTTGCAACGTCACAACCTTTGTTAGAGAGATACATATTGTCACTGTATACAGGGTGACCGGAAAGTCTGCAGAACGAACCAATATCTCAAACTACTATTTATTAAGATCAAACAAAGATCAAGTGTAGGTTCCAGAGTAAAATAGATATAGAACTGTGTTTTCTGTTAAACAAGTACCTCTTAAAACTGAGTGTTATCTTTAAATGTGATAAAATTATTTAAATTTTAGCATAAATTTACTGTTCCCCCGTGTTAAGCCTAAACGTTCAATTTCTGATTCACTTGGCATCACATTTTTTTCAACTAACTACAATATTTTTAAGCAGCTTTAATCTCTTCTATGTACAGGATGAACTGAAATAACCATTATACTCACAAGGATGGTTGTGGCCTCAATAGGTATGGGATTGCTTGATTTGTGGTGGATTTTTTTAGGTGAAAAAGTAGGCTAGTAGTAACCTCTCTTTCCCTCGCTATGCCGCCTCATAGTAGTTGCACAGTATGCCTTGACGTTCATCCGTAACTTACAAACGAGCGTCTAAGCATATGGCGCAACTGGTATGAGGCGTTGGAGTGAGGGAAGGGAATATTAATAGAGTACGTTTTCAGAATAAAAAACAAATCTTAGCTAACCAGATCTGACATGGTTTCGTGTGGCAGATTTAACTACTTAAGATTACTTTTTGTACGGGCATAATAATGCTCAATGTTTGAACATTCCCTCAGGACCATAAAGAAGGGTCCGACCTGTGGTACGCGAAGGCGGTTCAACCGATACGCAACCATGTCAAACAAATATTTTTTAAAGTTACTAAATCGTTTTTTTGTTAAGTTTTACTTTTCGAATACAGACATAAAAGTACTTCTCGATACTCGGATATCTGTATTTGATACTTTGTAACTGCACTAGTTGGGCCTACTGCCTCGCTTGAAGAACAAAATACTTATATTTTCTAACAGTTCAAAATAATGAAGTTTTCCATGTCAAACATTATCACCAAACAAAGAGCACGTCTTTCGCTCAGAAAAATTCAAAACATCATTTTGCATAAAATTTCTATAAATTTTCTAGGCAGGATACTCGGATGTATTTAGATCGTATTAGGTTCGTCAAATGACCTTGAAAATGTCATGTGGTAATCACCGAAGGAATAGTTGAGCTCTCGTAGCCTGAAGGATCACTTCCAGGAAGTAACCAACATACTTATCTCAAAGTCTACGGCAATCAGTGTTGCCAATCGGTCGGTAATTACCGATTTGGGTTTTTTAACAAGCTTCAACAAAATTCAATTTTTTGGGGTTGAGGAAATGTTTGGAGTTCAAGGGTCTCCGTCTGTGGGGAAATTTTAGGTTTCGTGAAGACCAACAAAACTGCTGTGTGACATTTTGTGCTAATATCTTAGGAGATTAACATTTCTATTCGGAGAACACGCGCACGCACACGCGTGTTTTGTGTGTGTGTGTGTGTGTGTGTGTGTGTGTGTGTTTCTTTGGTAATTTGCGGGTAAATTTATGTCTGACTGTGAGATTGGTTGGCAACACTGGCTGCTGTATATTGTCAGTAACGGCCGCCTTCAGGAAAATGTTACGTGTGATCTAAAACTTCTCTTGTTAAGGTTTCAGAAATATAAAATTTCTATATTCGTGTTTTATTCTATTCTTTTTTAAAAATTAGGAAGGTATTTATACGTAGGCTACATGGAGCTAAACGCGAAATATTTTTCGCAATTTTGAAAAGAATTGTTAACTGATGCAAAAGAATCTTGTTTTCTTGGTTTTTCCATTTAACAGTGATGCCAACTCAGTTTTTACAAAAGTTGTACGCGCTTCACTTTACTGTAGACTACCTACTGTTGATCCTCGCTTATTTCGGAAGACAGAAAGTTTGTGTATTGTTCTTGAAAATTGTTAACTTTCATTACGTACACATACAATGTTCTCTGCAGACTTTCGGCTCACCCTTTATTATTACTTTACACGTACGAGTATATAGGCTAGTAGTAATATTATATTAATTCTAATCTATAGGCCTACCTAAATGCTTTTCATCCTACTTTTTAAAACATCTTTAAATGTTTAAAATTTAAATAAAACAAGACATTTTACGAAATGTTTTTGCATTTCACGTTATACTGATTCGCCCTTTAAAGGTTTCAAAACAAAAACGGTACATTTTTAAATGACGTGTTTAGATTCAGCTGGGAATCCCCTTATCTGATACCCGACATAACCTCAAAAATTCAAAAACATTGTCTTTCAAGGGCTTAAAAATTCAAAATTTCAACGGAAGCGCGAATTTTTTAAAAAATTCCCCCTTTGAACAATTTCCTCTAGCCCTTACCGTTTTTTTATCATCATTTTTGAAAAACAGTAGGGGTTATATTCGAAGCAGTTTTGGTTTATTGTTACAAACTTTCAGTCAATCGATTGATCATTCTCATTATAATGCTTACAAATTCCGTGTCGCATATGCAGACGAAATTTTCAACGTTTTTAGACAATCGATCCTGAGCTTGTGTGTACAAAAAATTCATTTCGAGGCATTTTAACGATTTAAAAATTTTTGGCCAGTAAAAACAGTACACTCTTCGTCCTTGACAACGAATAGTATAACAATAATTGTGTCTATATAATACAGCCAAACAAATCTCGCTTTAGATATTTCACACTGTGATAGTGAAATTTAGAAAATGTCATTTATACAGTCCACAGGCTATTAGTACTAATCAATATTTAATATACAGTAGTCTCTATTAACCGTCACCCTTGGGACTGTTGGGTGACGAATGAGAGAATAGGCGGATAACAGAAATATACCACCCGTACTCCTTGAGTGCGAGGTCCTGGAGACCAACCATATCAGGAGTTCAACGAAGACACCTACCTGTTACGTGATCGACTTATACGCTGAGTGGTATTATCGTAAATAGTGTGAGTGTTTATCTTTCAATAGAAACATTCACGCAGTCATTCAGAATTGATCTCTCATTTCACCAAGACGTTAGAATCGTTTACTTTTCGATTATCAGTGATAGCTATAAATAAGTCGTGTTATGTTATAGTGTTTTGTTTTGTCCAGAAGGTTTATCCATTATTTATTACAAAGTATGTGGAAGATTGTTGAGAAATGTCAGATAAGAGAAGTAACCGTTAATAGAGACTGTACTGTATTCAATTATTAGCTTAACACCACTGGGTTTTTATGGACACTACAAATTCTGAAATAAAAGGGATACGTACAATATACTTATAAGTTATAGGGAAATAACAATTTTCCCTGAGCCATGTGTAAATGTTAATTTTGGCAATAAATTGCATTGATAACGAACGAGCTCGATATGTTATCAGATTTCGTAACTAAAATCCACCTCCAAATTGTGCCTAAAACACTGGTTTCATTCGACAGACTTTTACTTTGAAGCCTTAAAGGGATGTTGGTAAATCTTCTAGTCTGATTCCATTACAGTTATTGTTAATTAAATTACTGTTTTTACCGCCTATAAGGAAATACATTTACCAAATATAAAATATTACATACCTTAAAACTGCCAATTAAAATTATTTACAGGTTTAAAATCTACGTTTCCTTATCTGGACGACCTGATCTTCCATCTTAACAACAGATAGGCGGCTATCCTGAGGGAAACAAGGGTGAACACTAGGACCAATATGTCCTTGGTGAACTCATCCCCTGGCATGCCTATTTCCTTCAGAAACTTGGGAGGATACTTATAGTGACAGTAAAAACCGGGACATTGCAGTGTCTCCCTGTTTCCGTAGATGGCGGCCACGTAGCCCTCCAGGCCGTATCGGAGGTAGCTGATGTTTGTCCCCCACTTCAGGTATTGGGGGATGTCTTTTAGTGAAACTCCGAAACCGCAGAACATCATCATGGGCACTTTAAGTGTGGGCCCGATGAACGTTCCGTTCTGCAAATTAAAATACGAAGTATTAGATTTTTTTAAGGGCGAAAAGCATGTTAAGACTATTATCGCTACCCTAAATGTAAGTGTGAGTGTAAAGTGTTAAAGTCGTAAGTGTATTGTTGTGTGTGTTAGACTCGGGTACCGCGAGGGACGTCTAAATCCTCTCAATAGGTACAGCTAGTCTACATCCCCCTGCGTTAGCCGGGTATTAGAAGTGTGGACCCTGTCGGCTATATTGAATCTATTCAATATTTTTAATATTTTGTATATGGGAATGTGATCCACTTTTTACATTCTGTATATATATTTTTTTAATCTTAAAGATACAGAAACGATCTTTAATAGCAAAAGATATTTACTAAATGTAAAATGCAGACCACATTTCTACATACATGACCTTTAAAACGAGTTATAAAACATAATTTTACCTTAACAAATATTTTTATCTTTATATAATAAATATCTTTTTTTTTAATAAAAAAATATTTTAATCTTTATATCTTTATTTGTATCAAATATAAATTTAACGCAAATTTTATCTCAACAAGAGTTTTGGGGGGAGTAATAAGGCCACCAAATGCGGAGCGGAGCTGCGCTGAACTGAGACAAGCGGAGCAAAGCTGAGCGGAATGAGCGGTACGGCAACCGGAAGCGGAGTTCAGTCAGTTTAAAGAACGCATTTGTATCTTTGAAATCTAAATATTTAAGCTTATCTAATGTTTTGAAAACCGTAAACTAGGCAACAATAACCTAGGTAACGAAAAATAAAGTTTGGAGGCGTGGTCAACGTGGTGGGGGAAGCGGATTTAGCTTCAAAACCTAACCAGGACAGAGTCAAAGCTGCGCAGAACGGAACCCAGCGATGTCGCTTGACTCCGCTATACTCCGTTACGCTTTCAGTGGCCTTACATTAAAAACAATTGGTTAGGTTTTGAATGCATAGTACGCTCCGCTCACATTTCGTGGCCATTGTTGTTTTTGTTGTTATTTTAAAGCCAAAAGCACATTAAGGCTGTTATCGCCTCCCTAAATGTGAGTGTAAAGTGTTAAAGTCGTAAGTGTAAGTGTGTTAGACTCGGGTACCCCGAGGGACCCTAAATCCTCTCAATAGGTGCAGCTAGTCTGCACCCCCTACAGGGCACATTTGATGGCCGCCCAGCCTAAAATGTAAGTACTGTAATACGTAAAGAGTTTGCACTGTTTGACTTAAACGGTTCTTGTAGTATACTAACCACTATATCAAAGATGGCGCCTATCATTAGGCCGATACTTTGCGAGATGAAGACTGTGAGCAGGCTGACTATAGTGAACATTGTGAACCTGATCATATCCATGGGCTGGCCGCTCATGATGTACGTGATGATGCAGAACACAACGCAGCAGATTGTCTGCAAGCAAAACGAGAGACATGTTTAAACTGAAATACATTGTGACACGAAAACAGGGTGTTTCTGCATTGCGTGGACATTATTCAAAAGTTCAATATTGGTTTAAATTAAAGAAAAATATTTCTATGAACATACATGTTCAGAAACGCTTATTTTACCAGTATAACGCTTTTTTAAAAATTGTTATACGAAATAATGTCTCCAGGGCCGTCCTAACGAGGAGGCATGCGCCACTGAACACAACAGCAACATTTAGGAAGTGCAAAGTTCAGTTGATGGAGCTTTGACGCAAAATTGTTCCTTATGTAGTACCAGTAACAAAAAGTTATATTTCTGACTTTTCGGGATTTTTTACAATAGTCTGCATTTTAACGATATCATTTCGTTGAGAGATATTAATCCGTGGAACATTAAATTTATCACAGTAAATTACGATTTTTAGCCATTTGTTACGGAATTATATTCTGACATTCATTTTTATTATCCGCCATGACACTTGTTACAAACGTTACTACTTTTTTAATACTACTAGTTATGTACGTAATAACTGAACTAAACACCCAAAAGCAGAGTCTAGTTAGATTTTATTTTTTTAATGCACACACGCGCGCGCGCGCACACACACACGCGCGCGCGCACACACACGCACGCACGCGCGCATACGCAATACACACACACACACACACACACACACACACACACACACGCACACGAAATACGCGCGCGCGCGCTACAACACACACACACACACACACACACACACATGCGCGCGCACACACACACGCGCGCGCGCACACACACACACGCGCGCGCGCGCACACACACACACACACGCGCGCGCACACACACACACACACACACACACACACACACACACACACACACACACACAACACACACACACACCCGCGCACGAGCACTACGCGCGCTAAAATACACACACAAGTGCACGCACACGCGCACTAAGACACACACACACACATTACTAATAAGACGCATTTCATAAACACCCAACAGTTGACTCGAGTTAGGTTATCAAGTTCTTTTTTTAAAATACGCATTACATTAAACACCAAACAGCCGAGTCGAATTACGTTATCACGTTCTTTTAAAAAAAATATATTTTTTCCCTTATTAATAACACGCATTTAGTTATTGATAATAAGCATTTAATTTGTCGTTTTCGCCAATAAAAACATTAAAAACACGTTTCCCACTTTGAGGTTATGTTTGTCACTTAATTGTAACTTTCCGTTGTTTCCGCACTGTTGTATTTTTGATTATTAATATTGGGTATATAATGAAGCGTTTTAGTGCAAAAAATAACAGAAGTCCTCAAAACTCAGTTTTACACAAAAAGTGTTTCTCTTAAGAAGGTATTACGACGCAACACGTAGGCTGTAGGTTGCATGTAAATTATTTAATTCTTTTATTTCTATTTCATTCAATCTACCTGTATCACACACAGTCAATATAATATATATTGTGTAACCTATAAACGAAAGTCACTCATTCAGCAAGTAAAAAGTGATCACTGTATCTCAAAAAAAAAAAAAAACAAAGACAAAGCCTACGAAGTTAAAATGTCGCGTGGTAGATGTGCATGTGGAATAAGTCTGAGTTAAAAAAAACCGTCTTCCATTTAACTCGTATAAAAATGCTTATTTCTAAAATATCGGCTTTTTAACGCTAATTGCCCGGTTTTGCTTTCACGCATTTTGACGAACCTTTTTTCGTTGTGAATCTGTCAATCTTAAACGTCACGTACATATTTGATACAAAATTGTAGGCATTGAAAATGTCCGACTTGTTTGTCTGGTAACATGTGAAATGCCTACTTTGGCCGCTTTTCACTGTGTCTGTCGAGTCCACAAACTGTTACTACTCAGCGATAGTGAAGGAAAAATAGGGAGCTGTGGTGAGAGAGTGGGGACTCGACCTCTCACTCGCACATCTAAGTGGTTGATCTATAGAGCGGTAAAAGTAGGTAGGAGGGAGGGGTTAGGATAATATAAAAGAACGAGCCTAGGGAAAGCACTAAAAAGTTTTGAAAATGGAGGTATCACGAAACGTGTTAAACAATTAAAATGTTCGAAGCTAGGAAAGTCAGAATTACTCCTACTTATAATTATATGTACTCGAGAAAATAACATTTTTAGCTAAAAAAAGGAAATTACATTAAGTTTTTGTTTTGTTTTTTTTTTTAACGTCCGACTATTGTGCGCACTTGAGTTAATGCAGACGATGGGATGATTTATAGCGTATGAAAATGCCAAGCCCTGACCGGGAATCGAACCCGGGTCCTCGGGGTGAAAGCCTAAACTATCAACTAGGCCACCGAGGCGGCTATTACATTAAGAATAGCGGTAGCTAGATATATAGTATATACACTTACGCTATACAGAATTTTTAGCAACTCCCTAGAACGTGTTCCAGAAATCAGGATTTGATTACACAGTCCCTGGTCTGGGTCTTTTTAAGTTGATTGCTCATTTTCTAATTGAAATTCGTAAATTCAGTTTAGAAAAAATGAGGATTTGATTACTTACTGTCACGGGAATGTCGATAATGTTAACGACAATATAGTAGGACTTGAGGGAGTACCATCTGTTGAAGTGCTCTTTTTTTAAAATGGACATCTCCATTGGAACTGAAACAGAAAGAACCAACGCTTCATAAAATCTCTTTCAAATTTGCTGCTGTGACTTGAGTTATGTATCTTTATGATCAAAATTTGAGCAAAATATGATCGATCTGTTTGGTAAATTGGGCGATTTTTCAGTTATTTTTTTTCCTTACCACGAACCGTTCCTGAGAAAAATTCACCGTTGAATTGCATGTTGAATTTTTGGTTCATACATCGTTAGAACCAGTTATGACAAAATCCGATTTTTGTCAGTTTCTTTCACCAAAAACCAATTTCAGTTATTTTAAACTGTCCCGTGATAAGATGTGCGAATCGGACCTGCATGCTAAGTTTCTTCAAAATCGCGCAATTAGTCCAGTCTCCAATGTTGCGCATAAATTGCCAAAAGAAAAAAAAATTAATGCCTAAAGACAACGCGCATTAGAAGTGAATACCCTTGGTCAGTGGCAGGAGATATAATTCTCCCCTTATAGCGATCTTGTTCCTGTTTATAAACATTTACAATGTGTGTTGTGCAAGTGGCTTTATTGCGTCTTGTCTGGGTGAGAAATGAAGATGTGGGTTGGGCTTGGATTTTGTTTTTGAGAATATATGTTTTGAAGAAAAGTGACTATGTGATTATCACATGAGTCGCTTCATGGAGGTTCGTAGACTAGATACAGAGGCCTTTTTCTGTATCGTAGTGGGGGAGCGGGATCTGTCACAATGGCGGACAGATGCGCGTGCGTGGAGCTTTCTGCTCGCGAAACTAGATTTTTGGTAAGTGTGAGGGTATATTCCTCGAGTGTGAGGACTTTAAGGCCGTGGCGTATGATCTCGTTTCTGACGAACCACGGAGATTCAGTCAGTAAACGTAGGGAGCGGTTTTGGAAGGATTCCAGCCGTTTCCTTCGAGAGTTAGAGACGAGGGAGTACCAAGCCGGAGCTGCATAAGTAAGAATGGGTCTGATGTACATTTTATACATAGTCAGCCTGATTCTTAGTGGTATTGGGCTTTTGTTCTCAAGAACAGGAAAAAGCTTACTGCGAGCCGCAGAAGCTCTGCCTATAGTTAAGTGAATACTTGCGATTGCCTTCATCACTTAAACTCATTCGGACTATTTTTGGAAGTTTTATTAATTTTTAAACTTTCTAAAATCGATACAAATCCTCTTTACTGTGCCTTTTATAACCTAAAATTACACGAACACTTCCTACATAACATACGTGATACAACACTTGTATGCAATTATTGTTTTTACTATTATTACTAAAATTTATAAATAATAATATTTCACTTAATAATAATTACTCCACATCAGTAATGAAACTCTACCAAAAAACTGAAACACTATCAGACACAATAAGAAAAAGGAGAATTGATTTTTATGGGCACATCCTCCGAATGGACAAAAATAGACTAACCAAAAAAATATTTGGCAACTTTCGCAATAAAAGAGCCAAACCGCTTTGGTTTAGAGAAAGACATAACGGAACTACAGATCACTGACACTATGCTCATGGACAGAACAGCCAAAACAATAACCAAGAACAAGAAACAACGGTTCCAAGGCAATGTCAAATCCAAGCGAACGATCCAAATCTCTGACGAAGAAAGAAAAGCAAGATCACAACGAATGAAGCAATACTGGGCTACGAGGAAGGCACAGAACATTAAAAAGTGATTGATTTAGTGTACGACAAAGTTGTGTGAAACAAATAAAGAGAAGAATATTTCACTTATTGTATTCATTATAACATTGTAAACTTTTAATTCTACCATTGTTTCATCTAATATTTATTCCATTCTTGCCTTTCAGTATTCGAACTGAGTAGTTTATCTATGGTCAAGTCGCTTGATTCTGTAATACGTATTACTGTTACCCACTGACTGACATCTCGGTAATAAACAGCTGATTTAACCATCAGCTGTTTATGATTTCTTGTTACTCTCAATTCGATTTAACTGCTCCACAAAATAGCGGTCGTAAAGGAGTATTCACTTAGAAAACAACAACAAATATGACCAGTAACGAATAATTCTATCGAACTTCCAATATCGATTTTTCACGGTTACCATATTGTTTTCTATCTACATCTACTGGTATGATAAGAAAGTAAAGTCAAGATTTAGTAAATTTTCTCTTTCTGTAAAGCTGTACTTACGCCTAAGGACGAAATAATTTGTTCAAGTGAAGTCTCGTCCACACCGGGCGAACAGTGTATGTCAAACAATAATATGTTTGAATACAAACATTTGATGTTCGTTTGGTGTGGACACGTCTCCGAACAAAACAAAGTGATCCGGTTTCGTTGGGGGAGGGGGAAGCTCCGCCATGTTTGTTCGAGGAATTTGTTTGCTCTTACAGCGAACAAAGCACAAACAAAGCAGTAGTTTTGAGGAATCTGTCGATGAGAGAAGTCCGTATTTCCTGTTATTTTTAAGTGTTGTATGTTTGTAGAGTGTATTGTGAGATTATTTTAAGTGACAATTGTGTTTTTGATGTACAGTAAAGATGAGCGAAAAATTTTGGACCCACGAACAACTTGTGCGGTTGACTCAGGCATACGAACTACGTCCGTTACTGTGGAATACAAGTGACAAACTTTATAAAGACAAATATAAACGAAGAGATGCATTTCAGAAATTTCTAAAGAGTTAGACATTAATAATGTTGAAGAAGTGAAGAAAAAATTGAATCTCTACTTTCCCAATACCGCAGAGAGAAAAAGATTATTATAACAAAATCAGGAATGGATACTAGTGAAGTGAAAAAACCTTGGTGGGGTTTGAAGTTTAGGTTTTTTGGCTGACAAAAATACACCCAGGGAAACATAAAACCACAAATGTCGACGTGATTTGTTCATCACAACGAAAGCAGCTGCAATACACGTAGTCGTAACCGCACTTCTCTATCCATTACTTAATAATACACTTAACCTTCTACAAAAATATATCTCACGTGGAAGTGCTGAAGGAGACTGTTCAAATGCCGAAAAAAAAGTTTGTCCCCAACATTTTTTTGGGGACAAACTGGAAATGTTCTTAGTTATTTATCTGCGCGAACGTGTTTGGCCAACATGTTTGACGGATGTTTGCTTGGTGTGGACGCAGCTTGAGTAATCTAGTGATTAAGTTACGGTACATGTAACTTAATCAATACATTGTACTTAAACTACAAAGTGCAATGGATAGAATAAGTACCAGGACAAAGTGCTGGCGAGTTAAACTGAATGAGACAAAATCAATGCATATAAACTTTACCAATAGGAAGATTGCCACCCATCCATTGTTTACCAATGCTCAAGCTGTTACTTACTCCAACAATGCCAAATACTTGGGGATGACAATGGATACGAAGCTCAAGTGGAAAGTCCATGTAAAGAAAAAGGTTGAAGAGCTTAAGATAAAATATAGAAAACTTTACTGGCTGTTTGGATGTAACTGTGAGTTTACAGTGCAGAATAAAGTTTTTAATATATAAACAAATATTGAAACCAGCATGGACTTACGGCTTAATTGTGGGGTTGTACAAAACGGTCGAATATAAAAATAATCCAAAATAAAGTCTTGCGGGGAATAGTCAATGCCCCATGTATATTCGTAACAATGATTTACATCGGGACTTGAACATCAGGCTTGTCACAGATGAAGTTAAAAAATGTGCAACTAGTCATAATCTACGGCTTCTTACGCATGAAAATTGTGAAATGGAGGCAGTACGTGAAGTGGCCGGCAATGTTCGCCGCCTCAAGAGGACTAAACCTCATGAACTGCTCCACTGATGTGAAGGAAGTTATTAATGTAATAGCTATCCTACAAATGTGATTTTGTTGTAGATGTAAACCATTAGTCGATCTTGTAAAGATTGGTTATGAGTATTAAATAAAAATAATAAAAAAACATTGTACTTTTAAACCATACTTACATGTCAGTATGTTTAGCATCATTGTACTCATAGCGTGGTGAATAAGAACGGAGAACAGAAGTTTGTAGTTTTCCATAACTCTGCCGCCGTCCTCCCCGCACTGGAACCAGAGCACCCCCAGCATAATGCCCACTAAGACGCTCACGTGAAAACGCATGTGTGTCAGCGTCTGAAAAGTAAACGAAGATACAGGTGGTCAGTGAGAAAATATCAATCCACCTATTGGTATTTAACCATTTTTTTTTTCAAGCGAAAAGCACATTGAGGCTATTATCGCCTCCCTAAATGTAAGTATGAGAGTAAAGTGTTAAAGTCGTACGTGTAGTGTTGCAAGTGTAAGTGTGTTAGACTCGGGTACCGCAGGGACGTCTAAATCCTCTCAATAGGTGCAGCTAGTCTGCACCCCCTGCTGGGATTTAACCATAACTGGATTAGAAAGTGCATAACATTACTCTTATTTTATCCTGTATGACTGGTGCCCTAATTATGCAGATTAGTGTTTTAAGTACTTTGACGTACTTTTATTGATCGAACTTTTTAAAAATGGGGACACGGAACTGTCCCGTCGATGTGATAGAAGCAAATTTTATGTCAGCCCAACGTTTGAAATGTAGTCTATACTCTGTTTTTGATTATGTATTATATATACAGTTTTTGAAGATGGAGGTTCACCGAAACGCGTCAATGAAAGTAGAATTGACGAGCTAGGGAAGGCAGATCATTATACTGAGAGTATAGATAGAGTTTTTGAAGATGGAGGTTCTCCGAAACGCGTCAACTAAAGTAGAATTGACGAGCTAGGGAAGCCAGATCATTATACTGAGAGTATAGATAGAGTTTTTCAAGATGGAGGGTCCCCGAAACGCGTCAACGAAAGTAGAATTGACGAGCTAGGGAAGGCAGATCATTATACTGAACTTAGTGATTAAGATAAGATATTAATTAATTTTTCATCCGTCTGGTTTTGCACGAAAAATTGGATACTCAGGAAGTTTGCGCAAAGAATGCCAAAAGTCACTCTAGAGCAGACGGAATTGAGAATGGACATTTGCACTGATCTGTTAAACAACACTGATAATTATCTAGAATTGTTAGACTGATTACTTGTGTCGAATCGTGGTTTTTTATTTATGATCTCGTAAAGCTACAACATACAGAACTCAGACTCGACTTCTTAATTCTACAGACCACCATTTTGCATCATAAGAACACTGACCCGGACAATTATCAAGCTGTCCGGACTTTGTCTTCTACACGACGGGATTACGACTAAAAATTAAAATATTGTAAACAAATATTTCAATATTGCTTTCGCGAAAAACAAACTAAATTAAAAATGCTTGATGTGTTCGTATGTGAAGATCTGTTAAAATTGGCATTGATTTTTTTTTTAGGCTATTGCAACACTTTCTCTCAATAGATTTTTTTGTTGTTTTTTTTTGTGTTTAACGTCCGACTATTGTGCACACTTGGGCTAATGCAGACGATGGGATGATTTATAGCGTATGAAAATGCCAAGCCCTCGCCGGGAATCGAACCCGGGTCCTCGGAGTGAAAGCCTAGTACGCTATCCACTAGGCCACCGAGGCGGCTTTCTCTCATTAGGATAGAAATGAAACGATACAGCTGTATTACTGCACATTTGGAGAACATTGTAAAAACGAACATTTTATATTCGAACATTTACCGAAATAAATGCTGATCAATGTTAGTACAAAACTTAACGCTGGAGAAATCAGATTTTCAAAAAAAGAATTTAATAAAAGTTACAATTTTTCAAGCACCTTGACCTTGAACTGGTTTAAGGATTCTGCTGAGTAGCCAACTTGTCGAAATTATTGCCAACATTTATTTGTATGCAAAGTTTTAATGAAATAATTTCAGAATTACGATCGCTAGCGTGAGTAAACACACATACATACATTTTAACGGTAAAGCACACAATGTTTAACAAGTTTAAATATGTTCTAGAGATCAGAATCGGAGCTCATTTTGTGGTTCCGATTTTGGGTCCTAAAAAAGAACCTACCTTATCTCTTTTCATCATAATGTAGCCTCTCCTCGTCAGTGTACAGATCTGATTCCACGCGGAAGTCGCTTGCAAACTATTGGAGATTTTCTTTTTTGGAAATGAGATGATGCCGTTCCCTTTTTTCGTCTCTGGATCAAAATAGAAAAAACATTTTAATCATTGTACAGTTGAAATAAATCAAAAGATTGTACTTATACTATTTGCATATTTACGTTTGGAACTGGTATAAAGCGTAAATAAGCTTTATTATTGGTTTTTTTATCTTATTTAACTAGGCGAAATTAGAACTAAGCTATCTAATACTATTTCTTTACGTGACTTCCGAAAGAAGGTCTTATGGTACAACTGGTCAGGCTAGAGCCTAAAACCTTTAAACCTTAAAAGAAAATGGTCCTATAAAACTGAGCCATCGAGACAGACAATTTTTAACTAGACCCAACTATAATTTGGTACAGAAAGTGAAACGCAAATATTTTCAGGCTATTTTTGAAAAAAAAAGTTGAATACTCAATATTCAATAAGAGTAGTGGGTTTATTTTGCGCGTGTGCGCAGTTCATAACAAATGACCGTCTCGAATGTCCAAGGGGTACTGTCTGAAACGTCAGTTCTTCCTCTTTAAATCGATACTATGTCGATGTGACTGCGAGCGGTAGTCTCAAATGTCAGTTCTTCCTCTTTAGAACGATACTGTGTCGATGTGACCTCGAGCGGTACTGTCTGAAACGTCAGTTCTTCCTCTTTAGAACGATACTATGTCGATGTGACCGCGAGCGGTACTGTCTTAAATATCAGTTTTTCCTCTTTAGAACGATACTATGTCGATGTGACCACGAGCGGTACTGTCTTAAACGTCAGTTCGCCCTCTTTAGAACGATACTATGTCGATGTGACCGCGACCAGTGCTGTCTTAAATATCAGTTCTTCCTCTTTAGAACGATACTATGTCGATGTGACCGCGACCAGTGCTGTCTTAAATATCAGTTCTTCCTCTTTAGAACGATACTATGTCGATGTGACCGCCAACGGTACTGTCTCAAACGTCAGTTCTTCCTCTTTAGAAAGATACTATGTCGACGTCACAGCGAGCGGTACTATTTCAAACGTCAGTTCTTCCTCTTTAGAACGATACTGTGTCGATGTGACCGCGAACAGTACTGTCTCAAACGTCAGTTCTTCCTCTTTACTATGTTGATGTTCCCGCGAGCGGTACTGTCTCAATCGTCAGTTCTTCCTCTTTAGAACGATACTATGTCTATGTTCCCGCGAACGGTAGTCTCAAACGTCAGTTCTTCCTCTTTAGAACTATGTCCATGTCACCATATCCATTGTTAGTGAAGTTATTAAAAGTGTGAAATTACTTCGAGATAAAGTGCCGCTGATGTGGTCGCGATTGACCCGCTACTGGCACGATCAACAATGTTGAGAACATCGTTTAACTCAAACAGTTTACTAGAAATGAAAGCCCTTCTTTATCTCTAACTACACCCACCTTTATCTTTCTCTTGGTCCATACACTCGGTTACTGGATTCCGGAACCACTTGACACTCTGCCCGTTTTGCGATGCTAAAGTTAAGTTTTCTATCTTGTCCTCTCCGTATTCACCACTGGCCACCTCGATTACTGAACAAGAATAGAACCTGTTGAGCAACATTCGACTTTGGCAGGTGTTTTAGAAATTTTAGTTGAAACAAGGTTAATTTTACATTTATATTTAAAGTAACTAGAATTGTTACATGTTTCCCGGCTAAGCATAGACAGGATACCAAACTAAAACGGATGTAATAAACAATGAAGACATATGGTTGGAAGGGAAACAATGTCCAGTCAGGGAAAAGGAAAATATAAGTAAATATTTAAATGGGTAGTGATATGTGAAAAGGAATAATTAAACAATGGGATTAGGAAAATTAGTTCATGCAAATTGAAAACAAAATATTTTCAAATGCTCTATTACTTTCCAACCATTCTTAAGTGTTCAAATTTCAAAGTTAAACATTAACATTTAGCATTAAATTTGTGTTTTGTTTATAATAAAATGGCTGGCATAGTTTTTATTAGACTTACTGTGCTTCTAACTTTCTATATGTTCCTCAATTCTTCTGTGATCTACCAGACATACTATTGTAAGCATTATGTAACATTTCATTTTATAAGCCACTATATTCTGTATGTTCTCTCGTATCCTT
>CM040187.1:43535002-43542502 GCA_022606455.1 Callitettix versicolor
TATATATATATATATATATATATATATATATATATATATATATATATATAAATATAAATATATGACTATATATCTTTAATAGTCATGTTAAATTCGATCCATGATAGATCCTGTTTATTCTCGTACTTACCAAAGTCAGCCGGGTTGTGGTACTTAGGACAAGTTATATTGACAGAGTGCAAGTAAGGGACCATGTTTTCGGAAGACCCTTGGTACAGACACTTTCCTTGTGCCAGCAGGTAAACCTGATCGAACTTTTGGAAGAGGGTGGCGCTGGGCTGGTGTATCGTGCAGATCACTGTGCGTCCTTGCGTGGCCAGAGTCTTCAGGAGGAGAGACATTGTGAGCAGGAGGAACTGTCCAGGCCTCTGAAAGGATAGCGAAATTAAAACAGGAAATTCGCGCTATCATAATGACTCCAGGCACGAAAATAAAATGAAATGTACAAATAGGTCAAATACAAAGTGAAGTGCATTACGAAAAATTCGTGACACGCAGCTGTCTCGCTAGCACGATGGAAGCGAATTTTCGAAAGCGTTTTTTTTTATCCTTTTTCGAGATTCTATCCATCATAATCGGCATAACAATCTGCGTACTCGTATATTCTAAACTTTTAAATTACATTTGAAATACGAAAATTAAACCTGACCTCCATCAAATTAATTCAGTTTCATACGCTATAAATCATCCCATCGTCTGCATTAGCCCAAGTTTGCAAAATAGTCGGACTTTAAACACAAAAAAAACAAAAAATCAACGGATTTTTAAAATTTTAAATACTAAATTTATGCAGTTTTTTACGCTGATTGCTATGACGAAATCAGACTTTTTTTTTAATTATGAAGGCAAGAAAAAATTGTGCATTTTTTAGAATTAGTTTATTTTAAGAAGGTTTAAATTATCCATTGTTAAGCACCTTCTTAAAACACATGTCGTTTTGTCCAAAAAAAATTACGATCAATTGCTATCGTAAAAAATCGAAAGAACGGGCTAATTTTACAATATATTCACCGTTTTTTTTTCAAATTTGGTCGTAAGATTTTATAATTTTGATCATAAATATTTATAATTCAACTTACTGTAACAACAGAGATAATAATATTATTTTAAATACTGTTATTTTTTAAGCTATATTGACATTCTGTTTTAAAGAGCAAAAGCCTGAGAGGTAAACTAAGTTGCTGTAAATATACAAAAAAAAAAAAAAAAAATGGTTGCCAGTATTACCAAACCTGAATACAAAATAGAAACACGAAAACAAAGCGAATTAATAGACTAGATTATTTGTTTTTTTTATTTAAAATTTTTATAGCCATTTATTACCCCAAACCAGAGCACTTTTCTCCTTGCTCCATTGGTCACTTTCTCTACTAATTCATCCCTGAATCGTAGCGCTGGTCTTGCTTTCCCCGTTTGTCCCTGGGAATCCATTCTTTAGTTAGTTTCGCCCAACGGTGCTACGTGTTCAGCCCATTTCCGTTTCAACTCGTGCGTTTCTCTCGCCAAGTTTTTAATTCCCACCTTCCTCACTCGCTTCTTATTGCTTATTTTCTTCTCCTGATTCTTCCTGATGAGAATAAATTTTTTTATTTTAAATTTGTATAGCCTTTTTATTATCCCAAACCAGACCCCTTTTCTCCTTGCTCTCTTGGTCACCTACTTTCTCAACTAATTCATCCCTGCATCGTAGCGCTGGTCTTGCTTTCCCTGTTTGTCCCTGGGAATCCATTCTTTAGTTAGTTTCGCCCAACGATGCACTCCTACTCTTGCTACGTGTTCAGCCCATTTCCGTTTCAACTAGTGCGTTTCTCTCGCCAAGTTTTTAATTCCCACCTTCCTCACTCGCTTCTTATTGCTTATTTTCTCCTCCTGATTCACACCTAGTGTGAATCATTATTCTTAACATCCTGAATAGTGCGACTACCAATCTTCTACCTAAATGTTTGTGAGAGCGAAAGTTTGGTGTCAGTATAAAGGAGCTGGACACACACAGCTCAGTAATACCGCAGCTTTCAATTGACTTAAGAAACTACCTTTAAAGATTTTTTTTTAATACAAAATTGAAAAACTAAAACAAAGAAAAATAATAGACTAGATATATTATTTGTTTTTTTATTTTAAAATTTTATAGCCTTTTTATTATCCCAAACCAGAGCACTTTTCTCCTTGCTCTATTGGTCACCTACTTTCTCTACTAATTCATCCCTCCATCGTAGCGCTGGTCTTGCTTTCCCCGTTTGTCCCTGGGAATCCATTCTTTAGTTAGTTTCGCCCAACGATGCTACGTGTTCAGCCCATTTCCGTTTCAACACGTGCGTTTCTCTCGCCAAATTTTTAATTCCCACCTTCCTCACTCGCTTCTTATTGCTTATATTATCCTCCTGATTCACACCTAGAGCACTTCTTAACATCCTGAACTGTGCGACTACCAATCTTCTATCTAAATGTTTGTGAGAGCGAAAGTTTGGCGTCAGTATAAAGGAGCTGGACACACACAGCTCAGTAATACCGCAGCTTTCAATTGGCTTAAGAAACTACCTTTAAAGATTTTTTTTTTTAAAGGACCAAAATTCTATCCTTCCGGAGTTTATCCTGTTGCTCACTTCTTTATTGCCTCTTTCATGAAACGATATTGTTTAATCCAAATATTTATAGTTTTCCACGTATTCTTTAGTTTTAACAATGGAATTCTGAGAAATTTCGGTGCCCGCCATAATTTCGAATATAAATACGGGTCGAAAATCGTTGTTCTGGAGAACATCGAGGAGGACCACCCACTACACAGCAGCCTACCAACACCAGGACGAACTACACAAAACACCACAACTTGCTCGGGAAGAAATATGAGCGATCCGGCCAACTCTCAGCAAGAAGCCTGGAGTAATCGCCCGGACTTCTTTTTCTCCCTTAGACTACAACACTAGAATGAGAGATATGTGAGCGCTTGCTGCTGGTGGTATCTTGCGGCAGAATGTTAAACTACAACTGTAAGACCCAGACCCGGTACCTTGAAATGAGCAACCATTCTGACCTCTAGATCACTTTTTGAGGAGTCGATAATATATATATATATATATATATATATATATATATATATATATATATATATTACAAGGATTTTCGCAGTGTTAGTAACTACTTTAGTTTTGTCAGGGTTCAGTTTCAGTCCTCTACTTTCACTCAGTCTTGCCAATTCTTCCAACATTTCCTGAAGATTCTCATTCGGTCATCATTATTATATCACGAGCAAAGCACAAACTTGATAAACAGTACCTGTTTACACTGATTACTTTATGTTGACAATATAAGTCTTTTCAGATTTTATTTACAACAATTAAAAAATATAACATATTACGATTAACAGCTGATTATATAGTTCGAGAATGATTGTAATGTTCGAGAATGAAATGAAGAAACTCAACGACAGTTAGTTTTTCAGTATTTTTGTGTTTCTTTTGTATTTACTCCCAAACCGTCAGTTCTTTTATATTAAATCAAAATATTAACAATGTCTGATTGTTAGGGGTATGGTAATCCGTTTTATTTGGATACTGCTGAACTATATTTAATCAAAATTTGATTAAAATCCAATGTGTTGACAAGAAAACGACTTGAAAATACTTTTTTCATAAATTAACCCGGCCTAAATGTTAATTTTCATCAAAATCGTTTAAAATGTTTAGTACCCAGAGATGAGCACAGACAGACAGACTCAAGTAAAAATATAAAAACGGATAGACATTAATGTCTTAACATTGATTTTTTCTGAATCGCAGTATTACTTTCTCTTGGATTTGGTATAACGAGAAAGCAGGCCTGAAGTAAAACGACATTTGAGGAAATAACATATAATTGGATACGAATTACTTTTTCAAAATTGAAAAACGGGTGTTCAACGTTTAAAAGAAAAGTTCTTTCGAGTTTGGTAAAGGTATTCGGTGCCTCCCTAAGGAGTTAAAAACATTTTTGGCGAATAGGTATTCATACGGTGCTTAGTAAGCTATGACTCACGTTGTAGGCTCGTCGAGGAACATGACCAGAGGGTTGTTGATAAGCTCTAAAGCGATGGAGAGTCGTTTCTTTTGTCCTCCGGAGAGTCTGTCCACAGTGGTAGTGCTAGCTTCTGTTAAACCCAGCGTGTTGAGGATGTCGCTGATCTGAAACCAGTGGTACAAATGTATTGGTAATTTCTCGCGTAAATGCAAGCGGCTTGCGCGATTGGCTCATTACATTTAACTGATAATATCAATTTTGAGTTATCGTGAGTTCAAATATTATGTTTGCAAATTTTTGTATTCTCGCCAAATACGTATTCACATCAAAAATACAGTAGCTAAAGTGTAGTGATGTAGTTACAAATGAATACACTTTATACAAAATATAAAATTTTTTGATAACGGGTGTAACGATTTTGATTTATGAAATGTACTAACGAAACGTACGGATCTCTCTAAATTATTGGTTCTGGAGCTATTTTGAAACAAATCTGAAAAATCTGTAAGAGGAATTTCACAAAATCTGCCGTAAAAAAAGTTTTGTTCATATTTAAATATTTCTATTAATAGAAAGTTATATAATTCCTGCTAATTAGTTAAGTTATAATTAATAAAACTTCTAATTAATATACAGTTATAATTAAAATAAAACTAATTATAATTAATTAAAAGTTCTAATTAAATTCTAATTAATAGACGTTATATAATTTAGATGTTGGCCTACATAGAACATTAATGGTTCATATTTTTTTTCATTATTTAGGCGAAAAGCACATGGAGGCTATTATCGCCTCCCTAGGTGTAAGTGTGAGAGTAAAGTGTAGTGTTGTAAGTGTGTGTGTGTGTGTGTGTGTGTGTGTGTGTGTGTGTGTGTGTGTGTGTGTGTGTGTGTGTGTGTGTGTGTGTGTGTGTGTGTGTGTGTGTGTGTGTGTGTGTGTGTGTGTATGTGTGTGTGTGTGTGTGTGTGTGTGTGTGTCTGTGTCTGTGTCTGTGTCTGTGTGTCTGTGTGTGTGTCTGTGTCTGTGTCTGTGTGTGTGTGTGTGTGTGTGTGTGTGTGTGTGTGTGTGTGTGTGTGTGTGTGTGTGTGTGTGTGTGTGTGTGTGTGTGTGTGTGTGTGTGTGTGTGTGTGTGTGTGTGTGTGTGTGTGTGTGTGTGTGTGTGTGTGTGTGTGTGTGTGTGTGTGTGTGTGTGTGTGTGTGTGTGTGTGTGTGTGTGTGTGTGTGTGTGTGTGTGTGTGTGTGTGTGTGTGTGTGTGTGTGTGTGTGTGTGTGTGTGTGTGTGTGTGTGTGTGTGTGTGTGTGTGTGTGTGTGTGTGTGTGTTAGACTCGGCTACCGCGAGGGACGTATAAATCCACTCAATAGGTGCTAGTCTGCACTCCCAGCTGGGTTAATGGTCAAGAATATTACACACGTCTCGCGTGTTGAATTATTTCCCCTCAAAAATCCATTTCGGATTCTATCGACAAAGAAAACTGAAAATCGACCTCGCCAGTTCTGCTGAAATTTTGGTTATAACTTAACTCAGTGTTACAAATTTGAAATAATCGCGGCACGCAGCTGTCTTGCTGACGTGATAGAAGCGGAATTTCCAAAGTGTTTTTCTTCGTGCTACTCTTTTTGAAATTCTGATTTCACCATAATATTCACCATAACAATCTGAATATGTTAGCGTTTTAGACTTTTAAATTAAAAATGCGAAAACGATCGCCGTCAAAAATTTATTAATTTCAACGGATTTTATAAATTCAAAATGCTAATTTATGCAGTGTTTAATGCTCATTACGATGGTCAAAACAGATTTTCAAAATTATTTTAGACAAAAAAGTTGCGAATTTGTAAATGTTTGAAATGGCCGACATTTTTAAACTGTTAAACGAATTTTGCTGGTTAACAAATTTGTCCAAACTATCTCATCATAATCGATTTTTTTGCCAAATTCGAATCAAATCGATCCGAAATTTCGAACATGAGCGTGCTCAAACACGCATGCGAACGCGCTCACACACACACACACACACACCACATGGAGACATGGCAGCGACAGTGGGACGAATCAACAAATGGACGATGGACATACTAACTTATAGGTAACATCCAAGATTGGTGCAACAGAGATCATGGGGAGGTGGATTTCTATCACACAGATTCTCACTGGGCACAGTTGCTTCCGAGCTTACTTGTTCCGCTTCAGGCTAGAACAGACTCGGCTTGTCCCCGTTGTCTTCCAGCAGTGTAGGAAGATGCGGAGCATGTGTTTTTCTGATGTCGGAGATTCGACGAGGAAAGGATGAAGCTGCAAACATATCTGCGAGGTAGCATTACACCGGACAGTCTGGTTGCGACAATGATGGCTTCAGAGGCCAACTGGAGGGCCTTTGTGGGATTCGCTACAGTGGTCATGAAGAGGTTGAGGGCTGAGGATCGATAAAGGAGAGCCAACGCTGTAGAAGAGTAGGCGGTGAGCCAGTCCACCTTCCCACGAAGTAATGCCTCTTGGCGGATCCTTGGGGAGGGGGGTATTACAGAAGAGAAATGTTTTTGGTGGTTTTTTAAGTGGGTAACAATATATCTTGAGTCTGAGCTTAATATTGAGTCCCACACTCTGGGTAGTGGCGGTACCCTACCCCAGGAAGTCTATAAAAGTTTTTTCCACCTTTTTTTAGCATCGCAAAAACAAACACACACACACACACACACACACACACACACACACACACACACCACCACCACCACCACCACCACACACACACACACACACGCACACCACACCACACACACACACACACACACACACACACACACACACACACACACACACACACACACACACCACCACCACCACCACACACCACACACACTCATACAAACATACACACACACCACACACACACACACACCACTCACACACCACACACAAACACACACACACACACACACACACACACACACACACACACACACACACACACACACACACACACACACACACACACACACACACACACACACACACACACACACACACACACACACACACACACACACACACACACACCACACACCACACACACACACACACAATCACACACCGCACACACACACACACACACACACACACACACACGCGCGCGCGCGAGGTATATTCAACTATATTTCATAGCTCTTAGAGAGGTGGTATAACACTGTTCAACGTCTTGTTGCACAAGGTCGTACGAGCCCAATAGTTTGTTTTATTACGTTATTCGTGTGCATGTACAACTTGGAAATTCTTCCACTGAGTGATACAGCATCATCATAAGATGCTTGTAATTAAGTGCATTGTTTAATATGCTAAGCCTGTCTCAACACATTCAAACCTTGACCTGGTTTCATTAACCTGGTTATCTGATCTTGTAGATAATACGCCTTGACTCTGTACTCGCTTAGGTTTGTAGAGAATGTATTGATAGGGAAGAGACTTTAATAGTTTAGTGGATACACGTAAACTACTCCCGTTCGCTGCGTT
>CM040187.1:43547502-43565002 GCA_022606455.1 Callitettix versicolor
TGGGCTAATACAGACGATGGGATGATTTATAGCGTATGAAAATGCCAAGTCCTGGCCGGGAATCGAACCCGGGTCCTCGGGGTAAAAGTCCAGTACGCTATCAACTAGGCCACCGAGGCGGCCCAACGTTTCTTATTGGTCTTGTCTGCAACGTTCTGCCAAACGAGACATAACTCGATATCCAAGAAATGGAAGACAAAACAGATTCTTCACTATACTTCTGTAACAGTACAAGATTTTGGTTTATAAGCAACTGTGTCGGACATGATTCTTTAATTTGTCTGTCCTCCACCCTCCCATATCCACTCTCAAGTACTATGTAGGCTTATCTATGTCAGTTTTAATTATTCTTGAATTCTTACACGTGCGTGTAGATGTTATAAACATTTTTCTGTGCGAATTGTGATGCCAGTCCTGAGGGTTTTTGTTTGGTGGTTTTTTTTGTGTGTTTAACGTCCGACTATTGCACACTTGGGCTAAAACAGACGATGGGATGACTTATAGCGTATGAAAATGCCAAGCCCTGGCCGGGAATCGAATCCGAGTCCTCGGGGTGAAAGTCACTATCAACTAGGCCACCGAGGCGGCTTTGATGTATCTGTGGCATACAAGTGGTTATCGGTAAATTCCCCAGTGTATTAAATTCACTGTATTTTTCACGAAAACATGCCAGAATCTTCTTAGTTTATTTTTAATGCTAGTTCGTAGTTTGAAAATGAAAAATATTTTACACTAAGTCCGATCGGCAATTGTTTTACAAATCCAAGACTCAGTGCGTATCCTTTGTTGCTGTGCCCAGACTGTACCTTCACCGCGTGTCTTTTATAATTATCGGTGTCAATAACAATTTAAACAGCTGTTCAATATTTTCTTTTGGGAAATATGTACAGTATGATATCGTACCGATTTATGTACGTGTAAATATCATTTGACTGATATTATTACAAGCGGAATGAGTTGTATATCAGAATTTTTTATTTATTTATTTTTTTTTTTAACGTCCGACTATTGTGCACACTTGGGCTAATACAGACGATGGGATGATTTATAGCGTATGAAAATGCCAAGCCCTGGCCGGGAATCGAACCCGGGTCCTCGGGGTGAAAGCCTAGTACGCTATCAACTAGGCCGTCGAGGCGGCTATCAGAAAAAAATAAATCTGTACAGAATCAAAATGAAGATTTAAAAAAAAAATCATTTATATTCAGGACATTACAGTTAAAAATCGTTGAAAAAGATTTTGTTTTATTCCCAAAACTCTTGATCTGGTCATCTTAAATTTCATCAACATCAGAAAGACTTCGATAACTAATGTTGTTCATCAGTTTTATCCTTTATGGTTGTTCAGGATAAAACAATTACGGTAACCATTTCGTTTGCTTTTAACAACGAATCAAAGTCAGGGTTCTGTAACTTAAATCCTAATTGCGCAACGCACTTTTCTTGGTGACGTGATGGATGCTAATTCCCAAAAGTTACAGAATTTGTAACACGTCACAAACATTTCACTGTTACAGTCGTTGTTTTCACTATAACAGTACAAAAACGTACCGTAACCACAGTAATTATAATAATTTTTTGACAGTTTAACTTTCACAATCGTAAACAACGAAAATCTACTTCTTTCAACTTTTTCAAACTTCATTGAAAATACGAAAACGAAAATTTAACGCGTATTTTTAACGAAGTTTGACAATTTTAATTACTAATTTATAGTTATTTTAACGCTGATTACGACGTTTAAAAACTGTTTAGATTGTTCAACGTTTATAACATTTAAATTGCCGCCATTTTGAAACCGTTGATCGGGTTTTGGTTAATAGTAACGAACTTGTGTTAACTATTACGGTTCTATTTAAAAACCGTGTTATAGACATCATGATTAGTGAGCATTTCTTGATTTTGAGTTTGGAACTTTTTCAAACTTCATTGAAAATACAAAAACGAAAATTTAAGGTGTATTTTTAACGGAGTTTAAAAATTTTAATTGCTAATTTATAGAGATTTTAACGCTGATTACGATGTTCCAAAACTTGTTAAGATTGTTCGACATTTATAACATTTAAATTGCCGCCATTTTGGAACCGTTGATCGGGTTTTGGTTAACAGTACCGAACTATTACCGAAATCAATTTTATGCCAAATTTTAATCACATCCAGCAAACATTGCTGCAAGCATATAAAACAGACAATTTTTCATGCATATATTTGGGAGTAGGCCTATATCTAGATAAAAATTTTAAAACCCTCTGAAACGTGTTAGAGATTTCATGATCAGTGCGCATTCTTGGTTTCGAGTCTGGAACTTTTTTTAAAAATATATTTAACACTAAATTACACCAATCCTAATAGGATCGTCTAAAGATTTTCATCTATCGTAATCACAATTATAGGGTTAACAAATTGGTCCCTTCACATTGGTCAGTGCATTATTTTTACTAAACCAAATCATAAGGTTTGGTTCTACTGAGGCGGTGAACATCGTTCATAATTCTAGAGTCTGGAACTAAATGCTATATTTCGTTTTAAGTTATCCTAGCCCCAGACCATTAACACGCGTTACATTCAAGGCATGTCTTTGCCCCTCCCTACTCAATAGTTAGTCATTCAAAGGCAATGGTTAATACGTCTTTCTGTATCATTTGTATGAAATTACAGTTACCTGAAACCGGACAACAGGTCCAGCAAGGAAGATTTACCGGCTCCGGAAGGCCCCATAATGGCTATCAGCGTCCCAGGCTGGAAGTTCCCGCATACTCCGTGTAAGATGTCCTTTCTTCCTGAAAAAAATAACTGTATAGCAATTATTGAATAAACATTAATTTAGGCGTATGAATAAAACTGAAGGAAATGCTTCAGTGAAAAGGTAAAAGTATATGGATTAGTTTCTAATAAAATGTCGAAGCAGAATCATACCACGTAGTAAGCTTTGTATGACGTCAGAGAATACTAATATACGAATATCACTTTAGAAGTAGATCTCATGAAGAGAGCCTTATCACTGGTGGAAACGTGGTGTAGTCAGGAGAACCTAGGGGTTAATCCCAGGAAAACTACTCTGGTCCCTTTTACTAGAAAGAGGTTACCCCGCATTTAGGAGGACTCAAGCTCTTTGGGGAGACAATTCCAGTTGCAAACGAGGTGAAGTATCTAGGCTTGGTGTTGGACACTAAGTTAACCTGGAATGCTCATCTGGGGTGCATCATTGGGCAAGCCAATAAGTCTTTAATGGCAGTTAGAAGAATGGTTAGCAAAACATGGGGACTGAGACCAGGAATAATGAAGTTTATCTATACTGGGATCATTAGACCTATGGTGTGCTATGGTGCTATGGTGTGGTGGACTAAAGTCGAGCAGAGGGGAACAGAGAGTCTCTGACTAAGTTACAGAGGTTGGCCTGCCTGTGTATCATTGGCTGTATGGACACTGCACCAACAGCAGTCATGGAGATCATTCTTGGATTTCCCCTTATTGACCTTTTTGTCATAGGGGAGGCACGTGAAACAGCTTACAGACTGCAGGGTGGTGGTGGCTGGCGGCCCTCTATTTATGGGCGTGCTAGAATCACAGACAAGATCTTTGACCCAATCTTGACGATGGGGACTGATCAGATCGTTAAACGGCACATAGTATCTAGACCCTTTGATGTCAATTTGGCATTTGAGGTGAGAGATCGTGTGTTGGAAAAACCTGGACACATAGTATGGTATACTATGATGGCTCCAAGACAAAGTCAGGCACTGGTGCTGGGATGTACGGTCTGAGAGCGGGGTTAAAGAAAGTAATTACCCTGGGACAGCATACAACAGTATTTCAGTCTGAAGTGATGGCCATTAATGACTGTGTTAGGGAGAACTTGGATCGGGGCTTCAAGAAGACACGTATTCATATTCACACCGATAGTCAGGCAGCAATAAAAGCACTTGCGGGTCCTATAATACAGTCCAAGCTGGTCTGCGAGTGTTGGAAGAACCTTGACGTTCTGTCCCGGGATAACCGGGTAACTCTTCACTGGGTTCACTTAGGCGAGTTAAGGGTAATGAGGAAGCAAACCGACTGGCTGGACTTGGATATGCATATGAGTTCATCGGACCTGAGCCGGCTTTAGGGATTTCTCTATCGTTGGCCAGGTCTGCTATTAATGGGTGGATTACATTTCAACACCAGGTAAGATGGGATAACCTTCATTGGCATTCCCATAGTAAACGTCTCTTAAGCAAAGTTCCTTTTTGGAGGAATCAAAGGGGCAGCAGATGTCCTGGGCAGAGCACAACTCAAAAGGATCATGGGGCTCATAACAGGGCACTGTGGTCTGAGGGTGCACATGAACAGGATAGGTGTGTACCACGGAGAAACCGTGTGTAGATTGTGCAGGAAGGAAGAAGGAAATTGCAGGTCACATAATTTATGATTGTGAGGCTCTTGCTAGTAGGAGGCTAGGGATTTTTGGTTTCCAAGACCCTAAGGATCTTCAGCAGAATGAGCTAGTCAGTGGGTTGTTGGAACTTATTAGGGGCACCAATCTGCTGAACTAGGTATTTTATGAGGTAAGTTGCACAATAGGTCAGTCGATCGCAGTGCCTGGGGTTGAACAAATCCCTTCCTCTAGAATCTAATCTAATCTAATCTAAAGTTGAAGGGTGACTGACGAAATATCGGGAATGAATTTTGCAGAATTGCCGGGCGTTTGTGCCAGTAACCAGCAGGTATATGTCTTGTCATGAGAAATTACCATTTGGTAACGTTAATTTGCGTTGTGTATCATGAAAAACGCTGGGTGTGAAAAGGCTTAGTGCAGTTGGGAAAATGCACCAAACCTGTTTGTTGTATAGTCTTTGTAAATATGCCTACAGATCTGTGAAACCTGTTGTCGACAAGTTGTTTGCGGATTAATCTAGCAAATGCAAATTCCTTATTGTTCCCGTAAGGTAAATAATATGTAAGATAAGTTTGAATCATTAATTCTCATCTCTCTTCTCTCTCTCTTCCTCCCACATTCTCTCACTCTCCCGCACGTAGATATAATGACAATAATCGTCTCGTCACTTTCTGCAAATCATGCTTTTGTAAAACTGCTTAGTTCAAGGTGACTGTGTGGTTACACGGACTTCTTACGGGCGTTGTCAATGCAGGAGTGGTGTGCTCCTTCCAAAGCCCAAACTATATTTAGCACACAAATCAGTAAATTGAATGAAGCGAAAACATTAAAATAACTTCTAAACAATGGAAATTATTTCTACACGAAAATCCGATTCTGAAAATACCAAAAAAAAGAAGAAAAAGATCAAGAGATCACCCTAATTTCTGAAGTTTTATTCCTTGGAATTATCTTAGATTTTAATCAAATATGAAGAATGTTTCAAACTCGAGCCAGTAAATCAATTCTTATAGAAAAACATAACTATTTTGAAGTTAATCACAAAGGAACCTGACTGTTGTGGTTACACGGACTTCTTACGGGCGTTGTTAACGCATGAGGAGCACACAACCTCCTTCCAAAGCCCAAACTATATTTAGCTTACAAATCAGTAAATTGAATGAAGCGAAAACATTAAAATAACTTCTAAACAATGGAAATTATTTCTACACGAAAATCCGATTCTGAAAATACCAAAAAAAAGAAGAAAAAGATCAAGAGATCACCCTAATTTCTGAAGTTTTATTCCTTGGAATTAACTTAGATTTTAATCAAATATGAACAATGTTTCACTCGAGGCAGTAAATCAATTTTTTATAGAAAAACGTAACTATTTTTAAGTTAATCGCAAAGAAACCTGACTGTTGTAGATTTTGAATGCGTTGTCCAACACAACTCCGCTCCGAATTTTATGATCAACTGGCCTAAAAACGCATTTGTATCTTAATATTTAGGCCTACTGTAAGTGATTCATACAGTAATGTCCTACCGTATTTATAAACGTTACTCAGGCAACGGTAACCTAGGTAACGAGCAATAATAAGTAAGGAGGCGTGGTCAGCGTGGTGAGGGAAGCGGAGTTAGCTTCAAAACCGAACTAGTCAGAGTCGAAGCTACTCGGATCGGAGCACAGCGACGCTGCTTCACTCCGCTCAGCTTCATTACGCTTTCATTGGCCGAACTTGATTAAAAACGATAGGTTAGGTTTTGAATTCCTAGTCCGCTCCATATTTGGTAGCCTTCCGGCTTAAACCACAAAGACCTTTAAGTAAAATTCTTTTTATATTCTTCTTTTCTGCTAGGATTATTGTCACTATGTTCAGTATAATAATCTGCCTTCCCTAGCTTCGTCAATTCTACTTTCGTTGACTCGTTTCGGAGAACCTCCATCTTCAAAAACTCAGAGATATAGTTTTTGAAGATGGAGGTTCTCCGAAACGCGTCAATAAAAAAATTGGGTAAACTGTAACATAAATAATAGTGAGTTTTCATTAGAAAATGAGCTATTGGAGCTGCATAAAATATTATCAACTATTTCCTTCGAATAATGAACCGTTGGAGCGGTCATGCTAGTAAGAAATTTCGTTAGCGAATTTCCATTAAAAGTACCTATTGAGCGGCCATCTTTGTTAGAATAAAATTGAAATAACGTATGAGTATATGTTGCAAGTTGCAATCTGATGTTCGCCATGTTGGACCGATTCGGTTCAAACTTACAAAAAGCGATTGTTTTAATAGTATGTCTTTGTTACACGGCTCTTCACTTGATTTAAAATGGCGGCCTTGCAAATGTTAACAAAAACCATAACAGTCTTTAAAAATCTGATTTCATCATCGTAATCAGCTGTGCCAACGTTAAGTTACTTTTCATATATATATATATATATATATATATATATATATATATATATATATATATATATATATATATATATATATATATATATATATATATATATATATATATATATATATATATATATATATATATATATATATATATATATATATATTATTAGTATTTACGCATAGACCCTGTTGGATCACGCAAAGCACTCCGACTCATGTCTTGTTCCTTCTAATCCTCCACACCTCCATCATCCTGTCCCCATGGACCCTCTTCCGCTCCGTCCATTTTAACCCTGCTCTCTTTAGAATTTCATTCTTGTGTGTGTGTGTGTGTGTGTGTGTGTGTGTGTGTGTGTGTGTGTGTGTGTGCGCGCGCGCGTGTGTGTGTTAACCTTGGCCCGAGATTAACAGAAGATGGATACAGGTTGCACTCCCGGAAGACCACAGAGAAGATATCGAACCTGGCAGCAGATATCAGAAGGAGGCTTCGGTTCTATGGACACATCAGTAGACTCCCAACAACGAGACTTGCCAACAGAATCCTTAAGTATATACAAGGTGTCAAATCAACAACGTCGTGGATCGCACAAGTCAGAACAGACCTACATGACGCAGAAATAGACTCGACAGACGTTGAAGACAGGAACGCATACAAAAGAAAGATGCTCGGTTGGAAGGTCCCAGAGAATGAAATCTCAAAGAGAGCGGGGGTAAAATGGACGGAGGAGCGGAAGAGGATCCATGGGGACAGGATGAGGGAGGTGTGGAGGATTAGAAGGAGCAAGACATGAATCGGAGTGCTTTGCTTGATCCAACAGGCTCTATACGCATATAATAATAATAATATTCAAAGTAATGTGAATATATTACATATTTTTACATTTTAGATATTTGTTTTCATGTGTAAGCGAGACAGCTGCGTGCAGGGGATTTGTAAGAACTAAAACGACTTCATTACATTAGTACGTCATTTGAAATCATTAAATAGCCATTACTTTACATGCAATGATTAATTAATATTGTTTACTTTGTACTAGGTGATTAGATTATAGGCTGTGAATTGATTAATCTCTTACTTTGTTGGCAGTATTACTTCATTTAAATACAATAGATTTAAAAATAGCGTACTGCTCGTTTATGAATAACAAGCTACTAATTTCGAATCTTATATAATTTACATAATGAAGCCATTTAATTGGCTGCCTTTGTAGTAGCAGATCTTCCCAACCCTGAACTTTGGCATGACGTTATATGTTGTTTTTCGTTTATACGAGGGTCGTTCAGTAATTACGTAGGAACAGATAAGAAAATATTTTTCTTGTAATTTTTTTAAACAACTCCATTTAATCTATGTTCACTTCAAGCGTTTCTTCAACTTTCCTAATTTTTTTAAGGGTTTTTTTGGTATTTAACGTCCGACTATTGTGCATACGTGGACTAATGCAGACGATGGGATGATTTATAGCGTATGAAAATGCCAAGCCCTGGCCGGGAATCGAACCCGGGTCCTCGGGGTGAAAGCCCAGTACGATATCAACTAGGCCACCGAAGCGGCTAATATATATTATTATTATTATTATTATTCCGTTGGACCCTGTTGGATCACGCAAAGCACACCGACTCATGTCTTCCTCCTTCTAATCCTCCACACCTCCCTCATCCTGTCCCCATGAATCCTCTTCCGCTCCTCCGTCCCCTGCTCTCTTTGGGATTTCATTCTCTGGGACCTTCCAACCGAGCATCTTTCTCCTGTATGCGGTCCTGTCTTCAACGTCTGTTGAGTCTATTTCTGCGTCATGTAGGTCTATATATATATATATATATATATATATATATATATATATATATATATATATATATATATATATATTTAAGGAAAAAAGCACATTGAGGCTTTTATCGCCTTCCTAAATGTAAGTGTGAGAGTAAAGTGTTAAAGTCGTAATTGTAGTGTTGTAAGTGTAAGTGTGTGTTATACTCGGGTGTCGCGAGGAACGTCTAAATCCTCTCAATAGGTGCAGCAAGTCTGCACCCCCTGCGGGGAACTTTCCTAAAGCCGCAAAAACGTAAGATATCGGTAACTCCTTAAAATACGAGTTTAGAGGGATGATCAAACACATAATATTTAAAAGGCTAAATACCGAAAGAGACCAAAACAGAGTCGAAGTTTATGGCACATCTGCTCCTGTATTTGCAACTGTTTACAATTGGGTAAATGAGTTCAAACGTGGCCGTCTACAAGAGATGAACCTCGTCTGGGACGTCCAGTGAAAGTGCTCACGAAAGAAATAATTCACAAAATCCATGATGTTTTTAATGATCGACAAATGAAAGTTCACAAATAGTTGGGCATATCCCAAGGTACAGTGTTTCACGAAAACTTGGATGTGAAAATATCTCGGCAAGATGGGTGACGCGGTTGCTCTCAGTGCCGTGTGGTTCACTCTGAGGCTGTTTTGGAGCTTTTCCGTCGCAATCCTGACGATTCATATATACATAACTGTATATATTTTGTGAACCTGAAATGAACAGAGAAGTGAAGATCTGAACAGCACGGATGACGCTGTCAGACTGTGAAGCAAAAATGACTGTTAAGAAAGGCGTGCGCATGCGCATATCTCAATTTGTACTCTGCTCAACTTGCATGTTCGTTTATCACGTAATAATTACACTGTAATATGTATGATGTTAAGTTACTGTGTGGGGACTTTTCAAAGTAGTAGGGAAATTTTTTTAACAAGCGACACTAGGGTGGGATTTTACTTTTTCCCGTCTTGCGGTACATCACATTCAGACCAGTAACAAATTAAAAGACTCACCTTTGACAAACCCAGTGCGCACAGAATATTTGAGATCCTTGAAGGATATTCCTACAGGCGACGTTTTGGTGCATTTCGAAAACGAATTCGCCACTTCAAGTTCCATACCTGGGAAAAACAAAAAAAAATGTAAGATATCAAGACGGCCTATTATTACTTTTTCTTTTTTTCAAAGTGTAAAGAAATGTGAAGAACTTCAGGTTATGATAGTTTTATTTGTTTCCAAGCCCACTAATAAATTTTGTATATGCCTCTCTGACGTGTGTGCACTGCACATTGTTACAGACTAAACTAATTGACGATTTAGATGAAAGTTAGTCTGGTTTACCCTTTTTTGTAAACAAATCTGTTAAAAAATAGAGTTACGTTCGGTGAAATGACCGTCAGAAGTGAAAATTTTAAAAAATCGGTTGGTGCGATTTAAAAAAAATATTATTTTTAAAATATATATTTTTTTAAATTTATTAGTATTACTATAATTGCGTTGATTTTAATTTAACATTTATTATTGAACTTATTTATATACATAATTTAAACAAAGAAATATAAAATTTAAAAATGTTATTTAATTATTTTTGTAATAAAGGTAAATATGTAATGTAAATATATTATGATATAGGCTGCCTCGGTGGCCTAGTTGATAGCGCACTGGGCTTTCACCCCGAGGACCCGGGTTCGATTCCCGGCCAGGGCTTGGCATTTTCATACACTATAAATCATCCCATCGTCTGCATTAGCCCAAGTTTGCACAATAGGCGGACGTTAAACACAAATATATATATATATATATATATATATATATATATATACACATATATATCTTTACCCTGCAGGTGACATTGAGAGGATTCCCTCGCGATACCCGAGTCTACCAAACACTAACACTAACAACACTGCACTTACGATTTTAACACTTTACACTCACACTGACACTTAGGGAGGCAATAATAGCCTCAATGTGCTTTTCGCCAAATTAAAAAAAAATGAAGAGATAAAAAACACTGAAACAATTTTTGCAATATAGTTGGGTATGGAGTGTAACTGCGTTTATTAAAATTAAATGTTTATTTATTATTCAAAACACACACACACACACACAAATTTATATGGAATTAGGTCATAAAGCCATTCGTTTCCTATTTATAACTGAAAATTGGACTTTTTTCAGTTTTGTATGTGCTTTAATGCATTTTCCGACCTATAGACCATTAATGATGATATTTTGTCAAAACGTAGACATTTAGTTAAAGGACAAAAGTCAGAGGGGTATATAAACTTTAAGGTTTTATTATTATTATTATTATTATTATTATATTAATTGTTAGCATGTATCGTTTTATCCTATTAATGTTCAAAGAACATTAGACCTGTCTATATACGCTTAATTAATAGCTTATCCAGAGCTTTGAATCAACCTTTTCCGTCAATTTAACCGGTCACCGTAATTAATAAAAATGTTACTGTACTATCTTTATTGGAAACGTGCTTTTTCTCCACGGAGCACTCAAAATTTACATTATTATTATTTTTTTTTTTTTAACGTCCGACTATTGTGTACACTTGGGCTAATGCAGACGATGAGATGATTTATAGCGTATAAAAATGCCAAGCCCTGGCCGGGAATCGAACCCTGGTCCTCGGGGTGAAAGCCTAGTACGCTATCAACTAGGCCACCGAGGCGGCTCTGTTAAAATTTACAATAGGTCTTGTTTAACCAATACTATAGGAAATAACCATCAACTGCACTCATCATAGTTAAATCAACGACATCCATTTTAAAAATTAAGCCGCCTCGGTGGCCTAGTTGATAGCGTACTAGTCTTTCACCCAGAGGACCCGGGTTCGATTCCCGACCAGGGATTGGCATTTTCATACGCTATAAATCATCCCATCGTCTGCATTAGCCCAAGTGTGCACAATAGTCGGACGTTAAAAAAAAAAAAAAATTACGAAAACAAATGGGAAAAATCTTATACAATTTGGGCTTTGTACAAGGTACCGCAATACATAATTTCCAAACAATCGGTCAATACGTTTGGTCCAAATTGCGTAACAAACCGTCACGTAAGCGAAATACCGAACGGTGTAGTTGACTCTTCGCTCTGTAAAACATACCGTACACCATACTTTTGCTTTATATTCGTACTTTTAAATGATACAAACCTGTTCTACGTTTGACATATAGACGTAACTGGGTAGGTACCACGATGGACACGTAGTTAATTGCACCTCTGAAAGATGTAACGACTTCAGTACATCGTAAACCCGTCGGTTAAGTTTAACTGCCTTGTGATAGCACGTATTAATAGCTGATTTAATGCTAAAATTAATCGTTTTACAGTCAGTTGATAACCTTGGTCCTAATGGAGTGTTATCAGTCTGCGAATTGGCTACTGACAGCGGATATTCTGGCATTACGAAATTCAAACCTTCAAATATTCCTCCTTCATTTATCCTGCGTGTTTGTAGCTTTGCGTGTCATTGAAAGAATTTAGCCTTGTGCTTCCTTAATGCCGAGATTTTAATTTGGAATTATACCGGCATGTTTTGTTTCAACTCTTCAAGGTCGTGTGTTTGATTTTGATTGTTGCAGCCTTACCAATGAAATTAGTGGTGTAAATATACTATTAGTTCAAATAAGGAGACCTCGCAGTATATTCGTAATTGCTTGACCATCGCTCTGCAGCAGTGCTCGTAAGAAGAGGAATCTGCTGGCACATAATCCATAATTGTGATGCTTTCGCCAGCAGGAGACTAAGGATATTTGTTCTTCAGAGTCCTAAGACCTCCAGAATGAACTAGTTAGTAAATTGATAAAACTTTTTAAGGGAACCAGTCTGCTAAACTAGAACCGAAGAAGTTTTGTTGCACAATAGTGTCTGCGGTTATGTAATCCGTTCTAGCATTAATCTTAACCTTAAAGTGGTTCTCTGACGGCCTATACCAATTTTGGTATCGTTATACTATCTATAAATCGTAGTAAGTGGAAATATAGTGTTGAAATGACTCGGTGGTCGATTTGTTTAAGACACCGGTCAGTCTGCTGCGCACCTCAAGGTCATGTGTTCGACCCGCAGTTACTGCAGTTGCTTTACCGTTTCCAACGCCGATGCCTCATCTTCATTACTCTAACTTGCATAAAATCAGTTATGCCCAGGAAGCTAACGGGAACGTATTGCTTGCGAAAATCTGTCTTCTGCTACGGGTGAATTTCAAGGCATTAAAGAATTCAAGAAGCAATATTGTAGCGAACTGGCAAAACTACAGCTTGTAAGGCCGAGTGGCCACCAATGCGGAGCTGACTGTGCATTCAAAACTTAACCCATTTTTAATGTAATTTCGGGCGCTGACGTAACGGAGCTGAGCGGAGTGAAGCGGCGTCGATGAACTCCGCTTCGCGTAGCTTCGACTCTAACTAGGCTCGATTTAACGCTAACTCCGCTTCCCTCACCGCTGACCACGTCTCCAACCGTTACCTAGGTAACGGTTTTTAAACAGTACAGTAGGCCTAAATAAATATTTGGATTTAAAAGATACAAACGCGTTCTTTAAACTAATTTAACCCCGCTTCCGGTTGTAGTTCATCTTCATTCCGCTCCGTTTGTCTTAGCGCAGCTCCCCGTTTAATGGCCACCTGGCCTAAAAGTTGTTCTGCAATGTTTCCATCTTCGTTTTTTCATATGATTTCCTCTCAATTTACAACGTAACGCGGTAAAAGAACGGTACTGTGCTTCATTTTTCCGGCGGTAGTGTGATAGTGGCGTTTTAGATGATCGGGAAAGGGAGGAAGATTGTCTCATTGAATACAAACGTAGATGATAATCCCTATGAGAGCTTTGTTAGCTCGCTACAACTGGCATCTTGCGGCAGTCTGTTCAACTACAGATAAATATATAATAGTACTGTTTATTTTCTCAAACGTCTCCACTCCATGTCCTTGCGTCTTGTAGCGTTCGTAGCGGCAGATAGTCCAATTACTTGGACTGTAGCCGGTATATCGAGCACGTTTTCTCGGGAAAGGGAGGGAGATTGTGTCATTGAATACAAACGTAGATGATAATCCCTATGAGAGCTTTGTTAGCTCGCTACAGCTGGCATCTTGCGGCAGTCTGTTCAACTACAGATAAATATATAATAGTACTGTTTATTTTCTCAAACGTCTCCATTCATTGTCCTTGCGTCTTGTAGCGTTCGTAGCGGCAGATAATCCAATTACTTGGACTTTAGCCGGTATATCGAGCACGTTTTCTCGGGAAAGGGAGGGAGATTGTGTCATTGAATACAAACGTAGATGATAATCCCTATGAGAGCTTTGTTAGCTCGCTACAGCTGGCATCTTGCGGCAGAGTGTTCAACTACAGATATATATATATATATATATATATATATATATATATAATAGTACTGTCTATTTTCTCAAACGTCTCCACTCCGTGTCCTTGCGTCTTATAGCGTTCGTAGCGGCAGATAGTCCAATTACTTGGACTTTAGCCGGTAATATCGAGCACGTTTTCTTATAATGGTGGCTGTACTTGTAGTATGTTTTTATTCAAAGGTGTTTCGAGATGTTTTTAGGACGGCGCGTATATAAACCCTGCGGTGCTTTTGCTGCTAACGTCCATCAGTGTATAGCACTTGATTACCACCTATTCTTCCAAGGCCGTCTGTTTACACTCATGGCATGTGACAGTGATTAACATATGATCCTTATTAACCGGGCAAGGCCAGTGCTGTAACATTATATTGGTTACGACAATTACATGTCATTCATAGATTAAAGATTACTCTGCAAAAATCATTACAGGTTCTTTTAATATGCAGCGCCTGCGTAGAAAAAAAAACAAGGTCAGTTTCAGATGTTGAATAAGAGTTGGTCTGTGAAATCTCGACACGAATAAAAAAATCAATGCAAAAACATTACGCAAACTTATTTTACATTTGATTACTTCTATTATATTAAATAAATATATAATAATATAAAATTAATAATTATTATTATTATAAATATTTATTATATTTTATTACGTCGGTTCAAACGCTTTTTTTTTTTATTTAACGTCCGACTATTGTGCACACTTGGGCTAACGCAGACGATGGGATGATTTATAAGGTATGAAAATGCCAAGCCCTGGCCGGGAATCGAACCCGAGTCCTCTGGGTGAAAGCCCAGTACGCTATCATCTAGGCCACCGAGGCGGCTAGGAGGAAGAAAAATTGACATATAGAGCAAAACATTGAAATTGCTGTTTTCAATTATCGAATTTCATTGACAATTTTGTTATTGTGTTAACACGCTCAAGTTTGCAATTGTTATCCGATTCGATTTAAATTTGTTTACAAAAATCGATTTTGATAATAGCTTGGATAAGCCCGTTAACCAGCGAAATTCGTTAAATTCGTCAAAATGGCGGTCATTTCGAATACCTAACTTTACAATTGCATAAAGTTTGTGTCTTAAATATTCTTGAAAATCTGTTTTCTCCATCAAAACCAGCGTTAAAAACTGCATAAATTAGTATTTTAAATATTCAGGATCCTAATTAAGGAGTTTAAATTAAGAAATTTAAGTTCACAGTAGTGGGCGTTTGTTTTCATATTTCAATGTAATTTAGTAGTTAAATTTTTGTTTGTTTTTTTTTTTTTTTTTTTTTGTTTAACGTCCGACTATTGTGCACACTTGGGCAGACGATAGGGTGATTTATAGCGTATGACACTGCCAAGCCCTGGCCGGGAATCGAACCCGGGTCTTCGGGGTGAAAGCCTAGTACGCTATCCACTAGGCCACCGAGGAGGCAAAAAAAAACTGTTTCTGCGAAAGACTTTTCTCTGACTGATAATAGCCTCAATGTGCTTTTCGCCTTAAAAAAATGTAATAAACTCTCTCAGTTAGACCCTAGCTCCAGCTACTTGCTCTGGTCTCGAGGGATTTGACATTGGATATATCAACACACTTTTTAAAATCACCACCGTATTTTCTATACACTTCGGATAGTGAGAACGTTGGGCAAGCTATAAATGATCCGACTTGCGTTACAGTCTGCGAGCGTGTAAATGCAGAAGAAAGTATGAAAAACTGTAAGAAATGTGTGAATTCAAAAATAAGTTCAATGACTCGTAAAATGAATGAAATACAAACCGATAAGTTTCATAGTGGTTGCGTAAGTACAAACTGTGCCAGACGATAAACTAGAACAAATAGTTTGTTTACTTTTCCGCGATTATTCAGGATTTGAGTGTTTAAAGTTTTTGTTTAACGGGTTTGCGTTCTTGTTAGTATAGAGATAAAACGTTATTTGATAGAGCGGAATGTTACAAGGGTCGCGTTTCGAGGTAGGTTATTCTGACCTGTCTTTATTGAAACCAAACCTATTGTTTTTAATGTTAGACCACTGAAAACGTAACGGAACTGAGCGGAGTCAAGCGGCGTAGCTTGGCTCCGCTCAGCGCAGCTCCCACTCTGACTAGTTCGATTTTGAAGCTGACTCAGCTTCCCCCACCACGCCTCCATACTTAATATTTCCTAGTATCAGTTACAGTTGGCCTAAACATTAATATTTAGATACAAACGCGTACTTTAAACTGACTGAACTCCGCTTCCGTTTGCCGCTCTTCTTCATTCCGCTCCGCTCGGCTCAGCTCAGTGCAGCTCCTCTCCGCATTTAACAGCCACCCGGCCAAACGTGTCAAAACTGGCTTTTGCCCAAATTACCGTATTAACAGAGAAGTAGAACGGGCGATAAGGCACAATGGCAAAATAACACCCGAGGTCGCGGAGGTCATCTCGTGACGTCACGGGGTTTTGTGGCGTACAGTCTGGTAAAAGATTCTACAACACGCGGCGCAATTAAGGCAGTTTTATGGTTAATTTGGCAATATTCCCGAATCTGAAAATAAGGAAGTTGGAGAAATTTTATTGCTTATTTCATTTTTATGTTATGCAGCAATTTATACTTGTTTTTACTGCTTCACGGTAATCGGACGCGGTCGATTAGTATTTGGAAGCGTTGATTAATGCGGAATTGAAATTAAAGGTTAGTTCCGCGTTCTGTTTACAGATAAGTGATATGAAGACCGGCGGTTGTCCTTGTGTAACTGCGTGGATGAAGGAAGATTCCGAACACGAAGGAAGACGGTGCTTAAATTTTATACATCAAGGACTTGAATGTTTCCTGCAAGGCTGTCTGTCACTAAAAGTGGGAAAATTACTACCAGCAGTTCAAAGAATAGTAGACCTCGCTGTGTATTCTTAATACACACAGCGCTCCTCGACAGTGCTTGTTACTTTTTGCGCAAATTTAATTGGGTAACCGTAATATTAAAAAAAAAGTTTCTGGACTAACTTTATTAAAAATTGTATGCTCTTTCTTCATGAAGACCCCGCAGGGCTGTACTTATTGAGAGGATTTAGACGTCCCTCGCGGTACCAAGTCTAACACTCACGATTTTAACTCTTTACACTGACTTACATTTAGGGAGGCGATAATTGTGCTTTGCGCCTTAAAATACCAGAAAAATCCACATGATGATGTCAAACACTATGATAGGTCTTTGCTGTTCAGCCAGTATTATAGGAAGTAACCAACTACACTCTCAACGTTGAATCAGAGCCCGCCATATTGAAACGGAAGTAAATGGGGAAAAAATCTTACACTACGTCTTTTTGACTGTTTACAAGGTACCTTCGTATCAAATTTCAAAACAATCGGTGAATGCGTTTCGTTAAAATTGCGTACACTCGTCGTGGTTACATCACAGGCCGCCATATTGAAACGGAAGTAAATGGGAAAAAATCTTACACTATGTCTTTTTGACTGTTTACAAGGTACCTTCGTACCAAATTTCAAAACAATTGGTGAATGCGTTTCGTTAAAATTGCGTACACTCGTCATGGTTACATCAGAGGCCGCCATATTGA
>CM040187.1:43570002-43577502 GCA_022606455.1 Callitettix versicolor
AGGTTCGTTTCCTTTATTTGCATTTGGCAATAAAGTTCGTGGAGAAAACTGTTTGGCATCGAAAAAACTAAAAAATGTGCCAGAACAGGACAATGAAAACTCCGTCAGTGAACTAGTCGAACTAGCTGATGCACTACGTGTTGAACTTTCAACTGGCAATGCAGAAATTCAAGATTGGTGCAAATGGAGCTTACTGACGACGCAATTAGCGATGTGGTAAACAACCCTCATGGCGAAGAGGACGATACTGAAGATAATTCAGAAAATCTCACCGCGATGGCTTAAAAGTAAATGAATCAGCTGTTACCTACATTGAACAGCACGAGAAATCCTCACCTCACGGTCTCCTGTTTCTACAGCTTTGGGGCAATATCGCCGCGTCCAAAAGAGTCAAAACGTTAGCCAAGAAAACCGTCAAAAACTTTTTCAGAAATTAATTTTGTTCTAAAGTAAAATTCTGTACAGATTTTGATCTTTATTCAAGTATCTTACAAAGTTATGTTTAACCTGTTTTTTAACATTAAATTTACTTTTCTCGTTTTTTTCTCATTTACAAACAAACTCTTGTATTATCCGAGGTAGTCTCGGTCCTAATTACCTCGGATAATCGCGTGTTTACTGTATTATCCGAGTTTTTTGTTATCCTAGGTAGTCTCGGTCCTCCTAATTACCTGGGATAATCGCGAGTTTACTGTATTATCCGAGTTTTTTCTTATCCGAGGTAGCCTCTGTCCTAATTACCTCGGATAATCGCGAGTTACTTTTTTATCCGAGTTTTTTCTTATCCGTGGTAGTCTCGGTCCTAATTATCTCGGATAATCGCGAGTTTTTTTCTGCATTATCCGAATTTTTCCTTATCTGAAGTAGTAGTTTACTGTGCAAGTTTTGTATTGTCAGTTTAAAAAATATCATAAACTTGTTCACATTTTCATTACAATTAAAAAAATGTGATCCCTATGCGCAGACAAGACAAGTTCGATTTCCAAAAATCCAATTCAAAAGCAAGCGACAATAAACTGTAGAAAATGGTCATCCACATACTAAGTGTTCCTGTCCCTGTTAATATGAAATATAGAAACTAATAGGTGACTACCCTATTTTTTTACAGTACGGTACTGAAAACATTCCTTGGAAAACTTCAAGCGGATTTATTTTTCTGTTTCAAAATGGCGGCTAAATTTTTAAAAAATATTTAATTTTTACCATACTCTTTTTTTGAATTCTAATTTCACCATAGTAAAGTAACATTATAAATTGTTAAATTTAATTAATTGAACTAATAAAATCGACATTTAAGTCCAGAACATCTCCAAAGAAGAAGTATACCAGAAGATAGAACCATTTACGGACGTCATCAGAAAGAGGAGGATATCTTTCTAAGGGCATATCCTGAGAATGAAAGAGACAAAACTTCTGGAAAAAACTAACGGAATTTTACTGGAAGAGGAAAACCCAACACAAGTGGCTAAAACTGGTTGTAAAGGACATGAAGGAACTGGGTCTTGAAAGAGGAGATTTGGAGGAGGAATCCGGATATTTCAGGCTAATGAAAGAGCATGAAACGAGATTCAGAAGAACAGAAAAAAGATGGTGATGTCCGAAGCAAAGAGGAAAAATAGATCTGACCGCATAAAGAACTACCACGCGGAATCAAGAGCAAAAAGAACAGCCAATAAGTGAACTTAAAGTGGTTCCCTGAGGCCGTACAAGAAAGAAGAAGAAGAACTAATAAAAACAACAATATTTCACCACAGTAAAGTAGCATTATAAATTGTTAAATTTAATTAATTGAACTAATAAAGTCGACAGTTTTTTAAATGAGTTCATAAAAGATAAAGAGTTTTTGAACAAAGCGTAATGTAAACAACAAGATAGACGGATAATGTTTTATGATACTGTACAACGTAGCTTTAAAATCGCCATTAAAAATCGACTTAATTCGCTAACTAGTTTTATAGCCTATGACTACATTCAATGGCCAATAAATGCTATATTTGTAGGTTTTTTATGGACACTTTACCATCGATCATCAAAACAAATTAGACTTACAATTTAAAATAATTAAAAAAACTTATAATTAGTCTCTCTCTCTCTCTCTCTCTCTCTCTCTCTCTATATATATATATATATATATATATATATATATATATATATATATATATATATAATTAAGAGAGCAGGGGTAAAATGGACGGAGGAGCGGAAGAGGATCCATGGGGACAGGACGAGGGAGGTGTGGAGGATTAGAAGGAGCAAGACATGAGTCGGAGTGCTTTGCGTGATCCAACAGGGTCTATAAGCAGATAATAATAATAATAATATATATATATATATATATATATATATATATATATATAAAATTAGAAGAACCACAAAATTAGCGCCACGAATTATACATTTAAATTTAATTATTTAAACCATTATTCGAACATATTATTTACAATTTTTAACAGCATTTATGAAAATTATAATTAATTTTGTTACCATAGAAACCAATATTAAAACTTAATTATTATAAATGTAACGTTTGTGATATTTTGTTTTGACGCAACGACTGTTACCGTAAAACCAACACTTGACGCAACACTTTTGTTAACGTAAAACCAATATATTCAATCTGTGTAAGGAACTTAATCTACGGCCAGGTTTCGGTGAAAGTTTCACAGTTTGATCTTATGGGCGCTAGGAATGTTTAGGATGATTTCACAGCCATATCGATTTCCGTAAAAAGTTATTTTCTAACAATTACTGAGTCTAGAGAATAGTTTGAATTAAACCCGACAGGTAGCGCTGTTGTTTTCACAACTGGATTTCATCATTCTGACAATTATACAGAGAAAGAAAGGGACATAATTCCTTACACAAAATTAACACAAAAGATATGCATATATTATTATTATTTGCGTATAGACCCTGTTGGATCACGCAAAGCACTCCGACTCATGTCTTGTTCCTTCTAATCCTCCACACCTCCCTCATCCTGTCCCCATGGATCCTCTTCCGTTCCTCCGTCCATTTTACCCTTGCTCTCTTTGGGATTTCATTCTCTGGGACCTTCCAACCGAGCATCTTTCTCCTGTATGCGTGCCTGTCTTCAACGTCTGTCGAGTCTATTTCTGCGTCATGTAGGTCTATTCTGACTTCTGCGATCCACGACGTTGTTGATTTGTATACGTGCCTGTCTTCAACGTATGTTGAGTCTATTTCTGCATCATGTAGGTCTATTCTGACTTGTGCGATCCACGACGTTGTTGATTTGACTCCTTGGATATGTGTGTGTGTGTGTGTGTGTGTGTGTGTGTGTGTGTGTGTGTGTGTGTGTGTGTGTGTGTGTGTGTGTGTGTGTGTGTGTGTGTGTGTGTGTGTGTGTGTGTGTGTGTGTGTGTGTGTGTGTGTGTGTGTGTGTGTGTGTGTGTGTGTGTGTGTGTGTGTGTGTGTGTGTGTATTTGCCTTGTATGCATATATATAATGCCTTTCGTTACGATATTTTTCAAGGACTAAGAATTCATGGAGAAGTTTTTTTAGTACACAAAATTATATAATAATCTGAACTTTATATATATATATATATATATATATATATATATATATATGAACTGAATATATATATATATATATATATATATATATATATATATATATATATTCCTTGAAAACATATCGTAACGAAAGGCACAGTTAGTTATTATGTATTTATTTTACATATGTGATATTTTGTTTTTATTCAACAGCTTTTATTGAAAGTATCATAGAATATTTTATTAAATAATAATAACTTATTAAATAATAATAAGTTCCATATTAGAACTCATTATTATTTATAATTTTGTTTTCATTTATTCAACAGCTGTTATTAAACAAATAAATCGTAGGAGTGAAAACTTTTCAAGGGCGAATTTTGGAATGATTTTTCAAAAAATCCATTCCTAGAGCGCCTCTAGGTTACTAAATGAATTTCCTGTATCACCGAAATTTCAACTAGCTACTGTAGTTTTGGCTGTGCATTGATCAGTCAGTCGGTCGGTAATGACATTCATTTTATATTTAGAGACATTACGGTACTAAACAACAGTTTTGTTTATGTCATCGTTAAAATTTCATTCATATTTCTTTGAAATCTTTACACCGTCTTCAGTTTGTGTTTTTATGATTAAAATCTGTTTAAATATTTCCAGAATTAGCGTGTTACATTTTTTTTACCATCGCTGAGTTTACAGTGTCTCTATACTACGTATAAAAAGCGTGTGGCGATCGTTAAAGAAAACCGAATTTGAGTTTTTTATGGATTTATACGTTTTTTAGTCCCTTGAGTCCAAAAAGTAGTTTTTACTTGGTTGTGAGTGTGTGTTAGAGTGCAATTTTAATCTTTTTAATTCGTACATGAAAAAGTTTGTTACCCAACAAAACCGGTTTAAGCGTTTCAAAACGGTAGTCGTTCCAAAACTTATTTGACACTGTTTTTTAAATATAATTTTACCATTTTAATCACCGTTAAATTCTGTATTAATTAGCATTTTTCCGTAATACAAAAGTAATTGTCTGTTTTAACGATGAAACGGATTTTCAAAAAGTAAAAGTTAAAAATTATTGTATTCTTTTTAATTTTGCTTCCATCACGTCAGCGATACTGTTACTTGACGCGATTTTATTTCATTTCGCAACCAATTAAAGAGTAGAAGTGAAAAATTTAAGTGTTATCTGCTAACGCGGATATTCAATATTGTTTAGGCGACAATATTTCATTTCTAAGGAATTTTTTTTTTTTTTTTTTTTTTTTTTTTTAACGTCCAAGTATTTAAATCACATTCTACCAGGTTTGGGACTCTTCATATCCGCCCTTTGTTTATATTTAATCAGACACGGAACAAAATAACAAATAACAGCACTGTTATAAGCCTGACTTTAGAGATACAGACAGAAGAGATTTCTTTATAAATGTCTGGTCTGTCGTTAGTCTCTTAAGTCAGTGATGGTTTTCCAACATTTCAGCCGTAAGGTATACCATACTGAAAACAGCTGATAACTTATCTAAACAAATAGCTGATATGTGCATATAAGATGTAGTCAAGGTCGCACGGACCTCCGCACAGTCTACCATTGTCTGTTGTAATGTTAAGCTTGTTAATGGAATATTCAGATCTGTAAGAGAACTCCGAAGGCCTGAACTCATTCATTACTAATTCTTCCACATTCCATTTGAGTAGAGAGCAGCCCCTGCCGCATTTATAACTTAGCAGCCGCCTCGGTGGTCTACTGGACCACTACTAGGCTTTCACCCCGAGGACTCGGGTTCGATTCCCGGCCAGGGCTTGGCATTTTCACACGCTATAAATCATCCCATCGTCTGCATTAGCCCAAGTGTGTACAATAGTCGGACGTTAAACAAAAAACAATTGATTGTTTTGTGACTAGTACTTGTTACAAGTAGTGCATTATTTTTATACTATTAAAATACAGTGTAATAGCGTTTAAACGGAAAATTTTATCGTTAGATGTGAAGGTTTGAGTTTTGCGTGAGTTAGAGAAAGGTGTGAAGCAAGTAAATGTTTGGGAAATTTAGCTAGTTTTCTTGGCACAATATTGAAAAATAAAAATAAAATAAAGAAGGCACATAACAAAGAGAATTATTTCAAGAAAATTAGCTAGAATGTGAAGCGATTCTGTTTTTAAAATTCATTTCCGTCACGTGAACGACACAGCTGAGTGTCAATACAGACACTTCAAGTGTGTTAATAGGGTCAAGGTAAGTTTAAAGGTCTTAATAACCTTGAGTATTGTCAACATGGTTTTATTTGGGTATTTTTGGTATCACTGTTACCGGTTTGAGGAAGTGAATCTGTCTGGGTGCGCGTGCGTGAGTGCGTGCGTGTTTGCAAGGTCATTTGTTTGACGAGGAAATATTTCGCAAGTTCGCAAAATGTTGTTCTTCTTTTCAGGTCGTCAGCAAGTTATTTATGTATGATCTTGTGAATTTAATTCGAGTGTAATGGATTACGTGTATTTACACGTAAATGGAGTGTGAATTTAGAATGGATTACGTGGGTGATCAGTGCCAGTTCACTGGTTCGAGCCTGGTGGTGTCCTTAGTTTTAAAAATATATTTATTGATGAAATTCAATGGCAGAAAAGCTATTCGAGCTGTCGTATTTTATGCTTTATATATATATATATATATATATATATATATTTTTTTTTTTTTTTTTTTTTTTTTTTTTTTTTTTTTTTTTTTTTTAACGTCCGACTATTGTGCACACTTTGGCTCATGCAGACGATGGGATGATTCATAGCGTATGAAATTGCCAAGCCCTGGCCGGGAATCGAACCCGGGTCCTCGGGGTGAAAGGCTAGTAAGCTATCAACTAGGCCACCGAAGCGGCTATGTATGTTTGTGTACATCTCTTCGATACAATTGTCTAAAAGAAATATTGTTCCGACGTTTCGCCAAAATCTTATCTGCCATCTTCAAGGTGATTTTAGCTCTAAGCTGAAGTTGAACGTTACTTGCACCGAATCTGTGAAGTGTGTTCGACTTCAGGCTTGGAGCGAGAACCACCTCGAAGATGTTAGATGCGATTTTGGCAAAACGTAGGAATAACGTTCTAGAAACAGTTTTATCGAGCGGATGTACACCAGTTTTCGATTGTAGTTAATATATTTCCAACCGCATCGGTGGCCTAAGCGTACTGTTCTTTCACCCCGAGGACCTGGGTTCGATTACCGGCCAGGGCTTGGCATTTTCATACGCTATAAATCATCCCATCGTCTGCATTAGCCTAAGTGTGCATAATAGTCGGACGTTAAACAGAAAATACACACATACATATATATATATATATATATATATATATATAAACCATGGGGACAGGATGAGGGAGGTGTGGAGGATTAGAAGGAGCAAGACATGAGTCGGAGTGCTTTGCGTGATCCAACAGGGTCTATACGCAGATAATAATAATAATAATAATAATAATATATATAAAGCAATACATAAAGCAATATACATAAAGGAATACGTACACACACACAAACATATATATATATATATATATATATATATATATAAACAATTTTTGACTAACCCTTCAAAAAGTGAGCTTGAATTCAAGATCGCCCATATTCCAAAATCTCAGGTCTGGTTCTTACATAGCTGTCCCCGCTAATGTATGTACGCGGAATGAGTTACACATAACTTGAATTTAACGTCATGTCTCATTTCTTTTATCAATCCTATTTACGTCTAGATTAGGTTAATTATCGCGTTATTGATAACCAAACTTGTTTTCTAAAGACCTTGGTTAACTGCATTTCTACAACTATTTCCTGTTTGTTTCTAGACATATCTTGTTTACAAACAGGAAAAGTAAACGAAATATTCTGTTCCATTTGTTTGCTTCTTCGTTTGTAGGAAAGGGTGACGTGTAAAATGTTTGCAATTATTCAGTAGTTCAACTACTAAGTTGGTATACTTGTTTCTAGAATTTTTAATTTAATTTAGTTTTT
>CM040187.1:43582502-43592502 GCA_022606455.1 Callitettix versicolor
AACAAAGCGTTTTGGCGGGAAAAACTACGGAAATTGGCAAATCACTCGAAAGTGCAGATTTTCCGCTTTGGTGTTTAGTGATCAATAACATTTTTATTGTGTTCTAACACAGTTTCACCGGTGATTTTGATCGTTACTTAAATTATGTTTAAAGCACGTTTATTTGTGTGTGTGTGTGTGTGTGTGTGTGTGTGTGTGTGTGTGTGTGTGTGTGATTTTTAAGGCGAAAAACACATAGAGGCTATTATCGCCTCCCTAAATGTAAGTGTGAGTGTAGTGATGTAAGTGTAAGTGTGTGCTAAGACTCGGGTACCGAGGGACGTCTAAATCCTCTCAATAGGTGCAGCTAGTCGGCACCCCATGCTAATTTTCTCTGTATCGTTCCAATTTTAGTATATGTACTACCGAACAAACAAAAACACACATAAACTTTCAAATTTAAAATATTATATTAAGAAGTATAAAATATTATTAAAACGTCACTGTTGTAGCCTACAGTCAACACATATCACAAAACTGAATACTAAATAATTCAGTTGCACTGGGTAAGTAGTATAATGGCATTTAAATATTTATTATTCACACCTACCAATATATAATAAAGTATAAAACATCACTGTTACACAGTTAACACTTGTCATAAAACTAAATACTAAATAAAGTTGGACTGGGTAAGTAGTATAATGGCGTTTAAAATAATTTAAATATTTATTATTCACACCTGCCAATATATAATAAAAGTATAAAACGTCACTGTTACACAGTTAACACTTGACACAAAACTAAATAATTAAGTTGGACTGGGTAAGTAACATAATGGCGCGAACATACAAGTTTTCAATTCAAACTTGAATTGTCCATCTCAGGTACCTAAACCATGTTCATTTTAAATTTCATTTCAATCGGTCCAGTAGTTAATGTGTGATTGAATAACAAACATAAACACACACATAAACTTTCAAATTTAAAATATTATATTAAGAAGTATAAAATATTATTAAAACGTCACTGTTGTAGCCTACAGTTAACACATATCACAAAACTGAATACTAAATAATTTAAATATTTATTATTCACACCTACCAATATATAATAACGTATAAAACGTCACTGTTACACAGTTAACACTTGTCATAAAACTAAATACTAATTAAAGTTGGACTGGGTAAGTGGTATAATGGCGTTTAAAATAATTTAAATATTTATTATTCACACTTACCAATATATAATAAACGTATAAAACGTCAGTTACACAGTTAACACTTGACACAAAACTAAATAATTAAGTTGGACTGGGTAAGTAATATAATGGCGCAAACATTCAAGTTTTCACTTCAAAAAACAAAAATATATATAAGAGCATGATGCGTGACGGCAAACTGAATTTTTTTCCCGTGTAAAACATACATCCATACCCTGTCATAAGAAGTATTCATTAAAAAAAAAATAAATAATTAATGATTATGGGTAATTATTATAAAAAGTATTAAATGTTTGGGGTAACGAAATAATTATTACAAAAATTGTTTTTTACCAAGCAAATAGAAGATGATTGGCATGACTATCGGGCCCTTGTGACCTTTCGCAGCTAATGGGAAAACGATACGAATAATACACAACATTGTATAACAAGAAATTCTTAATTATTTTAAAGCAATGCCATTCATTATATTTAGGTTGTTTAATACAATATACCTTACTTTGTTGTGCTTTAGTATTTTAAACTATAACCTATAAAATTAATGACTGAATTTTAACATTGCACTACTGAAATATTTGCGAATGAAACCTACTATAACCGGATTTTACATTACATACCTAATTTAGGCTACAGTATTTACTGTTTACTGAAAGCAGTCTTATTTAATAACATAAATATTAGAACTTATTCGATTGTACTTTCAAAACTGATTGTGTCAATAATTATTTAAGTCTTGGATACAGTAATAATTTGAATAATGTTCAGTAATGTCTTTTTCAAAACCACCAAAAAATCTTCAAGTGGGAGAACAATACATTGAGATAGTCAAAGAATTCAAATATCTTGGGTAATGGATCAGCTGTAACGCTCTAGAGAAAAAAACTATGGAATCTAGGAGAAATAAAGTTGAATTAGCCTTCCAACTTACCAAGGACACATACAACAAGAAGTCCCTCTCCTGGAATACAAAGATAAGGCATTATCATACGGTAATTAAACCAGAAGCCTTATATGCAGCTGAAACATTATCTCTCACAACCCAGGGCCCTCTTGAAAGGCTGGAGATCAAAGAAAGAAAGATACTACGAAAATTCTTAGGCCCCAAATTCCGTAACAACCAATTACTCCACATCAGGAATGAAACTCTTTACCAAAAAACTGAAACACTATCAGACACAATAAGAAAAAGGATAATTGATTTTTATGGGCACATCCTCCGAATGGACAAAAATAGACTAACCAAAAAAATATTTGACTACTTTCGCAGTAGAAGAGCCAAACCACTTTGGTTTAGAGAAACAGAGAAAGACATAACAGAACTACAAATCGCTGACACTATGCTCATGGACAGAAGAGCCAAAACAATAACCAAGGACAAGAAGCAACGGTTCCAAGGCAAAGTCAAATCCAAGCGAACGATCCAAATCTCTGACGAAGAAAGAAAAAGCAAGATCACAACGAATGAAGCAATACTGGGCTACGAGGAAGGCACAGAACATTAAAAAGTGATTGATTTAGTGTACCCCAAAGTTGGGTGAAACAAAGAGAAGAATGTCTTTTTTAGCAATCAGTTGTTTTGGTACACATACTATTAGTTATTTCTGTCACCAATGCCTGCATTGTGCTGCACTCTCATAGGGACACTTTACACAAGTACTGGAATGTTGTTTATAGACCTTTTATCGGTATTAAATTGACTTTATTTTCTTACAAAGTCGTAAAATGGGAAAGTAGGAATTTTGAGAGTTCTGGTGTTCTGACTAACCAGGCACCCTGTATTTGTAGCTTCAGTAACGCAGGTTCTTATTTTTAGTACAAAACTGATCGGAATGTTTACCGTGATAATTTATGAAAGGATTGCTTCACGTTAAATAGAAGAGGGAAATAATAATAATATTACGCAACCCAGCAACAATGTGCTTCCACCCCGCAGGGGCTATTGAGAGGATTTAGACGTCCCTCGCGGTACCCGAGTCTAATACACACTTACGACTTTAACACTTTACACTCACACATACATTTATGGAGGCGATAATAGCCTCAATGTACTTTTCGCCTTAATATTAAAAAAAAACAATGTGCGACGTCTGCCACGTGTGACGCTCCCAATAATAACAATTGTCAACCCTTTCAAGTGGATGCTGTAGATCTGCCAGATGATTATTGTAATTACACTGACGATAGTAAACACCACAAAACAGAATAGTTTAAATAGTTTTATACAGTGTGTCTCACGAAGACGTTAACGCATTTGATCCTCCATTATTTTCTCATTACTCCATTGGTCATTTTGAAACTATACGCGCTTTTTTAAAGAAGGTACCAGATATAGTACGTGAGAATTGCATCTGGCTGATGCTGATTATTGTAGAAACAAAATGGCGGCCAAAATAAATAAATTTTGTCCCTCTTAAAAATCACACTCTACTGTATTAAATCAGACTGTTGAACAACTGTTAATTCTTGAACAGCTGTTAAATTACTTTTTTAATAGAACAAAAATATAATCTAAATTTGTGGGTGCTATTTTACGGAACAAAATGGTGTTTTACAATTAAACAAAAAGCAAAGTGTTCAGCGTGGGTTCGGCCGCGTCGGTGGCCTAGTGGATAGCGTACTGGGCTTTCACCCCGAGGACCCGGGTTCGATTCCCGGCCAGGGCTTGGCATTTTCATACGCTATAAATCATACCATCGTCTGCATTAGCCCGTGTGCACAATAGTCGGACGTTAAAAAAAAAAAAAAAAAAAAAAAAAAAAAAAAGGCCGCTGCTTTCGATTGTGGATAGTTTCCAATGTGAATGGGTCTGATTTATAAAATACTCATTGCTATTTAGTTTGTATCTAAATTTTTAAAAAGTTTAATAATTAAAAAATAAAATTTTGTTTTAAAAAATAAAGTTCTATAACTTATTTAAACTTTATTTTGGCCGCCATTTTGTTTCTACAAACATCAGCCAGATGCAATTCTCACATACTAATTCTTCTTCTTCTTTAAAAAGTACGTGTAGTATCGAAATAATCACTGGAGGAATGAGAAAATAGTCTAGGATCGAATGCCTGAATCTCTTCATGGGACACGCTGTATATACTTGCATTGCGTATTGAAGAATAATGACAATTTTCTATTATTCATGAAAATGAAGAAGCGAATTATGTAAGAGCAGGAGAGGTGCCGATGGCAAACAAAATAACCTTCCAACACTTAAATGCGGCCTTGGTCCGCAGCCTGTCTGTCTATCGGTAACGCATCTCTACTAAACGTTGCGACCGATCTCTATAAAATTTTGCAAAAATATTCTCTGTAGCGTTCTGAAAGCAGGATAATTATAAAAATTTACGAATAATTAGGGTTAGTTAAGGGGTAATATAATTTTATATATCTAGTGTCGATTACCATTTGAAAATAGAATTAAACAGATTCAGAATTATAGTTTTTGGTGTATAAAGAGTTTATGTAGAACCATAACACTTCTTCAAAAGTTCCCTACGTAATAAAGTTCTCTAGTTCAAAAGTTCTATAGTTTCCCACGTAATACCTCGGACAAAATTCTCGACAAATTTATAAACGAAAATTGTTTTTCGAGATTTGTTCAATATTGCACATAGTTTTGCGTTGCAGTGCGGGTAAAGATAAGTAGAATACGATTCAAAAGTCATTTTTATGTCTGGACTTCAAATACGTTACAAAACGGGTTTAATTCAAGAGGATAAGATTCAAGAGGTTCAGTCCGCGTTGAAGCGGTGCAGACGTATCGTAAGTCAGCTGACCACTGACGGCTTCATGCAATTTTGTGGGGGGGGCGTTTGGTTATATATACATATATATAAAATTATTATTATTATTATTTGCGTATAGATCCTGTTGGATCACGCAAAGCACTCCGACTCATGTCTTGTTCCTTCTAATCCTCTACACCTCCCTCATCCTGTCCGCATGGATCCTCCTCCGTCCATATTACCCCCGCTCTCTTTGGGATTTCATTCTCTGGGATTTTCCACCCGAGCATTTTTCTCCTGTATGCGTTCCTGTCTTCAATGTCTGTTGTGTCTATTTTTGCGTCATGTAGGTCTATTCTGACTTGTGTGATCCACGACGTTGTTGATTTGATTCTTTGTATATTTAAGGATTCTGTTGCCAAGTCTAGTTGTTGGGAGTCTACTGATGTGTCCATAGAATTGAAGCCTCCTTCTGATATCTGCTGCCAGGTTCGATATCTTCTCTGTGGTCTTCCGGAAGTGCAACCTGTATCTTCTGTTAATCTTGGGCCAAGGATCTTCCTCAAGATTTTGCGTTCTTCCTTCAAAATATCCTCCATGGTAGCTTTTGTGTGGAGTGCTAGCGTGTCGCTTGCGTATAATGGCTCCGGTTTTACGACTGCGTTGTAGTGTCATATTATGTGCGTCGACATACATTTCTTATTGTAGATATCACGCGTTATACCAAGAGCCCTCTTCATTCTCAGTAGCTGAACCCTTTGCGCAGCCTTCTCGCCACCCGTGGGTTCAAGAATTTCTCCCAGATATTTGAAGTGCTTGACTCTGTTTATCTTACCATATTTTCTGTTTAGCTCTTGACTATTTAATTTTGAACAGAAGAATTTGGTTTTTTGAAACGAGATCTGTATATATATCTCAGTATTAGGGTTGCCAGGTGAAACGAAATTTCCCTACAGTGGGAAAATTGTGTGAATTTTAGTATGGAAGAAGGAAATAGTGGGACAATCGTGTAAGTGACGAATTATTGGCGATTTTTTAAAATAAAAAAATAGATGATGTATTAATTTACAAAATTATGTTTTGATTTTAAATGAGTTATTAATGCATAAGTGAACTTCAAGTTTAGACATATGCTCAGTTGTATTTGGAAGATGTCACTGATTGATAAGGCATAGCATCCGGATAATTTTATTTAGCCAAGCTTTTCTATGGTTCAGAAACAGGTTTATTAAATAATGGCGGTAAATAATGTAGGAATAAACGATCTAGAAGCCTTTACAATTTTAAATAATTTTGTTGCCATTATATTTACGTAGCAGCGCATGCGTGTTGGGATGTTCAGCGCAATAAAGTTGAATAAAACAAAAATTAGAAACCGCGCGGGAAATAAAAATATTAAACGGGTAAAATCCAGTGAACGAAGAAAATATAATTTTAAAATAAGTTATGGCCTATGTTAGGCAAACACAAGAATAAAATGTAGGCCTGCACGTAATTAAAGTTCCTACAGTTATAAATAACAGTGTACATATAATTCTGTTAATTTGTTAATGTTTTAATATAGAGTTTAATGAAATAATTGAAGTGTAACTGTTTTTTTTTTAATTTATATTCAAACTAACAAATTATTGCAATAATAATTAAAATTAATTTATTTAAGTTTGTATCAGCAGTATAATTATGATTGTTATAAATTTAATTACAGACCTACCTTATTTCATAATTGGAAGCCGCCTGGGTGGCCTAGTTGATAGCGTACTAGGCTTTCACCCCGAGGACCCGGGTTCGATTCCCTGCCAGGGCTTGGCATTTTCATACGCTATAAATCATCCCATCGTCTGCATTAGCCCGAGTGTGCACAGTAGTCGGTTGTTAAACACCAAAAAAAATTTTTTTTAATCATAATTGGAGTCGTAAAAAATCACATTTTTATACTTGAATGTAACAGTAGTTAAGTGTGGGGAAATTTTGCGGTACTAAAAAAATCGGACTAAACTAAATAATCGATTTTAATTTTTTTTTTTTTTTTTTTTTCGACTATTGTGCACACTTGGGCTAATGCAGACGATGGGATGATTTATAGCGTATGAAAATGCCAAGCCCTGACCGGGAATCGAACCCGGGTCCTCGGGGTACGCTATCAACTAGCCACCGAGGTCTCTCGATTTCCATGAAATTGTCACATTTCCCGTTTGTTAATTTTGAAAAGTATTTGTTCCCGAACCTTTTATTGGTTAAAACTACGCGAAAAATCAACAGAATTCGCTCAATTGACCTCAAGTAACGTACTCGCCAAAAATATCGGGAAATTACCAAATTTCTCAAAAACCGATTCATCAGATTTCGCTCATCATAGGAAACAGCTGATTCGACGTTACGTTTTTAAAACCTTTTTAAAAAATTTTAAATGGTCCAAAGATGGTAGTAATGTTATTTTTCATGGAATTCAGTCAGGTCTAACGATTTGTAGTCTGATCGACAGACAGATATAAACCGATTTTAGTCGCATACGCGGATTCAATAAATGATCGATTTTCATGAAACTAAGTCACATTTCCGGTCTGTTAATTTTTCAAAAGCCTTTTATTGCTTAAACGAAAACTACGCGAAAATCAACAGAATTCGCTCAATTTAGGTAGCGTACTCGCCAAAAAATCGGGAAATTACCAAATTTCTCAAAAACCGATTCATTAGATCTCGCTCACCATAGGAAACAGCTGATTCGACGTTACGTTTTTAAAACCTTTTTAAAATTTTTTAAATGGTCCAAAGATGGTAGTAATGTTATTTTTCATGGAATTCAGTCAGGTCTAACGACTTGTAGTCTGATCGACAGACAGATATCAACCGATTTTAGTCACATACGCGGATTCAATAAATGATCGATTTTCATGAAACTAAGTCACATTTCCGGTCTGTTAATTTTTCAAAAGCCTTTTATTGGTTAAACGAAAACTACGCGAAAAATCAACAGAATTCGCTCAATTTTTAGGTAGCGTGCTCGCCAAAAAATCGAGAAATTACCAAATTTCTCAAAAACCGATTCATCAGATTTCGCTCACCATAGCAAACAGCTGATTCGACGTTACGTTTTTAAACCTTTTTAAAAATTTTTAAATGGTCCAAAGATGGTAGTAATGTTATTTTTCATAAAATTCAGTCAGGTCTAACGACTTGTAGTCTGATCGACAGACAGATATCAACCGATTTTAGTCATATACGCGGATTCAAAACGCGAATAATTGTAGAAATTTTGAAAAAAAACTGATGTGCATCGCAAAAAAACAGACATTTTTTGTTTGTTCTCAAACCGTTAATGTCTGTAATTTAAAAACCGGTGAACTGATTTGTTACAAATTTTACGCATAACTAAATTTCGAGTGAAATCTCGGATTAGACAAAAAATTCTGTAATTGAATGTGAGAAAGTTTGTGCACTGTTTACCTGCAACAAGTCCTACGTAACAGCCGGCACTATACACAACCACTGACACACAGACACTGCCACTGTACCACTGTACCGATAAGTGTACACTGCTGTGTTTCAGTCTTGAACTCTGCACTGACACTCGGGCACGTGTCCCACAACTCCCCACTACTATCGTGATTTTAGCAAGCTAAGAACTTTCCGTACGTCATCGGTATCTGGAAGAGATTATCTATTTTTTTTTATGACAAAAGAATTTATTGTATCGTCCGTAAATATGTTTGTATTCCCTTATCTGTTCGGCTTTTAGAAATCTTCCGTCATCCGGGTTTGTTGTCTTGGCTAAACCTCTTAATTTCAATTTTTGTACTTTGATTTAAGTTGAGTCGATTTAGAAAAAATCGCATGACGCGTTGATCGATGTGGCTAAAGCACCGGCCAGTCTGTTACGTCTTTGAACTGCACACGTCAAGGTTACTGCAGCTGTTCGAGCCGCAGTTACTTCCGTTGTTTACCGTTACCGCTAGCGCTAGCGTCCTCATTAAACAACTGGCATACACTTGGGGGAGGAAAAAAAACCAAGAAAACAAAAACGTAAACGCTACATAACAGCTGGCAGACAACAATAGTGTATTCAAGACACCAGTAAACAATGTCCGTTCGTGAAAACATCGGTTGGACTGTTAGCCTCTTTCTCTCTCTCTCTCTCACTCACTTTCTCTCTCCCTCTCTCTCTCTCTCTCTCTCTCTCTCTCTCTCTCTCTCTCCCCTCCTTCCCTGTCTCTTTCTCTCTCTTTTTCTCTCTCTTTCTCTCTCTCTTCTCGCTCTCACTCTCTCTCTTCCTCCCTCCCTCACTCTTTCTCTCTCTCTCTCTTTCTCTATTTCTCTCTCTCTTCTCTCTTTCTCCCTCTCTCTCCCTCCCTCCTTCTGTCTTTCTCTCTCTCTCGCTTTCTCTCTCTCTCCTCTCTCACTCTCTCCCTCCCTCCCTCTCTCTTTCTGTCTCTCTCTTTTCTCTCTCTCTCTCTCTCTCTCTCTCTCATCAAATTCCTAGATTAAATTTTTAAGTTAGGAATAAAAACATCCTCTCTCTCTTCTGAAAACGTCCTGTATTGTTTTTGTACACAAAAACGATAAGTATAGAATAAAAAAAAATAATAAGATATTCTATCAACAGTATTAAAGACCCAATACATACAGTAATAAATCAAACATACCTAATACGTAAAAAAATCATAACTTTAATTTCACTATATTAGGACAGGCGGCCGTCAAATACGGAGCGGAGCAAAGCTGAGCGGAATGAAGTAGAATTGCAACCGGAAGCGGAGTTCAGTCAGTTTAAAGAACGCGTTTGTATCATTCAAAACCAAATATTTAGGCCTGTAATGAATCCTAGGAAACTACTACGTTTAAAAACCGTAACATAGGTAGCAAGAAATAATAAATTTGTAGGCGTGGTCAGCGTAGTGAGGGAAAGCGAAGTTAGCTTAAAAACCGACCTAGACAGAGTCGAAGCTACGAATAACAGAACGGAGCTCAGCTATGCCGTTCAACTTAAATACGTTTTCAGTGGCCTTACATTAAAAACAATAGGTTGGGTTTTGAATGCATAATGCGCTCCGCTCACCACAACTCCACTCCGCCGACGGGTCTA
>CM040187.1:43597502-43635002 GCA_022606455.1 Callitettix versicolor
TTTTGACCCTAACTTGCTAACCAGATTATTTGAGTAAATGCAGAACTGTATGTGAGAAAGTTTGTGTAATGATTTACATTAAGTTATTTCTAATTTGCTGTTCGTTTCAGAATGACGAATCACGAAAAAGACCAGCAGAGATTGCACTACATTAGATAACGCACGTAACAATAGTCGGGGACAATATGTCTGCCTGCAATAGACTTTGTCACAGGAAACCAACTGTCGAACAGCTGATAACTTATTTAAACTGCTTTGTTATGCTTTCTCACAGATGTGACTTTGCCCTGACAAACAAGATTCACCTACATGTGTTTACTGTATGATTCATAATTCAAGATATTTTTTGTAATGTTCCGTTTAATCTGCGATAAACAAAGTGCAGCTTAGTATGAATATAGAAAATAATATTGTCTTAAATGGCTTATATTAATCACCGTTAAAACGAGTTTGATCAATTTTTCCTTAATTGCACACAAAAAATATGATCCGTCAAAATAAATAAAATTATCAAATACATGCTTAAAGAGGGTCCGAAGGCACTTGGTTTTCTTCGCTATGTTAATTAGTATTAACCGTTGTAGTGTAAACTTGGTATATTGTTAGCGATATCTCATTGAAAAATGAACTATTGAAGAAGTCATCATATTAGCACTCAGACCCAGTACCTTAAAATGAGCGCCTGTCGATAAAATGTGTGTGTGTGTGTGTGTGTGTGTGTGTGTGTGTATGTATGTATGTATGTATGTATATATATATATATATATATATATATATATATATATATATATATATATATATATATATATGTGTATGTGTGTGTGTGTGTGTGTGTGTGTGTGTGTGTGTGTGTGTGTGTGTGTGTGTGTGTGTGTGTGTGTGTGTGTGTGTATGTATGTTTATGTATGTATGTATGTATGTATGTATATATATATATATATATATATATATTTATTTTAGTATAATCGTTCTAAAATTCAATCATCTGAACCACAGTTCATTTTTTTCCAAATTCTTGGCACAGGATGCATGTATTGTCCGATTTATTTTTACCGGTAACATTTTAGCTAAATCATCCACTGTGGTTAGTTCGTCATCGGTTTCACATGTTTCCATAAATTTATCGCCTGATTCACTGCTTGTTTCATTGAAAAAGAGATTTTTTCTAGCAACCTTTTTCTTCCTCTGAGTGCTATCTATTTTTTTTTCATTCGAGCTTTTTCCCTTCTTCTCTAGTTTAGACCTAAGCCTTTTCTGTTTTCTCTTATCTCTTTCTTCAAGAGCTTCTATTCGGGGTGTTGCACTCAATATCTGATATTGGTTTTTCCTTTTCTTTGACTTTCAGGGCCGTTATTTTGTTAATAGGAATTGGGGATATTGCAGTGATGGGAACGTTTTCTATTTCTTGCTGTTTTACATGGCTTGCTAGTAATGATTCTGCTTGTGTTTCTTCTAGAGTCACTAATTCAATTCCAATAGTTATAGCTTTGGATTCTACTAAGAGAAGTAAGTAGCTTCCGGCTGGCGAACACTCAACTGTGGATTCCTCTTCAAAAATCCATCAGCCCAATCTCTACCTGCCATTTTTGTACCTGCATTAAAAGTATTCTTAAGTTTGTTTTTTTTTTAGCATATTCATATGCAATTCGAAGTTGAATTGGAGTAATGCCGTAAAACAAATTCGATAGCAGAATAAGATGATGAGCTATTTCTTTCTCTTGTTCTACAGAAAATACAGCTTTTCGCCCCATTCTAGGACCACCGGTTATAAGACCACATTTCATTCTCGTGTGAAGCGTTGCTTCGTGAATACCAAAATGTCTTGCTGTTTCTCTTATTTTAGCTCCGTCTTTGATTGCTTTAATGGCCATCTGAAGTTGCTCATCAGTCCATGCTGCTTTAGAGGTTACTCTGGTTTGTTTCATCAAATTGTACGGAAACATTATGTTCTGTGCCAGTTAGCTGCTGCCGTAAAGAACAGTCATATGTATGTGTGTGTATGTATATATTATTATTATTATTATTATTATTATTATCTTATTATCTGCATAGACCCTGTTGGATCACGCAAAGCACTCCACTCATGTCTTGTTCCTTCTAATCCTCCACACCTCCCTCATCCTGTCCCCATGGATCCTCTTCCGCTCCTCCGTCCATTTTACCCCTGCTCTCTTTGGGATTTCATTCTCTGGGACCTTATATATATATATATATATACATTGAAATACATCAGTGTAAATCTGTTCGAGACAATAATTGTTATTTGACTTCGAGCGAGAAACATTACACACGCATGCACGCACGCACGCACACAAATGTGTTAGCACGATAACTTTTACAATTTTGGTCCGATTTGTTTCAAACTTGGCACAAAAGTTGATTTTGATAATAGCTAAAGAAAATTCTGTAACGAGCAAAATTAGTTCGTTTCAAAATGATTACCGACTTCGATAACTTGTTGAATTTTTCCTCATAAGAAAGTATTTTTGAAAATCTGATTTCACGATCGTAATCTGCCTTAAAAACTGAAAAAAATTGCATTTTTGATTTTCAAAATCCGTCGAAATTAAGAGATTTAATTTGACGGCGTTCAGGGCTCTTTTTTGTATTTTTCGCTATTCGTCAGTTTAAAAAGGCAATGTATGCATATTTTATTGCGCTTTGTGTTGGTGAAATCTGAGTTATAAAAACATGATTAGATAAAAAATTATGTTTGGAAATTCGTTTCCGTCGCGTCAGCGAGACAGCTGCGTGCCACTATTGTTTCCAGAGTTATAAAATAATTACTTACAATATGCGTTTCTTCTACGCCGCTACGTAGACTGTACCGCGTGTAGCTTACTATTTTAGCTTATTTTGAAACGTTTTTGACGTCCAAACGTAAAATGACTTTTGAATCGTATTCTACTTTTATCCATACTGCAAATGTCGAACGACTAAAAAAAACTTCTAAATTTGTTGGTGAATTTTTAAAAACACGTTTTTGTCAAAGCCCATAAATACAAAAATATGTAAAATATCGAAAAATCATTGAAAAAGTTTTTTCTGTGTTGATCAAAACTACGTTTACAATTTTTTCAAGGTTTTTCAGACCTAATATGTGGAAATTAGAAGCTAATTTTAAATATTTAACCAGTACATTTCTCCTGGGACATTGAATATAAACATACTAGAATTATAACCGTTATGAATGATATGTGGGCACTCGTTGCTGGTGGTATCTTGCGGCAAAGAGTTCAACTACAGGTAACTAGATAATAATATTATAGTGCAACCACTTAGTAAACGGCCTGCGCAAGGATTTCTCGCGCATGTAGGAAAATTCTCCTCCAGCTCCCTTCAACAGTCCGTGACGCAGGGTCTGCCAATCTGAGTCTACAAATTACTCAACGATAGACAGGATGGAGCTGACAGAGTGTAGACTCGACTTCTCACTTGCACATTTTTTCTGTCTGTCCCACTGGTGTTTTAGGCCATTTTCTAAGCGGCTGACATATATTTTCTCAAACGTCCCTACCCCTTGTTCTTGCAGCGTTCATAGCGGCAGATAGTCCAATTACTTGAACTTCAGCTGCTGATATCGAGCTTGCTTTTTATACTGGCGGTTATACTTCTAGTACGTTCTACTTAATTCAGCAGCTACAAAGACCATTTTTGTCAATTTGTATAGTGATCGATCACGAATAAAAGGTACGTTACCGACAGACAGACGGACATGCGATCGTATAGCCTATGTAAAGGTTCTAAGGGACCCTACAAATGCATTTTTTTTTCAAAATTGTAACGATTTTTTCTATGTAGAGATCCGAATAGGACGATGTTAAAGCATTGGAAGCAGACTAAAAATGTCTGCTGCGCCTTTGAACTGCGCACTTCCGGGTATTTAGTTCGTCCTTGGGATTAGGAGTTACTACCGTTGCATCCTCTTAATAAGTACAAGAAAAATAGGCAATGTACCAAATTTAAAAGCAAAAAACAATGGTGCATCGATAACGGCTATCAGATGCAATTTTCCCCGTGTTCAGGATCAAATACCCAGAATTCCAAAAATTTAAACGAAACTTTTTGCACAAACAAAAAGATCTTGGGCTACACTTTTCGTATATATAAATTCCATTCCGTTCGCCTCCTGGATTCTTTATAACGTAAATGACGTCACAATTATTTCCGTAACAATCAACTCTCACAAAGCCACTGAGAGCAAAGTGCAACGTACACAATGTAGTTAGGGCTAACTAAACGGTTGCCTTTGTTTTGAATGTAGCTTCCTATAATTCCGTGTTGATAAAGTCGCCGTTACGTAATCGTCTCGTGTGACCAACACCGTAAGAATGCGTGTGTTACATTTCACAAATCACAAACAATAAGTGATAACGCGCTGAAAGCATTCTTAGCACTTGTAAGTTCTTTGAGCACTGCTGCAAGCTGTCCCGATTTCGGACGCAATACCAGTCTACTAAAATTTTAGCACTCAAAAAGCAATTTATATTTGGTGATATTTTTCACAAAAAATATCACCAAAAATTAATTATGTTGAAAAACATAATTAATGTTTAGGTTCTGTCTCGTTTAGGTTAGGAAGTATGCTCAAATTAAGTATTTATTTAACTAAATTTTAATTCAATCGGTTTAAATGTTCTTGAGATATAAATTACTTTTAAAAATGTGTGATATCTGCAAACCTATGTGTTTTCGAAAAAAAAATATTCTGAACGTATTCTTTATCTTGGCCTGTAAAATAATTTACTTTGACAAACTTGCATACGTAAAACCCTATATATCAGGTCTCCTAAGTTTAAAATATATTTTTATTTTCCTACTGTAAGAAGTGAAATACATAGGTTTTAATTGATTTTTATATTATTTATCTATACTTTTGTGGTCCACTGAGCGAAAAACGTTTCCACCTGTATATCTGACCGTCTGCTAATCTAATTTTGACAAGTTGGTTTTGTCAATATCTATAGGCCATTCATACCGAATTTACATTGAAAAATGATCTATCGTGGTAAACCCAGACCCGGAACCTTGAAATTAGCGCAATCCTAATCTGTAGATTGCTTTATTCACGGGTCGTTAAAAATGTGTTTATACTCCTAGATCTATATATAAAATGTGTGTGTGTGTGTGTGTGTGTGTGTGTGTGTGTGCGCGCGCATGTGTGTGTGTGTGTGTGTGTGTGTGTGTGTGTGTGTGTGTGTGTGTGTGTGTGTGTGTGTGTGTGTGTGTGTGTGTGTGTGTGTGTGCGCGCATGTGTGTGTGTGTATGTATGTGGGTGTGAGCGAATGTGTGTGTGTGTGTGTGTGATGTGCGTGTGTGTGTGTGTGTGTGTGCGCGCGCGCGTGTGTATGTATGTATGTGTGTGTGTGTGTGTGTGTGTGTGTGTGTGTCTGTGTGTATGTCTGTGTGTGTGTGTGTGTGTGTGTGTGTGTGTGTGTGTGTGTGTGTGTGTGTGTGTGTGTGTGTGTGTGTGTGTGTGTGTGTGCGCGCGCGCGTGTGTGTGTGTGCGCGTGCGTGGGTGGGTGCGTGTGTGTGTGTGTGTGTGCGCCCGCGCGTGTGCGGGTGGGTAGGTGGGTGTGTGCTTGTGCGCGCGTGCGTGTGCGTGCGCACTCCTATATTTTCAATGTTTGTCTGATTTGTTTCAAACGTGGCACGATAATTGTTTTTAGTAATAAATAATGGACAATTTCGTTATCCTGCAAAACATGTACAACAATGGTTCATTCCAAATATTTATAAATTCATAACTTATTGTCAAACGTTTCTGAAAATTTGATTTTATAATCGTAAACAGCTTTAAAAACTGCTTAAGTCAGCGTTTTGATTTTTCAAAATCAAAAAAAAAATAAGAAATTTAATTTGACCACATACAAATTCTTTTCGTATTTGCAATGCAATTTAGAAGTTTAAAATTGTAATATATGAAGATTCTAATGTTGATTTTGATGGTGAAATCAGAATTTCAAAAAAGGGTAAAGTAGTTTTGGAATTTGTTATCTTCACGGCCAGCGATTATTTAAAATTTTAAGCCCTCTTTTAAAACAGTTTTCACAAATGAAAGAGTTCCACGAAATTAAACCATATACGTATGTCTTCCACTCTGACCGTGGACCTTTGTATGCAGTCCTGTTTGTTTCATTTACAAAATCAAATCTTGGTCATTGGGCTAACAAATACCGAAATAGTTTCATTGCACTATCGCAACACCCAATTATCGCCCACGCGAAATTGGCCCCGTGACATCTGACCTTGTTTTGTTTTCACCAAATTTAAGAATTCCAAACAGAACGCCGGATAACCTCAACAAAGGTCGCCTTGTATTTAGGTTGAGAGGTAACTGTAGAGTTATACTCTAGAGATTTCCAAAATGGGCGCTTCTGTAACGAAATACACAAAGTGGTAGCAATAGTGTTTTACAATCGCAACTAACTGTTGTAATTAATTAGCAAATGATGTAAAAAACATTACAACCCCGCAGGGGGTGCAGACTAGCTGCACCTATTGAGAGGATTTAGACATCCATCGCGGTACCCGAGTCTTAACACACAGTTACACTCGCAACACTACACTTACGACTTTAACACTTTACACTCACATTTAGGGAGGCGATAATAACCTCAATGTGCTTTTCGCCTTAAAATAACAACAAACAAAACATGACAAAAACTTTCTCACGTAATAACGAAAACGGTCTAACAGAGAGTGGTATCACTGTGTCTTCACTGACCCCACTGTTTACGGGGATGTGTAATAGCTTAGAGATTTATTAACTTAGAGAATCATTTTTCCTTTGACGGTACCGTGTTATAAGTTAGAGATCAACCTGTGTAATAAGATAGAGGTCCCGTACTGTGTATTAACTTATAGGCTACAGTTCCGTCAAGTGTGTTGCACCGTATGTATATCTTGCCAACACCGCTGCTTGCAGGCTCTTCTTTACAGTTTACAGTTCAATATATTGTCAATACTATGGTCAACAACATATCTAAATGTTTATTTTTGACAATTATCTGTATAGAAAAATAGAAATATTGGTGTTTTATCGAAAAAAATAACGTAAATTTATATGAATTCATTAATTTAGGGCTGTTTTCTTAATTCAATTTGGATATTTTGAATAAAGCAGCCTTCAAACAATATTTTTATATTATTATTACTATTACTACTACATATGCAAATTAGTATACATTTACAGCATTGCACATAAGCCTTTAAGAACAAAACCTATCCAAATGAACTTTATATTTTAATAATATATCTTTCTTTAACTAAGCAAATTCTATTTGTTAGATAAAAGATACTGAAGCGCCTGCAAGCAGCAGTGTAGGCAACATATACACACGGTGCAACACACTTGACAGAACTGTAGTCTCTAAGTTAATACACAGTACGGGATCTCTATCTTATTACACAGGTCGATCTCTAACTTATAACACGATACTGTCGAAGGAAAAACGAATCTCTAAGTTAATATATCTCTAAACTATTACACCTTCCCGTATTTACATATAATAATATGTCAACTAGAGGCTGTAGAAGGTTAAAACGTCTTTATGTGGCAAATTGTTTTCACAAAAAGTTAACAAAAAAATCGGCCTATTATCTTTTTTTCGTCTTAAAATCGTAACTGTTGTTGTGCCAGATTTGAAATTAAAAAATAGGCCTGTTATGGATAGAGACTGGGTGAATTAAAGAGGAGAAGCATTGCCCCCAAATTTGTATAGACATACTGAAATATTTTTATAAAAAATATCGCCTGTACGAGGTGTGTTCAGAAAGGAAGGAGAATTTTAATTTTTTTAAGCAAATATTTATTCTTCTACATTGATGTTGTCGCCTTCAAAATAGTCCCCATTGGAGATTATGCACTTGTGCCAGCGCTTCTTCCAATCCTCGAAACACTTCTCAAACTCGATCTTTGAGATAGCCTTTAGTTCTTTCAGCGATGCGCCTTTAACGCCATCTACGGCTGTAAAACGACGGCCCTTTAAAGTTCTCTTTATTTTTGGAAATAGGAAAAAGTCACACGGAGCCATGTCTGGTGAATATGGAGGCTGAGGCATCGTTACGGTACTGTTTTTGGCCAAAAATTCACGAACAAGCAATGAAGTGTGAGCTCGTCCGGGCGTTTTTTCGGATTGCTTCACACAAACGGCGTTGAACTTATAGGTAGTAATCCTTATTGACCGTTTCACCTGATGGTAGGAATTCATGATGCACTATGCCATTAATATCGAAGAACACAGTGAGCATAACCTTCACGTTCGACCTCACTTGTCGAGTATTTTTCGGTCTTGGCGAGCCAGAATGCCTCCACTGGGATAATTGAGCCTTAGTTTCGACGTCATATCCGTAAACCCATGTTTCGTCACCTGTTATAAAACGTTTCAGTAATTCTGCATCGTCGTTGACTTCATTTAGTGACTCCTGATCAAGTTCCATTCGCCGCTGTTTTTGTTCAAAATTCAACAATTTTGGAACGAATTTTGCTGCCACGCGTTTCATACACAAAACACTGGAAACAGTGTCATGACATGATACATTCGATATGCCAACATCATCAGCGACCTCTGTAATTGTGATTCGGCGATTGTTCGTAACCATTTCTTTCACTTTTCCACGTTTTCATCAGTTGTTGATGAAACGATCGTCCAGGGCGTTCGTCATCTTCAATCTTTTCACGGCCTTCTTGGAAACGCTTATACCACTCGTAAAGTCTTGCTTTACTCATAGCAGACTCACCATAGGCCTTTGTTAACATTTCACACACTTTGTTACACTTTATTCCATTTTTTACGCATAATTTTATACAAATTCTTTGATCCATTTCTTTTAACAAACGAAAATCGCCGAGCTCATAAAAACACGTCTAACCTTAGTGGCTGTCGCAAACAAAGTCAACAATGAAAACAGGTGAAAGTTTTATCATACTTCAATTGCATGTATACCAACATAATAAAAAAAAATGTTTGACAATCGGACTCTCCAAGCCCGCGAAATTTAAAAATTCTCGTTACTTTCTGAACACAACTCGTATTTAAATACTAGCTGTATCCGGCCACGCGTTGCAGTAACTCTGTCGGGTTTTAACATATGTAAATTTAAATGATGTAAAAACATTACAAAAACTTTCTCATGTAATAACGAAAACAGTCTAACAGAAAGTGGTATCACTGTGTCTTCACTGACCCCACTGTATTTACATACAATAATGTGTCAGCTAGAGGCTGTAGAAGGTTAAAACGTCTTTATGTGACAAATTATTTTCTCGAAAAAATCGGCCTTTATCAGATTTTGCTCAAATTTTCGTCTTAAAATCGTAACTATTGTTGTATCAGATTTGAAATTAAAAAATCCCCGCAAGGGGTGCAGACTGGGAAAGGATTTAGGCGTCCCTAGCGGTACCCGAGTGTAACAAACACTTACGACTTTAACACTTTACACTCACTTACATTTAGAGAGGCGATAATAGCCTCAATGTGCTTTTCGCCTTAAAATAACAAAAAAAAAAAAAAGAAATTAAAAAAATCTATTATGGATATAGACTGGGCGAATTTAAGAGGAGAGGCATTGCCCCATAATTTGTATAAAAGTAGTGAAATAATTTTATAAAAAATAGCCTATATTAAAATAATAGCTGTACCCGGCCACGCTTTGCCGTGGCTCAGTCTGGTTCAATTTCGCAATGTGTTCGGACACATTGAAATCGTAAAATATTTAGTGCAGCGTGTATTGCTTTTACGTTAAACAGATGGTGCTTTTTAAAAAAATAATATTTTTACCTGTCACAGCTGTGACGTCTATATAATAGTAGGTATATAAATGCATGCGCGTATTCAAATGCAACGTTGTGTGAAAATTTCAAAAAAAAATAATTTTTGGAGTTGTAAGATCTTGAACAAACGAACATTTACATTTTTATGTATATAGTATCGTTTTAAATCCGACTTACAGTTAATTCAAACTAATGTAAAACAAAACAGTGTTATTACCGACGTAACTAGACTTGTTTCAAGCACTAATAATGGTAACTATTTACGGGTGTTTTATACCAGTTGTTTTTTATAGTAATAATAAATCTTTCTTATTGCGTTTTACGATTTTTATATTACTCTTTAATGCATGTAAATTTCTTATGCAGATATAAATTTTATGTCTTACGCATTATGAATAATTAAATAATTCTTATAAAATCATATGGAATCATTTGATTGCTTGTTATTATCATAAAAACGACCATTGTAAGGTTTACAAAACGATGTTACTGTTACTCTCTCTTTATTTGTTTCACCCAACTTTGGGGTACACTAAATCTAACACTTTTTAATGTTCTGTGCCTTCCTCGTAGCCCAGTATTGCTTCATTCGTTGTGATCTTGCTTTTCTTTCTTCGTCAGAGATTTGGATCGTTCGCTTGGATTTGACTTATCCTTGGAACCGTTGCTTCTTGTCCTTGGTTATTGTTTTGGCTGTTCTGTCCATGAGCATAGTGTCAGTGATTTGTAGTTCAGTTATGTCTTTCTCTGTTTCTCTAAACCAAAGTGGTTACTGTTACTGTTACCTAGATTGTTTTTTCTTATTTTCCCGGCGAGAAACCGATGCGGTTATCATCGCCGATACTCAAAATAAAGATAGAAGAGAATGAATAAAATAAACAAAAAATTTAAGTTCAGTAAAAAAAACAAACTATTGAATCCAGGATAAATAAAGTTGAATTAGCCTTCCAACTTTCCAAAAACATGTACAACAAGAAGTTAACAAAAAAATCGGCCTATTATCAGATTTTTATGTGTGTGTGTGCGTGCGTGCGTGTGTGTGTGTGCGTGCGTGTTATTTTTAAGACGAAAAGCACATAGAGGCTATTATCGCCTCCCTAAATGTAAGTGTGAGTGTAGTGATGTAAGTGTAAGTGTGTGCTAAGATTCGGGTACCGCGAGGGACGTCTAAATCCTCTCAATAGGTGCAGCTAGTCGGCACACCATGCTAATTTTCTCTGTATCGTTCCAATTTTAGTATATGTAACGTGTGAGCGTGTGTGTGTGTGTGTGTGTGTGTGTGTGTGTGTGTGTGTGTGTGTGTGTGTGTATGTGTATCTGTGTGTGTGTTTGTGTGTGTGTGTGTGTGTATCTGTGTGTATCTGTGTGTGTGTGTTTGTGTGTGTGTGTGTGTGTGTGTGTGTGTGTGTGTGTGTGTATGTATATGTGTGTGTGTGTGTGTGAGTGTGTGTGTGTGTGTGTGTGTGTGTGTGTGTGTGTGTGTGTGTGTGTGTGTGTGTGTGTGTGTGTGTGTGTGTGTGTGTGTGTGTGTGTGTGTGTGTGTGTGTGTGTGTGTGTGTGTGTGTGTGTGTGTGTGTGTGTGTGTGTGTGTGTGTGTGTGTGTGTGTGTGTGTGTGTGTGTCTGTGTGTGTGTGTGTGTGTGTGTGTGTGTGTGTGTGTGTGTGTGTCTGTGTGTGTGTGTGTGTTTGTGTGTAAATTTTTTAACAACCTTTTAAAAAGTGATCATTTCAAGGTTCCGGGTCTTGGTTTTACCATGATGTTCATCATGAGATCCGACAGCTCATTGAAATTTATGAAAAACTAGTAAATCTTTTTCTTCTCAAAACAATTTGGTGCGAATGTTTTGAGCAGCAGGTAAAAATAGCAAAAATCAACAACATAATTTCTTGCATGATTCAGCGCATAATTTCTCAATCTGATGTTTTTATTGACTTATTCGATAAGTAAGTTTTATATTTAAAATTCACACTGATTTTATAGATCTGTAGACAACAACAGATAGACAAGCTTGCAAATAAAAACCAATTTTTGGACTTAGTGGGGGTTAATAAGCTATTACGTTTGTGGAGTATTTTACAAGTTTTTGTAAAGGCCTAAATTGAATGTGTATTTTTAACCACTTTTTCGTTTTTGCCTACAAAAATCATTTCCTGCAATTAAATATGTTCCTATTATAATACAAGTTTTTCTTTAACAAAGCTTAAACCCTTTAATTGTAATAGTTATGGATAGGCTTGGTGTTGTTCTTCTGGTTGTGTTGAATATATTTGCCTCGTCAGCTGTTTTTGTGCGGACTTGATAATTTCATAATTTGTTCCAAACTAGAAACAGCTTATAGGAGAAAACATTGATAATTTAATACTGGAAACTGGTTTATCGTATAATGCTTCACTGAATAATATATTAGTTCTGTTTTTTTAACTGGTAACCGAACTAATGGAATCAGTTTTATTTATTTTGGTAATTTTTCTAAAAACTTTGACTGAAAGGTTGCTGAAAAAATCTAATCTAAAGATTTGGTTGTTGTCCTTCAAAAATTATAGTATCTGGACTGTAATAATTCTGTTAGAAAAAAAAAGTATGAAAAAAATCTGTCATTCTCAAGTTGGTTTTACAATTGGAGTGTACATATTCCTTATGTAACTGAAGTAAGTGTAAGGAACTATGAAAAAAACAATTTCAATGTAAATTTGTTTTACTTGTTGTAGTTATTTTTGACTGGAGATTTCTTTTCCAAATAATTTTGCTTGGATATGTGACTAAAAATTTGAGAAAGTTGTCTTATAAATTAGCCATTTTTGTTAGGTCTGTTACTGCAATAAAGGTCTTTACAAGCTTATTAACTTTTTCTGTAAGAATAACTTTCATTTCAATTCAAATTATTTTTATCATGTTCAGGTATTTTCGAAACGAGCCCTATGTATAACTAAGAAGGAGCTAATACAAGTCTCTCCAGTTCGGACGTAACAGGTTAGTTCCAAACAGGATGTAACTGATTACTTGGAGGTAACCAAAATAGTTCCATTATTTCGACCACAGTTTCTTGATCTTAAATTGGCAATAGCTTTAAAAGTAATTTTCTTTAATGCATTTTTTTTGTCATTAAGTGTTTCAAGGAGGATTCAAATCAAGCAATTTAAAAAAAAATACATTTAGTACTTTTACATTTCTCTTTTGGTGTGCTGAGGTCTCTCAAAGAAATATGTATGTATATATATATATATATATATATATATATATTAAACCAAAATATGGTAAGATAAACAGAGTTAAGCACTTCAAATGTCTGGGAGAAATTCTTGAACCCACAGGTGGTGAGAAGGCTGCGCAAAGGGTTCGGCTACTGAGAGTGAAGAGGGCTCTTGGTATAACGCGTGATATCTACAATAAGAGATGTATGTCGACGCACAAAAAATCAGACACTACAACACAGTCATAAAACCGGAGATATTAAATGCAAGCGAGACACTAGCACTCCACACAAAAGCTGCCATGGAGGATATTTTGAAGGAAGAACGCAAAATCTTGAGGAAGATCCTTGGCCTGAGATTAACAGAAGATGGATACAGGTTGCACTCCCGGAAGACCACAGAGAAGATATCGAACCTGGCAGCAGATATCAGAAGAAGGAGGCTTCGGTTCTATGGACACATCAGTAGACTCCCAACAACGAGACTTGCCAACAGAATCCTTAAGTATATACAAGGAGTCAAAGCAACAATGTCATGGATCGCACAAGTCAGAATAGATCTACATGATGCAGAAATAGACTCAACAGACGTTGAAGACAGGAACGCATACAGGAGAAAGATGCTCGGTTGGAAGGTCTCAGAGAATGAAATCCCAAAGAGAGCAGGGGTAAAATGGACGGAGGAGCGGAAGAGGATCCATGGGGACAGGATGAGGGATTTGTGGAGGACTAGAAGGAGCAAGACATGAATCGGATTGCTTTGAGTGATCCAACAGGGTCTATGCACAGATAATAATAATAATATTCAAAGTAATTTGAATATATTACATATTTTTACATTTTAGATATTTGTTTTCATATGTAAGCAAGACAGCTACGTGCAGGGGATTTGTAAGAACTAAAATGACTTTATTACATTAGTACGTCATTTGAAATCATTAAATAGCCATTACTTTACATGCAATGATTAATTAATATTGTTTACTTTGTACTAGGTGATTAGATTATAGGCTGTGAATTGATTAATAATCTCTTACTTTGTTGGCAGTATTACTTCATTTAAATACAATAGATTTAAAAATAGCGTACTGCTAGTTTATGAATAACAAGCTACTAATTTCAAATCTTATATAATTTACATAATGAAGCCATTTAATTGGCTGCCTTTATAGTAGCAGATCTTCCCAACCCTGAACTTTGGCATAACGTTATATGTTATGGGGGACAGGATGAGGGAGGTGTGGAGGATTAGAAGGAACAAGACATGAGTCAGAGTGCTTTGCGTGATCCAACACGGTCTATACGCAAATAATAATATATATACACACACACACACACACACACAGATATACATATACAAGTCAGAAAGATCTTTCTTTTTATCCCACACCCTTACAGTATGGTTTATAAAAAAAGATAGTAAAAAAGTAATTTCATAAACTAATTGTAACGAGAGTCAGAAGACTCCCATTCTATTTGGTTTTACGTAACGCTTTCTTTATTATACGAATGGAAAATGTTGAAAACAAATTATTAGAAGTAACAATTTAAAAAAATAAATATTTATTTTTAGCTGTAATGATTATTAATAATAGAAACATTACAAGAAGTATTATATTTATGTATTACACTATATATTTATTTAATAGTATAAGTTACTAACATCTGTCTTCAGTCATTAATTAATTGTATGCTATAGTATTTTTATGATGCCCAGATCATAGATAAGCTCTTCTCACAGATGTTATTTAAGAAGCCTTCAGTAAAGGAATTATTAAGGAATGCAATTGAATTGCAATCAATACCTGAAGTATTGATTTAGTGATAGACAAAATGGATCTTTGAATGACTCAGTTCATACCAATGAAATATATTAGCTCAGTCATCAATTTATAATGCTCCCTTAAAATGTTTATGCATACCCGCTGTAGCATAAAATGTTATGTTGAAGACTAACACTGAACAACATATCTGTGAGACGTACAATTGGATACGACCAAAGTTTGACTAAAGTTGTTTAATTCCATATTAATTACTTGTGTTTTAAAAAACTTACATTACTTGTACGGCATAATATTTATATTACACTTGATGTTATTACATAAAAAATTATACAAAACATTACGCAAACTGTCTCACATTAAAATATTTCCCAATGTAATCCAGTTTGAAGTTATCAGCGAACAAGTAGACCTAATACATCCAAATTTGTTCATCGAATTAGTCAAAATTTGACATTTGTTACGCATGCATAGGTTATTTGGAAAGGAAACTGCAGGTCACATAATCTATGACTGGCAACAGCAAAGGCATGGCCTTCTAGGACCCTGTGGACCTCCAGCTGAATTAGGTAGTCAAGTGGATTGATTAAACTCATTAAGCGAACCAGTCTATTGAACTTACATAAGAAGCTTAGTTGCATAATATACTCTTCATTTGCAGTGCCAGGGGCTATCAAATCCCATAACCTCTAAATATCTGTCTGTCTAAAGATGGAATATTCTTGTTATTACTATTGTTTATTCCGATATTCACCATTATTTGTGTAATTTCCATATACAATAAAAATTTTCTTTAAATAATAATAAGTTTTTCCTGGCACCAATTTTAAACAATGTGTAACAATTTTATCAATGATGTTATTTTCTCTCTTCATTTGTTTCACCCAACTTTGGGGTACACCAAATCAATCACTTTTTATTGTTCTGTCTCTTCCGCGTAGCCCAGTATTGCTTCATTCGTTGTGGTCTTGCTTTTCTTTCTTCGTCAGAGATTTGGATCGTTTGCTTGGATTTGACTTTGCCTTGGAACCGTTGCTTCTTGTCCTTGGTTATTGTTTTGGCTGTTGTCCATGAGCATAGTGTCAGTGATAAAGAGTTTTTTGATAAAGAGTTTCATTCCTGATGTGGAGTAATTGGTTGTTATGGAATTTAGGGCCTAAGATTTTTCGTAATATCTTTCTTTCTTTGATCTCCAGCCTTTCAAGTGGGCCCTGGGTTGTGAGAGAGAATGTTTCAGCTGCATATAAGGCTTCTGGTTTAATTACCATATGATAATACCTTATATTTGTATTCCAGGAGAGGGACTTCTTGTTATATGTGTCTTTGGTAAGTTGGAAGGCTAATTCAACTTTATTTCTCCTAGATTCCATAGCTTTTTTCTCTAGGGCGTTCTAGCTGATCCATTCCCCAAGATATTTGAATTCTTTGACTATCTCAATGTATTGTTCTCCCACTTGAAGCTTTTTTGGTGGTTTTTGTATTTTTGTCAATATTGAAACTTTGAGACCCAATTTTAATGCTTGCTTCTGGAGTTCAAGAGTCTGTTCCTTAGCTTCTTCCAATGTCTCAGCTAGTAAGGCCATGTCATCCGCAAAAGCCAAACAATTTACCTTAATGCCTTTGTTCTTAGTTCCTAGTTTGATTCCACTATGCGTATTTACGTTCCACTCTCTAACTTTTTCTCTACTTTTTCTGGAGCACAATTAAATAACAAGGGAGAGAGTCCATCTCCTTGTCGGACTCCTGTTTTAATCTCAAAAGGGGTGGAAAGTTCTCCCATGAATTGAACTTTGGAGAATGTATTAGTTAATGATGTTATTTTTATTATTTCAGTAATATACTATTACAGTTGCCCGTAAGTTGTAATCACAACGGGCAAAAATGGTTTCATTTTTCTTAAAAGTATTTAACATTATCCGAACTGATGCAAAAATGTGAAAATATTTATTAATTTCAAAACAAAAATTTATTAATTCTTTACAAAAAGGAAGTAACAAGAAAAATGTGAAAATATTGTATACATTATGGTCGGTTGGCTACCAAATGTGGAGCAGAGTTGAGTGAAATGCAGATGAACTGTAACCAGAAATGGAATTCAGTCAGTTTAACTAACCCGTTTGTGTCTTTTAAATCTAAATATTTAGGTCTACTGTAACGCATTCTAGGAAACTACCATGTTTGAAAACCATAACTTAAGGAACCTAGGTAATGAGAAATAATAAGTTTTGAGGCATGGTCAACATGGTGAGAGAGGCAGAATCAGCTTCAAACCATACCTAGATGGAGTTTAAGCCACATGGAGCGGAGCCCAGCGATTCCGCTAGACACCGTTCAGCTGTTACGCTTTCAGTAGCTGCATTTACATGAAAAACAGTAAATTCAGTTTTGAATACATAGTCCACTCAGTTGAGCACAACTTTGCTCGCATTTGTTAGCCATTCGGCCTAAGATTTAAACTATGTATGTGAAAACCATTGAAATTCACCTGTAAATGAAATATAATATTAACATTTTGATCAAATAAACTATTTATAAGAAATAATATATTGTTTCTTGGTAAGATAATTTTAAGCTTATGTTAATAAACATTGGTTTAAGATTGTAGCTATCTCATAATGTATTATGTATGGCTAGTAGCACACCATCTCATAATGTATTATGTATGGCTAGTAGCACAGCATCTCATAATGTATTATGTATGGCTAGTAGCACAGCATCTCATAATGTATTATGTATAGCTAGTAGCACACAATCTCATAATGTATTATGTATGGCTAGTAGCACACCATCTCATAATGTATTATGTATGTCTAGTAGCACAGCATCTCATAATGTATTATGTATGGCTAGTAGTACACCATCTCATAATGTATTATGTATGGCTAGTAGCACACCATCTCATAATGTATTATGTATGGCTAGTAGCACACTATCTCATAATGTATTATGTATGGCTAGTAGCACACCAGAAGAGACAAGTGATTTTTGTCAGATACTATCTCAGTGAAGTATTTAACATGGTTTGTTATGAGTCTCCTGCACTAGTCTGCAGACTAGCCGCTTGTCTCAAGCTGTTTCTGACATCTTATACAAAACTATGAAAGTCCCTGGAATTTTTTTCTCTTCTCTAGAGAGTTTGAAATAGTTTTATTTACCTATATGCATAGCATTATTCTGGTCCCACACAATCTTCTTATAGTAACTGATTTGTTTCGTTTTTCCATTATATTGTGTAATAAAACTGTTCACACTCATTCGCTTAAAACATCTTTTTGTTCACTCATAGTTCATTTAAAAACATGGTACGCTTACTTTTTTTGTTAATTCCATGTCTAAACTGTTTGCATTGTCCTTTCTGTTTTACAGCTGTCATGTAAAAATTATTGCCATTTTTGTTGCAGGTTGGATTTAGACAGTAAAGCAAAATATTTTTAATAAGATGTTTTCGTCGCCAGATAAATTGTCAGAAGCAAAATGACTCGTGAGTAGCCAGTCTGCATGTAGTGAACAGTCAGATAGAGTCAAGAGCAATTAGTACTGGTGTCACCTATTACAGTAATTACTTATCTTTGGATATTCTTATACTGTATTTATAAAAAACATAATTATTGGCATTTGAGTAAGTTTTCAACAGCTCTACCTCCTTAGCAACAAATCTCTTCATTTGCAGATAACATTAAAGATAATAATTATGTTGGCTATGCTTTCAATCTTTGGTGACACCATTAAGAAATGCTCTTTGTACCATTAAAAATATAAATATTTTCTGTATGCTATTATACAAAAATACATAACATTCCGGATTTATACATTTTTTGCATGAACTTGATCTTTTAACTTCTCATCCATCATTTGGCGTAGTTTGTATTTTTGTACCTTTCCCGATTTTGTTTTTGGATAGTCGTCCACGAACTCAACGTACTTTGGTATTTTGTAGTGCGCAATCTGAAAGAAACAAAATTTTTAATTGAAAAAAAAATTAATTTCAAACCGAAATTAATAAACTTTCAGATATTTTCCTGTAAATAAAGTATTTCCAGCATTGAAATTTATAATTAATAGCCTGTATTTCCATTAAAATATTTTAGTGATTAATTTTCAAATGTGTTATGCCATGTGATATTTTTCATTTTTTATAAGAAAGAAAATATAGTTTGTTCATTGCATATACAGTGATAATATATCGCTATCAATTTTTCCTCAACGTGCTAGTTTTTCTGCTTTAATACTGTGTGAAATAATTCTTTTGCTTTCTCAAAACTTAAGGAGATAGAGATTTTTTGAAAATCAGTAACCGTGTGCCACAAATCAGATAGCTGCAAAGAAAGTTGCTTGGAAGTAATAGTTTCATTTCAAATTAAACATAATTTTAAATAATCAATTGTACAAATAATAAGTTAGCATTTATAGAACTACCTCTATTACACCCTAAAAACAATTTTTTTTTTAAGCCGACATTGGAGCACACACAGTCAATTTAATTAAGTTTTTTGGTTTTTCTGCGTTTTTCCCAGTATTTTTTTAATCTTAATTATCTCTGAAGTCTGAGTTCTTCTGAATATACTACGTTTCGTGGACGTTTTTCCCTAAACTGTAATTGGGTTTCCTGACTTTTTAAGATCACTTTTTCCCTTCTTCCTGCCAATTGCTCCTTGGTTATTCCCAGTTCCTCCAAGTCCTGTTCCACCTTTTTCAACCAGTTGTTCTTAACTTTACACTTCAGTTGGTAGTCCAATAATCTCTTCGTAAGTCTACTCTCCAGTAATCGAGTCAGGTGTCCAAAGAAGGCCAATCTTCTTTTCCTAAAAATGTTAATTAGCTGCTCGTTGTTCCGATACAAGACCACATTCGGCAACAGTCTGTACTGTCCCCCCACCAAATGTTTCTTATTAATAATTGTACTCTCCTTTCCTATTCTCTGGAGCTCCTACGTTCTATTTTGGCTCTTCAGAATAAATAGGGTCTCCGAGGCGTAAGTTACGTTTGCCCTTATGACCGAAACAATTTTATTATATTATTTAAAATAACTTTATCAGGGCATTTATTTACAATGTAATATGGTAAACCACCTTTAGCAGCACAACAGGAATTGTCGATCATGCTAACTATCTTATATTTCAAATCTACAAACCACACAAAACCAAGTCGTATAACTAGATTTGGCTGTTAATATTTTTTTTTAATAATAATTTTCCATTATTTATTAATATACTTAATTATATAGTAGATTACTGTGCATTAAGATAGAAATGAAGTTTCAATGGCGACCATTAAGCCATTATTGCAACCCATTCATGCTCAAAAAATAAATAATTTTAATCACAGAACTACAAGTCCCAATTAAATATTACTTTTGTAATACTAGATGGCATTTACCTGTGATTGTGTAGTGTAGTATGGTTTTTTATTTCGTACAAAACCATGTCAGGTTTGGTTAGCCAGAGGTTTTTTAAAAACGTAACATTCTGATTAACATATCACAACAATGAACACAGGAAACGCTGTTAATGGCTTGCGTAAAACTTTAGAAGGTCAATAAAACATTTACTTTTAAAGTAAGAATAATCATGTTTTATAAAAGTGAAGAACATTTTAATAATGTATTTTATTCTGAAAACAGTACTTATAATAAATAAAATACTGTTATTAACTTAAACCTTTTTGGTAAATAAAGCAAATATTCAGAAATAAACAAGCAATAAACACACACATATGCATGCACACACACACACACACACACACACACACACACACACACACACACACACACACCACACACACACACACACACACACACACACACACACACACACACACATCATATATACACTCACACACACACACACACACACACACACACACACACACACACACACACACACACACACACACCACACACACACACACACACACACACACACACACACACACACACACACACACACACACACACACATACACACACACACACACACACACACACACACACACACACACACACACACACACACACACACACACACACACACACACACACACACACACACACACACACACACACACACACACACACACACACACACACACACACACACACACACACACACACACACACACACACACACACACACACACACACACACACACACACACACACACACACACACACACACACACACACACACAATCAATTTTTTTGAGATTTTTTATTCAGTAAAATAAATATTGATGGTCATTGCTAATGTAGACTTTTAACGAAATATTAAATAAAACATTATTGCAATGTTGTCGCACCAGATTACTTACATTCCCTTTACAAAAGTCCTGTACTTGTTGTGTAGTTAAAGTTTGGTTCTCCTTCAGTCTTATGCTACAGCAGACTTCTTCACCTAACCTCTCGCTTTTCACTCCGTACACCTGAAGTAATTTCAACTGCTTTATTATTTTTGCATGATATAACCAATGACAAAAATGTTAAATTGTAGTAAAAAATCACACCTTTTATGGTGTGTATTTAAACAGGACGAGTAAAAACTTCATGAAACTTATTTGTCCTTTATTTTGTGTAATTTAATTATCGGTGACAGGACTGTATATAATTTTTTTTCAGTTTTTGCAGCTCTTTTTTTATCAAAATATCATTTAAAATTAAATTTTGTTTAAACTGTCTCTTAAAATTTTGACCAGATTTTGTTCTAACGTAGCTCTTGCCCAAGCAAAATGAATCACCAAACAATCTGCTACAAGAGTTACTGAAAAACATAAAACGTTGGTATAGTTTGTCAAAAATACTACAACTATTTGACTACCCACTATACAAAAATACTGCTGCCCTCTATCTATGGGCATGCTAGAATTACAGACAAGATCTTTGACCCAATCTTGATGATGGGGACTGATCAGATGGTTAAATGGCACACAGTATCTAGACCTTTTGATGTCAACTTGGCCTTTGAGGGAGAGATCATGTGTTGGAAAAACCTGGAGACATAGTATGGTATACAGATGTCTCCAAGACAAAGTAAGGCACTGGTGATGGGGTGTACAGTCTGAGACCAGGGTTAAAGAAAGTAATTACCCTGGGACAGCATACAACAGTATTTCAGGCTGAAGTGATGGCAATTAATGACTGTGTTCGGGGCTTCAAAAAGGCACGTATTCATATTCAAACCGATAGTCAGGCGGCAATTAAAGCACTTGCGGGTCATATAATACAGTCCAAGCTGGTCTGGGAGTGTAAGAAGAACCTTGACATTCTGTCCCGCGATAACTGGGTATAGGGATGTCTTCACTGGGTTCTGGGGTATAGGGGAGGGTAATGAGGAGGCAGACCAACCGGCTGGACTTGGATATGCATCTGAGTTTATGGGACCTGAGCCGGCTTTAGAGATTTCTCTATCGTTGGCCAGGTCCGCTATTAATGGGTGGATTACATGCCAACACCAGATAAGATGGGACAACTTTCATGGGTATTCCCATAGTAAACGTCTTTTAAGCAAAGTTCCTTCTGGAGGAATTAAAGAATCAGCACAACTTAGGAGGATTATGGGGCTCATAACAGGGCACTGTGGTCTGAGGGTGCACATGAACAGGATAGGTGTGTACCATGGAGAAACGTTGTGTAGATTGTGCAGGAAGGAGGAGGAAACAGCAGGTCACATAATTTATGATTGTGAGGCTCTTGCTAGTAGGAGACTAGGGGTTTTTGGTTTCCAAGACCCTAGGTATCTTCAGCAGAATGAGCTAGTCAGTGGGTTGTTGGAACTTATTAGGGGCACCAATCTGCTAACTAGGTATTTTAAGAGTAAGTTGCACAATAGGTCAGTCGATCGCAGTGCCTGGGGTTGAACAAATTCCTTCCTCTAGAATATAATCTAATAATCTAATCTTGTCAAAAATCAAATTTTACTCAAAGTTTGACCTTGTATAAATACATAACTGAAGTCAGTATAGTAAATAAAAAAAACAAATTAAAGGTTTGGGAAATTTTTAGTACACTTAGGCCTATTTATTATATTTGTTTATACTTATTTTCTTCTCTAGTCAACCCTTTTCTATTAAATGGTCATCATTTTGTAATTTATAGTTGTATTGCTTAAACTTATAATGCTTTTAGTCTTTTAAAATTATTCACTTATTTTTGTATTTAAAAAACCCTTCCTTTTTCCAGTTTCTATAAAATATGTATGAGCTTAAACTTACTTGAGCTTGTAAAATGCTTAGGTGTGTCTCTAAGAAATCTTCCACTTCTTTGGGTGAAATGTTTTCCCCGCCTCTGATAATCATGTCTTTTAACCTTCCAACAACTTGGCCGTAACCACCTTCTAGCAAGATGAACAAGTCCCTGTAAGAAATCAATTTGTTGAAACTGTTTTTTTCTTAAACAGTGACAAAAATTTATATTTTAAACATTAAAGTTCATAAAGAGTGTTAAAAATACAAGGGCTATTTTGTTTTCAGTCTCCGAATCTACCAGTAGTAGCAGTCGGATCTGCGTACTGAACGATAACACATTTCTCGCACTATAACCACTGCCACTTCTAACCTCATAATTTCATTTTGAACTTAGTTGCTGATTTGTAAGCATTTACTGTGATTGTGTAGTGTAGTATAGTTTTTTATTTCATACAAAACCATGTCAGGTTTGGTTAGCCAGAGGTTTTTTTAAAACAAAACATGATTAACGTATCACATGTCTATTGATTATCCCACCAAGTACAAATTGTGAAGTGTCATTGGTTTTTTTCTCTGGAAGAAGGGTATAATGTACCACAAATCCATCGCAGAATAAGCCAAGAATTTATAAGTCATTTGGAGAATATAGAAATCATTATTCAGGCTGTACAGCAGGTGATTGATAACTTCTATTCGAAATTACAGAAGACGCTGTTAGGTTAGGGCAGCGGCATGTAATTGTGTGTTACGAATTAAAGAAGCCATAGTTGACATAATGTCTGACTATATGTATTGATCTTAGGCTTTCGTTTGATGAAATCCATCAGAAACATGTTTGTACATGCCTTTAATGTTCCAAAAATGGCAAGCATGCATCTGTTTTTGAACATGTTTTTCAGTTTGTTGAATTTGTTTGAAGAGATTTTGTTCATAATTCTCACACATCACTGTTACTCATGAAGTTTTCACCACTTGGTTCTTTCTGTGATTAATTTTTCCTGTCTTGTTACCTTCTGCCTTAATATAACGTATGTCATTTTGCAATTTGCACTTGCTGGGAAGAACTAATAGACGTAGCCTTGCATGTGAGTCTGCAACTCAGCTCAAAATGGCTTGTAAAACTGGAAGTGTTTGGTTATAGTTGGAGAAGTGTGTTATTGTCCAGCATGCAGTACCGCCGTTCACCACTCGACAAGTCAATTCATGGCACATTTTGAGGTTGAAAAAAATACTATTCATAATCATTGTAAGCTTAAATCAAGGGCATTGTTGTTATGCTTGTCACCAACAGCAATATACTACTATATATAGCAATATAGTGGCTAAATGGTAATTCAGAAAATTATGAAAACCGGTATCAAGCCCAAACTTAGAAGCATATTATAGTTAACAAACACATTTGCAACTTTTTCACCAAACAAAAATATATAAAAACTAACTGAAAGTGACAATATTCTGCTGGTTTTCAGGTCCCTGAGTCTCACAAGTATTTCTACATGGAGGTCTTGCCGTATAGAACAACACACAGCTAGAGACTAAAATAAATTGGCCGATTTTAATGAAATTCATAAAATCTGGTTTACCCATATCTAGGACTATTTTTAATTTTTCAAACATTTTTGTTTTCATGTCCTTTTTTGGTTCAAAAATCACATTTTCCCATAATCGTCTATAAAAATTTGGATCAAATATCGCACACATAATATCTTGAGTTTGATATAACCTGCATCTGTGAAAAATCCAGTTCAAGAACTGTTAAAAAAAATGTTGAAAATTTTTTTAATATGTTAAAATTAGGTCATCAGATTTTGTTTAAATTTTGTTCATATGAAGTTACACAGAGTATTCAAGTCAGTAAACATAGCTGTCATGCTGTTAAATAAAAAATGTTCATTAAAACCTCTAGTGCAATTCATATCTTACCCAGTCTTTAGCCATCGGTCGGGTGTGATAGTTTCTTTAGTTTTCTCAACATCCTCCCAATATTCTTTCATCACTGAATAAGCTCGCACGTATAGCTCACCTGCAACTCCTACGGGCACTACATTACCATTTGTGTCGACAATTTTTACCTGTATAGATAGAAAATAATGTTAAATTCAAGCGCATAATGTTGCACTGTACATCAAAGGAACAAAAAACTAAACAAGACAATGTTCATATAAAGTGTTAGTTAATGAGAATTACAAAATTTTCTCTGTTTTGTGTTTAAGATAAAAAAAATTAATATGCTTTAAAATATCAACACAGAACTTAATCTGCTTTATGCATGTGCAAAACTGTAATAGATCTAAACGTACTACATTGCTACTGGATGGAGGTGATTTTTTTATTTTATTTTCAACCAAAATAAAATAACTGATTTTTTACTACAATTGTTATTCGGTATTAATATTAACTGTATATGTATAAACGGGTTATCTTTATAACCACTACTTCAGGATTTTCGTTAGTGTACATTTTTTTAACAGCAACATTTACGAAAAGCAAGGTTCATCCTACCACTTTCTCACCAGCCTAGCAGGCATAGTGGCGGCTCGTAGCTATGCTATGTAAAGGGTCTTTCCTATCTCAAATGGGGTGGGTGGGTAGTCTTTGGGCCACCCTGCAATTAAAAGATATATGGAGGTCTTTCGCGGGGTATGGATGTATTGTTTTGCATGGGAAAAAATTCAGTTTGCCGTCACGCATCACGCTCTTATATATATTTTTGTTTTTTGAAGTGAAAACTTGTATGTTCATGCCATTATATTACTTACCCAGTCCAACATAATTATTTAGTTTTGTGTCAAGTGTTAACTGTGTAACAGTGACGTTTTATACGTTATTATATATTGGTAGGTGTGAGTAATAATTATTTAAATTCTATTATACTACTTACCCAATGCAACTAAATTATTTAGTATTCAGTTTTGTGATATGTGTTAACTGTTGGCTACAACAATAACGTTTTAAAAATAATATTTTTTACTTCTTAATATAATATTTTAAATTTGAAAGTTTATGCATGTGTTTTTGTTTGTTATTCAATCACACATTAACTACTGGACCGATTGAGATGAAATTTAAAATGAACGTGGTTTAGGTACCTGAGATGGACATAGATGTATTTCCGTTTTAAAAATCTGAATCCCTGTTATTATTTATAATAAAATTATTGTTTATAAGCTTACATTTGCAATGATTTTAATTGAAACAATCTTATAATTCCGAACAACCTGCCTTTCCAATTAAAATATTGCAGTTTCCATTGAAGTTGGCATTTACAATGACAATTAAGAAGTCACATGGTCAGATATTAAGAGAATACATTTGGGACTCCGTGCTTTTGGTATGGTTAGTTATAGCCTATTCTAGTGTCGAGTAGCAAAAATCTATGTCTTGGCAAAAAAACATACAATCATGTATGTATTCAGAAATATATATTAAACTGAAATGAACATACTCATGATTTTGAAAATCGATAATAAATTTTATTTTGTAGTGTAAAATATATAGCCATAAATCGTGATAAGAAGTAGTCACTTCTGTCAGCAGTCATGCGACTGCCATGTTTTTTTTTTTTTTTTTAAGGTAAAAATCTCATTGAGGCTATTATAGCCTTCCTAAATGTAAGTGTGAGTGTAGTGTTAAAGTCGTAAATGTAGTGTTGTAAGTGTAAGTGTGTGTTAGACTCGGGTACCACGAGGGACGTCTAAAATCCTCTCAATAGGAGCAGCTATTCTGCACCCCCTGCGGGGACACTTCCACTTGAACGGCCCCTGCACAGCTCTCAAGTGACGGGGCTAGTGTGTTGCTAAATGTGGTGTAACTGGCCCTTAAATCTATGTCTTTAGAGTAGCAAAAATCTATGTCTTGGCAAAAAACCATAAAATCATACAATATTGTATTTAGAAATATATTAAACTGAAATGAATGTACTCATGATTTTGAAAATCGATTATAAATTTTATTTTGTGGTGTAAAATATATAGCCATAACTCGTGATAAAAAGTAGTCACTTCTGTCGGCAGTCATGCCACTTGGTGCATTTTTCTAATTAATATCTAATTCTACCATTTAATCAAGTAGAAGAATTAGATATTATGGTACTGGAATGCACACTCATTTATATGCATAACAAAACATTAAAAGTGTAAGTATTTGTATAAGGTGTGTACTGTATACATAGTCACCATTGTATTCAAGAGTCGCCAATATATTATGGAGCAGTGAAAATTATTTTATTTTTAACTGAAGTACATAGTTATTTAAACAAGGGGCAAATTTGAAAGCTTTATATATTATCAGTAAAACCAAGCACCAATTTTTAGAAGGAAGTTCTGCCTCTTTAAATGTAGACTTAATTAATACTTTAAAAATATCTAAGTTAGGTCTGTTAATGGATAGGCCTAGCTTTAGATTATATTCTAGAGGAAGGGATTTGTTCAACCCCAGGCATTGCAATCAACTGACCTATTGTGCAACTTACCTCTTAAAATACCTAGTTCAGCAGATTTGTGCCCCTAATAAGTTCCAACAACCCACTGACTAGCTCATTCTGCTGAAGATCCTTAGGATCTTGGAAACCAAAAACCCCTGGTCTCCTACTAGCAGGAGCCTCACAATCATAAATTATGTGACCTGCAGTTTCCTCCTCCTTCCTGCAAAATCTACACACGGTTTCTCCGTGGTACACACCTATCCTGTTTATGTGCACCCTCAGACCACAGTGTCCTGTTATGAGCCCCATGATCCTCCTGAGTTGTGCTCTGCCCAGGACATCTGCTGCCCCTTTGATTCCTTCATAAGGAACTTTGCTTAAGAGACATTTACTATGGGAATGCCCATGAAGGTTATCCCATCTTACCTGGTGTTGACATGTAATCCACCTATTAATAGCGGACCTAGCCAACAATAGAGAAATCCCTAAAGCCGGCTCTGATGCAGATCCAAGTCCAGCCAGTCGGTCTGCCTCCTCATTACCCTCAACTCCTCTATGCCCCGGAACCCAGTATAGAATTACCTGGTTATCCTAAGACAGAACTTCAAGGTTCTTCCAACACTCCCAGACCAGCTTTGACTGTATTATAGGACCCACAAGTGCTTTTATTGCTGCCTGACTATCGGTATGAATATGATTACGTTTATTCTTGAAGCCCCGATCTAAGTTTTCCCGAACATAGTCATTAATGGCCATCACTTCAGCCTGAAATACTGTTGTATGCTGTCTCAGGGTAATTACTTTCTTTAACCCTGGTCTCAGAACGTACACCCCAGCACCAGTGCCTGACTTTGTCTTGGAGCCATCTGTATACCACACTATGTCTCCAGGTTTTTCCAACACACGATCTCTCCCCTTAAAGGCCAAATTGACATCAAAGGATCTAGATACTATGTGCCGTTTAACCATCTGATCAGGCCCCATCATCAAGATTGGGTCAAAGATCTTGTCTGTGTTCTAGCATGCCCATAGATAGAGGGCAGCCAGCCATCACCACCCTGCAGTCTATAAGCTGCTTTACGTGCCTCCTCCATGACAAAAAGGTAAATAGGGGGAAATCCAATAATGATCTCCATGGCTGCCGTTGGTGCAGTGTCCATACAGCCAGTGATACACAGACAGGCCAACTTCTACAATTTAGTCAGAGACTCTGGCCCCCCTCTGCTCGACCTTAGTCTACCACACCACAGTACCATAGCACACCATAGGTCTAATGATCCCAGTATAGATAAACTTTATCATTGCTGGTCTCAGTCCCCATTGTTGCCAACCATTCTTCTAACTGCCATTAAAGACTTATTGGCTTCCCCATGATGCGCCCCAGATGAGCATTCCAGGTTAACTTAGTGTTAGGCCTAGCTTTAGTTATAATACTTGTAGTAAGAACTGCTGTTTGACTAGATTTACACATGCATCAGCGGTCTTGAATGGAGTTCATAAGAGAGTTTGTTGATAGACGTCATTGCATCATTCCAGCTTTTCACGTTATATTTCATTTACATCACACTCAGTACATTGGTGCTGTCTGGACAGCGCTCAGTTCTGAACTTCAGACATCATATGTCGAATATTTTTGTTTTGATACTTATTTGAATTTCTTAAACTGATTTGATGAGCATAGATCATAAATATGTATGATAAAGTTACTGTCTACTACATAAACAATGACATAACGATAATAACCTTTCACTTTTTCGAGGCAAAAAAAAAACACAGAGTTTAAAAACATTATACAGACCTTCTCACATTCAGCTGTTTCCTCAAAAAGTTAAGCTGTCAACAAAAATATCGAACACTGGCTTATCAAACGCTGGTTTATTAGATGATATAAATTTTTAACATATGTGATTATTCATAACTAAATTCAGTGAACCAAATCTGAAATTAAAAAAATTGCAATTCGAAAAAAACTATACCTGAAAAAAGTAAACAAGATGCTATTGAGGTTTAATTTTAGATTTTTCTTGATTTATTCCCAAACCTCATTTTTTTATTCAAAATTTAGAACTCTTACTTGAGTTTTGTATCTTCAGAAGGTTTTTAAATGGTGTGTACATATGTTAGAGTCATATTTATAAAAGTTAAAACAAAAATATTTTTTATTTATATGCATGAAGGATGTACAAAATTATATTTACCGCCAGAAATAAATCCAGGAAAAGTTAGGGTAATTATTCTTAAACAATATAACCCTGAAGATATTTAACATACCATTACAAACTTGAAATTACTTGAACAAACTCGAAATTACAATTGTTCTTTTTTTAACCAATCGTGTAATGCTTTAGTGTTTCGCCACCAGATAGCTCTGTTATTCAGTATTCTTAATCATGGAGGCTTTTGAACTAAATAATATGGCTTATTATGAAGTAATTTTAAAATATTTTTCACTTGTATTGTTATTATTGTTATGCAGGCTATAAAAAAATGCTTTATGTACTTATTAGTACACAAATAAACATTGTATTATGGATATTATGTTAGGCTATACAGCAAAATGTCATGGTAGAGTGGTACCCACCCAATACGCTCTTTTTTAAATAAATTTACCCCAAATTTTTAACCAAAGTATGTGCATTTTGTCCTTACCTATGCATACAGTGCTCTGTATGGGTGGGCATTATTTTTTTAACTACTAATGGGGACAACATGAAGAGAATTTCAGAATGGTAGATTAGACTTTTAATTTTCAGTAAAATATTTTTAATTAAGTGCAGATTAACCTATTTTATCATCACTCTATTACAATTTTGGGCTCTATTAGAAAGCACTTTGTTAAAAATAAACTGAAACTTAGTTTCAATAAAAAAAATTCTCACTTCTATGTGTTCTCCAACTCGGCCCACTGTCGACGTCATCAGAAATTCTGAATCTTCTTGTGTAGATTGAAATGAAACTGCTGTACATTCTGTCTGACCGTAGACTGACTGAAAATGTTTAGAACATATGTTCAAAAATTATTTATAGTGTTAGGATTAAGGCCGATTTACCATATGTTAGGATTACGGGTTCCTTCGAATAATTATCTATCGGTGGTTCATTATAAAATTACCTTTAATTATTTGCTATGTTCTACCTTACAAATATTGTGGGTAGCAACCCCAAGAATGAACACTACTGTCTTATGTAAAATGAAACGTTCCCCAAAATATATATTAATCCTTTCAAACCAAAATAATAAAAGGGGGAAGAAGTGTACGCTAAATAATCGTCTACTTACTTTTATCGCCGATTTGTCACTTCTCGGCACCGCCCAGTTGGAACAGAAAAGCCACACAGTCTTCACAGAAAAGTCACCCGGAGTAAACTGACTTTCCGGCCCCGCCGGAATCGACTGTCCACGCCCTACCTCTTCCCCATGCTTTTGTTTCAACTGCTGTTCTACATACCGTGTTGCTTATTGCAACAGGCAGTACATCAGCAGTTTCGTAATTTCGCCTATGTTTCTTTTTGTCAAGTGTTCATTCTTTGGCTGTGACCTCATTATCATATTCAAAACCAGCAACCAAAAACTAATATTTTTTCTAAATCCTAACAATACCGGTTCTTTGTAGGACGTTGTCCTCAACGTCGAAACCAGGTTTTCTATAATCAGTTTGGGTTTACATTTGTGGATAGTCTGTGCGGGGTAGGGAAAGTGCAAGGGTTTGTTTTATTACATATATCCTAATAGCTAAGTATAATATTACTAATGTTAACCCTGAAATCCATGTGATAAGGAGTATCGGTAGGAGGGAAGTGCAATCCATCACGTCTAACCATGTTTTCGGTAGTTCGACTGCGTTTAAGGCATCCCCTTCTATGTGGTTATGGATAAACATAGCTGGGGTAGTTAAAGTCCAGTTCTTATCCAGAATATGTGCTACTTTGAGGAACTTAGGATGGTCTTGTGATACAAATGGTTTGATTACTAGGGATGTCAGTGTGGTCCAGGAAATGGGAACAATGTGGTTTATGTTGAGGTCTAAGGATGTTCTACTGTCACATGGGAACTGTTTCTCTATCAAGATAGTATCACCTTCTTGTAAGGAACAATGACAAGGAATTTTTACTTCGATTGTTCCTGGGACGTCATGCTGTGAAATAGGAGTGGGTTTCGTGCCGTTGCAGACTATGTGGGTGTTGGGTGTAGGATTTGTGATGGCAAAAAGATCCCCAATTATCTCCGTGATTATGGGGTTCTTGCCACTGGGAGTGCAGTGAAAAGTGCATTGTTGTGCTATTGCATACAGATCTCCTCCTCTCATTAATTGTACCACGCACCCTTCAGATATCGACCCGATATCCTGTGTCGAGGTAAGAAACATAGTCCCGTGCTTCCAGGTTGACAATCATCCAGTTGCTTTCCAGATATCGTTCTGACACTTGTCCCATCCGTGGCAACGATTGTCGGGGTGTGCGAGTATGCAGGTGTGGTTCTCCCAACGTAAGGGTGCGGGGAAGGTAATGAAAGAGCTGCCATGTCGTGGATCGATGCTGAATCGGCACTTTTACTGTTGTCAGGATGGAGTGGGGTGTAATGATGCACGATGAAATGGGTAGGTGATAGTAAAGGTGTATGTTTTCCTTAGGAATGGCTAGGGACATATGACCTCGGATCAGGCGGAGTTTTAGGTGTTTTAAGTCTGCAAGCAACAAATTTACAGGTACTGAGGTGGGTGTAATCACATGGTTTCTACAATTTGTTCTTATAGTATCTATCATATAAATTAAAGTATTATAATATATTTGCTTTTCTTGGCGCAACACATAATGTACTAAAGTCTTATATACACTAACTGTAGAAACATGCGTAGCTTCCTCAAGGGTTTTTTTGAAATGTTTTCAAAGTATCGTGTACGTCCTGCAGCACTCTTGACACGTTTTCAGTGTATCCCTTGAGTGATGTCGTCGTGGTTACTAAATCCTGATGGTCATCCCTGATAACTGCCTGGACCATGTTGATATGTTTGTTGACGGCCTCTTCATTTGTAGTCAGGACGTGTAGCTCGTTGTCAGTTGCTGTGCCACAACACCAATGGAAAATATCGCCGATGCTGTCAATAGCCCGTGTTGCCCTTCGTTGTCCTGTAGTGGTCCAGTTGAATCCAGTCGCCACTTTATGTTGTACGTCATCCGTACTGTCCATAAGACCCCGTAGTGCCTGTACCGCTTGGCATACCGGCGTCTCATCTGGTGCTAAACAGGTAGTACCTCGATGTGGAATGTCAGTGAAGTCTGCAAAAGAATCAAGAGGGAAGGTATAGGTAAAAGGATAAGATGCCTCATAGGTGTAATGTGTTGGAAGAGGATGAAAGTAGGCGCCATTAGTTATTTTGACAGGAGAATCGGTTTGGACCGTGAGTATGGTAAGGTTAAACGTAATAAAGAAAATATAGATTCGTAATTCTGTTGTTGCCATATTTTCTGTCTGCAGTACAGATTGTCGGAGTCGATGAATCAGGTGCGTTCCGTTTTTTTATATAATAAATAACTCCGTTCCGTTTTAAACTCAATAAAAATATTAGTTTTTGGTTGCTGGTTTTGAATATGATAATGAGGTCACAGCCAAAGAATGAACACTTGACAAAAAGAAACATAGGCGAAATTACGAAACTGCTGATGTACTGCCTGTTGCAATAAGCAACACGGTATGTAGAACAGCAGTTGAAACAAAAGCATGGGGAAGAGGTAGGGCGTGGACAGTCGATTCCGGCGGGGCCGGAAAGTCAGTTTACTCCGGGTGACTTTTCTGTGAAGACTGTGTGGCTTTTCTGTTCCAACTGGGCGGTGCCGAGTGACAATCGGCGATAAAAGTAAGTAGACGATTATTTAGCGTACACTTCTTCCCCCTTTTATTATTTTGGTTTGAAAGGATTAATATATATTTTGGGGAACGTTTCATTTTACATAAGACAGTAGTGTTCATTCTTGGGGTTGCTACCCACAATATTTGTAAGGTAGAACATAGCAAATAATTAAAGGTAATTTTATAATGAACCACCGATAGATAATTATTCGAAGGAACCCGTAATCCTAACAATAGTCTTATTATTAATATTACAAAAATAGTTCAATTTTTTACAAAACTTGTTTCCTCAATTACGTTTTTTTTATTTTACCAACTGGTCCTTTTTTCAACAATTTTGTTAAAATTTATATGGTGTAATTTAACCTAATCTCCATTATAAATTTGCAAAAGTGGTTTGTGCAATATGTTGTACAGATGCAAACAGAAAGTTAAACAAAATCCACAAACTCTGAACTCACATACAGAATTTGCGTAGATTCAATCTATTTACTTCTCAAGTAGGTGAGTTCACAAAGATTTACAACCATATAAAAATAACCACCTTTATGGACTCGCGTGATTATATGCTCAATGCTGTGTTTCCATATTGTGTGTATCACAGAATATGTGTTAAGGGAAACTGGGGTGAGCAGCTGATGGGCTTGGTGACCTTACCGTCTCTCTGGCTCATTACTCTCAGTCATGTACATGAGAAGAATTTGCAAACAATTCTGAAGCACACTATTTAACTCTACCAGTTCTGCTATAGGTTCACTAAAATTAGACAACATATAAGAGCCGATTTTTGTACAAAGAGTTAAACTTCTAAATGAGATTTTAGGCCTTGAAATTCCAAACTTTTGAGGACCAATTATATTAATATACTTGAAAGAACGTTTCAGGAATGATTATAAGCTTTCCTTCATTTTGTTTATAACAAGAAGAAAGGTGGGAATGAGTTGTCCAAATAGTTCAATCCTGCTCAAAAATGGGTCATTCAGGTTGTAAAGAAAAAAGACAACGGCAGGTTTTATATTGAACTGCAAACTGGTCCTAGTCCAGTGGATGGGTTTAGCAATCCCACCGTACCTCCAGCTCAAACTACAAGACAAACACACATACACAGAATCACTACTCTGTATAGCTTATCTAACTCTGCAAAGCCATGCTGATGGAGTGAATGACAACCAGCATAACAGTGTATCAAACAGAGCCCTGGTATACCTGGCAACCTCCCAGTGTTCCTTAGCCTTACCCATGCATGTGGGGCCCTGTTTGGGTGGACATTATTTTCATAGCTACTCATGGTAACAACATGAATAACAATGTAAAATAGAATGAGCGGGATCTCACAATGCAATGAAAACCTAGTCATATGGAGCATAACCTCCGTAGTAACGGCCAAGAATAACAACCAAAAATTGAAAGGGAATTAGCAGAGGAAGTAATTGCAACACCTCAGTAAAGAACTGGAAGTCATCATTTAAAAAGGGGCCAAAATAGACCTTCTAAGATCACAGAGTAATAAAAACTCAAGAAGTTTATTTATTCAATTGGTCCTAGTAGTAGTGACAGTGTCTGGTGGTCAGTCGGAGGGACCTTACATACAAACATACTATGACACTCTGTTGTCTCAAAGATGACTGTTGTATCCATTTGGTACCCACAGAATAAATTCACAGCACTGTTCCTCAGTAGTAGCTTAATACAGTACTGAAGTAGCTTGTTACAAGGTTTTTATGATCTAGAGCTAGAATAAAGAATGAAACCAGTATTCAGGTGAGATTAACAGACTTTGTCGTAACCATATTCAGAACTAATAGCACATCTCACTGTCTTATTTGTTAGGATAAGGGACCTCAGAAAGCATAATATAGATGCCATGCCTTAGGGATTAAAACATTCTGCCCTTCTTTATAAAAATTATAAAACTTCCTTCGTATATCATAGTAAAACTTTTTTTCATATTAGTTTCTAATGTTCAATATAGGTTTTGATTTTAATATTGTAATTTAATTGCTTCAACTGACAAAGTCAACAATTATTAAATTTTAACGTAACTGTTTAATAATAACATGTTTTAATAGGTTATTCAACAAGAGTCTGGAGGTTAACAACAATTAAAGCCAGGACAGACTGAAAAATCACAACCGAGTGTAAGGTCAGTTGGCCACCAAATGCAGAGCGGAGTACGCATTCAAAACCTAACCTACTCTTTTTAATATAAGTTTGGTCACTAAAAATTGTAAGTCTGCTCCACTCCATATTTGGTGAAGTTTGGCGTAGTGGTTGAGTAGCAAAGATTTTTTGTTTGTATTTTAAGACGAAAAGCACATTTAGGCTATTATCGCTTCAATAAATGTAAGTGTGAGTGTAAAGTGTTAAAATTCGTAAGTGTAATGTTGTAAGTGTAAGCGTGTGTTAGACTCGGGTATTATTGTAGTAAATACAGTGGGTTCAGTGAAGACACAGTGATACCACTCTGTGTTAGACTGTTTTCGTTATCATGTGAGAAAGTTTTTGTAATGTTTTTTTTTTTGTTATTTTAAGGCGAAAAACACACTGAGGCTATTATCACCTCCTTAAATGTAAGTGTGTGTAAAGTGTTAAAGTCGTAAGTGTAGTGTTGTGAGTGTGTGTTAAGACTCGGATACCGCGAGGGACGTCTAATCCCTCTCAATAGGAGCAGCTAGTCTGCAGCCCCCTGCGGAAGTAGCAAAGAGAAAGTTGTTTTACTAAGAACAACTGCAAAACATCCCTAGAACCACTGGCTGTTAGCATCAATGCCCTTGTCCTCATTGGCCCCAACTCTTAGCATAGACCATTTTGAAATGGTGCTTCATTCCAGACTCTAGCTGAACAAACTATAGTTCCGACAGATTGTAATTTTGTTATATTGTTGAAGCCAATTAAATACACTTAACTTTCAAACTGAATACTTACAAAAACTCTTTTACAATCAAAGCAGTCTTTTATCTTCTGAAACAAAGCTGAAGAACATAGAGCTCCTCCACTGACTGCAAATTCAGGACTCTTTAGTTTGGCTTGTTCCTCTGTGTCCAGTTCCTTGACTTTATTACATAAGTCAACATACATGGTCGGTGTACCATACAGAACTGTACATCTATCCGGTAACAAATATAGTACAATCAGTATTTAATTAATGGTTAGGTTAGGTCAATTAACTTAATTGAGATGTAATTATATTAAATTACTGTATTAAATTTTTTTATTTATTTTTTATTAATATTTTATTATCAAAATGAAATATACTTGCTCTTGTGCTACCCCTAAGGAATGAAACTTAGTGACCATTTTCTAAAATTGAAAGAAGTCTTTTTTAAATTAAAATTTGTATTCCAACATAAAACTGTTTTACAACTCAGAAATCTGTCTTGTCTGTTCGTCTGAAATCAATTCTATTAACTAACATATCTACTATGACAATGATGTTATAAAGTGTACGTCATATTTTGAAGATTATGATAATAGGATCCATTTAAATTTAAGCGTATTTGGTTAAGCCATTTCGGGTATATATATACACATATTTATGAGATGCTGTTTTGAACAAATATATTAAGATGCAGCCCTTGACTGCATTTATTTTATGAACTGAACATGTAACTTCATAATTTATACTAAGTACTTGGAAAATATTCTTCAGCATTTATTCTAATAACTTGTTTTCGTCTTTTTAAATCAATTGTATTTTAGATTTTTATTTCTTTTAATTATGAAATATATAATTTTTGTTTTGTGTTTTAGCAGTCATGTTTTTAAATTTTTTAAAGTAATTAATTTTATTAATAACATGGGCTGTATATATATATAAAATCTTGAGGAAGATCCTTGGCCCGAGATTAACAGAAGATGGATACAGGTTGCACTCCTGGAAGACCACAGAGAAGATATTGAACCTGGCAGCAGATATCAGAAGAAGGAAGCTTCGGTTCTATGGACACATCAGTAGACTCCCAACAACGAGACTTGCCAACAGAATCCTTAAGTATATACAAGGTGTCAAATCAACAACGTCGTAGATCGCACAAGTCAGAATAAACCTACATGACGCAGAAATAGACTCAACAGGTATTGAAGACAGGAACGCATACAGGAGAAAGATGCTCAGTTGGAAGGTCCCAGAGAATGAAATCCCAAAGAGTGCAGGGGTAAAATGGACAGAGGAGCGGAAGAGGATCCATGGGGACAGGATGAGGGAGGTGTGGAGGATTAGAAGGAACAAGACATGAGTCGGAGTGCTTTGCGTGATCCAACAGGGTCTATGCGCAGATAATAATAATAATAATATATATATATATATAT
>CM040187.1:43645002-43685002 GCA_022606455.1 Callitettix versicolor
AGAAAGCATTCTATGAATGGAGGTGCCCTTAACAGCTGGTGTCACGCCACAGCTATTCTTTCAATAATTCTCTTTTAACTGAGGTTATGTTTATTGACACTACTTATCATAAAATTGCAAATGTTGAAGAATAATTGGTTTAACTACCAGAAATAAGACTAAAATAGTTACTGTAATTTGTGATAGAATTACATATAGATAAATAATTATAGGTAGAAAATTATAAATAGGACGGGCCATAATATTGGTGACCGGTATAGGTATAGTTTTTGCAGATGGAGGTTCTCCGAATCGCGTCAAAAAAAGTAGAATTGACTAAGCTAGGGAAGGCAGATCATTATACTCAACATAGTGACAATATATAGATAGATAATTATATAGAGAAAATTATAAATAGGACGGGCCATAATATTGGTGACCGGTATAGATATAGTTTTTGAAGATGGAGGTTCTCCGAAACGCGTCAAAAAAAGTAGAATTGAGTAAGCTAGGGAAAGCAGATCATTATACTCAACATAGTGACAATAATCCTAGCAGAAAAGAAGAAGAATATAAAAAGAAATTGTGTTTTAATTAGCATGTTTTGTAATTATATTAAACAAGCTTAATCATTGGCAAGGTATTTAAGCTAAACACCTAGAATGTAATTGAAATGACAACAAAAACAAAGTTGCTGGTTTCACAGCCCTCTAGTATGTCAATATATATATATATATATATATATATATATATATATATATATATATATATATATATATATAGGCCTATATATCGTATTCAGTGATGTGGTCAACGGCCTCAATGGAGGATGAAGATGTATTTCTCAACGGCAAAGAGGGCGGAGGAACCAAGAACACCAAAATCCGGGGTGCATCTGTAGTGGCAACCACCGGCAACCTGGTCAGCGTCAGTTCATCCAGAGGTTGCGGCTGTACGTAACGCTCCAGGAACTAACAATCCCTGGTTCTAAAAATCCCAGTGGAAACACTGGACCTTCAAGATAAATCTTGAGGAAGATCCTTGGCCCGAGATTAACAGAAGATGGATACAGGTTGCACTCCCGGAAGACCATAGAGAAGATATCGAACCTGGAAGCAGATATCAGAAGAAGGAGGCTTCGGTTCTATGGACACATCAGTAGACTCCCAACAACGAGACTTGCCAACAGAATCCTTAAGTATATAAAAGGAGTCAAAGCAACAACGTCGTGGATCGCACAAGTCAGAATAGACCTACCTACATGTCGCAGAAATAGGCTCAACAGACGTTGAAGACAGGAATGCATACTGGAGAAAGATGCTCGGTTGGAAGGTCCCAGAGAATGAAATCCCAAAGAGAGCAGGGGTAAAATGGAAGAGAGGAGCGGAAGAGGATCCATGGGGACAGGATGAGGGAGGTGTGGAGGATTAGAAGGAGCAAGACATGAGTCGGAGTGCTTTGCGTGATCCAACAGGGTCTACACGCAAATATTATATATATATATATATATATATATATATATATATATATATATATATATATATATGCATATATGGATATATGCATATATATCCATATATACATATATGGTGTATATATGTATATATATAACTGCATGCCTGCAATTTATTTTGCATATAAACAGCAAAATCTGTTCATCCCTTTCAAAATGGTAGCCATTAAAAAAAAATACTCATACTTTTTGAAATCATACCTTTCTTAGCTTAATTTTACAAAAAAATCTGATTTTGTCATTGTAACCTAGTTTACAAATTTTGTTGAAATCACAAAATGAATATAATTTTGTTTTTAAATTCAGTGAAATCTTGAAAAGTTAAAATAGATTCTATTAGACAAATACGAGAAAAAAGCATACGTGGCTGACAGCGATCTCAAAATGGCGCACGTTTCTTCTCCTTGTTACAGAGCGTCTACCGCGCATGTGCGGAACTACGATCGCAGCGCTGCAGCGTAGAGAAATTGAAACGGAACTTACTTTCTGGACGTACCTCGTATGTTTCCTTAGGTTTTGAATATCGGCTATTTACCAACAAGCTATCATCAAAATAAAATTTTGTGGGAATTTGATTTGTTGTTATGAAATGTAGAGAATGTCTGTTCTTCGTGTTATTCAATACTCTTAGTTTGTATATTTTTCCCCATCGTATCAGTGAGACACCTGCAAGTAGAAATTTCTTAAAATTGCTTAACTTACGGTAATTTATTTGCAGAATTAATTATGATATGCGACAGGCATGGCATTGATTTAGATTTAATCGATGTTCCAGTCGCTTCAGTTTCCATCTCGGGGGCTATTTGGCACAACATCTTGTGGTAATTCTGTGTTTTGTGTGTTTCTTCCACGACCATCGCTTTCACTCCAACTTTACGCATACAGTACTCCAGTTCGTTGCACACGTAGGCTGGATTCAACGCCACCTAGATGTATATAAACATTATTATTACGCTTTTTAATGTTTTAACACTAATTTTGTGTTTGTTTCAGAAAAAAATTGTTATAAACGTGATACAATGTACAATTTCTTGGGGATGCGGAGAAGACCTTTCTAGATACCTCTCAAAAAGTAAGTTTGATAATTTTTTTTAACGTCCGACTATTGTGCACACTTGGGTTAATGCAAACAATGGGATGATTTATAGCGTATGAAAATCGAAAGCCCTGGTCGGGAATCGAACCCAGGTTCTCGGGGTGAAAGCCCAGTACGCTATCAACTAGGCCACCGAGGCGGCTAGTTTGATAATAACTGTATTACATTAAGGCAAATTTAACAGCACAAATTTTATTGATTTTCCTTGTTACATTAACATAATCAAAATTACTGTCTATTACAGGGTTTTTCTTGTTTTAGAACTGTTATTTTACATTATATTTTCATCATCTTTGAAAGTTCTTACTTGTCAGGAACATAACATAACAGGGAACCTGAACATAAACCCTGAACGCAGTTTTGTTTTTCTTAATTTACGTGACCTGTAGATATCTTTTATTTCGAACTAGCTGGCATTACCTGTGTATTGGGATAACCAATGTTTTTGTTCGTAATAAAATAATTTTATTTTCACCAAACATCCTGATATTCAATTTTTTTTAAATTTTGTATTTTATTTTTCACCATATTGTGTCTGTTTGTGTGTGTATGTGTGTGTGTGTGTGTGTGTGTGTGTGTGTGTGTGTGTGTGTGTGTGTGTGTGTGTGTGTGTGTGTGTGTGTGTGTGTGTGTGCATGTGTGTCTGCGTGTGCGTGTGTGTATTGTGTCTCTATATCTGTGCGTGTGTGTGTGTGTGTGTGTGTGTGTGTGTGTGTGTGTGTGTGTGTATGTGTGTGTGTGTGTGTGTGTGTGTGTGTGTGTGTGTGTGTGTGTGTGTGTGTGTGTGTGTGTGTGTGTGTGTCTGTGTGTGTGTGTGTGTGTGTGTGTGTGTGTGTGTGTGTGTGTGTGTGTGTGTGTGTGTGTGTCTGTATATCTGCGCGCGCGTGTGTGTGTGTGTGTGTGTGTGTGTGTGTGTGTGTGTGTGTGTGTGTGTGTGTGTGTGTATATCTGCGCGCGCGCGCGTGTGTGTGTGTGTGTGTGTGTGTGTGTGTGTGTGTGTGTTGTGTATCTGCGCGCGTGTGTGTGTGTGTGTGTGTGTGTGTGTGTGTGTGTGTGTGTGTGTGAGATCAAGCACTTTCTTCCCAATGACTGCGCTTGGAATAAAGGGCATTAAGATCTCTGCAACTTCAATTAAGTATAAATCTGACACTGGCCATTTACACATCTCCTTTTTTTCCTAAAGAAGGCTGCTGGTGGTGTTTTACCCTGTAGTAAATAATTAAATATGAATATCCTAATTGGTTATCCACACATTCCAGTTTACTATATATATATATATATATATATATATATATATATATATATATTTTTTTTTTTTTTTTTTTTTTTTTTTTTTTTTTTTTTAACGTCCGACTATTGTGCACACTTCGGCTAATGCAGACGATGGGAAGATTTATAGCGTATGAAAATACCAAACCCGGGTCCTCGGGGTGAAAGCCTAGTACGCCAACCACTAGGCCACCGAGGCGGCTTGTCTACTATAAAACATACAGTACATATTATCTTTTATGTTTTGCATTTAAAACATTTAGTACTCTCAATCTAGTAATTAGATAAATGCAGAGAAAAAAAAGTGTCTTAAGATTTTGTTGGAAACACCACTTAAAGTCCTCTCAGTCGAAAAAGTGGTTTCAAGTTGGCCCATCTGAGTACCAGTACACTGAATCGACTGTTATTGTATTGATGAAATATACTGTATAGTTTTCTATCTTGGAGCCATGTTTAAAATACAGTAATTCCATTAAAGTTTTTTTAATGAAAAAGTCTTAAACGTTGAAAAACATTAGATTTTTTAAAAAATTGGCTCGTTGATTTAAATTATGTTTTGCTCAAACGGTTCAACTCACAAAAAAACTAAGTTGTTATATCCCTTACTTAAATTTCTGGAAAACAAAATCAACACAATAACATGGGAAAATTTGCATTTATTTCTTTATAACTCCCATCATATACCACGTACCGTAATATATATAATGTAGGTAATTTATGAATATAAATATAACAATATGAAATAATGTCCTATATAGTGGCACTGATACTGTGTGATACTAAAGACCAGTTTTGCTGATACGTCTTTTATATCCAGAGCATATCCCTAACCAGAGCTACTCAAGCTCTCCCTACCCAAAGTAATTCTTTATGTCACTATCCAGAACAACTCATTCTCTCTGTACCCACAGTAACTCTCCCTATTGCTCTCCCTACCAAGAGCAACTCTTGCTGTCCCTAACCAGAGCTACTCAAGCTCTCCCTACCCAAAGTAATTCTTTATGTCACTATCCAGAACAACTCATTCTCTCTGTACCCACAGTAACTCTCCCTATTGCTCTCCCTACCAAGAGCAACCCTTGCTGTCCCTAACAAGAGCTACTCAAGCTCTCCCTACCCAAAGTAATTCTTTATGTCACTATCTAGAACAACTCATTCTCTCTGTACCCACAGTAACTCTCCCTACCAAGAGCAACTCTTGCTGTCCCTAACAAGAGTAACTTGTACTGTCTATAACCAGAGCAACTGTTACTCTTCCTATCCAGAACAATTTATTTTCTCCCTACCCATAGTAAACTCTCACTACCCACAGCAACCCTTGCTGTCCTTGCCCACAGCAACTCGTGTTGTCCTTGCCCACAGCAACTCGTGTTGTCCCTACCCAGAATGACTCTTCACTGTCTACCCAGTGCAGCTCTTTCTCTCCCTACCAGAGCAACTTTTGATGTCCCTAACCAGAGCAACTTGTCCTCTCCTACCCAGAGCAACATTTGCTGTCCCTAACGCGAGCAACTAATCCTCTCCTACCGAGAGCAACTTTTGCTGTCCCTAACCAGAGCAACTTGTTCTCTCGTACCCAGAGCAACATATGCTGTCCCTACCCAGAGCAACTTGTCCTCTCCTACCCAGAGCAACATTTGCTGTCTCTACCCAGAGCAACATTTGCTGTCCCTACCCTAAGCAACATTTGCTGTCCCTACCGAGAGGAACTTTTGCTGTCCCTAACTAGAGCACCTTGTCCTCTCCTACCCAGAGCAACATTTGCTGTCTCTACCCAGAGCAACATTTGCTGTCCCTACCCTGAGCAACTTGTCCTCTCCTACCCAGAGCAACATTTGCTGTCTCTACCCAGAGCAACATTTGCTGTCCCTACCCTGAGCAACATTTTCTGTCCCTACCGAGAGGAACTTTTGCTGTCCCTAACTAGAGCAACTTGTCCTCTCCTACCCAGAGAATCTATTGCTGTCTCTACGCAGCAATAGATTGGTAGTGAGAGCAGCTCTTGCTCTCACTACCTAGAGTAACTTACTGTCCCTACCCAGACAGCTTTTGCTGTCCCTTCTAGAGCATTGTTATACTAACCAAGATCATTCCAGCCTTAGCAGCAGCTATCATAGTGATGTACCACTGTACAGTGTCTGGACTGCAAATTCCAATTCTGTCGCCTGGGTTCAGACCTAGCTCCAAGAGTCCTGCTGCTAGACGGTTGGCCTGGAAAATTTACATTTTATTAAACTTACTCCAAAAACCAATACACATTTGGTAGTTCTGAATATAGTGCATGTGTGTGCGCGCGTCTGTGTGTGTGTGCGTCTGTCTGTCGGTTTGTGTGTGTGTGTGTGTGTGTGTGTGTGTGTGTGTGTGTGTGTGTGTCTGTCTGTCTGTCTGTGTGTGCGTGCGTGTGCGTTGTGTGTCTGTCTGTCTGTGTGTGTATGTGCGTGAGTGTATGTGTGCGCGCGTGTGCGTGCGCGTGCGTGCGTGAGTGCGTGTGTATTGTGTGTGCGCGCGCGTGTGTATTGTGTGTGTGTGTGTGTGTGTGTGTGTGTGTGTATTGTGTGTCTGTCTGTCTGTGTGTGTGTGCGCGCGCGCGTGCGTGTGTATTGTATGTCTGTCTATCTGTGTGTGTGTGTTGTGTGCGCGCGCGTGCGTGTGTATTGTGTATCTATGTGTGTGTGTGTGTGTGTGTGCGCGCGCGCGTGCGTGTGTATTGTGTGTGTGTGTGTATGTGTGTGTGTGTGTGTGTGTGTGTGTATATATATATATATGTGTGTGTGTGTGTGTGTGTGTGTGTGTGTGTGTGTGTGTGTGTGTGTGTGTGTGTGTGTGATCACGCATGTACATAATGCTTAAAAACCTCCAAATAGTAAAACATCGTATCAAAAAGCCCATGTCGAAGTTTTTGTTTTTTATGGTTTGTTGTTAATTATTTTGTTTATATTTTTTTTAAACTACGCCCTAACAACTAGTATTTTATCTTATTAAATTACTCTTTCTTATCAGTAAAATACTTCAATAATGAAAGGTTTAATTTATTTTGATAACACATTAACGGGGGGGGGGAAGAGGTGTGTACACAATTTTAAGCGCGTGTGTAAACATTGATGATTAAAAAAAGTTTGTTTTTTTATTTTATCTGCATGGATTTAACACGCAAGGTGTTTGCATAAGCATTTGCTTTATCGTTGAACGTACATCACACAATGTTTGTATCGCATAGTACTTGCACACAGAGTAATAAAAGCTGTGTTAAAGTATTTGTGTAACACAAACAGATTAAAGGCGAAGCCGTTAAATTTAAAACACGATTGTCTCGCTGGCGTGGTGGAAACCAATTTTTTTTTTTTTTTTTTTTTAACGTCCGACTATTGTGCACACGTGGGCTAATGCAGATGATGGGATGATTTATAGCGTATGAAAATGCCAAGCCCTGGCCGGTAATCGAACCCGGGTTCTCGGGGTGAAAGCCTAGTACGCTATCCACTAGGCCACCGAGGTGGCTTCGTAACTTCTTTTTACGATGTTATGAAAGTATGGTTTCACTATTATTTCGATCAGCGTTAAAATCTATATAATTACAATTTTTAATTTTCAAATTTAATGAAAATGCAACTCTGTCTGAACGTTTATTTTCGTATTTTCAATCAAATTTGAAAATCCTAAAACGCTGGTGTATGCAGATAACCATTGTAAATAGAGAATTTCAAAAAAGTGAAATTTTTAAGAATTAATTCAGATGATCATCGTTTTAAAACGTAAAACATATTTCGTTTAAATGGTAACGAATTCGGCGGAGGCAGTTAAAATGAGCAGCTCACGATAACAATCCCACCGTAACTGTAGCTCATTCTACTCTTGCTCATCTACTCCAGACATTCTTTACGTTACATAACCTGACTGACTTAAGTGTAAAGCGACCCGTGCTGGTAGAGTGAACAACATTGATCAAATTGTGTATCAAACTGAGCCCTGGGATAACTGGCGACCTACCAGTATACCAGGTGGGCATCATTTTGAAACGGATAAACATATTTCGCGTATATGGTAACGAATTCGGCGGAGGCAGTTAAAATGAGCAGCTGATGTTAACAATCCCACCGCAACTGTAGCTCATTCTACTCTTGCTCATCTACTCCAGACATTCTTTACGTTACATAACCTGACTGACTTAAGTGTAAAGCGACCCGTGCTGGTAGAGTGAACAACATTGATCAAATTGTGTATCAAACTGAGCCCTGGGATAACTGGCGACCTACCAGTATACCAGGTGGGCATCATTTTGAAACGGATAAACATATTTCGCGTATATGGTAACGAATTCGGCGGAGGCAGTTAAAATGAGCAGCTGATGTTAACAATCCCACCGTAACTGTAGCTCATTCTACTCTTGCTCATCTACTCAAGACATTCTTTACGTTACATAACCTGACTGACCTAAGTGTAAAGCGACCCGTGCTGGTAGAGTGAACAACATTGATCAAATAGTGTATCAAACTGAGCCCTGGGATAACTGGCGACCTCCCAGTGTACCTTAGTCTTACCCATGCGTGCAGGGCTCTCCTTACTACTCATGGGAACATGAGTAATAATGTAAATAGAATTAGCGGGAACTCACCGCACAACAAGCTGGCCAAATGGGGCTCAACTTCAGTGATAAAGGTCATGAGTAAGAGGGAGAAATTGGAAAAGCAATTAGCGGAGCAAGTATCTGCAAACACGGCAATAACAAATTGGGAAGTCACTAATTAGAAATGAGCGGGAGTTACACCTGAAATCCTCCCCAAATTGTAGATTTTATAATTTTTTTTTAGTATTTTAAGGCGAAAAGCACATTGAAGCTATTATCGCCTCCCAAAATTTATGTGTGAGTGTAAAGTGTTAAGTGTAGTGTTGTAAGTGTAAGTGTGTTAGACTCGGGTACCGAGAGGGACGTCTAAATCCTCTCAAGTGCAGCTAGTCTGCACCCCCTTGCGAGGTGTAGACTTTATAAAGAGACTAGGGTTGGAGACTGCACTGTAACTGAGTAACTCAGGAATATAGAAAGTGAGCACAATAGATCTACAATTGTCGCTGCGCGGTGATAACTCTAGAAATTCATTCAATCATTTGTACGGTAACGAACTTTTCAAAACCATCACCAGAGTAAATGTTTCTGCAAAGTGCCTTCTATATTCTCCCTTCCCCATAAAACAACGAAAATATGCACTACTTGCTTCAGACACCGGTTTTTAACTTTATTGGTTGGTAGACATGTTTAACTACTACTAAAGGTTGCATGTTTTGTTGTGTACCTCATAGCAGAAAAAACAGTTACCGTAAACCCATACAAACAGCTTGAATGTAATAAAAATTAATATTTAAAATTTTTTTTAAATTTATTTTTAACAACAATATTTCATATTTCAAGGTAACTGTATGAAAATTATTTCTAACAGCAATATTTCATATTTCAAGGTAACAGTATGATAGCCGTGTCGGTGGCCTAGTTGATAGCGTACTGGGCTTTCCCCCCGAGGACCCGGATTCGATTCCCGGCGTTTAGTCAGTATTATGGGAAATAACCAGCAACTATACTCCTCAACGTTGAATAAGAGCCCGCCATCTTGAAACGGAAGCGAATGGAAAAAATCGTACTCATACGTTTTTTTGGCTTTATACAAGGTACATTCGTACCAAACTTCAAAACAATCGGCTAATGCGTTTGATTAAAATTGTGTACACACATCGTTAAATCACAAGCCGCCATATTGAAACGGAAGTGAATGGAGAAAAGTATTACTCATATACCTTTCGAACTTTACTCAAGGTATTCGTACTAAATTCTAAAATATTCGGTCAGTGAGTTTGATAAAATTGCATACGTTCATCATTGTTAAATCACAGGACGCCATTTTGAAACGGAAGAAAATTGAGAAAAGTCTTACTCATACACCTTTCGGACTTTACCCAAGGTACCTTCGTACTAAATTCTAAAATATTCGGTCAGTGTATTTGATAAAATTGCATACGTTCATCATTGTTAAATCACAGGACGCCATTTTGAAACGGAAGAAAATGGAGAAAAGTCTTACTCATACACCTTTCGGACTTTACTCAAGGTACCTTCGTACTAAATTCTAAAATATTCGGTCAGTGAGTTTGATAAAATTGCATACGTTCATCATTGTTAAATCAGAGGCCGCCATCTTGAAACGGAAGGAATGGAGAAAAGTCTTACGCACACACCTTTTGGACTTTACTCAAGGTACCTTCGTACTAAATTCTAAAATATTCGGTCAGTGAGTGATAAAATTACATACGTTCATCGTTGTTAAATCACAGGCCGCCATCTTGAAACGGAAGTGAATGGAGAAAAGTCTTACGCATACACCTTTCGTACTTTGCTCAAGGTACCTTCGTACTGAATTCTAAAATATTCGGCCAGTTTGTTTGATAAAATTGCATTCGTTCATCGTTGTTAAATCACAGGCCGCCATCTTGAAACTGAAGTAAATAGGAGAAAATCTTACACGTAAGTCATTTGAGATTTATACCTTTGTGTCAAATTTGAAAACAATCGGTCAGTGCGTTTGCCTAAAACTGCGACACTCGTTACTGTAAATCAGAGACTGCCATCTTGAAACGAAAATGAATAGAAAAAAATCTTGCTTGTACGTCGTTTGGGCTTTATACCTTCGTACCAAATTTCAAAGCAATTGGTTAATGGGTTTAGCCAAAACTGCGTAACAAACACAAACCAAACACTGAACGAACGAGTTAAAACAGAGGCCTCGCTTCGCTCGGTCGATATCATTCCCGATAGATAGTTTTGAATCACATTGTAGGGCTTTTGTTAGCATAATCACTCCAACTTGCCGTATAGACTAATGATGACGGGAGAACGACGCATGGAAAAAGCAAACGGTTGTAACTAGACTAGATCCTTCATACAGATCAGAGTTGTAACAAATGACCAGTATCACATTTACTTAAGGGGCTCCCTCTTCCCCACTGACGTGAAGACTATCTATATGATTGTCTTTGAGAGTGTAGTTAAATCATTAAATTGTTCTTCCTGTCAAGTGCACCAACTAACCGGTCTCTGAGCTTTCTGTAAGGAACATTTAGCCTTAACCCTAATAGTGTAATGTAGAACACAGTGAAGTGTAAGCAGTTTTCCTTGTACTGTGCATGGTAATGTTTGAAATTCAAATAAAAATATAATTTCTGTTTTAAACTTAAAGCGTTGTATATCATTTTTTCTGAAAGAACTATAGAATTTAGTGATGGTAAGCAAAAAAATTCCAAAAAATTTGTAAAGGTAGTTATTACCATTGGAATATATATATTTTTCTTTGTGAAATAAAACACTCAACTTAGAGCCCCATTTAAAAATAAAAATAATTTTTTGTAATTTTTTTCAAAATATAAAAAAGTTTCCAAATTTATTTGTAAATAAAAAGGTATACACAAACATATGTTTGTTTTATAAGTTTTAATGTTCGAAACGTAAAAAGACTCAGAGTACCAATTTTTGAAAATCGCCAAATAACATTTAGCTGTGTAAAACAGTATGTAAACTGAAACAAATACACATATTTTTTATACTTTCTTGAAGAAAAAGAACCGCTGATTAATAAAATATATCATAACTAACAATTTTCACTTTTAAAAAAATTACAAAAATTTTAATTTCGAAAATGAGTTTATTTTGCGCAATAAACATAACCCAAAAATTCTTTAGTTTAGCCGTGAAGTCACTTTTATCACATATATTTAAATAAAAACAGCTTTTAATTTCACAATCTATATTTGTTATTGTATAATAAGAAATATTTACACAATTACAAACACTAAACAACAACAAAAATAACACAAATATCAAAATTATGACGAGAAATAACAAACACTTTTATGCACGGCACACAATGGCGGACTGATGCTTACTCGGGCGAAAAATGACCAACATTTCAGGACAAAAAAAAAAGGCTTGGCCTTTCGGTTTAGTCTATGGCCAATATATCACTTTGTAGTGGAACTTTCACACTACAATTGTGACAAAAATAGTTGATCTATGACGAGAAACATACTAGAAATCGAGGAGTTCTTGAGGACCTCTGTATTTTCGTCGTTTCTTACTTCGTTTGTAGACCACAGTTTGAAAAATCACAGATACAGAACTATATATCAACAGATGAATTAAAGAGAAAGGATCAATCTTTCAAACGATACCAACCACAATTCTATTTAAAATTATTTACTAAGTCAAATATTAGTTTGAAAATAGGCAATATGGCGGACGCCTAGAAGCAAAGGCGAGTACTAGAAATTAGTGTGTTTACTTATGAATTTATTGTAACAATTTATATACAAATTTCATAAATCTAAAACATGCTAAATAAAGCTTAGAATCTGTAATTTCTAATGGTATTTATTTTGTTAAGATTGCAACAGGATAAATGTGTTAAAACAGTGTGTTAAGGCAACGGTGTTTTCAAACGACTTATAAGTCGTTCATCGCCTCTAGGGATAAGGGTGTAACGACAGGCTGTAGCGTTAAATTACATAGGCTAGTGCTTTAAAACGAGTTTATAATTTGACCGATTAAAGTTCTCAATAATGTTTAACATGAAATAGTTAGTATTTACAAAACTCTGAATGATTTCCTGCAGGATTTAAGTTTAGCTATGACCGTAATTTATTTTTCTATTTTCTCACTACATGAAGCAGATTGTGGTCATGAAAAATCAGTCTTGAAATTTGGTGGGATATATCTTAATTTCCGTGATTTTATGAGAGTATAGTCATGTTATAAATCCACTACAAAATTTGCATTTAAATTGTTAATCGAAGATCAAAATTTTCTAAATGATACAAGATATATCGTGTAATGTTCAAATTACCTCGAAACTTTGTCGGGGATACACTGCACTGATAACTAAATAAAAAAAAATTGTATAAAATTAATATGTAAATTCATAATTTATTAACTAAATACGCGGAAAATATTCTTCATTATTTATTCTACGCGTATTGCCCTTTCTATCATCTTTTCAAACCAATTATTTTTTAAACCAGATTTTCAATTCGTTTAATTATGAAGTGTATAATTTTTGTGTATAGACCCCTAAAGTTTTAGCAAAGTCTAACAAGCCGATTTTGAAGAAATAAGCTGATTCTCTGGTATTTTCTCGTATTTTTTGCAGTAGCTTCCGCACAGGATGTTTCCATATTTAAGATGGTGAAAGATAAGTCCTTAGAACATAAGAAGTGTGTTACACACACGCGCGCGCACACATACACAAACACACACACAAACACAGACACACACACGCACACAAACACATACACACACACACACAAACACACAGCCACAAACACAGACACACACACACACACAAACATACAGACACACACACACACACACACACACACATACAAACAAACACACACACACACACACACACACACAAACACATAGGCACAAACACAGACAGACACACACACACACACACAAACAAACATACACACACACAGACACAGACACACACACACACACACAAACACAGACACACACAAACACAGACAGACACATACATACACACACACACACACACACACACACACACACACACACACACACACACACACACACAGACATACACACAAACACACACACAAACACACACACACACACACACATACATACGCAGACACAACCATACACACACACACACAGACACACACAAATACACACACACACACACACACACACACACACACACACACACATACATACACACAAAACACACACACAAATACAGACAGACACACACGCGCGCGCGCGCGCGCGTTATACGAAGATAGCAACGTAAAAGCTTATTGTGTGAACATGGTTTACTAATCTTAGTAGTTTAAAGTTTAACCTATCCGTCCTCAACAGGGCAACTGGTGGTACAAGGACGCCAACTAACGGTTAACGATTTCAAAGTGAAAATTCAAGTTCAGTTATTTTATAGCTTATTTTTGGTGATAATGATTGTGATTGATCACCACTGTGTATAAAGTAATACCAAATAAATTACTATACCTAAATGAATTACTTTTGTTTAATTACATAACCAGTATATATATATATATATATATATATATATATATATATATATATATATATATATATATATATATATATATATATATATATATATATATATATATATATATATATATATATATATATATATATATATATATATATATATATATATATATATATATATATTATTGTCAATAAGCAACTGACATTTTAATGTTGTATTATACATTTAATAATTTTAAACAAAAGTTAGTTTTGTTTAACATGCTGCCTACTTATTATAATAATTGTCCACTTTAAATGTTTTAATTAATGTATTGTTTTTTTTAATTTTGCACATTAAAAATGAATAGGGGACCTACAATTAACTGACATTAAATTACAAAATAAATTATACTTCATAAAAAAACCTGAAATTTTTTTGTAACTATTGAAACCTATACTTAACAGTTTAACTAACTGTTATCCAAATCACGGTTTAAGAAACGCGTTATTCTAAAGTAGCAATATCGGTTATAACTGTTATCGGATAACGTTTAAGCTCATTAACCATCCGTTACCTGTTTGACGGCCTCTGTGTAAGTGAGGGAGATATTTTGGTGATGAGACACTACGGCGATGTTGTCTCCGTGAAGGTTGGCAGAATTGTTGGCTACCTGACCTATTGTTAGATACTGTAAAGGTTCCGAGCCTGGGTTGTGGTAGTGGCTCCATGCTGTCGTAGTGGCAGACCTGCAACAGAAGACTTACCCTTCAAACGACTATATGAGACAAATTTGCTTTTTTAATACACTGTATAATAAGAGAGGTTTATACAATCCTTTCTAACTCTTGCCCGTAGACTTGTTTAGGAACATGATTCTACGGGTAAAACGGCCTATTTATTGCTGATTTCCACTGGAAAATTAGTAAATGGAGAAGACCGAGACGTCGAAATCACTTTGATGTGGCAGGTCGTTGAAAATTGTGTTGGTGTGTTTTGCGATGCCAAAAAAGGTGGAAATAATCTTTTATAGACTACCTGTGGCAGGGTACCGCATTACCCCAGAGTGTGGGACTCAAATTAAGTTTCTAACTCAAGTTAAGATATATTGTTACTCACTAAAAAAACCATCAAAAGCATTCCTCTTCTGTAACCACCCCCAGGCATTACTTCGTGGGAAGGTGGACTGGCTGACCGCCTACTCTTCTACAGCGTTGGCTCTCATTTCTCGATCCTCATCCCTCAACCTCTTCATGAAGCCATCATTGTCACAACCAGACTTTCCGGTGCAATACTGCCTCGCAGATGTTTGCAGCTTCATCTTTTCCTCGTCGAATCTCCGACACCGGAAAAACACATGCATCTTCTTCCACTGCTGGAAGACAGAGGGGTCAAGCCGATTGTTTCCAGCCTGAAACGGAACAAGTAAGCTCGGAAGCAGTGAGAATCTGTGTGAAATAGAAATCCACCTCCCCATGATCACTGTTGCACCAATCCTGTATGTTATCTATGAGTTGGTATGTCCATCGTCCATTTGTTGATTCGTCCCACTGTCGCTGCCATGTCTCCAGGGTCCGTTTCGCTCCTCTGTAATTGCCATTGTATGACTATACAGCGGTTCAGCACTTCGCTTGCGCTAGGAGAGCCAAAGAGTGTGTGTTGGCGTGCGCGCAACATACCTTCCAATTTGTAAGCATTATGCGTAAATGTTACGTATTTAAAACTAATTTTACGACTTTACTGAAAGGATTAATTTTTTACGCTTTTAGTAATGTTTTGCATTGTATGGAAACCAGTGAACACATCACAATTCCATTTAAACCTTTCACCAGTCTCATTGTCAAAACTTAACAAAATATCGTTACCACATGGTAATAAATAGACACTAGACAGCAACAGAATTTAACAATATTTTGGACATTTTTAAATATCAGTTAAGTAACAGATGTTCATAGTGTATATGCATGCAGCTCATGATAAGATAACCAGACCAGAGAGCCGAATCTTGACTCGACCACAAACGAGGATAACCAAAGTTTTGTTGCCGCTAGTTATCAGGTACGAGTCAGTGAACAGCTATCTGATAGTAATACTTATAACAGCAAATAGGCCTACTTAAAATTGAAATTTGCAATTTAAATCATATACGGTGAGATTTAACATATCGCATGCTGACAGATATGATATTTCTCGCCACGTTAATTGTCCAGAACATAAAAGTATGTTTCAAATGTGGTTCAGAACCTTAAAACAATGTTCAGTCTCACGTTATGAGAGCCGAATTGTTATATACGAGAGTTGTCCGTAAAGTAAGGTTCCCAAGGCGTTATAGTCGCTGCGAGCGTTGTTAAGCGGGATCCGGTGATCTTAGCTTGCAGCTTGGTTCCTCCACTCCCAATTCCCATTCCGCGAGCGGTCTGCGACGCTCAGTCTTGGCATGGTAGCCGTTAATAATGGAGTTGCCTTTTCTGTCTCCGTTATTAACGGCTAATTACGCTCTGTGATTCTTTTTTTGTGTGTAAAAAACACTGCGCCTTTGGACATTCATATCCAACTGTGTGGAGTGTACGTGCGCAAATGGTGTAGAGAATTCAGACAGACGTTCATGATGAACAGCGTTTCGGACGAAGCGATTGCGAAAGTGGAAGAAACAATGTTGAACGATCGAAGGGTGACTGTTCGGGAGCTCTCCGAGATGATCCTTGATGTCAGCAAGAACTGGATTGATAAAATTTTGACAGACCATTTAGGGCATTGCAAGGTTTCTGTAAAATGTGTCCCAAGGAGACCACAAACGGCAACGGATTGATGCCTCCCGCGAATTTCTTCAGGCCTACGAAACCGATGGCGTGAAATTCTTGGACTCCATTGTCACGGGAATGAGACCTGGGTACACTATACGATATCGGAAACGAAAGAACAATCACGTCGGTGGAAACATCCAGAGTCGCCGAAGCCGCGTAAGTTCAAACAAACACTTTCTGCCGGCAAAATCATGGCGAGCGTGTTTTGGGACAGGAAGTGGTTATTGTTGTGCGAATTCATGGATACCGGAATAACAATAAGTGCTGATCGTTACTGTGAGACGTTAAAGAGCCTTCGCCGCGCGATTCAAAACAAGAGGAGAGATATGCTCAAGAAGAGAGTTTGTTTCCATTAAGACAACGCTTGTCCGCACACCGCCCTTGTAACAACCGATCTCATCAACCAATTTGGATGGGATACTGTCACACATCCGCCCCTACAGCCCGGACTTAGGAGCACATTTCAGTACCGGATAGGAGCTGAAAGTAGACGTTTTAAGCTACCTTCGCGGCGCGGCGGGAGAGTTCTTCGACACAAGCATACAAAAGATAATTCACCGTATGCAAAAATGCATCGATCTCAACGGCGATTATGTCGAAAAATAGAAAAAATGTAAGCTTTCCAAAAATGTATTTTTCAATGCAAATAAACATGTTTTTCATTGTGAAAAAATATTGGGAACCTTATTTCACGGACAACCCTCGTATTCATTTCTAATTTGATACAATGTGCCTGTTAACGTTGCTGATCACGCAGCGCTACATTTTCGTGAGATGATGTTCCCAAAAACCGTTACGGTGATGCTGGGACTGTAAAACAGCAGCAGTTATTAGTGAAATGGAAGGACATACTTTCAAATAGGCTAATGTTAAATATTTGCAGATAGAAGCATTTTCTGCAGCGCGTGCTGGAAGCAATGGTACTAATTTCAAATTGTAGGCTATTACATAGTTACTTTTTTCATTATCAAGTTGAAAGAATTATTCAGATTTGGCTGAAGATTCTACTGCTGAAAATATTACTTTACTTTACATTAAATGAATTTATAATGTAGGTACGTTCATCCTTATGTATTTTTTCCATTCATAAAGGTAAAAGGTTAGGTTTGTAAATTTGTTTAAAAAAAATATACGTCTTTATGTAAATATTTTTTTTTAACTTACGTAAATTTTCTGAAGTTGACAGGTATTGTGTGTGTGTGTGTGTGTGTGTGTGTGTGTGTGCGTGTGTGTGTGCGCGTGCGTGTGTTTGTGTGTGTGTGTGCGCGCGTGTGTGTGCGTGTGTGTGGAGTGGATGGGTATGCGCGTGTGCGTGCGCGTGTGTGGAGTGGATGGTGTGCGCGCGTGCGTGCGTGTGTGTGTGTGTGTGTGGAGTGGATGGGTGTGCGCGTGTGTGTGGAGTAGATGGAGGTGTGTGTGTGTGTGTGTGTGTGGAGTGGATGGGTGTGTGTATGTGGAGTGGATAAGTGTGCGCGTGTGTGCGTGGAAAGAATGGGTGTGCGCGCGCGTGTGTGGAGTGGATGTGTGTGTGTGTGTGTGTGTGTGTGTGTGTGTGTGTGTGTGTGTGTGTGTGTGTGTGAGTAGATGGGTGTGTGTGCGCGCGCGCGTACGTGTGTGTGTGTGGAATTGATTGGTGTGCGTGTGTGTGTGGAGTGGATAGGTGTGTGCGTGTGTGTGTGTGTGCGCGTGTTTGTGTGCGCGCGTGTTTGTGTGCGCGCGTGTGTGTGTGTGGAGTGGATGTGTGTGCGCGCGTGTGTGTGTGTGGAGTGGATCTGTATGCGCGCGTGTGCGCGTGTGTGTGGAGTGGATGTGTGTGCGCGCGCGTGTATGTGGAGTGGATCTGTGTGCGCGCGTGTGCGTGTGTGTGTGGAGTGGATGGGTGTGCATGTGTGCGCGCGCGTAAGCCAGATTTTAAAAAAATCGAATTACATTTGATTAAATTAAATATTCAGCTGAAAATTACACCTGTTTACGTATAAAATGCATGGTGAAAAGTTCGAACTCCATGGGCAACGCCTAGCAGCTCTAGGGGATGCTAGTGTATAATGCAGGATAACATTATGTTTTGAGTAGCTTACGACACGCGTCTGCAGAAAGCGGGAAAGAATTTCCAAAAAATAACAATACCACATTTATTTTGCTTAAACACATATTTTTTAAATTTGATTTCAGCATAATCAGTTAATGTCTGTGTAATTTAGCATTTAAAGTTTCCAAGTCTTTGGAAATTACATCAACTGCCTACTTAACTTGTAGACTGTCGATCCGTTTCTCCCCAGCACCGCCTGGCTGGAAGACTAGCCGTCTCGGTGGCCTAGTTGATAGCGTACTAGGCTTTCACCCCGAGGATCCGGGTTCGATTCCCGGCCAGGGCTTGGCATTTTCATACGCTATAAATCATCCCATCGTCTGCATTAGCCCAAGTGTGTACAATAGTCGGACGTTAAACATAAAAAAAAAAAATGGAATGTCTTCCTGGTGCACCAGTTACTTCTCGATATACAGTTGGCCTTCCCGGTGCCTCCAGAATCGACTGACCGCGACCTCCTTCTTCCCCGAGCTTTTATCTAAACTACTGTTCTGCATACCTTGTTTATAACAACAGGCAGCAGTGTCGTAATTTCCTGTCTATGTCAATAGTTTTACTCTTTGACTTTGTGCTCTTTACGATCTATAAAACTAATAAATAAAATTATGATATTAATTCCTAACGATATTGTCAAAATCGGTCCCTTTGAACTTAGAATTTTTTTCGTATCGATTAATTAAATACTCCAATTTTTTTTTTTTTTTTTTTTTTACGTCCGACTATTGTGCACACTTGGACTAATGCAGACGATGGATGATTTATAGCGTATGAAAATGCCAAGCCCTGGCCGGGAATCGAACCCGGGTCCTCGGGGTGAAAGCCCAGTACGCTATCAACTAGGCCACCGAGGCGGCTTAAATACCTCCCCCCCCAAAAAAAAGGTGACTGTCAGAGGTTCATTTTTGTTTTTTCACTTCCGGACAGTAAATGTTTTTTGTTTAAAATAGAACGCATTGACTTGAGTACGGGTAGTGACGTAACTAAAATTTGAGCAAAATATGACAAACAGATTTTGATAAATTATGCAATTTTTCAAGTCTTTGGTCAGTAGCTCGCGGAAAAAAATATGCAAACAAAAAAATAATCGAAATCGTTGTAGAATATTTTGGTAAAATCGGATTAGTTAATTTTTTTGCAAAAAAGAGCTCATATTGGCGAAATCAGCTTGCGAAATTTTGTCAAAATTTGTCATTCTTTAGGTCCGTTTTTGGTAGTTTGGTTGTCTTAGAGATATTTTACGTTAAAATTATCAGAAGACCGCTAATTCTAAAAGAAATGAATCGTTCAGTTATTTCCAACGTTGATCTTTATCCGTTAAATGTATGGACATAGATTCAATTCAAATCGGTGAGACCGTTTTGGAGACATCAATTATTTGTTAAAAACAATTGTTTTCTTTATGTTGTATTGCTGGGTCATCTCCTGAATCATTGGCCGCCTTTTACGAAACACCCTATACGAGGAAAGTTTGGGATTTTTAAAAACGAATGTTTGTGTAAAACTTGTTTAAGCATTTGGCAACGGTTTTGACCAAAATCCGGATATTACTTTTTTTCTGTTTAAGATAAAAATCATATTCTGTTTGTTTGTTGTTGTTATAAATAGAACTAAGTGTTTTATAACACGCGTAGAATGTTGATAAGACCTTTACACAACTAATTATTGTGATAACAATATCTAAAAAAATCCGCTCGACCTACTTAAAACACAAAGACAATTCATGACGTACTAACTATCTATGGTCCTAAAGTGAATATGCAATTTGAAGTAATATTTCGGCACGCAGCTGTCTCGCTAAATAATGAGCACACATGAATTGCTTATTTATTAATATTAAAAATATTTCTTACAGAAATATCATTTTAGTTTAACTAAGTTCTGCAAATAACGTCACTTAATTGACGACCTCCTTTCGAATGCAGATTTCAAGTCTACAAGGTGTGTTCAGAAAGTAACGAGAATTTTAATTTTTTGAACAAAATATTTATTTATTCTTCTACATTGATGTTGTCGCCTTCAAAATAGTCCCCATTGGAGATTATGCACTTATGCCAGCGCTTCTTCCAATCCTCTAAACACTTCTCAAACTCGATTTTTGAGATAGCCTTTAGTTCTTTCAGCGATGGGCTTTTAATGTCATCTACGGCTGTAAAACGAAGGCCCTTTAAGGTTCTCTTTATTTTTGGAAATAGGAAAAAGTCACACGGAGCCATGTCTGGCGAATATGGAGGCTGGGGCATCGTTACAGTACCGTTTTTGGCCAAAAATTCACTAACAAGCAATGAAGTGTGAGCTGGTGCGTTATCGTGGTGCAAAAGCCATGAATTGTTCTTCCACAGATCCGAGCGTTTTTTCGGATTGCTTCGCGCAAACGGCGTTGAACTTGTAGGTAGTACTACTTATTGACCGTTTCACCTGGTGGCAGGAATTATTGATGCACTATGCCATTAATATCGAAGAACACAGTGAGCATGACCTTCACGTTCTACCGCACTTGTCGAGCCTTTTTCGGTCTTGGCGAGCCAGAATGCCTCCACTGAGATGATTGAGCCTTAGTTTTGACGTCATATCCGTAAACCCATGTTTCGTCACCTGTTATAATACGTTTCAGGAATTCTGCATCGTCGTTGACTTCATTTAGTGACTCCTGAGCAATTTCCATTCTCCGCTGTTTTTGTCCAAAACTAAATATTTTTGGAACAAATTTTGCTGTCACGCGTTTCATACACAAAACATTGGAAACAATGTCATCACATGATCCAAGCGATATGAAAACATCATCAGCGACCTCTCTAATTGTGATTCGGCGATTGTTCATAACCATTTCTTTCACTTTTTCCACGTTTTCATCGGTTGTTGATGTGCTGGGGCGTCCAGGGCGTTCGACATCTTCATCGTCTTCACGGCCTTCTTGGAAACGCTTATACCACTCGTAAACTCTTGCTTTACTCATAGCAGACTCACCATAGGCCTTTGTTAACATTTCACACACTTTCTTATACTTTATTACATTTTTTACGCAAAATTTGATACAAATTCTTTGATCCATTTCTTTTAACAAACGAAAATCGCTGAGCTCATAAAAACACGTCTAACCTTAGTGGCTGGCATAGACAAAGTCAACAATGAAAACAGCTGAAAATTTTTTCATACTTCAAGGGCATGTATACCAACATAAAAAAAAAGTTTGACAATCGGACTCTCAAAGCCCGCGAAATTAAAAATTCTCGTTACTTTCTGAACACACCTCGTACATTCGAAGTTGCTTCCAACAGCTCCCGATCAATTCGTAACAATTTACGGCGAATGACATCCTTCAAAACTTATAAAGTTCGGAGCTTATCTTCGTAGACACAGGATTTTAGAGAACTCCACAAGGAAAACTCACAAGCCTGTAAGTCAGGAGAAACGTGAATTGATTCGTTCCTGGAAGATCTCCCGAAGATCTCCCATTAAGTACTTTAATGTGTTGGCTCTGGCTCCATCCTGCTGATACCATAAACTCCCAATAAATGTTCCTCGTCTCTGTAGTTCTGGCAAAAGAAATGTGGTGATTATGTCGATGTGACGAACAGATATGACGGTAACCATGACACCATGTTCCTTAAAAAAAGGAAGGGCCAGTTACACCACATTTAGCAACACACCCCGTCACTTGAGAGCTGTGCAGGGGCCGGTTCAAGTGGAAGTGTCCCCGCAGGGGGTGCAGACTAGCTGCAACTATTGAGAGGATTTTAGACGTCCCTCGCGGTACCCGAGCCTAACACACACTTACACTTACAACTTTAACACTTTACACTCACACTTACATTTAGGAGGCCTCAATGTGATTTTCGCCTTAAAATAACAAACAAACAAAAATCAAGTGGAAGTGAGATTTGTCACTCATTATGATTGTTACAAGTCATTTTTCAAAATATTGAGTATATTTTTTGAAAATTGTGGACGTTGTTGGTTGTCACTCTCACCCAACTCTTGGACAATTGCTATCTTATACGGATGGAATTTTAAATACTCATAAAAAACGTCTTGCCAAACTATTGCTCATTCTATTGAGAACAGAACGACGCGGGCTCTTCAATATTGCCTCTGTCACTCTGTCAATGTTGCCAGGTATCCGAACAGTGGGAACGGCACCTGGAGGCTTGCATCGAGCTATTCCTGTTGTGAAACTGTTCACCCAGCTGATCTGGTACGTTTCCGTGACGACCAGCGTTGAAATGTCGACGAAAGAGACGCTGTGTTTGGAGAACAGATTCACCGCTTTTAACGTAATTATTGTACACAAACACACGATGGTGCCCACTCCATTGCGAAATAGTGACTAAAACAGTGTTGCCAATCTCAACCATAATAATTACCCACAGCCAGACATAAAATTACCCGCAAATTACTAAAATGAAGCTTTATATGGTATAAAGCTGAAAATTTGTGTTTTTCCGAATAAAAATTATTTTTTGGAAATATTCGCACAAAATTTCACACAGGTTACTTAGCGTCTAGGAATCTAAGGGCAAATACTGTGGAGGTGGAAGACGCTTTACACCCCAAAATCGCTGTTTTTCTCAATTCAGTTTTATCATCAAAACGAAAAATACTTGTTCGCGATATTTAGTAATATTCTTGGTCTTTGCGATAACTAAAATTTCCCCGTAGATTTGTAGAAAAATCTCCAAAAAAGACCTCAAATCCTTAAAAATTAAATTTTATTGATATTTGATCAAAAAACAGTGTTCCTTTCGTAATTATCTTAGTTCACTAAGCTAATGGTTCATCCTAGTAATCATTTTGTTTGAGCCAATCGTTATCTTAAAGTAAGACAGAGGTAAATGAAGGGTATAATTGCTAATGATTAGCCCCTTATATCAGTTCAGTTCGCAAATAACGGGTATCCAGTGCAGCGAGTGATATTAACGCTTCTCCCTTGAGAACAGTGCACCATCGCAGCTTTGGGTGCACACGCCTTCAGACATCAATATCCGATGGAATACCGACTTATTGTACAGTCCACTCAAAATTACATTGCCGGTACGATCAGACAGTTAATTTTATTCGGCAATTTGCCGCCCCGTAAAAATGGTCCACCGGCCACGGAAAAGATATTTTGAAATTGACATATTGTGCTTATTTTTTTGACATGTTGACGAATTTTTTTTCCTTTTAAGGCAAAAAGCACATTTAGGCTATTATCGCCTCCCTAAATGCAAACGTGAATGTGAAGTGTTAAAGTCGTAAGTGTAGTGTTGTAATTGTAAGTGTGTGTTAGACTCGGGTACCGCGAGGGGCGTCTAAATCCTCTCAATAAGTACAGCTAGTCTGCAGCCCCTGCGGGGATGACGAAAAATAGCATTTTGTAGTAGCAATAGTATTCTGTAATGCTGAAATTGGATATACAGGACTGGTAATTATTAAAATCTAAAGGTCGCAATACATCCATGAACTTACTTTGAACTCATTTACTCACATGAATGAACTCACTTTGTACAGCGAGAAAATTAAACATGAAATTTACGTTTGAAACTAAACTGGAAAAAGCCCAAGAAAAACAAAAAAAGTCCGTAATTTTAGTAAGGGTACGTTTTTAATTTTTTTTCGTTTCCTCGCAGGACCAAAAATGATTATTACTACCAACTTAAAAACATAATCCAATAATCTCGGCATGTGTTAATTAGCTGTCACACGGACGTGATGGAATCGTATTAACTTATAAATAAGTTCGTGTAGTATTATTTAATACAATGTGTTCAAAAAGCGACGCAACCTAATGGGAAAACGAAAAAGTTATTTTATTCTATGTTTAAGTCGCACAAACTTCATAAACTTCAAAGTGAGCTGCGTTATGTGATTCACACATTTTAATACGAAGTTTAATGTTCTTAAACACGTTGTAACGTTTGTTGAAAAATTGCAGCTGAAAAAATAGCACATCGTTCTATATCTCCTTGTTATTCGGGAATGAAGTACGCATCAGATTTCTAAGCAGTATCCTTAACATGTCCCCACAAGAAAGAGATAAGTGAAGATAGGCCTAAATGCAGGGGGCCGAGGAGGCCACAACCCCTTTGAAATCATTTGTCCATGAAAACACTACTCCACGTCGTGGCGGTGTTCGCTGTATATAAACCGTAGAACTACCGTGCTGAAACCACGTGTACTGTAGCTGGTCTGCAGTGTGGGAAATCATGATCTATTGCACAATCTGAATGTAGCGTTCATTATTTACTGTGTTATGAAAAAAATGTTATGAAGCATAGGAAAACATTGTACCATAATGTAAAAAAAAAAATGGTCCATGAGGCAAAAAAAGAATTGTTATATAATGTAAGAAAACATTGTCCATAATGTAGGAGACATTGTTCCATAAAGTAAGAAAACATTGTTCCATAAAGTAAGAGAACATTGTTCCATATAGTAAGAAAACATTGTTCCACAGTGTAGAAGAACATTATTCCATAAAGTAAGAAAACATTGTTCCATAATGTAGGAGAACATTGATCCATAAAGTAAAAAAACATTGATCCATAATGTAGGAGAACATTGTTCCATAAAGTAAGAAAACATTGCTCCATAATGTAAGAGAACATTGTTCCATAAAGTAAGAAAACATCGTTTCTTAAGATAATAAAACATTTCAAGAAAATATTGTTCCATAATGTAAGAGAATATTGTTCTATAAAGTAACAAAACATTGTTCAATAAGATAAAAAACATTATTTCATAAATTAAGAAAATATATGTTCCATAATGTAATAGAACATTGTTACATAGGATAAAAACACTATTCGATAAGGTAAGAGAAAATTGTTTCATATGGTAAGAAAACATTGTTCCGTAAGGTGAGAGAACATTGTTCCATAAGGTAAAAACATTGCTCCATAATGTAATAAAACATTGTTCCATAATGTAATAGAACATTTTCCCATAAGGTAAGAAAACATTGTTCCATAAGATGAGAGAACATTGTTCTATAAGATAAAAAACATTGCTCCATAATGTAATAGAACATTGTTCCATAATGTAATAGAACATTTTTCCATAAGGTAAGAAAACATTGTTCCATAAGGTGAGGGAACATTGTCCCATAATATAATATAACATTTTTCCGTAAGGTAAGAAAACATTGTTCCATAAGGTAAGAGAACATTGTTCATAAAGTAAGAAAACATTGTTCATAATGCAAGAAAAAATTGTTCCATAAGGTGAGAGAACATTGTTCATAATGTAAGAAAACATTGTTCCATGAGGTAAAACAACATTGTTCATAAAGTAAGAAAACATTGTTCCATAATGTAAGAGAACATTGTTCCATAATGTAAGAGAACATTGTTCTTTAAAGTAAAAAAACGTTCCAAAAGTCGTACTGTTAGTGGTTATATGAACCGTAGAATTGTTTAGCTGAAACAACGTGTACTGCAGCTGCTCTGCGGGAATAGTATTCACGAACTGTTGCAGTCTGAATGTAGCGTTCACTGTTTATTGTGTCATGAAAAAATGTTATGAAGATTCGACTATGCGAATAGCTTTCTTAATTCAACATAAAATAAAGTACTGTTACATAAAGTTATATGCAAGTGATTTATGCCGCTGCACATGCAGTTGCTTGTATCTTATCTGAAGCGAAAACGTCGTTTTATCGCAGCAGTTTAATAACCTTTTGATAAATGTTATCAACAAACAAAAATTAAATGTCTAATGCAGTTGCTCTCTTGTATGATTAACATTTTGCACAAAATAGGTCCTGTTTTTTAAATCTGTCTTCTGTGAGCTTTCTGAAAACGTTATAAAGCGATCCACTTGCAATTTGAAAATTTATACATACATTTTTTTTTTTGTGTTTAACGTCCGACTATTGTGCACACTTGGGGTATTGCAGACGATGGGATGATTTATAGCGTATGAAAATGCCAAGCCCTGGCCGGGAATCGAACCCGGGTCCTCGGGGTGAAAGCCTAGTACGCTATCAACTAGGCCACCGAGGCGGTTATTTATACTTACATTACTCCCCCCCCCATTATAATTTATCTAATTTATGTAAATCATAAAATTAAAATAATCACAACTTGCTGACGTATGGAAGCGACGTTCCAAAAAGTATTATTATTTTTTAATAATTTATTTAATAATAATTATTTAATAATATAATATTATTATTAATATTAATTAATTAATTAATATAATATAATATTATTTATTTAAATAATATAATTATTTAATAATAATAAAATTATTATTAATAGTTTATTATTTATTTTTTTAATAATAATTTTTCAGTATTACATTTATTGTTAAAAGCCGCGTATGTCAGTACTCTAAATTTTCAAATTGCATTAAGTAAAATGCTAATTGATGCAGATCTTAACGCCGGTTACGATGGTGAAATCAGATTTTCAAAATATCTGTTATATAAAATTTACGATTTTTTAAAAATATTTAGCGTGATTTTTTAATATTTTTTGCTGAATAACAAACTTGTACAAGCTATTTACTAAAACCGATTGTTGTGTAACCGAGTAATCTAGAGGTCAAGTCCCCTACTTCAAGTTTCCGGGTCTGGGTGTTATAACGATAACACTTCAAATGGGAATCGGTTGATAAAACTGCGCTCTCAAACCTCGATTTATAATTTATAATTTTATAGCTGAGCTAGCTGTTACCCGTTACGGCTTCGCCCGCAATTATAATGTAGGTAATAAAATTTATAGTCGATTTTCAAAATCAGAATGGTTTCATTTCAATTTAATACATCCCTATATATATATATATATATATATATATATATTATAAGATTTATGGTTTTTGGCCAAGACATATAGATTTTTGCTACTTGACACTCTATAACAGGCGACATATAACTAACCGTGGGAGAAGCACGGAGTTACCTGCTACTCTTAACGTCTGACCCTGCGACTTATTAATTGTCATTGAATGAAAACTTCTACGGAAACTGTAACCTTTTAAATTGGAAAAGCAAGTTGTTTGGAATTATAGGGATTTTTGAAAACATTTCAATTAAAATTATTGCAAATGTGAGGTTATAAACAATAATTTTATAATAAATAATAACAGGGATTCAGATTTTTAAAACGGGAATACATCTATGTCCATCTCAGGTACCTAAACCATGTTCGTTCTAACTTTCATCTCAATCGGTCCAGTAGTTAATGCGTGATTGAATAACAAACACACACAAACTTTCAAATTTATAAATTATATTAACAAGTATAAAATGTTATTAAAATGGCATTGTTGTACAATTAACACATATCACAAAACTGAATACGAAATAATTAAATAGACTGGGTAAGTAGTATAATGGCGTTTAACATAATTTAAATATTTATTATTCGCACCTACCAATATATAATAAACGTATAAAATGTTACTGTTATACAATTAACACTTGTCAACAAAACTGAATAGGCCTACTAAGTAATTACGTTTGACTGGGTAAGTAGTGTAATAGCGCGAACATACAAGTTTTCACTTAAAAAATATTTTTATTAATCACTAAACAAAAAAAATCCCCGCTATAACTAGCGTGCGCTTATAGATGTGTTAGAGCGTTCTGTAATGGTAAAGCGTTCCGTGACGTGACGGCAAACTGAACTTCTTCCCCTGTGAAAAACATACACCTATACGTCGCGTAAAGAAGTAGTCACTTGAAAACGATTCCTTTACAGAAGCAGATACGTTCAAAATAAGATACCTGATACTAAAATCTTCTTCAAAAGTACTCCGTTGGAAAAAACCCATTAAATCTCGAATGCTCTAGTCCATTCTGGTTGTGTTAAATTCGTTTACTGTGATATCATGTTAAATGTGTTAATTGATGTTTGAAACATTCTGATAAAAAGTGTACACTGACTTTCTTACCAGAAGTTGACATTTTAATCTCATTAGCGAACTGTTTTGTGGTCGAAATATGAAGAACTTCCACTCTTTGGCCGGGTGGCCATCAAATGTGGAGGAGCTGCGCTGAGCTGAGCCGAGCGGAATGAAGTCGAACGGCAACCGGAAGCGGAGTTCAGTCAGTTTAAGAACAGGTTGTTATCATATAAATCAAAATATTTAATCCTACTGTAACGTTTAAAAACCGTAACCTAGGCAACGAGAAATAATAAGTTTGGAGGCGTAGTCAGGGTGGCGGGGGAAGCGGAGTCAGCTTGAAAATCGAACCAGTCAAAGAGCGCAGCCCAGCGACACCGTTTCACTTCCTCCAGCTCTGTTACGCTTTAAGTGGCCGCAGTTGCATCAAATAATAGGTTAGGTTTTGAATGCGTAGCCCGCTCCGCTTTGGCGCCTACCTGTTCTTATACGGGATGAACTTAAGTATCCCGTTGTCACTTAAACTTTTTAATATGATAATCAGTTATTTAGTTTTTTTAATACACCAAATTGATTACATAAAAACTTATATTAGAAGTATCACACCAGGCGTGATATTTTAATAACTGTTATTCATTCTATTCCTGTTTCAGAATTCTTGTGAATGAGTAATAGATCTCGTATCATTGTCCTTGGATGAGAGGAAATGTATACCGATAGGTAAGCTTTCAGAATATTTTTCCCACCCTTAGAATAACTGAATAAGATTATGCTTTGGTCGTTTTTAAAGGGCAGACAGAGAATTAAATTATTTCTTCAAATCGAACCTGTTTTGGTTCATTTTTTCTTAACGTCCGTACTGTATGCCAGTTAGACTAATGAGGACGACGGATCAGCGTTAACGATAAGTGAAAGCAACGGGAGTAACTGCGGCTAGAACTAAGAAACAGGTGCGCAGTTCAGAGACGCAGCAGACTGACAGATGCTTTAGATACATCGATCACCGAGTCCCCAGATTCAAGACGGATAACTTCCCCACTTCTAATTATTGACTTCTCAGTTTATTATTGAAGTGCTTTCAGATGCTTGTTCTGCTAATTTCCTTTTCTTATTACGGAGGTTTTGCTCCATTTGGTCAGATTTTTGTTGCGCGGTGAGATTTCCTTTTCTTATTACGGAGGTTTTGCTCCATTTGGTCAGATTTTTGTTACGCGGTGAGATTTCCTTTTCTTATTACGGAGGTTTTGCTCCATTTGGTAAGATTTTTATTGCGCGGTGAGATTTCCTTTTCTTATTATGGAGTTTTTGCTCCATTTGGTCAGATTTTTGTTGCGCGGTGAGATTTCCTTTTCTTATTATGGAGGTTTTGCTCCATTTGGTCAGATTTTTGTTGCGCGGTGAGATTTTCTTTTCTTATTACGGAGGTTTTGCTCCATTTGGTCAGATTTTTGTTGCGCAGTGAGATTTCCTTTTCTCATTACGGAGTTTTTGCTCCATTTGGTCAGATTTTTTTGCGCGGTGAGATTTCCTTTTCTTATTACGGAGTTTTTGCTCCATTTGGTCATATTTTTTTGCGCGGTGAGATTTCCTTTTCTCATTACGGAGGTTTTGCTCCACTTGGTCAGATTTTTTTGCGCGGTGAGATTTCCTTTTCTTATTACGGAGTTTTTGCTTCATTTGGTCAGATTTTTTTGCGCGGTGAGATTTCCCTTTCTCATTACGGAGGTTTTGCTCCATTTGGTCATATTTTTTTGCGCGGTGAGATTTCCCTTTCTCATTACGGAGGTTTTGCTCCATTTGGTCATATTTTTTTGCGCGTTGAGATTTCCCTTTCTCATTACGGAGGTTTTTCTCCATTTGGTCAGATTTTTTTGCGCGGTGAGATTACCTTTTCTCATTACGGAGGTTTTGCTCCACTTGGTCAGATTTTTGTTGCGCGGTGAGATTTCCTTTTCTTATTACGGAGTTTTTGCTTCATTTGTTCAGATTTTTGTTGCGCGGTGAGATTTCTTTTCCTTATTACGGAGGTTATGCTCCATTTGGTCAGATTTTTGTTACGCGGTGAGATTTCCTTTTCTTATTATGGAGGTTTTGCTCCATTTGGTAAGATTTTTGTTGCGCGGTGAGATTTCCTCTTCTTATTACGGAGGTTTTGCTCCATTTGGTCAGATTTTTGTTCCGCGGTGAGATTTCCTCTTCTTATTACGGAGGTTTTGCTCCATTTGGTCAGATTTTTGTTGCGCGGTGAGATACAGCTCATTATGTTCTACATTATTCACATATCGCTTGAGATACAGCCCTCCCATTTCAGTTAAACCTGTAATATTTAAACACAGGTAAAAAATAACCGCTTACAAATTTACTTAGGGCGTGGTCACGTCTACAGCGTGCACATTGCGGGGCGATCTGTTACAATTAAGACTGGCAGTCGGAAGGTTCGGATAAATTATATAAGCCAATACATATTTCAGTAACCAGTAATGTAAAAATGTTTACTCGCTGATGTAACAACGCCCTTATTCACCTATATTTTAGTCCGCCCACTGCATTAACTCGCTATTTTTGCTCGTGATCTAAAAATTTGCCATAACGAATAGCAGGAAGTGAATGTTCAACCGTCATGGGTTGAGGTGTATCTGCCGAAATACCAAACGTGACGTGCTGAAAGAATGTCGAACATGGCGGACTTTTAGGTTAGGAATTTTTGACAGCCTGAGCCATTAGCAGACGACACTTGATCTCGAGGCACTACAGTAAGTGTTACCAACACATCGCATTGTTTGCGTCGCAAGGAGGGAAATATTGTATTTTTCGTCTTATATGGGTGGTGCACCTTCTCTACGAGAAATGTTTTAGCAAAATATTATTTGCTCTCTCTCTCTCTCTCTCTCTCTCTCTATATATATATATATATATATATATATATATATATATATATATATATATAGAGAGAGAGAGAGAGAGAGAGAGAGAGAGAGAGAGAGAGAGAGATATCTAAACAGATAGAAATCCTAAAGGAATGTGCAGAGAGGGTCGGTCTACAGATCTCGTTTAAAAAAACCGAATTCTTCTGTACAAAATTAAATATTCAAGAACTAAACACAAAATATGGTAAGATAAACAGAGTCAAGCATTTCAAATATCTGGGAGAAATTCTTGAACCCACAAGTGGCGAGAAGGCTGCGCAAAAAGGTTCGGCTGCTGAGAATGAAGAGGGCTCTTGGTATAACGAGTGATATTTATATAACAATAAGAGATGTATGTCGACGCAAACAAAAATCAGACACTTCAACACAGTCATAAAACCAGAGGTATTATATGCAAGCGAGACGCTAGCACTCCACACAAAAACTACCATGGAGGGTATTTTGAAGGAAGAACGCAAAATCTTGAGGAAGATCCTTGGCCCGAGATTAACAGAAGATGAATACAGGTTGAACTCCCGGAAGACCACAGAGAAGACATCGAACCTGGCAGCAGATATCAGAAGAAAGAGGCTTCGGTTCTATGGACACATCAGTAGACTCCCAACAACGAGACTTGCTAACAGAATCCTTAAGTATATACAAGGAGTCAAATAAACAACGTCGTGGATCGCACAAGTCAGAATAGACCTACATGACACAGAAATAGACTCAACAGATGTTGAAGATAGACACGCATACAGGAGAAAGATGCTCGGTTGGAAGGTCCCAGAGAATGAAATCCCAAAGAGAGCAGGGGTAAAATGGACGGAGGAGCGGAAGAGGATCCATGGGGACAGGATGAGGGAGGTGTGGAGGATTAGAAGGAACAAGACATGAGTCGGAGTGCTTTGCGTGATCCAACAGGGTCTATGCGCAGATAATAATAATAATAATAATAATAATATATATATATATATATATATATATATATATATATATATATATATATATATATATAGCCGCCTCGGTGGTCTAGTTGATAGCGTACTGGGTTTTCACCCCGAGGACCCGGGTTCGATTCCCGGCCAGGGCTTGGCAAGGTTAGAGTTAGAAGCTCAAATTAATCGGCAGGGGTTTCTACGAAATTTCGTTAGATTTTCTGAATTTACTCTGAGTGTTGCCAGCCCTTAAACGTTTCCTGGTTGACACTGTGAATTTTGTGTAAAATTCTAACATGACAGAAACCCGCCGTTATCGTTAAATTCAACCTCTCGTCAGCAGTGGAACTTCGGCATTTTGGTGCACTCCTGCATTAACTTGCTGTTATTGTTCATGATCTGAGATATAACGGTTTGAATGTACAACCGTCACTTAAGTCCCGACCACAGGCGTTTTCACTCTGGAAATAGCGCTCTAAATGTGGACTGTGGTAAAAGCACATCAGACAATATTGGACGCTAAACGTGGTGGATACTAGTGATGTTTAGATTCAGAAAGTAACGAGAATTTTAATTTTTTGAACAAAATATTTATTTATTCTTCTACATTGATGTTGTCGCCTTCAAAATAGTCCCCATTGGAGATTATGCACTTGCGCCAGTGCTTTTTCCAATCCTCGAAACACTTTTCAAACTCGATCTTTGAAATAGACTTTAGTTCTTTCAGCGATGCGCTTTTAATGTCATCTACGGCTGTAAAATGACGGCCCTTTAAGGTTCTCTTTATTTTTGGAAATAGGAAAAAGTCACACGGAGCCATGTCTGGCGAATATGGACGCTGGGGCATCGTTACAGTACTGTTTTTCGTAAAAAATTCACGAACAAGCAATGAAGTGTGAGCTGGTGCATTATCGTGGTGCAAAAGCCATGAATTGTTTTCCACAGATCCGGGCGTTTTTTTTCGGATTGCTTCACGCAAACGGCGTTGAACTTGTAGGTAGTACTACTTATTGACCGTTTCACCTGGTGGCAGGAATTCGTGATGCACTGTGCCATTAATATCGAAGAACACAGAGAGCATAACCTTCACTTTCGACGGCACTTGTCGAGCCTTTTTCGGTCTTGGCTAGCCAGAATGCCTCCACTGGGAAGATAGAGCCTTAGTTTCGACGTCATATCCGTAAATCCATGTTTCGTCACCTGTTATAATACGTTTCAGTAATTCTGCATCGTCGTTGACTTCATTTAGTGACTCCTGAGCAACTTCCATTCGCCGCTGTTCTTGTTCAAAAATCAACAATTTTGGAACGAATTTTGCTGCCACGCGTTTCATACACAAAACATTGGAAATAATGTCATCACATGATCCAATCGATATGCCAACATCATCAGCGACCTTTCTAATTGTGATTCGGTGATTGTTCATAACCATTTCTTTCATTTTTTCCACGCTTTCATCGGTTGTTGATGTGCTGGCGCGTCCAGGGCGTTCGTCATCTTCAAAGTCTTCAAGGCCTTCTTGGAAACGCTTATACCACACGTAAACTCTTGCTTTACTCATAGCAGACCCAGGCCTTTGTAAACACATCACACACTTTGTTACACTTTATTCCATTTTTTTACGCAAAATTTGATACAAATTCTTTGATCCATTTCTTTTAACAAACGAAAATCGCTGAGCTCATAAAAACACGTCTAACCTTAGTGGCTGTCGCAGACAAAGTCAACAATGAAAACAGCTGAAAGTTTTATCATACTTCAAGGGCATGTATACCAACATAATAAAAAAAAAATGTTTGACAATCGGACTCTCCAAGCACGCGAAATTTAAAAATTCTCGTTACTTTCTGAACACACCTCGTACTCGATGATTCCGAATATTAAAATACTGGAAACGTTCCGATAGCCCGAATTCGTTGATTTTCCGTATTTTACTGTGCATTTGAACTTGATGACATTTTTTAAAATTGATAATAACAGTTTAAATGAAAATTGCAAGTGCTCATTTATGTATGTTATTTTTTTTAAATTCGCTTCCATTATGTCGGCGAGAGATCTGCGTGCCGTATGTTTTCCAAAGATACATTAAAATTTAGTGTTAAGCACGATAAAATCGCATCCAATTGATAAAAATAATCGAGAACCGTTTTGCAGTTGTGTGAGTTTTCTTAAATCGTTTCTATATTGGCTAAACTTAGTTGAAAAAATTATTTTTCAAACGGTCCGACGGTTCTCACGATAATAAATTTACTAATTATTCGTAAAGCATGCGTTAATATAATCCGCTTTTTCGAAATAATGGACATGCTCTTTTTTAATTTCATTAACTTTATCAAAATCGTCTTTTCATACGCACACACTTAATAAATCGTTTTTTTTACACAAGGCCTAACGGCTCTCAGTCTCAGGATATTAGAATTTACCAATAATTATCCTTAAGGAATATAATAATGGTAGTTTATTCAGTTAATGTTCAGGTCTAATAAACTTTAATGACCTGAACATAGCTGAGCAAACGTTATTTTTCTAAAGGTTGTGAAAAAAAGGCTCTCAGGTTGTTAAACTTCACTAATAATTATTTATGAATAATTATTCATTTAATGTTAATTAAATGTAATGTTAATTAATGTAATGTTAATTAAACATAAATATTCATTTATGTTAATTCAAAAACATTTAAATGTTTTTGTAATAAATAATTACACTTTATATATATATATATATATATATATATATATATATATATATATATATATATATATCAAGGAGCCGCCTCGATGGCGTAGTTGATAGCGTACTGGGCTTTCACCCTGAGGACCCGGGTTCGATTCTCGGCCAGGGCTTGGCATTTTCATACGCTATAAATCATCCCATCGTCTGCATTAGCCCAAGTGTGCACAATAGTCGGACGTTAAACACCAAAAAAAAATATATATATATATATATATATATATATATATATACATGTATCAAGGAGCCGCCCCGGTGGCGTAGTTGATAGCGTACTGGGCTTTCACCTCGAGGACCCGGGTTCGATTCCCGGCCAGGGCTTGGCATTTTCATACGCTATAAATCATCCTATCGTGTGCATTAGCCTAAGTGTGCACAATAGTCGGACGTTAAACACAATATATATATATATATATATATATATATATATATATATATATATATATATATATATATATATATTTATATATTTATATATATATATATATATATATATATATATATATATATATATATATATATATATATATATATACGTAGGTGTTCTATCTGTCTTATGTACAGTTCAGGAACTGTTTGTTGTAGAGTTTTATCCGCAGAATATGTAAAAAGTATTTTTAATCAACTTAAAATATAAAAATATGATGATTTATCTATGACAACAACTTGAGCAAAATCTGTTGAACCAATGATAAATATATCATTGGTTGAAATAATGGATAAGGTAAGTTTTAATTTTTTTATGAATTTTTGAAAATCGCTCTTGACATTAACGTTGTTACACAGAGCTCTGTCTACGTAGTTAAGTATCGCTAAAACTTAAACTATGTTTATTTACCTTCTAATAATATGCAACCTCCTTCGGAAACATTTCAGAAATTTGCCTCTCAATCTCCCGTACAAGCTCATGTTTGCTTAAAACATTTATAGAGAACATACACAACAATAACACAGCACTTCACCTCTTTAAATCAGATACCCACTGGAGACTGATATATCAGCGTTGCCAACCTACTAGAGTAAAATTATTGTAAAACGTCACCTAAACTAGCATATTTTCAACGTAACTATCATATCCCTTTAGTTTCAATACGACAACTGGCTACTTGAAAATGTAATGTTTTTGTAATAAATAATTACATTTTGTGATATATATATATATATATATATATATATATATATATATATATATATATATATATATATATATATATGTGTGTGTGTGTGTGTGTGTGTGTGTGTGTGTGTGTGTGTGTTTTGTTATTTTAAGGCGAAAAGCACATTGAGGCTATTATCGCCTCCCTAAATGTAAGTGTGAGTGTAAAGTGTTAAAGTCGTAAGTATAGTGTTGTAAGTGTAAGTGTGTGTTAGACTCGGATACCGCGAGGGACGTCTAAATCCTATCAATAGGTGCAGCTAGTCTGCACCCCCCTGCTGGGTATATATATATATATATATATATATATATATATATATATATATGTGTGTGTGTGTGTGTGTGTGTGTGTGTGTGTGTGTGTGTGTGAGAGAGAGAGAGAGGGAGAGAGAGAGAGGTTGTTTTTTACATAAGACAAGGTGTTCTACCTGTCTTATGTACAGTTCAGAAACTATTTGTTGTAGAGTTTTATCAGCAGAATATTTAAAAAGTATTTTTAATCAACTTAAAATATGATGCTTTATCTATGACAAAACATTGAGCAAAATCTGGTGAACCATTTTTTTATTTGTTGTTAATATAATTTTTCCTCTTACCAGTCTAATAAAACGATTTACTAAGATCGTACATTATCTTATTTTGTGTAGTTTCTGAACCTGATTTTTTTAGGCTAAACGCATACTTTCTGACTACGTATTGATTACATTTCAGCAAAATATCAATCAAAATCTTTTGAGACTGTTTTGAAAAAAATCCGATTTTTTTAGAAAAAATGGGATTCAGAAAAGGTTTTTTATATTAAAGAATAGCCCAGAAGATGAAAACGTAAAAGGTTCATCAAAGGTTTTTGTCAACGTGACGATATGTTTTATACTTCTTTTAGTAGGGAAAAGAAAGACTATTATAAGTTTTAATCTCGCCATTTTGTCTAAGGAAGGGAAAACTTTCAATACAAACGTTATTCAGTTTTTTGCGGTATCTTTTTAACTTAATGTGCAACACAATAATGTCACCTTGCTGTTTAATTTTTCTTTACATTTATATAAAAACATAACATTACAATTTTGTGTAAGTCTAATCATACTGCATACCTGTCAAAAATTAATTTTATAGTAATTTCCTATTTAACCTTATTTTGTTTTTTTAAAGCTTTAGATATAAAATCGTCAAATTTCTCGGGTTTAAAAAAAAAATATTTTAAAATTACCGTATTTTTGACATTACTATTCAACAATTACCGTACAAAGAGCTAAAGTATCGTAAGGATTGGCAGACTGATCAGTGTTGAAGTTAATTGTTTGTTTAGGAAAGGTGTTGCTGGCGTAGCGTAGTGGGACATTGGTGAACTAACCTCGTTATTCACACTAGAGGTGGGCATTTCTGCTATTTTTACAAAACGTCAACAAACTGTTTGTTGAGGTTTTTTTAAAACAGTTGGAAAAAAACAGGTTTAGTAAAACTGAAACTCAAAGTTGTATTAGCAGCTAAAACATAAAGCACATAACGTTCAGTTTTCTATGACTACTTTTTCATTCCCATTAGCACCATGTCCTTAAATTGTTTTTAAGTATAAAGCATTTAGATAGGATAAAAATAATCCTTATAAGTGTAGTAATAATTAAATTACATTCTCAAAACGTAATATATATGTATGCCATTTTATATTTACAAAATGCAATGAATTTCTAATAGAAGCATTCTTTTTTTTACTTAAAAATTAAATAGTCCATTGCATATTTACCAAAATGGAAACGATTTAGAATATTTTTAGTTGATTAAAAATATTGATGATTGATAATGAATATAAAAAATATGTTTAAATAAAATTAGCCTCTGTATCTACAAAATGTGAGAGGTTTTTACTACAACTCGCAACAAAATAGAGATAAACGTTGACATTGACCAAACAGTTCTTACTTCACTACAAGCAACAAGCAACTTTGGAATAAAGGGAAAAGCATAAAAGCAGTTAGCAGGAAAACAGTTTTAGCGCTTGCGGCAACGTTCGAATAGAACAGTCCGTTCCTTTTTTAACCAGTCCAAATCCAACTGCTTGTTTCCGTTTGAAAAAGCAATTTGTTTGTCGTTTATAGAAAAGCTGTTTTTTTAACAGTTTGGTGTTTTCTGCCCCACCACTAATTCACACCGATAAGGCAAGGTGAGCTTAAAACTTACTTGTGATTTGTATTACTTTGTTCTAGTATGTGAAGAACAGTTTAGAGAAAGTATTGTTGTGCGAAATCTTGAAATTAGACTACAATATCGGTTTTACGTATTAGTTGCTGAAAGAACGGTAGACCTCGCTGTATATTCTTAATTGATTGCCTGGCCACCTTTAGTATGCTTTCTTAATCTAAAAAATTTTACCTTAACAATAACATTTCCGAAACATGTTACTGGACCAAATTACACTAATAATTAAACAGGAAATACACTAATAATCGTTAAATCGTATTCCGCCATCTTGAAATGGAAATAAATAGGAAACAAGTTCGTCGTTCAGGCTTCGTGCAAGGTACCGTTGTACAGAAATTTCAAAACGATCGATCAAAGCGTCTAACCAAATCTGCATGCGAACACACAAACCAAATGTCGAACAGACGAGTTGAAACAGTGATCTCTCTTCGCTGGGTCATCTACTGAATTAATTAAAGAAAATATAGACCTCGCTGTGTATTCTTTAATTAATTGCCTTCACGACAACGAACCTGCGCCCTAACAACCTTTTCGACACGTGTTACTGAACCATTTCTTCTGGACATTTTATGCTCTAATGCCAGTATTACGAGGAACAGCACTCGTCCTCGTTAAATCGGAGGCTTTCTTGAAACGAAAATGATTTTAAAAAATCGTACACATACGTCGTTCGGGCTTTATACAAAGCGTTTTCTTATCAAATTTTAAAAAATGCCCAATGTGTTTTACCAAGAATTTGTAACAAACAATCACGCAAACCAAATGTCGGAACAGTCATTGAATATAAATGTAATAGTGTAACGCTATCGCTCGCGTTACGACTAAACGCCGGATAGCCGTCCGCATTCATAGGCTTCGCCAGGGTTCAAATGCAGGTAATGGTTTTGGCTCAGTTATAAATTGGGCTCATCGACAAAATCAGTATTTCATGATTTTGCTCACCCAGGTTTAAATCATCATCGCCAAAAGGGGCTTTGAATTTGAATATTGATTAGCTGCGCAAATTTATGGGAGCAAGGATTTAGGTGCTCAATATTCTCGAGCGTAAGGAAGTTTTAGGTGCTCAATATTCTCGAGCGTAAGGAAGTTTTAGGTGCTCAATATTCTCGAGCGTAAGGAAGTTTTAGGTGCTCAATATTCTCGAGCGTAAGGAAGTTTTTAGGTGCTCAATATTCTCGAGCGTAAGGAAGTTTTAGGTGCTCAATATTCTCGAGCGTAAGGAAGTTTTAGGTGCTCAATATTCTCGAGCGTAAGGAAGTTTTAGGTGCTCAATATTCTCGAGCGTAAGGAAGTTTTAGGTGCTCAATATTCTCGAGCGTAAGGAAGTTTTAGGTGCTCAATATTCTCGAGCGTAAGGAAGTTTTAGGTGCTCAATATTCTCGAGCGTAAGGAAGTTTTAGGTGCTCAATATTCTCAAGCGTAAGGAAGTTTTTAGGTGCTCAAT
>CM040187.1:43687502-43692502 GCA_022606455.1 Callitettix versicolor
CAGCCTAACAGCACCCGGAACATCTCTACAAAACGCCACAACTTGCTCGGTAGGAAATAGTAGGAATCCTGCCAACTTCATGGAAGACACGAACTTCTCACCATTCCGAACTGGAAGAGTGCTTCACCAGCCCGCGGCCGACCTGGAAAAACGTCCAAACTTTACCATTTCTCCCGGAGTCTACAATAGTACTGTCTATTTTCTCAAACGCTTCCAGCTCATGCCCTTGTACACTGCAGCGTTCGAAGCGGCAGGTAGTCCAATTATTTGGAATAACCGTTGATATCGAGAAGTTTTTTTTTATCGTGGCTGTACTTCTAGTACGTTTATATTCAGTAGAAAGGTCGAGTTGAAACGGAGACCTCGCATGGTCAGTAAGAGATCGTGAAACATGCGATGGACGTGCCAGTTGTCGTGTATCCTGAATCCCAAAAGTAGTTTTACTGGTTTTAGAAAGGCGTGATGATTGTCCGTTTTTCTTCCTGCGTACGTCGCTGGAGAATAAACGAATCTATTTTGTTTAAATTGAACATAAATGTGTAGTTTGTCCATAACTCGCGGCGAATCCTCCTAAAAAGTAGTTTTTAACAAGGTGAAAATTTGCTGGTTATAATCCTTAAATTCACAAACAAAAACCACCATTTGGGTTTGTTCGTTGCCATGCGAAATCTGTTAAACACATTTTCAAAATGGCTGCCATTTCAAATTTTTAAAAGAAACATAACTTTTTTTATCTTACACTTTTTGAAAATATGTTTCACTATAGTAATCTCGTTTAAAATCTGTATAAATTAGCATTTGAAACTTTTAAAATCAATTGAAATTAAGAAAATAAATTTAGCAGTTATCAGAATTCATTTTAGTTTGTTCAATGTAGGTAAGAGCTACTTTAGTTGCTTTTAAGCCGCGTTGAGATTTTCTGAATTATCTTGACAGCATGGTCCTCTTCGCCATGAGAGTTGTTTAACCTGTCGGTAATTGCGTCGTTAGTAAGCCCATTTGCATATCTTTATTACGCCAATCACAAATTTCTGCACTGTCAATTGAAAGTTCAACAAGTAGTGCATTGGCTAGTTCACCGACGGAGTTGTTAGTCCATTAGCTAGTTAGGCTAGTTCACTGACGGAGTTGTTAGTGCAATAGCTAGTTCGGCTAGTTCACTGACGGAGTAGTTAGTGCATTAGCTAGTTCGGCTAGTTCACCGAGGAGTTAGTGCGTTAGCTAGTTAGGCTAGTTCACTGACGGAGTTGTTAGTGCATTAGCTAGTTCGGCTAGTTCACTGACGGAGTAGTTAGTGTATTAGCTAGTGCGGCTATTTCACTGACGGAGTAGTTAGTGCATTAGCTAGTTCGGCTAGATCACTGACGGAGTTGTTGGTGCATTAGCTAGTTCGGCTAGTTCACTGACGGAGTTGTTAGTGCATTAGCTAGTTCGGCTAGTTCACTGACGGAGTTGTTAGTGCATTACATACTTCGGCTAGTTCATTGACGGAGTTGTTAGTGCATTAGCTAGTTCGTCTAGTTTATTGACGGAGTTGTTAGTGCATTAGCTAGTTCGGCTAGTTCACTGACGGTGTTGTTAAAGCATTAGCTAGTTCGGCTAGTTCACTGACGGAGTTGTTAGTGTATTAACTAGTTCGGCTAGTTCACTGACGGAGTTGTTAGTGCATTAGCTAGTTCGGCTAGTTCACTGACGGAGTTGTCAGTGCATTAGCTAGTTAGGCTAGTTCACTGACGGAGTTGTTGGTGCATTAGCTAGTTCGGCTAGTTCACTGACGGAGTTGTTGGTGCATTAGCTAGTTCGGCTAGTTCACTAACGGAGTTGTTAGTGCATTAGTTAGTTCGGATAGTTCACTAACGGAGTTGTTAGTGCATTAGCTAGTTCGGCTAGTTCACTGACGGAGTTGTTAGTGCATTAGTTAGTTCGTCTAGTTCACTGACGGAGTTTTTAGTGCATTAGTTAGTTCGGCTAGGTCACTGACGGAGTTTTTGGTGCATTGGCTAGTTCGGCTAGTTCACTGAAGGAGTTTTTGGTGCATTAGCTAGTTCGGCTAGTTCACTGACGGAGTTGTTAGTGCATTAGCTAGTTCGGCTGGTTCACTGACGGTGTTGTTAAAGCATTAGCTAGTTCGGATAGTTTACTGACGGAGTTGTTAGTGCATTAGCTAGTTCGGCTAGTTCACTGACGGAGTTGTTAGTACATTAGCTAGTTCGGCTAATTCACTGACGGAGTTGTTAGTGCATTAGCTAGTTCGGCTAGTTCACTGACGGAGTTGTTAGTGCATTAGCTAATTCGGCTAGTTCACTGACGGAGTTGTCAGTGCATTAGCTGGTTCGGCTATTTCACTGACGGAGTTGTTAGTGCATTAGTTAGTTCGGCTAGTTCACCGACGGATTTGTTAGTGCATTAGCTAGTTCGGCTAGTTCACTAACGACGTTGTTGGTGCATTAGCTAGTTCGGCTAGTTCACTGACGGAGTTGTTGGTGCATTAGCTAGTTCGGCTAGTTCACTGACGGAGTTGTTGGTGCATTAGCTAGTTCGGCTAATTCACTGACGGAGTTGTTAGAGCATTAACTATTTCGGCTAGTTCACTGACGGTGTTGTTAGAGCATTAGCTAGTTCGGCTAGTTCACTAACGGAGTTGTTAGTGCATTAGTTAGTTCGGCTAGTTCACTAACGGAGTTGTTAGTGCATTAGCTAGTTCGGCTAGTTCACTGACGGAGTTGTTAGTGCATTAGTTAGTTCGCTAGTTCACTGACGGAGTTTTTAGTGCATTAGTTAGTTCGGTTAGTTCACTAACGGAGTTGTTAGTGCACTAGTTATTTCGGCTAGTTCACTAACGGAGTTGTTAGTGCATTAGCTAGTTCGGCTAGTTCACCGACGGAGTTGTTAGTGCATTAGCTAGTTAGGCTAGTTCACTGACGGAGTTTTTAGTGCATTAGTTAGTTCGGCTAGGTCACTGACGAAGTTGTTAGTGCATTAGCTAGTTCGGCTAGTTCACCGACGGAGTTGTTAGTGCATTAACTAGTTCGGCTAGTTCACTGACGGAGTTGTTGGTGCATTAGCTAGTTCGGCTAGTTCACTGACGGAGTTGTTAGAGCATTAACTATTTCGGCTAGTTCACTGACGGTGTTGTTAGAGCATTAGCTAGTTCGGCTAGTTCACTAACGGAGTTGTTAGTGCATTAGTTATTTCGGCTAGTTCACTAACGGAGTTGTTAGTGCATTAGCTAGTTCGGTTACTTCACTGACGGAGTTGTTAGTGCATTAGTAGTTCGGCTAGTTCACTGACGGAGTTGTTAGTGAATTAGCTAGTTCGGCTAGTTCGGCTAGTTCACTAACGGAGTTGTTAGTGTATGAGCTAGTTCGGCTAGTTCACTGACTGAGTTGTTAGTGCATTAGCTAGTTCGGATAGTTCACTAACGGAGTTGTTAGTGTATGAGCTATTTCGGCTAGTTCACTGACTGAGTTGTTAGTGCATTAGCTAGTTCGGATAGTTCACTGACGGAGTGGTTGGTGCATTAGCTAGTTCAGCTAGTTCACTGACGGAGTTTTCATTGTCCTGTTCTGGCCCAACAGTTTCCGCCAGGAATTTTTCTTATTGAAACCTCACGTGCTACGTGGCGTTTTGGTTTTCCCTGTTCTTCCTCCGATTCTTGGTACAACGCCTTCCACCTTCAAAATTTTCTTTTCCTTTCTCAAATCCCAACTTATTTTAGACGTGTTTAAGTTTTCTTTGGCCAATGTCACTTTGTAACCGCTATTTTTAAAATAAAATGCTTTGTACTAAGATTAACCTAGTTCATTAAGACCTAAATGCAAAATACCGGTCAGTCTGCAGTGTCTTATTAACTGAGTAATTTACGGTCGTAGGTTCGAGATGCAGTTACTGCCGTAAACTTCGCCCGCTTCGTTAAAGCCGATCCCTTTAAGGTATAATACGGTTAAAAAGGAAATCACTATAAAATTAATTTTTGACTGGAATGCAGTATGATTAGACTTACACAAAATTTTAATGTTCTCTTTTTATATAAATGTAAAGAAAAATTAAACAGCAAGGCGACATTATTGTGTTGCACATTAAGTTAAAAAGATACCGCAAAAAACTGAATAATGTTTGTATTGAAAGTTTTCCCTTCCTTCGACAAAATGGCGAGATTAAAACTTACAATAGTTTTTTCCCTACTAAAAGAAGTATAAAACATATTGTCACGTTGACAAAAACCCTTGATGAACCTTTTACGTTTTCATCTTCTGGGCTATTATTTAATATAAAAAAACCTTTTCTGAGTCCCATTTTTGCTAAGCTTTAACTAGCGCGATAAGGGAAACAAAATAAAATATCAATTGTGTTTAGTTTAATTGAATATTTTTGTACGATATATCGGAAAAAATTCAATTTTTTGTACACAGTACAAATAAAGGAGAGTAAAAAACCATTAAGTTTTTTTAGAAAATAAAAATGTGTATCCTACAGCGTTTTATGGGTGTAAAGGCCTATTGCATACGCAAGTCGATATATTTCGAAAAAATCAATCTTAGAAAGTTCAACAAGTAGCTAGTTCGACTAGTTCACTGACGGAGTTTTATTGTCCTGTTCGGGCACATTGTTTAGTTTTTTCGATGCCAAACAGTATCCTGCACGAATTTTGTATGGTCGAACATTTTACCCGTAATTGACAAATATGCCGGAACAAGGGAACGAAAACTCTGTTATATTCCTAGAATCGGTATCGGCCGAAACGGGAGAAAGTGCCAGAACAGTATTTCACATCAAATTCTTACGTGGTTGGTGGAAAATTACCAATTCGACATCGTAAGTTCTGCACTTTCAGACAATTTGTAGACTTGACCGGCGAACGCATCTGGGCGGAACGAGATCAGAGAAGGGGATAAAGATTTGGGGTTATGTTTCGCCAGAGAATTATGTTCATTTTATGTGTACTTTTAAAACTAAATCGACCTGACATGTAAGATTGTTGCCGTCACGGTTACGCAGTC
>CM040187.1:43700002-43730002 GCA_022606455.1 Callitettix versicolor
ACACACACAAACACACACACGCACGCGCACACACACACACAAAAGGAAATAAAAATTCCTGTTATTAAAAAAGAGAGTTCTTCCTTCCATTTTGTTTTAATTATGATAATTTGTTCGTAAACACGACACATGATTTTTATTTTTATACAGTAACAGAAATTCCATTTTTTAAAACCTTATTTTCTAATCGACGTAGTCTTTCTCGTTCATTGTTTTCTTAATCATTGTTCTTCATTTAAAACATGTTTTTAAATAATTTAATTGTCTATTTTATTTAGAAATTGAATTTTCAACATAACCTCAATAAAAATGATACTGAAGTAACAGCTCTTAGCGAAATTAGCTCTTTAGAAGTTTTGTATATAGATATTTAGAGGTATAATATATATTAATATTGTTTACCATTTTTACATTTTACGTTTGTTATATTTCAAAACCAAAAATGCCAATTTAACAAGCATCTAGAACGTTAGAGGAAGTTGTGTGCCAAGTTTCATTTTAATCAATTTGGCGGTTTTGAGAAATTGTGATGAGTGAATGAATGGTATATATAAAATTCTAAACTTATAAATTAACATTTTAATTTTCAAATTCTTTTGAAAGTTATTCTGACGATAGTTATTCGTTTTCTGTCATTGTAATTTCAAATTTTACTGTACTAATTTATGATTTAATTTCAACTCGGCACAAATATTGATTTTAGTATTAGTTTGAACAAATTCGTTTTCTGCAAAGTTCATTTAACCATTTCAAAATGGTAGTGTTTTAAAATATTTTAAAATTATAACTTTTAAAGTACACTTTTGAAAATCTCATTTCACCGTCGTAATCAGCGTTAAAAATCTTCTAAATTAACATTTTTAATTTTAAATTCTAATAAAATAAAAAGTTTTATATATAAAAAATATTATAATTTCGTTTTCTTCAAGTCAGCGAGACAGCTGCGTGTCGCGATTATTTTTTTACATAACTGGAGTGTGGATTTTGTTTAAATTAATTATCGCATGAGAGAGTTAATGGAATGTCTTATCGCCATATATTTACTCTAAAACGATTGAATCGTACTTCTAGCCTATTGCAATAAGGGATGAAGATGTACCTCCAAGTACTTAGACAACTTAGGCGTTAAGCCCGTGTTACACCATGACTTACACTTCACAATTAACACACCACCTTTACGAAGGTAAATCTACCCCTTCCACTCCTTACTCTATTGTGGTTCGCTATTGGTCGAAATCTGGATTTGGTCGAAACATGCAAATATCCAGACCTCCCCTACCTCCCCTCCCTTGCTGGAACTAGAGCATAACTTCTGCCCCTACTTATAACGTGCCTGTTACGAGATTTGCTGTTCTAGAGCCTTGCAAGACGAAGTCAATAAGGGTGGCTTGTGAAGTGTGTGAGTGCGCGCGTGTGTACGTGGAAATTAAGGTTATTTTTGGTTTTGGAAAATAGTGTTGGCTGATTTTGTGTAAGCGAAAATTTTCAGTTTTTTTCGAAAACACTGTGCAAACGTTGGGCTCGTCTATGAATTTACACTGATCTCGTATTTACCCCAAAAAAAAATTCGGGAGGTGCTGTGCAGCATATTACAGTCGGGATAAAATTTCAAAAATATCTCCAGATTCGTCGTGGTATTTACTCGTGAACGGTTCCTATTATAAATTCTATACGCTCGTGTCAAGAGTGTTAAAATATGAACGAATCCCGATTTAAAAAATTTTTGAAATTAATTTCGTTTGTGGTAATTCTAATGAAAATCATTTAAGTATTTTTTTAACACACACCAAAATTGCTAGGTGTACTTTGTGGATTACAAACATACAAAAACTGATTTTGTAAGTTTATTGCCTACAGTATTTAACATTATTAAAAAAAAACTAAAAAAAATTAAGTTCTTAGAAATTACACCAATAGAAAAACTTGAACAGTACTGAAAAACGTAGTGCACCTGTACTTAGGAAATTATTGTGTCGACTTTAAAGTTTTGCTGAGTTTATCCATTTTTAAGTTCTTTGAATCCAAAAACGCTTTTTACGTAGGCTTCAAGGTTGGATCTGCGCTGTTAGTAAAAAAAACACACTAATTTCACAAAATCGGTTCATGTGATTCTGATGTGGAATTTTTTTTATCGTTTACTCTCGAATTATTTTATTTAAAATGCAATGCTTTAAGTTATGATCGAAAATCGAGCGAAATTTGAATAATCGATTTTTCATGCCCAGCTAATTCCGTTCGTATATGTTTACAGAAAATAATTGATGTTAGACATTTTTGCAACTTTTTTTTTTTTTTTTTGGTTTAACGTCCGACTATTGTGCACACTTGGGCTAATGGGGATGATTTATAGCGTATGAAAATACCAGGCCCTCGCCGGGAATCGAACCCGGGTCCTCGGGGTGAAAGCCTAGTACGCTATCCACTAGGCCACCTAGGCGGCTCAACAACATTTTTTTGTTCGCTGTTTAATTTGTAAATGGCAAACTTTTCTGATTTCAGTTGTACGTTTTTGGGCCGGAAATGTTCGCTCTCTTTTGACTAGAACACGGCTCGTTAGGGTCTTTAAAAAAGTATGTTCAGGAACAAAAAACCTTTGCAAATGGCAAACTTTTCTGATTTCAGTTGTACGTTTTTGGGCCGGAAATGTTCGCTCACTTTTGACCAGAACACGGCTCGTTAGGGTCTTTAAAAAAGTATGTTCAGGAACAAAAAACCTTTGCAAATGGCAAACTTTTCTGATTTCAGTTGTACGTTTTTGGGCCGGAAATGTTCGCTCACTTTTGACCAGAACACGGCTCGTTAGGGTCTTTAAAAAAGTATGTTCAGGAACAAAAAACCTTTGCAAATGGCAAACTTTTCTGATTTCAGTTGTACGTTTTTGGGCCGGAAATGTTCGCTCTCTTTAGACCAGAACACGGCTCGTTAGGGTCTTTAAAAAAGTATGTTCAGGAACAAAAAACCTTTGCAAATGGCAAACTTTTCTGATTTCAGTTGTACGTTTTTGGGCCGGAAATGTTCGCTCTCTTTTGACCAGAACACGGCTCGTTAGAGTCTTTAAAAAAGTACGTTCAGGAACAAAAAACCTTTGCAAATGGCAAACTTTTCTGATTTCAGTTGTACGTTTTTGGGCCGGAAATGTTCGCTCTCTTTTGACCAGAACACGGCTCGTTAGGGTCTTTAAAAAAGTACATTCAGGAACAAAAAACTTACAGCAAAACGCATCCATAAAACTCATGAAAATGTAGAAATCTAGGATGAATTTACCAAAAAAAACTATGTTGGTAATTTATGAACCTCGTAATTTTAAATTAATTTGCTCGTGGAGCAAACGATATTTATAGTTCAGGAATAAATCAAAAAGCAAAAATTTAATCCTTACTACGGTCGTGAATTACTACCGGTAAATAAGCTACTTTAAGTGGATCATGGTAATATCCACTGAAATGAGCACAGTTCGCGACATCTGGACAACCTTTTCTAAATTACAAAACGTATACAGAAACATATTATTTACCTGTCTCTTTTTACACTTGACTTTTCGCTGTTTGGATCTCTGATTTGATTCGAACTTGGCGTAATAACAATTTTGGTAACAGCTCGAACTCGTCTAAATCCGATCGCTCAGTTCAAAATAGCTGCAGTAAAAATCGTAAAACACAAAAATCTGTCACTTTTTTGTGCAGTCAACGTAATAAAGTTTTAAATTTTCGAATTTAATGAAAAAAACAGAAATAAAAAAAATTCACTAACTCTTTTGCTAGCTTTTGTGAATTTTAATGCGTTAAAATCCTACCAAAAAAGAGTAAGTTAAAAGTTCGTCCAACCATTGTCAGAATCGATATTTGTGCCGAGATCGAATCAAATTGTGAACGCTTGAATCATTAAACGAAATATTTAACAAAAACTCGAAACGTATTATGATGGAATGATGCTCCTCATTTCATTACTCTGAGTTATTGGTATACAACGATGAAATTATTGTATGGAAGTTTAAAATATCCGGTATTTTAAAATAGAAAATTATAAATAAGTGTACTTTCGAGTAGAATGCCAATTTAAACTGAAAACGTTTGTACAGTGACCTTGAAAATTAATTTTATTTTTAAAAACAGTTCCACCAACTGCTATTGGGACAAAAATAAATACGACTGTTCCTAGAGTGTTTTCAATAACAATCTGATTGAGCGAAAACAAAACTATTCCAAAATGGACGAACACCAGTTTGAAAACACTTAAACGATTCCTCCAGACTGTCCCGGGCAAAAAAGATTACTGTTAGTGTTTTCAATTTTTAGAATCGTATTTTTGAGGTTACGACGGGCGTGTGTGCGTGCGTTGGCGAAATATGAAGTCCAGAGGGGTAAGATAGGCGTAATGAACAATGTTACCAAATGGGGGAAAGAAACCGGGCGGAAGTAAAGGCAACAATGAAGACAAAAGTTCTACAGGAAGTAACGGTTCTAAGGATGACCTGGATAAGACTGGGGCTGCTAAAGGTAGGTTACGGTATTCATGAAGTGCTATTTTTCCTTTAATATTATCACTAGCTTTATTGGCTAATCAGCAGTTTTTTATCTAAATAAGTAATTATAACAGTTTATAAGGTTATTGCCCAATGTTACAACACCTTATCTAGAGTGAACCGTAAACCAACGTAAAAGACTTCAGTCTCTTTAGCTCTGCATTGTCAAGCAGCTGAAGCACTTCAACTTTTCGGTGTTGATAGAGTCGAAACTCATGTGTTCTGGCTTGATATTGTATTTCGACTTCTACTGGTTCGATCTTCAGGTGCCTTCAGTCTCGTTAGCTCTGCGTTGTCAAGCAGCTGAAGCACTTCAACGTTTCGGTGTTGATAGAGTCGAAACTCATGTTTTCTGGCTTGATATTGTATTTCGACTTCTACTGGTTCGATCTTCAAGTCTCCGTAAAGAAGTACCAAGGAGCTTTCACTGTAGCCGTTAGTATTTTATTTTGAAAAGGCTGAATAATATCAATATTAGACTTCTTTGTGCAGCCCCAAAGCTGTATACCACATAACCAAACTGGTTTTAGAACTTGCTTGTACAGATGCATTTTGTTATGTATTGAAAATTGTGGCCTTCTTCCAATCATCCAATGCATTCCTCAGGGGGTGCAGACTAGCTGCACCTATTGAGAGGATTTAGACGTCCCTCGCGGTACCCGAGTCTAACACACACTTACACTCACAACACTACATTTGCGACTTTGAAACTTTACACTTACATTTAGGGAGACGATAATAGTCTTAATGTGCTTTTCGCCTTAAAATAACAAAACAAAATTTCTTCGGTTGTTCGCGTTTTTTCTTAACGTGTTCCTTCCAGCATAGGTTGGCTTCAATGGTCATTCCAAGGTCTTTTGCACTATGAACAAGGCTGTGGTGGCCAGACAATACGTCAGGCTATGGTTTTCTGCCAATAAGTAGTGAAATGCTAATATTCCATCATAAAACCATAGTTTTAATATAATACTAATATAACCAAATACTAATATTTGGTTTTTTAACCAGATACTAATATAACATCATCATAAAACCAAGATACACCGTAATCTAAGTTACGGTGTATCTTGGTTTTATGATGATGTTTTATCATTATGTTTCTTCCATGATTATGAACCTTTAACCCGTATTAGTGACCATTGTTTTAATAATTTCATCTAAAATTATGGGTACTAATGAATTTCCGTTGCAAAGAAGCTATTAGAGCTACCGTCGTAGTAGGAAGTGAACCGGAGATTAACAAATGGATGTTAAAATAATTCGCGAATGTGTTAGGACTTTTAGCGTTTTAATTCAAACCTACCACAAAAATTGTTTTTGTTAGCCTAATAAGCAGGAAATCCGGTCAACCGTTTCAAAATGGTGGCCGTTCAGATTCTTGAAAAAAAATAAGTTTCATTCTTTTTTTCTGAAAAACTGATTTTACCATTGGAATCTGCACGAATGAAACATTTAAAATATTTATCGTAATATAAGTACATTCTAACACTTTTTACAAAGTTAAAACCAGATTTTCAAAAAAATTGTTACATACAAAAATAGTTTGACGTAGTATTTCGGAAATTCGCTTTCATCCACTGTTGCGTCATTTCCTTTCGTATCCTTTCTAACCTTACTCAGTTGAAACAAAGGCTTCATTTGAAGGATTATTTTAATTAATTTAACTAAATTTCTGCAATACGTTTTTCACAAAAACACAGACGCGCAATCGTTTCCGTTTTTTTATACATTTTTTTAACATATATAGCTTATCAAAATGTAAATAAATGTCAAAATCCAAGTAAATTTCATTAAAGATTTCTTTTCTAAATACAATAATTATTTATACCGTTCGTACTTGGTGGAAATCCATTATATTAATGAAATAACACGTTTGTATATTTACGTGAAATTTTATTTGAGTCTTGCCAACCAAGGTTTCACTCTTAACAAACTGTTAAGTGGCCTTGACTATGCTAACGAGTGAAACCTGGTTGGCAAGACTCAAATAAAATTTTGTGTAAATATACATACGTGTTATAATGCGACACGCAGCTGTCTCGCTGACGTGATGTAAGCGAATTTCCAAAATGTAATTTCTTAACTTATTTTTTTCGAAATTCTGCTTTCACCAACAAAGTGAACATTAGAATCTGCGTACTGGCATTTTAAACTTTCAAATCACGTTGAAAATACGAAAATGAACCCTGACCGCTTTCATATTAAATTTCCTAATTTCAACGAATTTAAAAAATTTTAATGTTAATTTATACAGTTCGTAACGGTGGTGAAATCAGAATTAAAGAAACATTTAAGGCAAAAAAGTTACGTATTTTTAAAAATTTCAGATTGCTGCCATTTTGAAACTGTTGAACGAACTTTTCTGGTTAACAAACCTAACCAAGCTGTTACCAAAATCAATTTTTGTTCCATATTTGAAAAAAATCGGACTAAAATTGCAAAATATGCTTACTAACACATGCACTTATTTATATATTATACTGTAGACTATATATACGTTTTTACGATTATTCAAAAAGTGATCCAGAGGTCAAAATCGGCACTTATTTCAAGGTCACTGGTCTTGGCCGTACTACGATGGCCTCTCCAAAGCTCATTATCCAATCGAAATTTGATAAAAGGCATACACATAAATATACTAACAATTTTTCGCGAATTTACGTATTGAGCTATTTGAGCAGCCATCATGGTAAAACTCGGACCCGAAAACTTGAAATGTGCATGTGGTCTTTTTGAGCGGTCGTAGAACTTTCTATATTTATAGATATATAAATATATTGTTTATATTATATTTATAACATAAATTTAAAAAAAACTCACGTTCGCAATTTAGTATGATTTGATTCAAACTTGCACTAAAATCTATTTCGTTAATAGCTTGGACAAGTTAGCTAACCAATGATATTCCTTCAACAGTTTCAAAATGGCAGCCATTTCAATTTTTTTTAATTAATTACTTTTTTGTCTCAAATTGTTTTGACAATTTGATTTAAGCGTTAAAAACTGCATAAATTAACATTTTTAATTTTCAAAATACGTTGAAATTAGGAAATTTAACTTGGCGAAGGTCAGGGTTCATTTTAGTATCTTCTATGCAATTTAAAAGTTTAAAATTCTATAAGCTCAGGTCTTAATTGTGATTGTTACAGGGAAATATGAAATTCAAAAAAGGATAAGGTAACGAAAAATACTTTTGCAAATTCGCTTCAATCACGTCAACAAGACAGGCGAGTGCCGCGATTACAATATACTTTAAAGGGTAAATAAATTGTGTAACGTGTAAATAGGTACCCTGAGAGGTAGTTATACTGCCAAGGGAAGCCGGTCTGATTCACCCCTTGCCTCGGGGAAACGTCGATTTAACTGGCGTATGTTTAATCCAAGGTCGCAGCGCCGAGGTAGCATGCAACCCTGGCGAATGATTTCTTGTTAGAATTTGATACCAGTCGTTAGCGTTTAGGACGGCAATAACCCGGCTACACTGACTCAACAAAGTTTTGCTTGTCAGCGAATTTCTGTTTAAAATTGGGCTGTTGGATTGACAGTCTTGGTAAAACCCGGACCTGGGGCACCTTAAAATAATCGCGGCACGCTGACGTGATTGAAGCGAATTTTTAAACTTTTTTTACCTTACCCTTTTTTTTGAATTCTGATTTCATCTTCGTAATCAGCAATAAAATATACGCGCGTTATTACTGTAAACTTTTAAATTACATTAAGTATACGAAAATGAACCCTGACCGTCGTGAAATTAAATTTCTCAGTTTCAGCAGATTTTAAAATGACCGCCATTTTGAAACTGTCGAACGAATTTCGCTGGTTATCGATTTAGTTTAAGTTATTACCAAAGTCATTGTGTTTATAATACGTTTTGAATCAAATGGGATAGAAGATGCGAACGTGTTTATGCAAAATACACACACACACACACACACACACACACACACACACACATTTTTTTCCATAAATTGGTTTGAAAACAGAACATTTCTAACAATTAAAAATAGTACAAATATTTTTGATTTTTTAATAAAGATATTAAGATATGAGAAGATATTAAGGTATGAAGGTTTTAAACATCTCAGATTTAGGCAAAGGTATTATTTCGTTTTGTTTTTGGTTTTTTTTATTGAATTTTTGTTCTAATTCGCAAAAACAAATTTTGTGGAATTGTTACCTCAAATTTCGAATTTCAGTAGGCCTACTGAACATTTAATTCAAAATTACTTAAGAATCGTCATTTTGGGACGCATAAATTCGATATACGTCTTGTTTTCGATCAAAGTTAAGTTGTTATAAATCATTTAACCTTTCTTCAGGAAATGTGTTTTGAATACGGTTCAGCTCCTTACAGCTGGTACCAATACGTTTCAGCTCGTTAAAGCTGATACCAATACGTTTCAGCTCGTTACAGCTGATACCAATAAGGTTCAGCTCCTTACAGCTGATACCAATACGGTTCAGCTCGTTACAGCTGATACCAATAAGGTTCAGCTCCTTACAGCTGATACCAATACGGTTCAGCTCGTTACAGCTGATACCAATAAGGTTCAGCTCCTTACAGCTGATACCAATACGGTTCAGCTCGTTACAGCTGATACCAATAAGGTTCAGCTCCTTACAGCTGATACCAATACGGTTCAGCTCGTTACAGCTGATACCAATAAGGTTCAGCTCCTTACAGCTGATACCAATACGGTTCAGCTCGTTACAGCTGATACCAATAAGGTTCAGCTCCTTACAGCTGATACCAATACGGTTCAGCTCCTTACAGCTGATACCAATACGGTTCAGCTCCTTACAGCTGATACCAATACGTTTTAATAAGTATCATGTTTTAGGGCTGGATTTGATTTTGGATTTTGCGGGACGCGTGATGCGAGGAAAATGTTTATTATATATATATATATATATATATATATATATATATATTATATTTTGCGCACCGCAAGTCTCATATTAAATTAATTATAATCAAAAATTTCTGTGTTACCGCCGGGGTCGAACCGAGAACCTTGCGTGTGTGAGGCACACGCGATAACCACTACACTACAGAAACAACGAAGAAGTTTGTCCGATATATAAAATGAATCGTTGATTTAATTTTGATAGTTATATTAAAATATCAGTTGTTTCATACATATTGTTGATTTAATTGAACACTTAATAGGCTGTAATACGTTTCAAGTTGTATCGATAAAAACTAGCTATGCTAATTTGTCGCGTTTTTGAACAAATTATCGTAATAAAAATCAAAAAAAGGAAGGCAAAACATGATACATGATTTTTTATTTTTAGTTCAATAACAGAAATGTTTTAGTTATCCAGGAATGAGAAAGTTTGTGCATGATTACATCGCCATTGTTTTAAACGTAGTCAGGGGAATATTTTCTTCTCTATGACCAAACATTTTGTAATTTTTATATTGCTTTGTTACTTGAGTGCAGTTGGGGCGTTGTCTTTCATAAAGTATGTCTTTTCATTAATCACTAGTTTAGAGTGAACACTCTTTCTGAAAAATACGTCTTTTCCTCAGAATCGATTTATCGAACAGTCGTAAAAGTAATAATAATCGAAGCACGTAGCTGATTCGCTGACTAGATGGAAACGAGTCTCCAGAAAATAACAATATATCGTATTAAAATATTTTTTTAATGTCTTACTTCAAAAAACATTATTTTACCGTATTAATCAGCAATAAAATTTGCATATATTAGCTTTTTGAAATTTTCAAATTTAATTTTTAGAAAATATTTTTGATAATTAGAAGTGCTAATTTATGCAAATTTTAAGGTGGATCACAATGGTGAAAAATATTTTCTATATTTTTTTTGCAAGATAAAAAGTTATACTATTGTGATTTTAAATGGCTGCCATTTAAAAATTGTTAAGTAGATTTTACCGTAATGGTAGGTTAGTGCATACTAAGAAACGTCCTTACAAGAAATAAGTACAGACGTAGATATAAGGATCTTATATGGTCTTTTTGATTAAATAATTTCTGTTTGTTTAGGGGATGCCCCAAGCAACGGTTCCGGCTCTGGGAGCGCCGGTACTAAGCCCGGTAGTGCGGGGGCATCCGCCCGGGACAGCGCTTTGCGAGTATTGGCATTATGTCAGAAAGGAGAATGGCCTCCCATGGACCAGGTGCTCAAGGCGATGGAGAAGACGGTGGCCGCCGGTGGGGAAGATGTCAACACCACCCCTCTGGCAGGAGTCATGGACCCAGTGAGTTTAACTGTTTAGTTTGTTAACAAAATTCTCCTGACAGAAGAGTAGATAATGGTTGCCCTTGTGCGATGAAGACGTAGGAAGGTAAAACGAACAATCTTCTAGGAAAGGAAAATAGGCTTTGAAGTCGTTATCTGCGTAGAAATTTTATTCGGGAGTTAGCGATAAATAGCTAGAATATCTTTTTAAAATTAAAATGCTCGATATAGTAGTCATGGGCCCCCTATCCCATATTTTGTTCTTTATTGCAAGTTCTTACATTGAGAGAAAATGCTGGCAACGATCATAGTTTTCTTCGATTTACCTCAACCGTGAATGTCTTTTTTCAATTTAGTACATAAATTTTTAAATGCGTCCTACTTGAGTCTAAAATATCCGAAAACCCTGATTATATATATATATGCTAGCTAAGCCGCCTCGGTGGCCTAGTGGATAGCGTACTAGGCTTTCACCTCGAGGACCCGGGTTCGATTTCCGGCGAGGGCTTGGCATTTTCATACGCTATAAATCATTTCATCGTCTGCATTAGTCCAAGTGTGCACAATAGTCGGACGTTAATCACAATATATATATATATATATATATATATATATATATATATATATATATATATGGTCTATATATATACTAGCTAACAGAGTACATGATCAGAGCTCATTTCATGGCCTTTTTGTCGGGACTTGTCCTGATTGTGGAACAATAACGTATTTTGCAGTAGAAATTCATTAATCAGTGTTATACTATCCACAAATATGCCAGTGCCCAACGGCTATGTGGCTTGCCCGCCCCCGTCATCACGCACTTCAGGCCGATTTTTCGGTTTTTCCGTAGCTCTACAAAAAGATTTTCTTGTAACAAAATTGTGGCCTAACAAGCTTTTCTTCACAAAAAAAAAAAAAAAAAAAAAAAAAAAAAAAAAAAAAAAAAAAAAAAAAAAACAGTTGAATGAATGAATTTGTATAGGTAATATGGTACTGCGACCTTTGTAGATCTGTTATGCTCCTTTCTATATTCTTACTTACTGTCCCTTCTTCAGACTTAGTCTCTTTATAAGTCTAGGATTTGGAGTTGTTTTTTTTTATGGTGTTTAACGTCCGACTATTGTGCACACGGGCTAATGCAGACGATGGGATGATTTATAGCGTATGAAAATGACAAGCCCTGGCCGGGAATCGAACCCGGGTCCTCGGGGTGAAAGCCTAGTACGCTATCAACTAGGCCACCGAGTCACCAATTAGAAGTGAGAGTGCTATCCACCTTAAATCCTCTCCAAATCCTGAGCCGCCTCGGTGACCTAGTTGATAGCGTACTGGGATTTCACCCCGAGGACCCGGGTTCGATTCCCGGCCAGGGCTTGGCATTTTCATACGCTATAAATCACCTCATCGTCTGCATTAGCCCAAGTGTGCACAATAGTCGGACGTTAAACACCAAAAAAAAAAAAATAAAATAAAATAATTGGTGACTTCTCAGTTCCTTATTGAGGTGCTTGCTCTGATAATTCCCTCTCGGTTTTTTTTCTCTCGACCCTCATTTCGGAGATTTTACTCCATCTGGCCAACATTTTTGTTGTTCCGTGAGATTCCGTTCATTCTATTTTACGTTATTACTTATAAAAACACCCACAAGTAGCTAAGTAAATGAGGTCCGCCCTTACAGAGTCCTGCATGCACCGGTAAGGGTGGAAGGTCGCCAAGTCTCCCAGGGCTCCGTTAGGTCGGTATCATTCTAACAGCACGGTTCGCTTTACACTTTAGCGTTAGTCAAGCTATGTAAGGTAGTAAATGTATTTGTCTTGAGTACTTAATACATGAGTAAAAATGTTTGTGTGTTATTTTAAGGCGAAAAGCACAATGAGGCTATTATCGCCTCCCTAAATGTAAGCGTGAGTGTAAAGTGTTAAAGTCGTAAGTGTGTGTTAGACTCGGATATCGCGAGGGACGTCTAAATCCTCTCAATAGGTGCAGGTAGTCTGCATCCCCCTGCGGGGATGAGTAAAAGTAGTATGAACTAGAGGCACGGTGAGAGTCCGTCTGTTGCTGACTTCAGCTACCTCCGGAGAAATATTTAATTAGTTCGTATGTGTTTTGGCAAAAAAGAACAAAATTTGTTGTTTATTTTGGGGACTTTTTCAGTTGTTTTTAGATTTTATTATTATCCTATTATTACTAATTTTGTTAGCACAAGAGCTAGAGTTTGTGGCATTATTTTTTTGAAAGGGAAAACACACATTGGTTATCATCTCCTGAAAATACTTTGGGTTAAGGAAGAATCAAACTGTTCTCCTCTCCATTCTTCTGTATCAAGCTGGCGTCTTTTAAACTATATATATATATATATATATATATATATATATATATATATATTTTTTTTTTTTTTTTTTTTTTTTTTTTTTTTTTTTTTTTTTTTTTTTTAACGTCCGACTGTTGTGCACACTTGGGCTAATGGGATGATTTATAGCGTATGAAAATGCCAAGCCCTGACCGGGAATCGAACCCGGGTCCTCGGGGTTAAAGCCTAGTACGCTATCAACTAGGCCACCGAGGCGGCTCTTTAAACTATAAACACATACGTTTGTTTGGACGTTTTTTTTCAAATTTAAGCCCACAATGGAGCACACACAATCAATTTAATTAAGTCTTTTGGTTTTTCTGCGTTGTTCCCAGTATTTTTTTAATCTTATTGATCTCTGAAGTCTTCCGAATATACTACGTTTCGTGGACGTTTTTCCCTAAACTGTAATTGGGTTTCCTGACTTTTTAAGATCGCTTTTTCCTTTCTTCCTGCCAATTGCTCCTTGGTTATTCCTAGTTCCTCCAAGTCCTGTTCCACCTTTTTCAGCCAGTTGTTCTGAACTTTACACTTCAGTTGGTAGTCCAATTGGACGGTTTTATGATAGTATAATGTAAGAAAGTTGATCAAAATTGTTGCACCCGTTAAAAAAACTGTTCAGATTTAAACTGAGAGAGTCTTGATATTTTTTAATTGAAAAAATGATATCTCGATATGAGCTAATCGACATAATAGTGAAACACACACGCGCGCGCACACGCACACGCACACACACACACACGCGCGCGCGCGCGCCTAAGTGAAATTACTTTTCTGACTCAGTGGACCTTAAAAAACCTCATCAATCGACATTTCAAGATGGATATTTTCGACAATAAACTTTATTTCCACTTTTAATGTTGGTATTAAAAAAATCGTAATCCCACCAAGTAGCAACACAAAGCGAGATTACAGAATCCTTTTCCAGTCATTCGATTCTGCATGAACTTTCTCGGATTGAATTAGAATCACGTTAGCATAAACGCAACAGTACATAAAATGTAACACGCTATTTATGCTTGGTATTTACTCTACATAACTGCATTCCACCTTCCATTGCAGCAAAGCCACCTTTATCGGAATATACGGGTTTTATGACGTCATCTAAGTTCCGGTCCCGTCATTCTTCTTTATCTTCAATCTACGCCGTCAGTCAGACTATAAAGGCATCTGGTTATCTCTTAAACTGTTGTTTGCTTTCAACATGCGATGCATTAAAAAAATGTAGTGTTTCAAAAGTTAAGTTTGAGAAGAGTTTGTGTTTTTTATACTAACCGGGCACGCAATAGATGAGCGTGTTTAATCACTGATGAACTTGGGTGCGTTCGGCAATTTTCGGGTTTGTCCGTTATCCGGTCGACTTTCGTAATATTTGGGTAGACGGAGGTGCCAAGGCGGGAGGCATGTGTCGCAAAATGCGCCATCACTTTTTTTTCTGAGGGGGAAGCAACATTTATTTGTATCAGTTATTTTAAAAGGGGATAATATAAATATTTTATTTAAAAAATCTATATTCCAAATGTAAAACTGCAAAAAAATCGAATATAAAAAGTATTTTGTTCTAAACGAATAAAGTGTATTTTAATATTTAATAAAATAAAAAATATAATTTAAATTTGTTTATTTAACTTTTTCTTTAAAAAATCGATTGAGCAAAAATAAAAGATAGTAGTTAAAGATCTTTTTGCCACTGAAGGGTGGTATAACAAGTTACCAAATTTTGAGGGAGGGTAACTGATTTTATAGTGGGGGGCATGAGCCATAGCCGTTAGTGGGCATTGGCATCTCTGTGGGTAGTATAAAAATGATCAGTAAGTTCCCATTGAAAAATGAGTTATTGTACCACAATCAGGTCAAGTCCCGACCAAAAGACCATGAAATGAGCAATGATCCTGTACTCGGTTATCTAGCATATAGTGTAGGCCTACATATTATTATTATTATTATTTGCGTATAGACCCTGTTGGATCACGCAAAGCACTCCGACTCATGTCTTGTTCCTTCTAATCCTCCACACCTCCCTCATCCTGTCCCCATGGATCCTCTTCCGCTCCTCCGCCCATTTTACCCCTGCTCTCTTTGGGATTTCATTCTCTGGGACCTTCCAACCGAGCATCATTCTCCTGTATGCGTTCCTGTCTTCAACGTCTGTTGAGTCTATTTCTGCGTCATGTAGGTCTATTCTGACTTGTGCGATCCACGACGTTGTTGATTTGACTCCTTGTATATACTTAAGGATTCTGTTGGCAAGTCTCGTTGTTGGGAGTCTACTGATGTGTCCATAGAACCGAAGCCTTCTTCTTCTGATATCTGCTGCCAGGTTCGATATCTTCTCTGTGGTCTTCCGGGAATGCAACCTGTATCCGTCTTCTGTTAATTTCGGGCCAAGGATCTTCCTCAAGATTTTGCGTTCTTCCTTCAAAATACCCTCCATGGTAGCTTTTGTGTGGAGTGCTAGCGTCTCGCTTGCATATAATGCCTCCGGTTTTATGACTGTGTTGTAGTGTCTGATTTTTGTGTTCGTCGACATACATCTCTTATTGTAGATATCACGCGTTATACCAAGAGCCCTCTTCATTCTCAGTAGCCGAACCTTTTGCGCAGCCTTCTAGCCACCCGTGGGTTCAAGAATTTCTCCCAGATATTTGAAGTGCTTGAGTCTGTTTATTTTACCATATTTTGTGTTTATTCTTTAATATTTAATTTTGTACAGAAGAATTCGGTTTTTTTAAACGAGATCTGTAGACCGACCCTCTCTGCACGTTCCTTTAGGACTATGTGCATATACACTATGTATAGTGTATATATATATATATATATATATATATATATATATATATATATATTATCTTAGTCACCTAGTTGGGCGCTAATTTATATAATTAATTATCACCTCGATAGCTGTCAATCTATATAACTTCATTACACAGCCTCACGTTGGTTGAGCCAATTTCTTTAATATTTCTTTTTCTTAACGTCCACACTCTATCCTAGTTAGACTAATGAGGGCGAGAGATCAGCGTTAACGGTAAGGAAAAAGCAACGGGAGTAACTGCGGCTACACTAAATGGCACCCTACGGTGCTAATTTCAGAGACGCAGCAGACACGGTGCTTTAGGCACATCGACCACCGACTCCCCTCCTTCAATAAAAAACCAAAGCGTTGGGGCATCGATTATTATTTAATAGGCTATTTAATGTATGCACAGAATGTTAATATTTATTGAAAATTTTTGGAAATTTTTTCAGGTTTTCTTAATAAAGTATTCATTCACTTTTTTTTATTACAAACTGATCTTCAAATTAATTAATTATTATAACAACAAAAAATGATGAATGATTTATCTTGTCAGATCAAACGGGGTAGTTCTACAAATGGGCACTAAGAAGGTTATTGTTACTATTTAAGCAACTTAACTTACTACAAAATAGAAAGTCACAATGTTAATTACCAAGATGATTATTAAGTGTGTAATGACACGAAGTACTGTGATTACAGCACCATGATGGCCGTTCAAATAGCTCATTTTCCATTTGTAATTCGCTAAAATAATTGTTATAAAAAATAATAATGTACAATATATGTTTCCAGTACAATAAGAAAAAGGAGAATTGATTTTTATGGGCACATCCTCCGAATGGACAAAAATAGACTAACCAAAAAAATATTTGACTACTTTCGTAGTAGAAGAGCCAAACCACTTTGGTTTAGAGAAACGGAGAAAGACTTAACAGAACTGCAGATCACTGACACTATGCTCATGGACAGAACAGCCAAAACAATAACCAAGGACAAGAAGCAACGGTTCCAAGGCAAAGTCAAATCCAAGCGAACGATCCAAATCTCTGACGAAGAAAGAAAAGCAAGATCACAACGAATGAAGCAATACTGGGCTACGAGGAAGGCACAGAGCATTGAGAAGTGATTGATTTGGTGTACCCCAAAGTTGGGTGAAACAAGCAGAGAGAGAGATATGTTTCCAGTGTTCATCTTTCAACGTATCTATTACAAAAGCGTAATTTCCCGGTATCAACAGACGAGAACTGCAGTTCCTAAAGCATTTCATGCTCTACAGGGAAGCGTGCATGCAGTAATTATCATATCTGAACATGTTATTACGTGATTATATTGACGTGTAACCTACGTGCTGTAAACACGTCAAACTTGTTTAAACAACGCTTGAGCCTTGGCAGGTAACTACGTGACGGTACCAATCCAGAAACTAGATAAACACATGTCTGTTGCCTTCCTAGAGTAGGCCTACACGTACTCCATTATGTATGCACTTTGAATATTTTTATTTGTAAGTCACTTAATTTAAAGACGTAATTAAGTGAACAATCAAAGCGTAATTAACTGACCTCTGATATCACCTCGACCGTTTGACATTTGGTTTGTGTTTTCCTTTGTTACGCAGTTTTAACTAAACGCATTGACCGATTGTTTTGAAATTTGGCACCTTACATATAGGCCGAACAACTGAGACATCTCAGATCCTCAAGTGGATATCTTGGATAAATATAAGTTAAATTGCATAATATCAATAAGAGGATGCCCTAAATAAACAGCGGTACGGAAGGAACGATTGAGACGACCGACGAGTCAGGTCTGGACTGCGGCTAAGGCCAGTTCGCGCGAGGCTACATCGCATGCAAAGTGAAATTGTACACATTCATGTTTGGGTTTAGGACGCTCGCGTAAATACGCGAATTTCTTATAAATTTTATTCGGAAAAGACTTACATTGTTTGTTGGAGTGAAATTAACGTGAGAATTGTAAAAAATGACAGTGCGAACTTTGGTGTAGCCATCGATCAAGTAACGTAGTTTTTGAGAAAAAAAATATCGGCTAACCTGTGGGGGGGACCACGAAATACTAATTAGCGTTAAAATCAACATGATTAATACGTTGAAGTCTGTCTATACAGATTAACTTTATATCCAATAATCTATTCTTGTTTATTACTTTATTTATAGGGATGTCACTCATCTGTTACTTTTAGTGGTTCTATTATCAAACAGAAAAATATATTTCAGTTAAGCAGTTAGTTTGTTTTTTTGTTATAATTAGTTTTATGATTAAATAACACTCACAAGGTATTGTTGTATTACAATTTGATAGACTGGATAAGGTTGGTATAGATTTAACTGTAGTTTTGGTTTTGTTTGCTTTACTTAAAGTCGATGTAAAGTTGATTTATCATTATAAAGGTTCTTGCCTTTTTGTTTTTTTTTCTGTGGTATGAAAACAGAATTAATTAATTTTTTGTCACTATTTGTTATTTTTCTTTAAAATATTAATGTGGCAAGACAAAACAAAACAAAAAAATATGACTTTTGAAAAGCGACCACTTTGATTTCTTGGATCACCCTGAACCACGTGACCACGTACAGGCATTCTCGTTGTCTTGGCGTAAAACAGTGGTGTATCAATTATATTGAAATTAAAGACAACGTGGCGCCCAGCAACTGGTACATTAAAAATTAGATACAAGATTAGTTATGGCCCACACCCTTTCTCCTCTGTAGCTAGCAAATAATCAATTTCTTTATTACGGGAACGTAATACTACATGTTTAAGATTGTTTTTATTTTACACTTCCGTTTCAAGATGGTGGCTGATTAAAACATATGTTAAAGATAATAAAATATTGCTGGAAATTTGCTTCCATAACGTCAGCGAGACAGCTGCGTGCCGCGATTATTCAGTGTTTATCAATTCTGGTATTTCAATGGATTTATGAAACACTTACAACGTAGTCGACCCAGCACAGGTAAACAGAACCGTCACTGCACAATGACCACGTGCTTACCGAGGGCATCGATCCACAGCCTAGGAGCACGCTAACATCTTATACTCGCCGTGAAGCTGACAGCTGGATAGTTGTTAGTAGTCAGTTTTCTTAGAAAATTATCACCGGTAAATTGAAACAGCTATCATGGTAACACCCAGACCCGGGATAATGGAAGAGAACCGATAGTGACCTCTGAAATACGTTTTTCAGCTTTCGTTAAATTTTTTATGTATTTGTAGTTTTGGTACTTTTGTTCAAATTGGCACAAAAATTTAACCTTTTTAAAAATAAGAGCATTCAAAATCTCTAATAACTTTTTTAAGCCACAATTTTTAAGTTGATTGTATGCCATTGTAATTAGCGTTACAGTAGGCGTAAAGCATCATTTCAAAAGTTTAAAAAAATTTTGTTGAATAGAAAAAAATAACCTTGACCGATGCGTATTAACTTTTGTAATTTTAATGAAATTTTAAAATTTAAAGGTACTAATTTATGCAGATTTTACGATCGAATTTTCAAAAAATTAATGTTTTGAAGTTCACGACGGCTGAGGGTCGTTTTTGTATTTTAATTGTTACAAAAATTACCGCATATTTTTTCGTTAATATGATCATTAGAAAGCTACATACCGTGTTTATTAAATTTATTTAATTAAATTTATTATTAAATAAAGTTAAAAATATATATAAAGCTATGTAATCTAGGAGAAATAAAGTTGAATTAGCCTTCCAACTTACCAAAGACACATACAGCAAGAAGTCTCTCTCCTGGAATACAAAGATAAGGCATTATCATACGGTAATTAAACCAGAAGCCTATATGCAGCTGAAACATTATCTCTCACAAACCAGGGCCCACTTGAAAGGCTGGAGATCAAAGAAAGAAAGATATTACGAAAAATCTTAGGCCCCAAATTCCGTAACTCCACATCAGGAATGAAACTCTTTACCAAAAAACTGAAACACTATCAGACACAATAAGTAAAAGAAGAATTGATTTTTATGGGCACATCCTCCGAATGGACAAAAATAGACTAACCAAAAAAATATTTGACTACTTTCGCAATAAAAGAGCCAAACCACTTTGGTTTAGAGAAACAGAGAAAGACATAACAGAACTGCAGATCACTGACACTATGCTCATGGACAGAACAGCCAAAACAATAACCAAGGACAAGAAACAACGGTTCCAAGGCAAAGTCAAATCCAAGCGAACGATCCAAATCTCTGACGAAGAAAGAAAAGCAAGATCACAACGAATGAAGCAATACTGGGCTACGAGGAAGGCACAGAACATTAAAAAGTGATTGATTTGGTGTACCCCAAAGTTGGGTGAAACAAATAAAGAAGAATGTTAAAAATGTATGATTTTGTTATATTTTAATGCTTTTTAATAACCGCCATTTTTAAAATGATAGAGATCTTTGGGGTAAGTATCGTACAGCCGCAAACTTCCGTTTCCGGCCTCTTCGCTGTAGGTACAATTGTAATTATTACGTAGATAATGTAATTATAACAGAAGTTTTTAAAACATAGACTAAATATTTCAATATTAACAATTGAAAGACAGTTATAAACAATAATTGTTTTGTGATTATTTATATTCACAGTAAATGGGAACATTAGAGGTTCTCAATTGGAATAATTGACCGAGGGAAGCCAGGTTTATGATTTAAATCGGTCATTTGGTTTGTTTATTTATTACGCAGTTTTGGCCAAACGCATTGACCGATTGTTTCAAAATTTTGTACGGAAGTACCTTGTATAAAGCCCGAACGATTTATGTTTAACAGTTTTTCCCATTCACTTCCATTTCAAAATGGCGGCATTCTGATTTAAAGTAATGAATACGCAGTTTTAGCCAAACCCACTGGCCGATTGTTTTGATATTTTGTACGAAGATATCCTGTATAAAGTACAAATGACATATGTGCAACATTTCCCCCCTATTTACTTCGGTTTCAAGATGGCGGCCTCTCATTTAACGATTACGAGTGTGCACAATTTTAATCAAACTCATTGTTTTGAAATCGATACAAAAGTACCTTGTATAAAGTCCGAAACACGTTTTGTAAGATTTTCCACATTCATTTCCGTTACAAGATGACGGGATCTGATTCAACGTTGAGAGTGTAGTTGCTGTTCTTTTCCTGTGATACTGGCTGAACGGCAAAACCTACCATAATTTTGACCGCTTCATGGAGCATAACATTTCCAATAAAGGTGGTCCAGTAACATTTTTCATAAATATTACGGTTGCCGGTTAAATTGGCGGAAAAAGACATGGAGCTGTCTCTATATTAGTCTACAGTTCTTTGAAAAACTCGTACTACTGTATATGAAAGGAACAGCAGTGGTGTTAAATCAGCTGTCATTATAGCGTAACATTTTTCTGTTGCATAACGGCCGCTTCAAACAACTTCTACCAGCTTGGCCGCGGGCTAGCGAGGCACTCTGCCGGTTCGGAATGGTAAGAGTTCGTGTCTTCTTTAAAGTTGGTCGGATTCCTCCTTTTTCCTCCCGAGCAAGTTGTGGCGTCTTGTAGAGTAGTTCCAGTTGTTGGTAGGCTGCCACTTAATTGTTGTGTAGTGAGTGGTCCTCCTGGATGTTCGGCAGAAGATGGGGCTACAGACTAGCTGCACCGATTGAGAGGATTTAGACGTCCCTCGCGACACCCGAGTCTAACACACACTTACACTTACAACACTACACTTACGACTTACACTTTACACTCACACTTACATTTAAGGAGGCGATAATAGCCTCAATGTGCTTTTCGCCTTAAAATAACAACAACAAAAACAAAATTCTGCCGAACAATGATTTTCGACCTGTATTTATACTCGAAATTATGGCAAGAACCATAATTTCTCAGAAATTCATTTTAAAACTAGGGGAAACACGCACCAGTCAGAATAAAGCTATTGTGTACGGGAGATGCCGTACAGAATAATCCTAGCCGCCTCGGTGGCCTAGTTGATAGCGTGCTGGGCTTTCACCCCGAGGACCCGGGTTCGATTCCCGGCCAGGGTTTGGCATTTTCATACGCTATAAATCATCCCATTAGCCCAAGTGTGCACAACAGTCGGACTTTAAACACAAAAAAAAAAAAACAATAATTCTGCGTGTATTAGAACCGAGGTACGCGAGCACCACCAACCAATCAGAATCGATTATTGGTTGATGGGAGAATTATGAACTAAGTACTCAGGCGTAGGCTGTTTGAAAGCCGGAAGAGAAGTTCGGGAATTCAACGCGGATGTTTACGTGTTAGTAAGCGGAACTAGGTTTTGTAACTCAGTTCCTATGGTGTTTAGGCGATGACATATAAGCCTATTAGTGCGGGCTCTTTTCTTAGACTAAGGTTTAGATCTTGCCATCTAAATAACTCTTCTTCCAAATGAAACTCGTCAATAAACCGGTGAGGGAAGAAGGTGCAGTGTGTTTGTGAGATTTATTTTTGAATCAGATACAAACGTAGTATTATTGAACCAAGAGGGTCATTGTGAACGTGTTTGATATGAATCTTCCCCCCACAACAGGTAGGGTCAGCCCTACTCTGCACGACAGCGCAACATTGCTAGTGTTCAGAGCCGCGACCTATTTGCCGAACCTAATTTTGTTCCGAAAATAGAATTCGCATACATTTCAACAATAACGTGTTTCGGACATTAAAAATCGGGGCAATTGTCCTTCTATCTTTGGCAACGAATCGTGACTGTGTGTAATTCTATTCATATAACCCGATTATTTATTTAATTACAGTGTATTTGCATTTAGTTAATTACGCGAGAAAAGTTTACTCTGTGCTCGCGGCTGCAAATTTAAACTGTAACGCAATCAACAAATAATTGTTGCACGCAGCTGCTTCGTTGACGTGATAGAAGCGATTTTTGAAAATGTAAAAATTTACGATTTTTTTGGTCGTAGGTACATTTTTTCTCCATTGTAATCACACTTAAAAATTACGTAAATTGGCGTTTAAAATTTTCAAATAACAGAATTTTTTTTAACGTCCGACTATTGCGCACACTTGGGCTAATGTAGACGATGGGATGATTTATAGCGTATAAAAATTCCAAGCCCTGGCCGGGAATCGAACCCGGGTCCTCGGGTGAAAGCCCAGTACGCATCAACTAGGCCATCCAGCCGGCTTCAAATTACAGAAAGCCTACACTTCTGTAGAGTCTTCATCGCGTTTTCACTGGAATTTAAAATGTATGCACCGTTTAACGTTGATAACATTTGTAAAATAAGATATTTTTAAAACTGAATGTTAGAAAAATATGTTGTTTTAACACATTTTGTCAGATTACAAACGTATTTTCATACTAGTATTTTTTATCTATAGTTCAGCTTTACCCGCCCAGACCTTCGCCCCCTCTTGTCTAGAGAAAGTGTGATAGGACTCAGATTTCGAGTAAAACATATAAAATAATCATCACCCCTGTAGATGTTAACGAGTTCCTTCTTGATCTCTTGGATTTTTCACTTTTTCGGCGTCGAAATGTCGTGATCGCTATCACAATTTTGACCGCTTCATGTAGAAAAAGCAGAAAATTTCCAATAAAATTGCTCCAGTAAAAGTTTTTATAAATATTACGGTTACCGGTTAAATTGGTTAAATTGGTACCTCAGTTTTATCTTGGAACGGTGGTCATGCAATGAATGTAATGCGTGGTTACTGTTCTTTGAACTATTGGTAAGTAATGACTAACAATGATTTTTTTTAAGGCGAAAAGCACATTGAGGCTATTATCGCCTCCCTAAATGTAAATGTGACTGTAAAATGTTAAAGTCGCAAGTGTAGTGTTGTAAGTGTAAGTGTATGTTAGACTGATATGTGTTTCATTTGTTTCATTTTGCAACTAAACATTTGATATTTTCAGTTTTATATGTTTTAGAAACTATGTGAACTTTTTTTGTTAGGACAAGGGATTAGTGTTAACGAGAGCAACTGCGGCTCGAACTAAGAACCTTTAGGTGCGCAGTTGAGTATCTCTCTCTCTCTCTCTCTCTCTCTCTCTCTCTCTCTCTCTCTCTCTCTCTCTCTCTCTCACACACAACATATATATATATATATATATATATATATATATATATGTATGTATGTAGTAATAATACATTAAATAGTACTATATTGATATTTCTGTTTCCAGGCAACAGGAATGACCCCTCTGATGTACGCCGTCAAGGAAAACAGGACGTCTTTCGTCGACAGGATGATAGATCTGGGATGTGACGTCACAGCCAGGAATAACGTGAGTCGTACTTTAACTTTATTTTTAAAACCTCTAAACCATAAGACATTGCTATTGATTACGTTGTTTTAAGTAATTAAGGTGGGCATTACTATTACTACTAAATAGTGGGCATATTATTTTGATGTTTAAGGATATCGTTCAGTCTAGACTACATCTGGTGGCTGAGGATTAAATAGTTGCATATATTTTGACTTTTAAAGGTATTATTGGTTTTATGTATTTGTATTGTTTTATGTATTGTTGAGGGTTGTCCGTAAAGTAAGGTTCCCAAGGCGCTAAAGTCGCTACGAACGCTGTTATGCGGGATTCAGTGACCTTGGCTTGCAGCTTGGTTCCCCCTTTCCGAATCCCCACTCCGCGAGCGGTCTGCGATTTGTTTTAATATAATTACAGTAGCTCTAATTTATCTGAATTTTGGGAACAATAATAATCCTTTTTAATAAACTTTCTAAATGTGTCTCTAGGAGACAACCGCTCCACCCTTCAGTTTTAAGAGATGTTTAATTTGGCTGGTATGCTATATTTTTTATGCCGTTACAAGTTTAACCTAAGTACAGTAACAATTACAAGTGCTAGTTATTATTTCACTTCATTGTTCTATAACAGTTCCGTTGGATCTCCATTTCTTTAAGACGGTCGGGTTAAACCTTTTTAAATAGTGCACAAAAATGTGAAAATTGAATTATCTCAAGATGTTCTGTAATTACACAAAGACTGCGTCACTGCCAACTGTAAAGTTACACACAAAACATATTTTGAAATACAGTTAGCAGGGCGACAGGACAACAGTGCTGGGCTCGCGCTACTGCTGGCACTACGATATGAGTCTAACTAGAACGACTGAGTTTGAAAAATAAAATAAAATTAAAACGCTTTGTAAAAGGGAGTTAGAATTTTTTAACTCACTTTTACACCATTTTGTCTTGTCTTCTGATGAAGTGTAATTATTAGACACTAATAAAATATAAAGTTTTTTATTTTATTTTGTATGGTCCTGTTTTTCCCAATGTGTGTGAGTGTGTATGCGTGTGTGCGCGCGCATATGCGTTTGTTTGTATGAATGTGTGTGTGTGTGTGTTTGTGTGTGTGCGTGCGCGCGCGCGTGGTTATGCGTGTATGTATGTGTGTGTGTGTGTGTGTGTGTGTGTGTGTGTGTGTGTGTGTGTGTGTGTGTACATGTGTGTTTGTATGTGTGTGTGGGGGTGTGTGGTGTGTGTGTGTGTGTGTGTGTGTGTGTGCATATGTGTGCATGTGTGTTTGTATGCGTGTGTGTTTATACGTGTGTGTTTGTGTGTGTTTTGTGTTTGTGTGTGTGCGTGCGTGTGTGTGCGTATGTATGTGTGTGGTGTGTGTGTATGTGTGCGTGTGCGGGCGCATGTATGTTTGTATGCGTGTGTGTGGTGTGTATTGTGTATGTGCGCGTGTGAGTGTGTGTGTGCGCGCATGTGTGTTTGTATGTGTGTGGTGTATGTGTGTGTGCATATATATATGTGTGTGTGTGTGTGTGTATGTGTGTCTGTCTGTCTGTCTGTGGTGTGTGTGTGTGCGCATGTGTATGTGTGGTGTGTGCGCGTGTGCGCGCGCATGTGTGTGACAAAAAATTTCTGGAACCGATGCGTTAAATAATAAAACATTAAGTAAAATAAACTCCAAATTGTTTCAGCTAATAGCTAGCAATGTATACAAAACCTTATACGTTTGTTAACATACTCGTTTCAAAGTATCATTGAAGTGGAAGCCATTTTGAAACGGTTAAGTTAGTTACAGTGTGTTTCGTGCAAAAATAAACGAAGCATTTTAGGTTGAAGCAGAATTTCAGACGAGCAGAAAAATTATATTTCCGAACACAGGCAGTGTTTCAATTTATGTTTATCCTGACTTACGGAATAGGTGCAGTGAATTCTGGGTCATCCTGTATTATAGAAATAATTAAGTCTCAAGTTAAATTTAACAAATGATGCAGGTGAGAAAGTAAACTTGGTTAAGTGTGTCACAGCCCACTTCCTTGACAATACTTGACCCGTTAAACACAAAGGCCAGCTAAGTTGCCTAACCTTGCTTCTGTAGGCGTACCAATGACCTGTACACATTAATATTTATGTGACCTTTCCCCAAATAATTCTTTCAAATTTCTAGTTGCAGTTATTAAAATATTATAGTGAAACATTTTTTGTAGAAAGTGCTACGTTGTATTATTTACTCTGTGTGTGTGTGTGTGTGTGTGTGTGTGTGTGTGTGTGTGTGTGTGTGTGTGTGTGTGTGTGTGTGTGTGTGTGTGTGTGTGTGTGTGTGTGTGTGTGTGTGTGTGCGTGTGTGTGTGTTTATGTGTGTGTGTGTGTGTGTGTGTGTGTGTGTGTGTGTTTATGTGTGTGCGCGCGCGTGTGTGTATGTGTGTGTTTGTGTGTATGTGAGTGTGTGCGCGCGTGTATGTATGTGTGTGTGTTGTGTGTGTGTGTGTGTGTGTGTGTGTGTGTGTGTGTGTGTGTGTGTGTTTTAATTAGAATGACGTATTTAACATGAACTATATACCTAAATAAATAACAATAGTAATAATGATAATAATAATAATAAAATCAATGTGATTGAATACTGTATAATCAGCTGTTGTAATAATTATAAATACAATTAACTTTCTCAAAATTGAAGTAGTATTAGTAAAGGAAATATCCTTTTTTATTTAATACGAAAGAAACAAGTACATTTAGCTGTTTCAGCCTAACACCAATGACCCATTTCTGACCCAGAAATTGTCAAATTATGTCTGTTGATAAAGTTCTCTACCGCATAAACGATAGGTTGACTACGTTAGTTTGTCGACAAAATATGAAATAGTAGGTCAAACAAAATTTGAATAATATCATTATATTAACTTTTAAGAAATGGTTTCATTAATTTTTAAATGTTTTTTTTCAACATAAAGGATTAAAATTACAAATTGTAGAAAATTCTCCCGAAATTTGGGCAAACTACGCCTATATGCCAAATTTAATCGAACTATTGAGCAACGTAAGATACAACCGCAGACTGAGTCGAGTTATAACTTAGAACTAGCTAGGAAACCAAATTAAGCACCGCAGTAGATGAAATTAAAAGATAACAAAAGTTTTGTAATTTAAAAGAATTATTTTTCAAATTATTAATATGCCTTTTTTACAAACACGGTTCACGTAAAATGTCTTCAGTTAACCTGACTCGAGGCAATCCAAGATTCTGTTCCAAGATGTAAGTTATTGACGTACAAAAGCGGGGGGTAGGTGGCGGGGTTGATTAACGGGCCCCTTGCCCCCTCCCGTCCCGAGATAATCCCCAGTCACGCACTCAACAACAAAATGGAACCAATTAAAAAAAAAGTATAACCCTCCAATTATAACAGTCTCGTTTCTAAAATAAGTCTAGCGCGGTTCCGTATTCGATAAGAAAATCTGGGTCAGCGAAGGAAAGTTATTCGTGTTTCGTGGAAAAGCTGTTGCAGGCTGCGGAAATACTCCGCGTCCCTCCGAATCCAGGATAACATGGCCTACATGTGGTCGTTTGTAGCCTGCTTGCACGCCCTCCACTCTGACCGCAGTTGAAGATTTCACTTCAGAATTTGCAAAATTACCGAATCTCTAACAAGTCCGAATTTTTTAAATATGACGTCATCATTAAATCGAAAATACTTAAAAGTATGTATGTGTGTATGTATATATATATATATATATATATATATATATATATATATATGTGTGTGTGTGTGTGTGTGTGTGTGTGTGTGTGTGTGTGTATATATATATATATATATATATATATATATATATATGTGTGTGTGTGTGTGTGTGTGTGTGTGTGTGTGTGTGTGTGTTATCGTGTCGTTTTACGATTTACTCAATTATCGCAATGTTTTCGACTGCCATGGTTTAATTCGTATTTCAAAGTAATATTAAAATTTTTTAGTACTGTTTAACGCAGATTTTAACGCTTATTTGGGATAATAAAATCAGATTTTCGAAAACAATGTAGGGTAATATTTTGTTTTTATTTTTTTGTATTAATTTTTTTGCAACGTTAGCGAGGCGTTAGGGGACGGCGGTATTTTCTTAATATTTGATTCCTGAATCAAACACTCTGACCGTAGTTGAAGATTTCACTACAGAAGTTGCAAAATTACCGAATCTCTAACAAGTCCGAATTTTTAAAATATGACATCATTGAATCGAAAATACTTGAAAGTTTGTTATCGTGTCGTTTTACGATTTACTCAAATATCGCAATTTTTTCTACTGCCATGGTTTAGTTCGTCTTTTCAAAGTAGTATTAAAACATTTTAATACTGTTTAACGCAGAGTTTAACGCTTATTTGGGATAATAAAATCAGATTTTCGAAAAAATGTAGGATAATATTTTGTTTTTATTTTTTGTATTAATTTTTTTTTGCAGCGTTAGCGAGGCTTTAGGGGACAGCGATATTTTCTTAATGTTTGATTCAATTGTGTCCACATCAGTGACGTCACACAAAAGGAAAGAAAAGGACAACAATCGGCCGAAATGCGTGTCCTTAATCATTATTAATGGTGGCACCTGTTTAAAGAAAAGACTTTTACGTAAAGAAAAATATGCCGTTCATGTCTGCGATATGTCAAAGCCGACATTAGAGCCGGAAAACTTAAAAATTCTTTTAACACGTTTCACTCTTTACAAATTGAAGTTTATACAGGCTTCATGAAGTCAACAAAAGCTTCAATAGGTATCGTGGCACGCAGTTTTCTCACAGACGTGATGGAAGCGAATTCCCAAAAATGATTTTTTACCTTACACTTTTTGAAAATACCTTACACTTCATTATGTGTTATCCTTTTTTGAATTTTTTTCCGGCGAAAAACCGTTAAGGTTATCATCGCCGAGGCACGATATTAATAAAATAAAATTTAAGAGTATCACAAAATAAAAATTAACACTAATTTAAAACAATATACAATAACAATTATAAATACTATTCCTAAAACTAGTTAACAATAAAATATAACTCTAATAAATAAATAAATAAAACTAAACAACAAGGAAAACATAGCAAACAATAACAAATTCAGATAAATAAATAGCCACAAATATACAACTTGTTGCAGGGCTGTAAAGAGGCCCTGCAATATTATTTTAAGTTAAATTTTATTTAACAAATTCAAACGATGAAAGAATTTCAGTGTCCGGTCAATGGCCAAGACAGTATCTCCCAACGTCCTCTGCATACTGTTCACCAGACCACATACACGCCGTATATTTTGGAAACCATCACAGTCTAGCAATATATGTCTTACTGTGATGGTTTCTCTACAAAACCCGCACCGAGGCGGGTCCCCACGCCTCAAATTCACTAAATATGTGAAATTTGACTATCTGTGAAAAAGTAGCAGTTCTGCGATACCGTTACCATCTTTAATTTTAGTCATTATGGCGCAGTGGAACGTGCAGCACTGTGTGTTCGTGCACGATAATTATGTTAAAAGTGGATAATCTGTTATCCAAACGTAACGTCTCTTTCGTAGACAAACGTTGGTCGTCACGGAAACGTACCAGTTCGCAACGCCATCCTCAGGTGGGACAACAGTTCCAGAACAACTATAACTGTAACTCGATGTCGTTATTGGTCGGCCACCATTGGCGAATTGAAGAGCCTGCGTAGTTCTATTCGCAAGCACGCTGCCGCGTTAAGAATGAGCATTTATAGACTTAAAATTCCCCATCCGTATGAAATAGCAATTGTCCAAGAGTTGGTTGAACGTGACTATCAACAACATTCACGATTTTCAGAAAATACGTTCAATATTTTGAGAAATGACTTGTGGCAATCATGATGAGTGAAGCTCACTTCCACTTGAACGGCC
>CM040187.1:43732502-43740002 GCA_022606455.1 Callitettix versicolor
TGAAATATTATTGCCCCCTAATCTAAAACTAAAATTGATATACAGGGTAAATTTAAATGTGCCTCTATATGTTTATATATTTTTTGAGAATTGCTTCCAAACCGTTACTAATTATTAGGTAGTACCTTGGACAAAGGTGTTATGTAAAATTAATTTACTTTTTCAAAATTTAATTTGGGACAATTTTTGTCGTTTATGCGCTTCAATTTTTAAAATAATTACAGAAATTTTTCTGACGAATGGACAGTTTTTTTTATACTTAAACGTATTGAATAAATATAAAAACATACTCATGTTGTATTAATGTATATTGTAATGGTACTGAATCGGAAAATTGTATTATCATATGCATAGTAGAGGACAGTAGACCTCATAGTATGTTCTTAAATTAATCTTGGATAAGTTAGCCTTTTCATAAGTTACTCTTGGATAAAATAGTCCTTTCATAAGTTACTCTTGGATAAGTTAGTCTTGATTAAGTTGGCCTTTTCATAAGTTACTCTTGGATAAGTTAGCATTTTCATAAGTTACTCTTGGATAAGTTAGCCTTTTCATAAGTTAGTCTTAAGTTAGCCTTTTCATAAGTTAGTCTTGATTAAGTTAGCCTTTTCATAAGTTACTCTTGATTAAGTTAGCCTTTTCATAAGTTACTCTTGGATAAGTTAGCCTTTTCATAAGTTAGTCTTGGATAAGTTAGTCTTTTCATAAGTTAATATTGGATAAGTTAGCCTTTTCATACGTTAAGTCTTGATTAAGTTAGCCTTTTCATAAGTTAGTCTTGATTAAGTTAGCCTTTTCATAAGTTACTCTTGATTAAGTTAGCCTTTTCATAAGTTATTCTTGGATAAGTTAGCCTTTTCATAAGTTAGTCTTGATTAAGTGAGCCTTTTCATAAGTTACTCTTGGATAAGTTAGTCTTTTCATAAGTTAGTCGGAGGATAAAACGTGTTTCCAACAAATTGCAGCCCTGCATTGAGCTTAAACACCGGCTAGCAAAGGGGAACACGACCAGTTCAGTTTTGCTGATAGCACATCATTTTAATCTAGTCGGTATTTTGTACTTTTGTTACGATTTATTTTTCACGAGCTTGAATAGTCGTTGTGGACACAGCTTAAGTGACACTTTAGCATCCGTTGGGTTTTATTTTAAATCGTGTACAATAGTGGAAAGTTAATGCAGTGGGTGGGATTAAATGTAGGTGAAAAAGGGCGTTGTACAACAAACTCAGCGAGTAAGAAGGTACGAAACAGAATATTGCAATATTTGTTGACTTTATATATAGTATAACGGACCTTCCCACTGCCAACGTGATTGTAACGGATAGCCCTGCAATGTGCATGTTGTAGACCTGACCACACCCTGTATTAATCTGTATGCTTTACTGGTATATCTGTATTTAGCGATTACAGTTTTAGTTGTTTGTGCAGGACCAGGGCCGGACTGGCCCACAAAAGGCACCAACCTAAACCCTACACTGAAGGCGCCATAATCCTCGCCCCTGAAGACGCCATAGAATTATTGGGTTTTAAAATTATTTTCTTTTTGTTTAAGATTCATTCGTATTTCTACCCTTAAAGTAACTAAGTTTAAATTTATTTGTTTTTACTTGAAATAGGATTTACAAAAAACAATAAAATTAAAAATGCGTAATTCTTTTTTACGCTGTCAAATTGCGCCTTTGAGTGCAAGATCAAATTTTTTTCAGGTGTAACAATTTGTTGGTTTGGCGCCAACGGAGGCACCTGCCGGCGAGCCTATGGGCCAGCGCCAAAGCGGGTTCAGTTAGCATCGTAATAACTTAATCCTCCATCTTTTAACGTAGACAGTAGTCCAATTTGGTCACGTAGTTTCCTTCGGAATATAAAGAACGCTCGTCCAGCAACCCATATTGCCTCGCATCCAAGGCCACGGGAGGTTCTCATTCATCTTCAAGAATTTTGGACGAGAAATTTATCTGTTGAGAATGAATGCATTTGCATCTGTTGTTCAACGCATTTGGCTTACTGTTAAATCGTAATCCTTGATATGTTAAAATGTTAACCTAACCTAGCAGCGAGATGACCATGACAAACGTTTCAAACCTTGTAATGAAGTGATTTAAACCCTAGTTTAATTAAGTTGAGATAAGCTAAGTAAACAAAACTTGATAATCTCTAATGTACAGATATGCGCTAGATAAACAAGATAACATCTTACCCCACTGTCAGCAGCAATACCTCACCATCAGAACCATAGTATATAAGCAGCTGCACAGTGCTCCAGAAGGCAGTTGGGCTCCTCCAGCCCAAACCCTCCCTATCTTCCTATCCTAGTGCGGTACCGGCGTGTTGAGCCGACTGTACATCCGTGGACTATACCGGCGTGCTGAGCCGATAACCTACTCCGGCCCGAACTCCACCTACGTACCGACCTATCCTAGTGCGGTACCGGCGTGTTGAGCCGACTGTACATCCGTGGACTATACCGGCGTGCTGAGCCGATAGTCATTCCTTCCTTTGGGGTTATACCGGCGTGCTGAGCCGATAACCTACTCCGGCCCGAACTCCACCTACGTACCGACCTATCCTAGTGCGGTACCGGTGTGTTGAGCCGACTGTACATCCGTGGACTATACCGGCGTGCTGAGCCGATAGTCATTCCTTCCTTTGGAGTTATACCGGCGTGCTGAGCCGATAACCTACTCCGGCCCGAACTCCACCTACCTACCGACCTATCCTAGTGCGGTATCGGCGTGTTGAGCCGACTGTACATCCGTGGACTATACCGGCGTGCTGAGCCGATAACCTACTCCGGCCCGAACTCCACCTACGTACCGACCTATCCTAGTGCGGTACCGGCGTGTTGAGCCGACTGTACATCCGTGGACTATACCGGCGTGCTGAGCCGATAGTCATTCTTTCCTTTGGGGTTATACCGGCGTGCTGAGCCGATAACCTACTCCGGCCCGAACTCCACCTACGTACCGACCTATCCTAGTGCGGTACCGGCGTGTTGAGCCGACTGTACATCCGTGGACTATACCGGCGTGCTGAGCCGATAACCTACTCCGGACCGAACTCCACCTACGTACCGACCTATCCTAGTGCGGTACCGGCGTGTTGAGCCGACTGTACATCCTTGAACTATACCGGCGTGCTGAGCCGATAGTCATTCTTTCCTTGGGGTTATACCGGCTGCTGAGCCGATAACCTACTCCGGCCCAAACTCTACCTACCGATCGACCTATCCTAGTGCGGTACCGGCGTGTTGAGCCGACTGTACATCCGTGGACTATACCGGCGTGCTGAGCCGATAACCTACTCCGGCCCGAACTCCACCTACGTACCGACCTATCCTAGTGCGGTACCGGCGTGTTGAGCCGACTGTACATCCGTGGACTATAGCGGCGTGCTGAGCCGATAGTCATTCCTTCCTTTGGGGTTATACCGGCGTGCTGAGCCGATAACCTACTCCGGCCCGAACTCCACCTACGTACCGACCTATCCTAGTGCGGTACCGGCGTGTTGAGCCGACTGTACATCCGTGGACTATACCGGCGTGCTGAGCCGATAACCTACTCCGGCCCGAACTCCACCTACGTACCGACCTATCCTATTGCGGTACCGGCGTGTTGAGCCGACTGTACATCCTTGGACTATACCGGCGTGCTGAGCCGATAGTCATTCTTTCCTTGGGGTTATACCGGCTGCTGAGCCGATAACCTACTCCGGCCCAAACTCTACCTACCGATCGACCTATCCTAGTGCGGTACCGGCGTGTTGAGCCGACTGTACATCCGTGGACTATACCGGCGTGCTGAGCCGATAGTCATTCCTTCCTTTGGGGTTATACCGGCGTGTTGAGCCGATAAACTACTCCGGCCCGAACTCCACCTACGTACCGACCTATCCTAGCGCGGTACCAGCGTGTTGAGCCGATAGCCATTCCTTCCTTTGGGGTTATACCGGCGTGCTGAGCCGATAACCTACTCCGGCCCGAACTCCACCTACGTACCGACCTATCCTAGCGCGGTACCAGCGTGCTGAGCCGATAGCCATTCCTTCCTTTGGGGTTATACCGGCGTGCTGAGCCGATAACCTACTCCGGCCCGAACTCCACCTACCTACCGACCTATCTTAGTGCGGTATCGGCGTGTTGAGCCGACTGTACATCTGTGGACTATACCGGCGTGCTGAGCCGATAGTCATTCCTTCCTCGGAGTTATACCGGCGTGTTGAGCCGATAACTTATTTAGTTCCTCTCCTGTCTATGTTGTAACGACACATCAGGCCGACGACTTCCGGTTCCGAATAACAGCAAGTTGAGCCGACTAGGTCTATGCCAGTTCAGTATCAAGAGTTAACCAACGACGTGTGGTGTCAGCTACTCTTCCATTTGAGAAGTCCAACGCAGATCGCCAGACAGTCAGCCGTTTCCGGGTTCAGTGGCAAATAGAAGAAAAAACAATACAAAGATTTATGTTCCTATTAAATTAAATAAAGAAAGAAAAGTTAAACCAAAACTGCAGCTCTATGTAATAGAACCCACTCCAAAGAGTGTATCCGGGTCGAAGGTGCGCTTAAAGAGATTTAAAGCATCTTCGACTCTGTAAGCTGGTGAACTGCGTTACAACCTTAATCAGTTTATCCCCGACAGCACGGACTCCTTTACTCTGTTCTCATTGGCTAATCCCTCCGAGACACGTTTCCACCCTCGCCGTGGTCTGCCTAAAGTATAATTTACAACAGGTTTTCTTTTACTTGTGTGGAAAACGGTTACCAATTAGGCAGGGCGTGTTTTGTTGTAGCATGCACACTGCAGGGCGATCTGTTTCCGTAAAGCTGGCAGTGGCAAACTGTAAATACATTTTGCAAGTCAATATCCCAATTTCCTGGCATGTGAAAGGGGAAAGTTGGCGAAATTTATACTGCTGTTTTGGTGGAAACGCCCTTCCTAGCACTCGCTACTTCGGGTTGCGTTATTAACTGTGAAATATTGAAGCAAAGTCACTTCTGATTACAATGGCAGCACGCAGTTGTCTGGTTGTCTCGCCGATGTATTTTAAGTAAATGTACAACAAAAAAGAGAAAATGACCTCTGACCTCTGTGAAAATTATAACTTTCTATCGTACACTTCTCTTGAAAATCTGATTTCATTGTTGTAATCTGAAATGAATTTATGTACACGTAACTTTGAATATACGAAAATGAGTTCTTACGACAATCAAGGTTATTTATTTTTTTAAATTATTCTCGAAACATAAATATGGTTAATTTATAATTTGGTAAACTGACTTACGTGCCTTCATATAAACAGGCACTTTAACGGAATCTGTTCGTCAGTATTAGATACCAAGCCAATGTTTCGTACGTTTCGTAACGGGGAGAAAAAACGTATTTTTTATAATGGGGAGATAAACAAAATGAGGAAAAAGGCAAAGAAATTACCTTTTCTAACGGAGATATAGCAAAACGTAATTTTTTAACGGAAAGATAGAAAAACTTACTTCCTCTAATGGCGAGATAGATAAAACTTGTACTTTTTGTTATGGAGGGATAACAAAACGAACCTTTTTGTAACGGCGAGATAGGCAAAACGTACTTTTTGTATCGGAAAGATAGGCGAAACGTACGTTTTGTAACAGCGAGATAGTAAAACGTATTTTTTGTAACGGTGAGATAGCAAAACGTACTTTTTGTAACGGCGAGATAGCAAAACGTACGTTTTGTAACGGCGAGATAGTAAAACGTATTTTTTGTAACGGTGAGATAGCAAAACGTACTTTTTGTAACGGCGAGATAGCAAAACGTACTTTTTGTAACGGCGAGATAGTAAAACGTGTTTTTTGAAACGGCGAGATAGTAAAACGTATTTTTTGTAACGGCGAGGTAGGCAAAACGTACTTTTTGTAACGGCGAGGTAGGCAAAACGTACTTTTTATAACGGCGAGGTAGGCAAAACGTACTTTTTGTAACGACGAGATAGTAAAACGTATTTTTTGTAACGATGAGATAGCAAAACGTACTTTTTGTAACGGCGAGATAGCAAAACGTACTTTTTGTAACGGCGAGATAGCAAAACGTACTTTTTGTAACGGCGAGGTAGGCAAAACGTACTTTTTGTAACAGCGAGATAGTAAAATGTATTTTTTGAAACGGCGAGATAGTAAAACGTATTTTTTGTAACGGCGAGGTAGGCAAAACGTACTTTTTGTAACGGCGAGGTAGGCAAAACGTATTTTTTGTAACAGCGAGATAGTAAAACGTATTTTTTGTAACGGCGAGATAGCAAAACGTACTTTTTGTAACAGCGAGGTAGGCAAAACGTACTTTTTGTAACGGCGAGATAGTAAAACGTATTTTTTGTAACGATGAGATAGCAAAACGTACTTTTGTAACGGCGAGATAGGCAAAACGTACTTTTTGTAACGGCGAGATAGTAAAACGTATTTTGTGTAACGGTGAGGTAGCAAAACTTACTTTTTTTAACGGCGAGATAGGCAAATCGTACTTTTTGTAACGGCGAGATAGTAAAACGAACGTTTTGTATCCGGAAGATAGGCCAAACGTACTTTTTATAACGGCAAAGTATACAAAACGTACGTTTTGTATCGGGAAGATAGGCAAAACATACTTTTTATAACTGGGAGATAGACAAACGTACCGTTTTTAATAGGATGATAGGAAAACGTACTTTTTGTAACGGCGAGATAGTAAAACGTACTTTTGTAATGGCAAAGTAGACAAAACTTACTTTTTGTGTCGACAAGATAGGCAAAAAATACTTTTTGTAACTGGGACATAGACAAACGTATTTTCTTAATAGAAAAAGTAACTCGTACGTTTATACTGTGTATTGCAAGAACTACACTTGCGAAATTTTCTTATAAAAAACATATCCGGTTTTCAGGTAAAAAAATTTGGTCTCGTATTCTAAAAACAGAACTGTATATTTCCGATTTGACATTTTCCGTCAGTGACCCCTGACCCATAGCGGTGGGACGTATTGGGGTCATTTGGGTCGGGGTAAGGAGGTCGATGTGACAGATAAGCCACGCGTGTTGAAACTTGTTAAGTAAGGTAAATATTATTTTTGGTTGTGACGGAGTGATATCGGAGCACAAAATAATGATGTAAGAAATAAAAGTTGCAAAAATAATACACAAACTTTCTAACATTCAATTAGTTTCTCCTGCAAATCCGGTTCGGAAGTTGGCGACAAGAAGCCGGAAGACCAACGTGGTTCGGCAGCCGATTTGTTCACAGTTTCCATTATTTACGTAGAATAAAAACTCCAATCAGTGTGACAGATTTAAAATAAAAGTTGTTTACTGTTCGAGAATAAGCGAGAAAGTAACTGCTGTCAAGGTTGTGTTTTTACAATTTGTTACACGATTTGAACTGTGAGTCTTCGTATATAACGTCCAGAATTTAAGCAATTCTAATGACCGATTTTAACAAATTAAGACAATTTTCCTGTTTGTATCTGATTTTTGTACTAATGCGAACGAGGGATCAGC
>CM040187.1:43745002-43787502 GCA_022606455.1 Callitettix versicolor
CCCATTACGGCAAATTTTTGACGCAGTGAATTCAAACTGAGAGTAACGAAAAAGTGAGGAATTAGTGAAACAGCTGGTTATCACAGAGATGTCAGTCAGTGAGTACTTTAGATTAGATTCAGACTAGAGGAAGTGATAATACATACCCAGGCACTGCGATCAACAGGCCTATTGTGCAACTAAACCTCTTGAGTACTAATTTAGCAGATTGGTGAACTATGTAAGTCCCAACAATACTGAAGGTAGCTCATTCTCCTGAAGGTCTCTGGGGTTCTAGATACCAAAAACCCCTATCGGCCTACTAACAAGAGCCTCTCACAACCTATGGATTATGTGTCCGGCAGTCTCCTCCTTTTTCTTGCACAACCTATGGATTATGTGTCCTGCAGTCTCCTCCTTTTTCTTGCACAACCTATGGATTATGTGTCCTGAAGTCTCCTCCTTTTTCTTGCACAACCTATGGATTATGTGTCCTGAAGTCTCCTCCTTTTTCTTGCACAACCTATGGATTATGTGTCCTGAAGTCTCCTCCTTTTTCTTGCACAACCTATGGATTATGTGTCCGGCAGTCTCCTCCTTTTTCTTGCACAATCTATGGATTATGTGTCCTGCAGTCTCCTCCTTTTTCTTGCACAACCTATGGATTATGTGTCCTGAAGTCTCCTCCTTTTTCTTGCACAACCTATGGATTATGTGTCCTGCAGTGTCCTCCTTTTTGTGGATTATGTGTCCTGAAGTCTCCTCCTTTTTCTTGCACAACCTATGGATTATGTGTCCGGCAGTCTCCTCCTTTTTCTTGCACAACCTATGGATTATGTGTCCTGCAGTGTCCTCCTTTTTCTTGCACAATCTATGGATTATGTGTCCTGAAGTCTCCTCCTTTTTCTTGCACAACCTATGGATTATGTGTCCTGCAGTCTCCTCCTTTTTTTTGCACAACCTGTGGATTATGTGTCCTGCAGTGTCCTCCTTTTTCTTGCACAACCTGTGGATTATGTGTCCCGCAGTCTCCTCCTTTTTCTTGCACAACCTATGGATTATGTGTCCTGCAGTCTCCTCCTTTTTTTGCACAACCTGTGGATTATGTGTCCTGCAGTGTCCTCCTTTTTCTTGCACAACCTATGGATTATGTGTCCTGCAGTCTCCTCCTTTTTTTTGCACAACCTGTGGATTATGTGTCCTGCAGTGTCCTCCTTTTTCTTGCACAACCTGTGGATTATGTGTCCCGCAGTCTCCTCCTTTTTCTTGCACAACCTATGGATTATGTGTCCTGCAGTCTCCTCCTTTTTTTGCACAAACTATGGGTTATGTGACCTGCAGTGTCCTCCTTTTTCTTGCACAACCTGTGGATTATGTGTCCGGCAGTCTCCTCCTTTTTCTTGCACAACCTGTGGATTATGTGTCCTGCAGTGTCCTCCTTTTTCTTGCACAACCTGTGGATTATGTGTCCCGCAGTCTCCTCCTTTTTCTTGCACAACCTATGGATTATGTGTCCCGCAGTCTCCTCCTTTTTCTTGCACAACCTATGGATTATGTGTCCTGCAGTGTCCTCCTTTTTCTTGCACAACCTGTGGATTATGTGTCCGGCAGTCTCCTCCTTTTTCTTGCATAACCTGTGGATTATGTGTCCTGTAGTCTCCTCCTTTTTCTTGCACAATCTATGGATTATGTGTCCCGCAGTCTCCTCCTTTTTCTTGCATAACCTGTGGATTATGTGTCCTGTAGTCTCCTCCTTTTTCTTGCACAACCTATGGATTATGTGTCCCGCAGTCTCCTCCTTTTTCTTGCACAACCTATGGATTATGTGTCCTGCAGTGTCCTCCTTTTTCTTGCACAATCTATGGATTATGTGTCCCGCAGTCTCCTCCTTTTTCTTGCACAACCTATGGATTATGTGTCCTGCAGTCTCCTCCTTTTTTTGCACAACCTGTGGATTATGTGTCCTGCAGTGTCCTCCTTTTTCTTGCACAACCTGTGGATTATGTGTCCCGCAGTCTCCTCCTTTTTCTTGCACAACCTATGGATTATGTGTCCTGCAGTCTCCTCCTTTTTTTGCACAACCTGTGGATTATGTGTCCTGCAGTGTCCTCCTTTTTCTTGCACAACCTATGGATTATGTGTCCTGCAGTGTCCTCCTTTTTCTTGCACAACCTGTGGATTATGTGTCCCGCAGTCTCCTCCTTTTTCTTGCACAACCTATGGATTATGTGTCCTGCAGTCTCCTCCTTTTTTTGCACAAACTATGGGTTATGTGACCTGCAGTCTCCTCCTTTTTCTTGCACAACCTGCACACGGTTTCTCCATGGTACACATAACAATCCTGTTCATTTACACCCTCAGACCACAGATTTTTATTTCTGTTAATCCTTTATTAAGTTTATATATTTAAATGTTATCTAATTTTAGTGGCTATAGTGTTTTAGTTTGGAGTATAGTATTAACAATGTTTAGATATAGTTCCCCTCCCCCATATGCGATATTTTGCTGGACGGCGATGATAGCCTTCATGTGCTTTTCGCCAAAAGCCGTATAAAAAAAATCAGTCTAAAGTGTTCCGTAATGAGCCCCATGATTTTCCTGAGTTGTGCTCTGGCCAAGACATCAGCCGCCCCTTTAAGCCCTCCATATGGAACCCTGCTTAAGAGGTGCTTACTGTGGGAATACCCATTTTGCCTGTTATTGCTTATTAATCCATTATTAATAGCAGACTTGGCTATCGATAGAGAGATCCCTAAAGCCGGCTCAGATTCGATGAACTAAGATGCAAATCCCAGTTCAGCCAGTCGGTCTCCTCATTACCCTCAACTCCCTTATTGCCTCGGAACCCAGTGAAGGTTAGCCGGTTACCCAGGGACAGAGAGTTGAGGTTCTCCCGACACTCCCAGACCAGCTTGGAATGAATTGTAGAACCCGCAAGAGCTTTTATTGCTGCGGTAGGCTTATGAATATGAGCTTCCTTGAAGGCCCGTTTCACGTTCTACCGAACACAGTCATTAATGGCCATTACTTCAGCCTGGAATACTGTTGCATGCTGTCTCATGGTAATAACTTTCTTCAACCACGGTTGACACAATGACATGTTAATACAATGTCAGAATCAAGTGATTTGACCATAGATAGACTACTTAGTTGGAATACTGAAAGATGAAAATTGAGTGGTAAAATTGGAGTTTCAAATGTTAAATGAAAAATGATTGACATTTCGGTAATCTATTATTTAGAAGTTATATTGGCTTATATATATTTTTTTATTTTAAGGCGAAAAGCACTGAGACTATTATCGCCTCCCTAAATGTAAGTGTGAGTGTAAAGTCGTAAATGTAGTGTTGTAAATGTAAGTGTGTGTTAGATTCGGGTACCGCGAGGGACGTCTAAATCCTCTCAATAGGTGCAGCTAGTCTGCACCCCCTGCAGGGTTTAGAAGTTATAATTATAGACATGTTGTATTTTAAAATAAGCATATAAAACATATAAGGTGGATGCTGACGTCACAACCGACATGTATGAAGTGAATACTTCGTAACGCCCGTTACGACAATTTTTGTGACGCGGTAAAATAAATTTGAAAGTAACAACGAAAAATTGACAAACGAGGAGGAAAGAACAAGTCATTAAAAGACAATCCTGGATACAGGTGTAAACAGGGTCATTAACAAATATTCACTTGACAGTCGCATAGTCTCTACGCACTATATCATTTATTTTTTTTAATTGTTATTGAGCTTGAATCATGTCATACATCTTCGTACATCTGATGAATAGAATTTGAAGGTTAAATCGAATTTACGGTTTTATACCAACCACCATTCTTCGTTACAGCGTACATCCGTTTTGTGTGGGTACTTACGGACTATCGCACGTTAAGGCGAGTTATTAGTTACTTTTCATTTGAAAATGAGCTATTGGAGCAGCCATCATGGGAACACCCAGACGCGGGACCTTGAAATAGATGTAGATCGTGATTTCTAGATCACTTGAAAGGACGTTAAAATTTATATATATATATATATATATATATATATATATACACACACACACACACACACACACACACACACGAGGTGTGTTCAAAAAGTAACGAGAATTTTTAAATTTCGCGGACTTGGAGAGTCCGATTGTCAAACATTTTTTTTTATTATGTTGGTATACATTCCCCTTGAAGTATGATAAAACTTTCAGCTGTTTTCATTGTTGATTTTGTCTGTGACAGCCACTAAGGTTAAACTTGTTTTTATGAGCTCGTCGATTTTCGTTTGTTAAAAGAAATGGGATCAAAAAATTTGTGTCAAATTCTGCATAAAAAATAGAATAAAGTGTAACAATGTGTGTGAAATGTTAAAGGCCTATGGTGAGTCTGCTATAAATTGTTTATAGTGGTATAAGCGTTTCCAAGAAGGCCGTGAAAACGTTGAAGATGACGAACGCCCTGGAACGCACATCAACAACCAATTTAAAGGTGGAAAAAGTGAAAGAAATGGTTACGAACAATCGCCGAATCACAATTAGAAAGGTCGCTGATGATGTCGGCATATCGATTGGATCATGTCATGACATTGTTTCCAGTGTTTGTGTATGAAACGTATGGCAGCAAAATTCGTTCCAAAATTTTGAACAAAAACAGCGGCGAATGGCAGTTGCTCAGGAGTCACTAAATGTAGTCAACGACGATGCAGAATTACTGAAACGTATTATAACAGATGACGAAACATAGATTTATGGATATGACGTCGAAACTAAAGCTCAATCATCTCAGTGGAGGCATTTTGGCTCGCCAAGACCGAAAAAGGCTCGACAAGTGCGGTCGATCGTGAAGGTTATACTCACTGTGTTCTTCGATATTAATGGCATAGTGCATGATGAATTCCTGCCACCAGGTGAAACGGTCAATAAGGAGTACTACCTACAAGTTCAACGCGGTTTGCGTGAAGCAATCCGAAAAAAACGCCCGGATCTGTGGAAAAACAATTCATGGCTTTTGCACCACGATAATGCACCAGCTCACACTTCATTGCTTGTTTGTGAATTTTTGGCCAAAAACAGTACTGTAACGATGCCCCAGCCTCCATATTCGCCAGATATGGATGGCTCCGCGTGACTTTTTCCTATTTCCAAAAATAAAGATAACCTTAAAGGGCCGTCGTTTTACTGCCGTAGATGACATTAAAAGCTCATCGCTGAAAGAACTAAAGGCTATCTGAAAGATCGAGTTTGAGAAGTGTTTCGAGGATTGGAAGAAGCGCTGGCACAAGTGCATAATCTCCAGTGGGGACTATTTTGAAGGCGACAACATCAATGTAGAAGAATAAATAAATATTTTGTTCAAAAAATTAAAATTCTCGTTACTTTCTGAACACACATCGTGTGTGTGTGTGTGTGTGTGTGTGTGTGTGTGTGTGTGTGTGTGTGTGTGTGTGTGTGTGTATGTGTGTGTGTGTGTGTGTGTGTGTGTGTGTGTGTGTGTGTGTGTGTGTGTGTGTGTGTGTGTGTGTGTGTGTGTGTGTGTGTGTGTGTGTGTCTGTGTGTGTGTGTGTGTGTGTGTGTGTGTGTGTGTGTGTGTGTGTGTGTGTGTGTGTGTGTGTGTGTGTGTGTGTGTGTGTGTGTGTGTGTGTGTGTGTGTGTGTGTGTGTGTGTGTGTGTGTGTGTGTTAGTTCGCTGACGTTCGCAGTTTAATCCGATTCGATTCATACGCCATAAAATCGATTTCGGTAATAGTTTGGACAAATTTCGTTAAACAATTTCAAAATGGCGGCCATTTTATCTTTAAAAATTCAAAGATTTTTTGTAATCAGCGTTGAAAATTGCATAAATTAGCATTTTAAAATTTAATAGTTGGTTGAAAACAAGCAATTTAAGTTCTCAGCGGTCTGGTTTAATTTCATGTTTGTATTTTAACGGTAATTTAAAAAGTAAATCATAATTTCAATATAGGGTAAGATAAAGAAAATACTCTTGCAAATACGTTTCCATCACGTCAACGAGACAACTGCGTGCCGTGATTAATCGTAAACAGTAACAATGAACATAACCTCATTTGTAGACTATTATCATAGAAACAGCTGTGGTGCGAAATCAGCTGTTTAAGGGAACAGTACCATCTCCCGAATCACCATAGAGTAACAATGTTTCCCTTGTATACTGGACCTTATGTTTATATAAGCGTCTAATTACTTTATGATTTTTTAAATCTTTAATGAATAAAGAGAACGCGATAACTTTCAGACATAACGTATATATTGGACAATAAAAAGTATATTGTAAAGATTTTAGGACAACCGTTGTACGAAATAAAACAATAAATTTTATTGCACCATTAAAGGACTTGAAAAAGGCTAAGGTAAGGTTGCAAGGAGCGTGGGGAGGCCACACGCAATACACTCGTTAAATCTGTTCACCTCAGTTCTTACACTTAGTGTATACTGTATATTGTATAGCGCACACTGTAGATTGGATTAATCAATAAATGACCTTGTTTGTTTGCATATGCCTATACAGTAGTAGGGTATTTTAACTGTACCGTTTATGGAACGCGGCAGTGGTCCGTCCAACTAGGTGTTAACGTCGTACTAAAAATATTTATTTCCAGTTATTGATTCCGTTTCAGAAGTTTGTGTGTAAAACTGTGTCTTTAAAAAAGGATTTGTTTAAAAATGCGCTTCACCAACAGCCCACGAAACGCAAAGGTCGATTATTTGTGAACAAAACGTTTTTAGAGTTAACGACAGAGAAGTAATAACCTGGAACTGCGTGACCAACGATAATATGTTTTCCTAAAAATGATTGTTTTTATTAGAAAATTGGTAACAAAATTATCGTTCTCAGAAAGTTGACGACGTAGTAATTTTTTTTTTTTTTTTTGAAATCGCTATCTCCTGTAAAGATTAATTTTGGGTTAGGATAGAAGTAATTTTGAAATAAAAAACAAAAACAATGTTTTTAATTATATTATTATAGTTTTTATACACACACATACACACGTATGTATATATATGTGTATATATATATATATATATATATATATATATACATAGACGCGCGTACACGCACTCTTTCAATCACTCTCTCTCTCTCTCCCTCTCGCACACAAAAAAACACACACACACACACACACACACACACACACACACACACACACACACACACACACACACACACACACACACACACACACACACACGAACGCACACGCACGCGCGCACATACGTATGTATGTACATACCTACATGCACGTGCGCACTCACACACACACACACACACACACACACACACACACGCACGCGCACATATCTCGTACGTATGTACATACCTACATATACGCGCGCACTCACACACAAACACACACACACACACAGCATACATCCATAAATACGTACGTACCTGTACGCGCGTGCCTACAAACACTACACTTTAATTAAGTTCTGATTTTTTTTTTAGATTAGAAAACATTTAAAACTCGTTATTTGTTTATAAACGTTCCAGGGCTCAGTGGTCGGTTGACTATGACACCAGTCAGTTTGAAGCTTGTCTAAACCGAGTATATCATGTTCGTGTGTTCGAGACGCAGTTACTGATGTATGCTTTACCCTTCCCGTTAACCTTTTGTTCTCATTAATCTGACATTGAAATTATATTTGATATTTCCTTTTATAGGTGTTTCATTTGGGAACGTGGTCAGTTTTTTTACATTTTGTTAATTTTTGTAATCTTGTATTTTTAAAAGCAAAAAGTACAGTATATACAAGATTAAAAAATCGGACCATATTCCCACATCAAAGACCTTAAAATGAGTTGTCTAAAATTATTTTTTCTTAACAAATAACGGAATTGCCTTTTGTATTAAACGGCTGTCGTTAATTAACACCAGCCTATTCCCCATAATATGACCGACAGGGGCCACAGAAGCTTTATTATTGCGATGCAATAACCACATGTCCCCCTCCATTAAACGTCTAGCAGCCGTTTAATTTATTCCTTTTTTCAATGTACTTTAATAAAAACCTTTTCTTTGAAATTTGCTATTTCAGTTAATTTATGAATTAATCTTTAATAAATTATTTAAAATTTTGGCAAATTATGTTTTTTTTTAAACTCATTATTTTTTGGTGTAAAGGTTTTGAAAAATTACACCAATTTCCCTTATTTTTTAAAAAATCCGTTCAACTTCAAAATTACTTTTTTCAACTTTTTAAAAAATAACGACTTAAATCTTAAACTTTGGAAAATCAGACACCATCGTAATCAGCATTAAAAATTTGGTCAATTAGCATTCTGACATTTAAAAAATAAATTCTGCGGTTTGGGTTATCATTTTTTATTTTCAATGTCGTTTATATTTCGATTATATGCATATTTTAATATTTTTTTTTTTTTTTGTATTTTTAGGCGAAAAGCACATTTAGGCTATTACAACCTCCCTAAGTAAGTGTGAGTGTAAAGTGTGAAAGTCGTAAGTATAGTGTTGTAAGTGTAAGTGTGTGTTAGACTCGGTACCGCGAGGGTCGTCTAAACCCTCTTAATAGGTGCAGCTAGTCTGCACCCCCTACGGGTTATTTTAATATTTATTATGGTTGTAAAATCATATTTTCAAAAAAGAGCATTTAAGAAAGTATTTTAGGATATTGGATTATATCACGTCAGCGAGACAGCTGCGTGCCGCGATTATTTTTATAAACATAATAAAATGGCAACCAGGAACAAAACCTAACAGTTTTATAAATACTTCATGTAAATATATTTGTTCTCGAAGATACTGGACTTTCGAACCACTCTGTATATAGAGAAAGTAAAACTACAGCGCAAAACCAACCGCAGTGACCGCAGCGATTGTTAAATTTTAAGTTAATTTCAATCGGGTTTCGCACGATGTGCTCGTAAAACAGTTTGAACGTGTAATTATTTAGTGAGGGTAGGGGTGCGTGACTCCAGAGGGTGGTTCTACCCCTAAACGCATCCTTGAATCCTTGGTACAGGTTTGGCGTAGCGGCAATATATCGTGCTACTTTACAGTTTATCAGAAGTAACGTGGAACACGAGGCATGGGACACGACTAGACTTCACTGAATCAATTGTCGCAGCATGGAAATGTGGAATACTGTATTTAGTTTTTACTCTTACGATTTATTAAGAAGATACGGTGATGGTGGGAAACTCAATCTGAAGATGTTCATGTATCCTTAGTCCAGAAAAATAGTTTTCCTGCAGTAATTAGCAAAGTAACTGGCGGCTCGGTGGTCGAAGTGACCAAAGCAACGTTATTCTACTGCGTCACTCAACGGCGCATCTAAAGGTTCTTAGTTCGAGCCGCAGTTGCTCCCGTTGCGTTTCTCTTACCGTTAACACTGATCCCTCATCCTCATTGGTCTAACTAGCATAAAGTATGGCTGTTAAAAGCCTACCAACACCAGGAACTACCATGTTCAGTATAATGATCTGCCTTCCCTAGCTTCGTCAATTCTACTTTCGTTGACGCGTTTCGGATAACCTCCACTTCAAAAACTCAGAACTAGAGTATAGAACTAGTTTTTGAAGATGGAGGTTCTCCGAAACGCGTCAACAAAAGTAGAATTGACGAAGCTAGGGAAGGCAGATCATTATACTGAACACAGTGTTAATAATCCGAGCAGAAAGGCAGAAGAATATAAAAAGAATACCAGGAACTAATCTTTACAATACACAACCTGCTCGTGTGGAAATAGGAAGAATCATGCCAACTTTAAAGAAGGCACGAAATTCTTACTCACCATTCCGAACCGGAAGAGTGCCTTGCCAGCCCGCGGCTGACCTGGTAAACGTCCGGACTTCTACTATTTCTCCCGGAGACTACAATAGTACTGTCTATTTTCTCAAACGCTTCCAGTTCATGCCCTTGTATACTGCAGCGTTCGTAGCGGCAAGTAGTCCAATTACTTGGAATAACCGTTGATATTAGCAGGTTTTTCATATTTGTGGCTTCTAGTCTGTTTATATTCAGTTTATATTTGTGGCTTCTATTCTGTTTATATTCAGTGGAAAGGTCGAGTTGAAACGGAGACATATATTTTTTTTTTGTGTTTAACGTCCGACTATTGTGCACACTATTGGGCTAATGCAGACGATGGGATGATTTATAGCGTATGAAAATGCCAAGCCCTCGCAGGTAATCGAACCGGGTCCTCGGGGTGAAAGCCTAGTACGCTATCCACTAGGCCACCGAGGTGGCTCATTAAGGCTATTGTCGCCTCCCTAAATGTAAGTGTGAGTGTAAAGTGTTAAAGTCGTAAGTGTAGTGTTGTAAGTGTAAATGTGTGTTAGACTCGGGTACCGCGAGGGACGTCTAAATCCTCTCAATAGGTGCAGCTAGTCTGCACTCCCTGCGGGTAAATGGGATATCGCTTAGCTCGGTCAGTAAGAGAAATAATGGTTATCGTGGAACAAACGATCTTAAGATTTCAATGGCGTACCAGTTGTCGTGTAGCCTGAACCCCCAAAGTAGTTTTACTGGTTGTAGAAAGGCAGGATGTTTGTTCGTCTGTCTTCCTTCGTACATCGTTGGAGAATAAAGGAATAGGCAGTCCGCTTGGATTAAATTGAAAAATCAATGTGTAATTTGCCCATATCTCGTAGCGAACACTACTAAAAAGGTAGTTTTTAACAAGAAAGCAAAGTAAATGTTTTTCTAACTTTAACTTTTATATTTTTTTACTTCTCTAACCCTTTAAAGGACCCGCAGGGGCTGCAGACTAGCTACACCTATTGAGAGAATTTAGACGTCTCTCGCGGTACCTGAGTCTAACACACACTTACACTTACAACACTACACTTACGACTTTAACACTTTACACTCACACTTACATTTAGGGAGGTCAGCAGCATGGAACCATTGAGCAGGTTCATCGTATGGTTAAATCAATTCAACAGAACTTTGAAGATAGGAAATATTGCTCAGCAGTCTTCCTCGACGTGACCCAAGCTTTCGATAAAGTATGGCATACTGGTCTCTTATATAAAATAAAGAAAAATCTGCCTTCTAACTTTTATACTCTGTTAAAATCATACCTTGATATAAAAGATATTTTCAGATGAGACATTAAGGCTCAATAACCAATCTGTATGAGGTTAATGCAGGAGTAACACAAGGAAGCGTACTGTAACCAGTTTTATACCTTATACTCACTGCTGATTTACCCATGACACAAGGGGTAATCTGCCACATTTGCAGATGACACTGCTATAATGGCCTCCAGTAATGATCCTCAGACAGCTTCTCAAACATTGCAGCAGAGTTTGAAACTAGTTCAACTTTGGATGGAAAAATGGCGTATACAAGTTTAATGAAGCTAAATGTCAACATATAACCTTCACATTAAGGAAGCATACATGTCCAGCAGTATCCCTAAATGAAAAACTGATACCGCAAACCTCAGAAGTAAAGAACCTGGGAATTCATTTGGACAGACGTTTGAATTGGCAGAAACATATTTTTACTAAGCGTAAACAACTTGTATTAAACTCAGAAATATGTACCGGCTGATTGGGCACAAATCAGACCTTTCAACCAATAACAAAATATTACTATATAAGACAATACTGAAACCAATATGGACGTATGGGATACAATTATGGGGTTCTGCTTAAAAATCAACGAAAATTTACAACGCTTCCAATCTAACATACTACGTTTAATCTTAACAGTTCGAAAAATAATCACAAATGAAATAATCCACAAGCAACTCAATATTCCATCCATCACAGAAGAAATTGAAACTTATAGCAATAGTTACCGACATCGAATATTAACATATACAAATGTTTTGACTGAAAATTTAATGACGAGATCGACAACACGAAGACTCAAGAGGAGAATACCTAGCGACCTGCCTGACAATTAACAGCTGACCTAACAGATACAACATTATGTAGCAATATTTTATTATTATTATTTATATAATCTCATTATTTGTATGTATCAATGGGTACATGCTTTCAAGTCATTATTTTAGCATACAATTTATTTAGTGTCTTGTAGACAGATTGTAAATACTAATAAATAAATAAAAAATTTAGGGAGGCGATAATAGTCTCAATGTGCTTTTCACCTTAATTTCTTTTTTTTGTGTGTGTTTAACGTCCGACTATTGTGCACACTTGGGCTAATGCAGACGATGAGATGATTTATAGCGTACGAAAATGCTAAGCTCTCACCGGGAATCGAACCCGGGTCCTCGGGGTGAAAGCCTAGTACGCTATCCACTAGGCCACCGAGGCGGCTACTTTTCGCCTTAAAAAAAATCCCTCAAAGGAAACTAAACAAAATATAAGTTTTATCTACATGACTTATTTGTACAAGTTTACTGTAAGATGTATCATATAATAAAGTATTTTCTTGTTAAATAGGGATTCCAACGTGTAGGAAGCTCTGCCATTAATAAAATGTATCATAACGAAATTATTTTAGTAAATTATAACACTTATAATAGTTTCACAAGAATTCTTTATTATTCATTGGCGTATGAATTTCGGCGTGAGGCATATTCAAACATACAGAAGTTAGAAATTATAAAGTTTGCTTATATAGGTAATACAGCTGATATTAAAACCGGAAGGAAGAAGGTAAAGAAAGGAAGAATTGACATTGTAAGGTCAGTGAGCAGCAGGTTGGGAAAACCCCTAAATATGAATAAGAGAGAGGGGTGTTGAAGTTAGTCTGTTCATTTAAATTTTGAGTAAGTATAACTACAGCGTAAAACCATACAGCCGCAGTGTCCGCTGTGATTGTAAATTTTTTGAAGTCCATTTCAAACGGGATTTTCTCCTAAAACGGCATCAGCTGATACGTTTCAAGTTCTCCATTCTTTAGATGACAACATAACCTTCTTTAGGAGCGAGAAAATACCCTAAAGCTTGAGGGGAAGAACCGTAATTTTAAATAATTAGGGTTATGACCTGTTTTCTTCCGTCTAGTGGTCTTATTTATTTACCTCGTAAAGTCTACCGTGGTTTCGAAACCTTACTGTTCCATCTTCAGGCCGTAATACAAAATGTCAAATCCCTCTGTCGAGGACGTCACAAAGTTAAACAAAACATTGAAAACATACGTCACAAACACAATTACATGAATTAAATTGCACAAACAAAAAAATAGACCATCATCTTAATTATTTAAATATGTGGTCCAGTGGCTATGATGCAATAACTTAGATTGTAAGTTTATATCCTGTAATGTAATGTTTTTATAATGTTCAGTTTGTTATGATTATTGATAATATACGTAAAATATAGACGAGGTCCCTATTGTGAATATTGAATTGATGAAAAGATAATGATTAATCTTGTTGTACCACAAGTATTTCATTTATTTATTATTTTGGAACATGTGGCAATAATTTCGTAAATAATGATGATCTGTGATTTTTTACCGGAACTTATTCTTCTTCTTTTCGTTTCACCCTCTTTGGGGTACACTGAATTAATCATTTCTTGCGCGCTGCACTTTTCTTTGTTCCCAGTAGCTCTTCATTCTTTCCGATCTTCTTTTCCTCTCCTCTTCTGAAATGATAGGTTTAGGTTTTATTTTGGTTTTATCTTGGAATCTTATTCTTTCGTCTTTGGTAATTATCTTAGCAGTTTGGTCAAGCAGTGAATTTTCTTTAATTTTTAATTCTATTAGGTCTTTTTCAATTTCTTTAAACCAGTTCGGTTTTGTTTTACGATTATGGAAAAAATCAAACACTTGTTTCGTTAATCTATTAGAGTTCATTCTAAGAAGATGGCCGTAAAAATTTATTCTCCTTTTTCTCATAGTATCTGACAGTTTTTCAATTTTCTTGTAGAGAGCTTCATTTCTTATATATACTACCTTATTATCCTGAAATTTTGTTCCTATAATTTTTCTTAAGATTTTCCTTTCCGTTATTTCAAGCTTTTCTATCTGGCCTATGCGATTCATGGTTAATGTTTCTGCTGCGTACAGTGCTTCCGGCTTGATTACTGTTTTATGTTTAATTTTGGACCCGGAACGTATTATTAAACAGCATTAACATTAAATGACCAACAATTAAATGACCGGACCGATGTTAAAATTGTGACCGGAAGATGTGGTAGCCCGAAACCGCGGTCGACACGAGAATTTTTTTTTTTTTTTTTTTGTTTAACGTCCGACTGTTGTGCACACTTGGGCTAATGCAGACGATGGGATGATTTATAGTGTATGAAAATGCCAATCCCTCGCCGGGAATCGAACCCGGGTCCTTGGGGTGAAAGCCTAGTATGCTATCCACTAGGCCACCGAGGCGGCTACACGAGAAATTGAATGTCAGAAAACAGGAAATGTTTATACCGTCTGTTGTAATATTTGTATCGATTTCTTCATCGTCACAGTATTATAATATTATAAGAATTTGAATTTATGCCAGCTGCAAATGGAGGTAGGAAAATCGGTGGGTTTTAAATATCTATGATTACTGTGACTGTGATAAAAAAGTGACCTGTGACAAATAACTGTGACTTGTAAATTTCACGTGTGCGTTTGTTTATGTGTATTTAGCTCTTTAAAGTTAACCATGCTGTATTTTATGCTGAATGTATAGCAGGTATTATTAACAGTTAGTAATTTTTTTTCATATTTTTATTTTGTAATGAAAAATGTTAAAGCTTTTTTGTTGTGAAAGCTTTGATTAATCGTGAGTTATATTTTTATGTTCGATTGTAGGTTGCTTCCTCTGAAGGTGTTTGTTTAGGTTATACACTTTTGTTTTGTGTGATGAATTTTGCAAAATTGCTATCGTTTGTAAAAATTTCGCAAATCACTCTTTTTTCGTTTTCCGATATGACCTTAGAAACACAAAATAAATATATAAAAACCAACAGTTATAAACAAAAATAAAATAATATAAAAGGGAAACGAATTAACAAACAAAAAAACTTTATATAAACTACAAACTAAATTAACTTATACTCATTACAGCTTTACACATTCAGTTTGAACATTGTTATGAGTTTTATAAAACTTTATATAAACTACAAACTAAATTAACTTAAACTCTTTACAGCTTCACACATTCAGTTTGAACATTGTTATGAGTTTTATAAAACTTTATATAAACTACAAACTAAAGTAACTTATACTCTTTACAGCTTTACCCAATCAGTTTGAACATCGTTATGAGTTTTATAAAACTTTATATAAACTACAAACTAAATTAACTTATACTCTTTACAGCTTTATACATTCAATTTTGACATTGTTATCAGTTTTATAAAACTTAATATAAACTACAAACTACATTAACTTATACTCTTTATAGCTTTAGACATTCAGTTTGAACATCGTTATGAGTTTTATAAAACTTTATATAAACTACAAACTAAATTAACTTATACTCTTTACAGCTTTACACATTCAGTTTGAACATCGTTATGAGTGTTATAAAACTTTATATAAACTACAAACTAAATTAACGTATACTCTTTACAGCTTTACACATTCAGTTTGAACATCGTTATGAGTTTTATAAAACTATATAATCTACAAACTAAATTAACTTATACTGTTTACAGCTTTACCCATTCAGTTTGAACATCGTTATGAGTTTTATAAAACTTTATATAAACTACAAACTAAATTAACTTATACTGTTTACAGCTTTACACATTCAGTTTGAACATCGTTATGAGTTTTATAAAACTATATAATCTACAAGCTAAATTAACTTATACTGTTTACAGCTTTACACATTCAGTTTGAACATCGTTATGAGTTTTATAAAACTATGTAATCTACAAACTAAATTAACTTATACTGTTTACAGCTTTACCCATTCAGTTTGAACATCGTTATGAGTTTTATAAAACTTTATATAAACTACAAACTAAATTAACTTATACTGTTTACAGCTTTACACATTCAGTTTGAACATCGTTATGAGTTTTATAAAACTATATAATCTACAAGCTAAATTAACTTATACTGTTTACAGCTTTACACATTCAGTTTGAACATCGTTTTATAAAACTTTATATAAACTACAAACTAAATTAACTTAAACTCTTTACAGCTTCACACATTCAGTTTGAACATTGTTATGAGTTTTATAAAACTTTATATAAACTACAAACTAAATTAACTTATACTCTTTACAGCTTTACCCAATCAGTTTGAACATCGTTATGAGTTTTATAAAACTTTATATAAACTACAAACTAAATTACCTTATACTCTTTACAGCTTTACACATTCAGTTTGAACATCGTTATGAGTTTTATAAAACTTTATATAAACTGCAAACTAAATTAACTTATACTCTTTACAGCTTTACACATTCAGTTTGAACATCGTTATGAGTTTTATAAAACTATATAATCTACAAACTAAATTAACTTATACTGTTTACAGCTTTACCCATTCAGTTTGAACATCGTTATGAGTTTTATAAAACTTTATATAAACTACAAACTAAATTAACTTATACTGTTTACAGCTTTACACATTCAGTTTGAACATCGTTATGAGTTTTATAAAACTATATAATCTACAAGCTAAATTAACTTATACTGTTTACAGCTTTACACATTCAGTTTGAACATCGTTATGAGTTTTATAAAACTTTATATAAATTACAAACTAAATTAACTTATACTCTTACAGCTTTACACATTCAGTTTGAACATCGTTATGAGTTTTATAAAACTTTATATAAACTACAAACTAAATTAACGTATACTCTTACAGCTTTACACATTCAGTTTGAACATCGTTATGAATTTTATAAAACTGTATATAAACTACAAACTACATTACCTTATACTCTTTACAGCTTTAGATATTCAGTTTGAACATCGTTATGAGTTTTATAAAACTTTATATAAACTACAAACTAAATTACCTTATACTCTTTACAGCTTTACACATTCAATTTTGACATTGTTATGAGTTTTATAAAACTTTATATAAACTACAAACTATATTAACTTATACTCTTTACAGCTTTACACATTCAGTTTGAACATCGTTATGAATTTTATAAAACTTTATATAAACTAGAAACTAAATTAACTCTTTACAGCTTTACACATTCAGTTTGAACATCGTTATGAATTTTATACTTTTAGTGTAATTTTTCTTTATCGCCAAGTTTTTTATATATTATTATCTCATGCGTCAATACATCAGTACACTTATAATTGCTGAATGGTGAAAGAAATTCGCTTCTTTTTTAAAGTTGGCCAGATTCCTTTTATTTTTTTCCGAGCAATAATTGTTCCTGGTGTTGGTTTTTTCCCGGCGAAAAACCTTTTAGATTATCATCGTCGATGCGCGTATTGGTAGGTTGCGTGTAGTTGTTCTGTAGTGGGTGGTCTTCATCGAGTTTCTGCCAAACAACGATTTTCGACTTGTATTTATACTCGAAATTATGGCGGGAACCATAATTTCTCAGAATGCTAATGTTAAAACTAGAGAAAGAACGCACCAATAAAAAAAATATAAAATAAAAATGAAGCTATTGTGTACGGGAGATGCGAGGTGTTGCCTGGCTGTAAATGTATTAATATAGTCGGTTTTTTTGTTATTTTAAGGCGAAGAGCACATAGAGGCTATTATCTCCTCCCTAAATGTAAGTGTGAGTGTAAAGTGTTAAAGTCGTAAGTGTAGAGTTGTAAGTGTAAGTGTGTGTTAAGACTCGGGTACTGCGAGGGTCGTCTAAATCCTCTCAATAGGTGCAGCTAGTCTGCACCCCTGAGGGAAGATAATATGGTGGTACTTTAGATCCAATATAGGCGTGCACTGCGAACCAATCGGAATTGAGTATTGGTTGACGGGAGTGAATTAAGTTTCGCAGGCGTAAGGTGTTTCAAAGCCGCGAGAGAAGTACGGGGATTTTTAGCGTGGTTGTTTGTGTGTTATTAAGCGGAACTAGGTTGCGTAACTCAGTTCGTACGTTGTTAAGGCGACGACAGCTAAACCAAACAATATATTTTCTCTAAAAATAAGTCTTTACATTTAGTACTAGTTCATTGTTTTAGTAGATTCCCTGTTGTCTAACCTAGCAATGACCTTGTGTTGCAGGATAATTACAATGCACTCCACATCGCTTCCATGTTCTCAAGAGAAGACGTGGTCAAGTTGCTGCTCACCAAGAGAGGCGTGGATGTGTACGCACCAGGAGGGGTAAGTTTACCAGTTCTAAAAACCGTTACTATATCGGATAACTTGAAAGAACTCTCTGTTATTGAAGTTGAGGAATTTATGAGATCAGACCAACAGAAATAAAAAGTTACAATGTTTACTTAATATACGTTCCGTTAATTTCGTAAACAGCAAATAAAAAAGACTTACACAGCTGTTCGCTGACATGATGGAAATTAATTTTTAAAAGTAACAAAATAAACGGACTGTCGGCGTGTCCAAAAAGCACCGGTCAGGCTGCTGTGCCCCCGAACTTAAATATGACAAAGTGATAGATTCAAGACTGAAGACACTGCCCTAAGTTTTTCCCTTGTTAACTTCGATCACTCGTTATCATTTCTCTAACTGACAGAATTCGTATCTTTTTATGGTACACTTTTCTGACAATCCTTTGCGGCGAAGGAAGCAGCTCTTCCGCCGCCAATCACGCAACATGTTCTTTTATCAGGTTTTTTATGTCAATCAAAACGTTTACTTCTCTTTTATTGGGAGAATGAGTAGGCAGCTACAGATAACAAACTGAGGGTAATTAAAAAGGCTGTTTGTCCTTGGAGGTCATCAATATGTACAAGTCGTAGGGAAGAGCTGGTGGTTACCCTTCTTTCTCACTGCTTGCTAACACAGTGATTTCTGATGGGAGACGGAGACCCACTTCAGTGGTAGCTCTGTAGGGAAACCATCAAAATAATATTTTGCTCTATTGTGATGGTTTCCAAAATATACGTTGTAGATATAAATTAGGCAGTTGTTAATAGTCCATGTTGGGAGATGATGTCTCGGCCATCGACCAGACTTTAGACTTCCTTTATCGTCTTGATTTATTTAATAAAATTTAAAATTTAAGAATATAATATTATATTAGGTCTTTTTAAACCCTAAAACTAATTGTTTATTATGGTCGTTTTCTTTGTTAATTAGTTTTAAATATATTTTATATTTCTTTATTTTATTTATTTATTTTTACTGTCCATTATTATATTATATACTAGAGGAAGGGATAATTCAACCCCAGGCACTGCGATCGACTGACCTATTTTGCAACTTAACCTCTTAAAATACCTAGTTCAGCAGATTGGTGCCCCTAATAAGTTCCAGCAACCCACTGACTAGCTTATTCTGCTGAAGATCCCTAGGGTCTTGGAAACCAAAAACCCCTAGCCTCCTACTAGCAAGAGCCTCACAGTCATAAGTTATGTGCAGTTTCCTCCTCCTTCCTGCATAATCTACATACAGTTTCTCCGTGGTATACACGTATCCTGTTCATGTGCACCCTCAGACCACAGTGCACTATTATGAGCCCCATGATCCTCCTGAGTTGTGCTCTGCCCAGGACATCTGCTGCCCTTTTGAGTCCTCCAAAAGGAACTTTGCTTAAAAGACGTTTACTATGGGAATGCCCATGAAGGCTGTCCCATCTTACCTGGTGTTGACTTGTAATAGCGGACCTGGCCAACGATAGAGAAATCCCTAAAGCCGGCTCAGGTCCGATAAATTCAGATGCAGATCCAAGTCCAGCCAGTCGGTCTGCCTCCTCATTACCCTCAACTCACCTATGCCCCGGAACCCAGTGAAGAGTTACTCGGTTTCCCTGGACAGAGCGTCAAGGTTCTTCCAACACTCCTAGACCAGCTTGGACTGTATTATAGGACCCGCAAGTGCTTTTATTGCTGCCTGACTATCGGTATGAATATGAATACATGCCTTCTTGAAGCCCCGATCCAACTTCTCCCGAACACAGTCATTGATGGCCATCACATCGTCCTGAAATACTGTTGTGTATGCTGTATTTTGCACGTTGTATTTAGGGTCCATTTACAGCCCTACAGTAAATTGTGTATGCTGTTTTTAAGATACATTATTGTTAAATAGTTTCAAGTATATATTTATAATTGTTATTATATTTTGTAAGCTTTATTTTTTTAGTTTTCATTGTGTATTTTTAATTTTAGTTTTAAAATATTTTTTTGTGTTATTTCAAATTCGAGTCACGTCATGATAAACTTTCACGATTTTTTGGCGGGAAGGAAAAAGCAATGCCATCGTAATCAGAGTTAAAATATTCATAATTTAATGTTTACAGTTTTCAAATTACATGGGATTGTAAAATACTAAGCCATTTTACGTTAGTGAAGTCATATTTGAATAAAAAATAATGGTTTTAAAATGATTTACAATGGCTTTTATATGATTTTTACAAGTATCATGAAGTAAACATTGTGATAGTGTTTGACACAGCTATTGCAAAAAACAGAAGCCTGAACGAGATCATAATTAAAAAGATAAAGTTAATCATACCCCCCCCGCAGTAGTATTATCTAAACTTTATGACTGTCATGATTGAAATTTTATGTTTTTTAAACGTTTTAACAAACATTTAATTGATATTGGTTTAAGGTAGAATGAAATAAAAAGGTTTTAGGTTACCGGTGAATTTCGCTTTATCAATAACCAAAAGTAATTTCTTGTTTGTTTGTAACAAGACATTAATTTTCTTGTAATTGTTTCGATGTAATTGCTTGTACAGTTTTTTTATGTTTTCATTTGACACTATCTTGAAACCTACTTCTTTCTGTTAATTAGTTAAAACGTAAACTTAAAAATATATTGTTAAGCTTGTTATAATATAGACTAAAAATACTACTGACTCTACTTTTTCAACAATGACGTCACGAGCTACACCAGTGCCACCAAATGCTGAGCGGAGTTGCCCTGAGCGAAACGGACTATGTATTCAGAACCTAACCTATTGTTTTTAATATGAATATGGACACTAAAAGCGTAATGAAGTTGAGCGGAGTCATGCCGCGAAGCTAGGCTCCGCTCCGCGTAGCTTTGGCTCTGTCTAGATTCGATTTTGAAGCTGACTCCGCTTCCCCCACTACGCTGACCACGCCTCCAAACATTATTTCTCGTTACCTAAGTTACCGTGGTCTAGGTTACGGTTTTTAAATATAATAGTTTCCTAGACTCCATTACAGTTGGCCTAAATATTTAGATTTAAATGACTGAACTCCGCTTCCGGTTGTTGTTCATCTTCATTCCGCTCTGCTCTGCTCAGTGTAACTCAGCTCCGAATTTGGTAGTCCGGCCTTACTGAATATACTCATCACAGTAGGCTATATATTTTATTGCGTTTTTACAGTTACTAATTATGTATTATCGTATAATTACTTTTTAATCGATCATTAGCTTTCCTTTGTATGTATAGTTACACAATGTTTCTAAGGCTGGGCGGCCAGCAAATACAGACCAGAGTTGCGCTGAGTGGAGCGGACGAAGCATTCAAAACCAAACCTATTGTTTTTAATGTAAGCACGGCCACTGAAAGCTTAACGGAGCTGAGCGGAGTGGGGATCAGCTCCGCGCAGTTTTAAATTTAGCTTGGTTCGGTTTTGAAGCTGACTCCGCTTTCCGCACCATTTTGACCACGCCTCCAAACTTATTTCTCGTTACCTAGGTTCCCGTTACCTAGGTTAGAGTTTTGAAACAGTAGTTTCCTACAATCCGTAACAGTAGGTGAACTCCGCTTCTGGTTCCGCTCATTGTCATTCCGCTAAGCTCGTCTCAGCTCAGCGCAGCTCCGCTCAGCATTTGGTGGCCGCCCGGCCTAAAATTTAAAAGTACACCGTAAACTCATGTTTGTAGGCCTATGTTAGAATATTGAAATAGGATTGTTGAAACCCTTTGCTGTTAAAAGATCAAACTACAACTATTTAACGATTAGCAAAGACTAAAAAATAAAAATACCCAATCAAACGGTCGGTGCAGACTAGCCAGAAAAGCAATAAGCAACTGTATTTAACTGTAAATTAACACCAAAAAAAATTCAAGTTAGTTAAGGTTATAACTTTGAGTTGTTCTTGGTATTTATATTAAAAAAAAAAACATTTGACCTTGACACCATTTGTTTGTGTTTTGTATTCATTTTCATCCTGCTCAGGATTTTCAAGGTACGTACCCTTCAAAACTATGTTGAACTTGCTGTTTTGAGTTTTGAACAATTTTGTATACTGAACAGGTGATTTTTTAAATTTTTTTACAATGGATATGTTAACGCTTCCCACTGTTTGTAGGCAGACATGACGCCGTCGTTCAAAAGAAGAAGACGCTCGCAAACGCGCCGACGAGACTTGTCTCTCGAGGTAGCCAGGGAACGTAACACGAGAGTATTGAGAACACACACAAGACAGCACATGCATGATCGTCCGTGCGGGAAATTTTTATCGTAATCGGTCGGTTGCATGCTGAGAATAACGGGAACAGTGTAAATAGGGAAATTTCGATTTTACGAAACAAATCATTTTGTACTTCCTCACTGAATGAAGTACATAATGCATTGAAAATCGATTTTCGGATTTTGATGAATACCCGAGTTCAAAAATGCTGGATTTACGTAGACGTCTGTCCGTCTACAGGTTTTTTGCATATTGCTAAAGACTAAACAATTAACCGACTTCAAAGGAAATTTTGCATGCAGATTTGTTCATACTGAGTTCGTTAAAAAAAACAACAAAAATTTATAGATTTCGACAAAACGTTTCTCCAATGTGATTCATAAATCTACGTAAAAACTCCTTTTTGGAAAATCTGTACAACCAGCTAAATTTCTCAAAATTCGTGAACGTTTGTCATCAAATATTTTTATTTTTAATTCAGAAGTTAGTTTTGGAAATTTTTAATAATAAAAATATACTGTTCGGAAGAAAATCGACATAAGCGAAGATAAACCCTGACCGCCTTCAGGGTTCTTTTGTTTTTTCGTTTACTAGTGTACCGTGAATTCTCTACTTGAATTTTGACTAAAATCTAAAAAAACTATTTTAATAAGCCGATATTTTGTGATTTTTTAATAATTTTTTGAAAAATTTGATTTACGGATATAATTGGAAAATAATAAATTAAGAAAATTTGTGCAACGCACCATATATTTTTATTGCATGATCTACTGAAGTAACTTTTTAAAAATATTTTTTTTAACATATAATTTCGCGATTTTTCAAAAAATTATCAGTATGCCTTACTGAATATTATCATTCATAAGATATTAACTTACCCTTTCTGTGCGTTTCGTCGAACTTTCGCCTTCTTTAATTATCTCTAGTAGTGTTTGAAATAGAAAAGATGAATTGTATTAATCGAATAGATAAAATACAAGTCGATGCCACCTGAGGGATCACACCAGAATGCGCAGTAGACGGATGGAATCATAACGTGACGAGTGTCTAGGCATACTTTGCAACTGGTATGAGTCACATTATCGGCGGTATTGTGGGAAGTGTTCGGATAATCTTTTTTCAGATTTAAATAAAACTGACAAAGTTTTGTGCGAAATGTAAATTTGTATATTATTTGTGCTTTGACTGATTATAATTTTGTTTTACTCAAAGAACAGCACAAAGTGATTATTACCTCTTCCTTCCCATACCGCCGAAAGTGTGGACTCATACCAGTTGCACAGATTCTCGTACAACTGTCGTTACCCCTCCGTCGCTATCCCCACTCTACTTCTCCTCTTGCGCATCTCACCACTTATCTAGAACTGCCTGTAACAACCTTGTGTTGATCAATGCGAAAACCGTTTTCGATGAAGTATTAATAAAATAAATTTTAACAAAATAATCCGAACAGCTTAGGAAAGAACAAGACAAACACAATTTGCATGAAAACATTATTATTAAAACATTACGTTCATGAAACAACAACAGTCACAAACTTAGCACATGCATGAAAACAAAAACTAAATGTAAAAAACTAATTTCGAAAATAAAGTACAACGTAAAGAAAAACGGCTAACGTATGGTATGTCTCGAATATTTCTGTTGTTTTTCGTTTGATTGAAAATTAAGGTATGTTTAACATTTACGTTTATTTTTAAGTAAATAAAATTAAGGCGAAAAAAATGTCCAGATTTTTGTGAATTAAACCGTTTCAATGCCCTGTTAATTTTTAAAAAATTGTCTCTTGTATGATCGTTCACATTGCTTGAAACTTATTGATTAGATAATATATTTCAAAATATTTTCTCAAAATCGACTCTGTCATAACGAATGGTTTTTTTCACAGAACAAAACGAATGAAGATTCTATTCAAAACCACACTATAAATTTAAATTTCAGAGACAAAAATTGTAAAAAGCAAATAGTTCTAAGAAGACCTCGCAGTGTATTCTTAACTGACCGACTGTCGCCCACGTCTACGCTTCAACGCGCTTGCAAAATTTCCCGCCATGTTAACCGCTAAGTCTAATATGTACGACAAATTTTACTGAACCACTTTCACTGGTTCCTTTTGCTATAAAGCAGTCGAAATTGTGTAGTACAGGCCTTTCAACCAGTACTACAGGATATAGTCCGCAAATACAGTCTGCATTGTTAAATCAGAGTACGCCGTCTTAAACTGAAGTGACTGAAAGAAATCTTAAATTAGTTGGTCCGGGCTTTATACGAGATACCTTTATAAAAAAATTCAAAACAATCGGTCAATGCGTTTGGCCGAAACTGCGTAACCAAATGGCGAACGGTCGAGTTGAATTGGAGATCTGAATCACTCGGTCAACAAACAAGATATTCTCAAAATCGATTCTATCACGGCGCACTATGTTTTTTTGGGAACAAAAACGAATGAAGATTCTGTCAAAACCACGCTTTAAATTTGAGTTTAAAAAACGAAAATTGTAAAAAAACAGTTTAATTCGACTTCTAAATTAAAAAAAACAGTTTAATTCGACTTGTAAATTAAAAAAACAGTTTAATTCGACTTGTAAATTTAAAAAAACAGTTTAATTCGACTTGTAAATTAAAAAAAAACAGTTTAATTCGACTTGTAAATTAAAAAAACAGTTTAATTCGACTTGTAAATTAAAAAAACAGTTTAATTCGACTTGTAAATTAAAAAAAACTGAATGATGAAACTTTTTATAACTAAAACTGCGTATTTTGACAAATTCAGATTTGCGTGAAGCGTGGTTTCGGGCGCCGAAAATTTTACGTGAAAACGTCTTTTAAGTAGATGTGTGGGTAGGAAATCAAGCCAAAGGAACGACAGCTCTTGTCGAAATAATTTCAAACTTCAATCTCGCCTGAAAGCGATTACATTTGTAGCGACCGGATGTCGCGAACTGCGCACGCGCAAAATGAACCCACGAAAATAACTACGGCAGTATCCGAAACTGCGTACCCGATTGTTTTTGTGCGAACTTTTTCAAATTATTATATGACACTTGATAGTGTATGGGTTTGTATACAATTTCAGTAACCGGCGTATACAAGGATCAGAACTTGTACACTGGAGACGTAATCGTTTCCCTTGTCATTAACACCGAACAGATATAAAAAAAAAATAATACAAATTTTGAATTGCATCCAAAAAGCATATTTTGGAATCTTATTGACTCTGGCATTTACTGGTTACAGAATTTTAGTCAAAAAAAAGTACAGAATATTGAGACACCCTGTACATATTTCTCGTATATTTCCTCATTGTTGTTCTGCCTAATGCTAATAAGTTTGAAGGAAATACAAAATATTTACAGTGCGTGAGCTAGGGTCGTTTGTATCGGAAACGAAAAAGAAATCTTTAGGAAATGTCGATAAACCATCCTAAAATAGCAGATGTGTTTATTCGAGGGTGCAGAATACACGGCGGACTATTTCCACTGTTTTATATTTGTACATTGTATAACACTTTCACTAACTCTAACAAACGTAGAAGCATTTTCAAAATCGGCTTCTTACAGTCGTATTTTGGCGAAATAAAATTACCGGTAAATTGTGAAAGCTACGTTTTTAAAGCTTATGGTATTTGTTAATTTAAGTTACTCACTTGAAGGTCAGATTTTCAATAAAATACTTTTTTTTGTTTCCTTGGAGATCTTAAAGTTTTCAGTAATCGCTTAAGATTAATTACAGCCTTCAAATATGTACTAAAAATTTGAAATACTAATTTTGTTCATAATCGATGCAAACAATTTTGGTGAAATTCTTCTGAAATAAAGTCCATGAAATTTTGTTTTATTAAGGCGAAAAGCACATTGAAGCTATTATCGCCTTCCTAATTGTAAATGTGTGAGAGCGGAGTGTTACAGCCGTAAGTGTGAGTGTTAGACTCGGGTACCACGAAGGACGTCTAATCCTCTCAATAGGTGCAGCCAGTCTGCACCCCCTGCGGAGTTCATGAAAAACAAAACGTATTGTTCCATATATTAAATATTTCGTTTTTGTCTACAAAAATCACACAAATGCCGCTGTTATCTCGAAATCTTGTCTTTAGAATTTGTTAAAATATTGGGAAAATTTATAAATTTGTTTATTGCGGTAAAATTTAAGTAAATAAATAAACAGTTAAACCACCGTCAGATTTTTTAAAAAAATATATTGACTCTACAAGTATTTATAAATGACAAAGATTTTATCAAAATTTTATGAACATATTTTATAAAATATATGGATTTTTCGATAGCTTGTATACCACATATTTTGCGTAATATCATCACTTATGATTCGTTTGTGTGCCAATTATTATAACTTAAAATTAACAATTTATATCCTGCCGTTTAAAAAACAAAAACCGAAAATAACAGCTGTAAAACATATGCTTTTATGTTACAAATTGCATGATGTAAATACAGATGGGATTTAAATAAGACTGCATGCTGTGAATTTATCTGGTCGTTATTTGTTTCTGAAAACGTTGGAACATAATTAAGTAAAATTAAGTCCAAATAAAAATAAACAAACTGTTATAATAATACCTGCATACACACAAGAACAAGTACTAACAACATACTGCCAGTTGAATATAACGGAAACAGAAAACAATGCACATTGCATGAACATAAACACGAAGCATAAACTGAACAAAGAGCCACAAAGAAAACGTACAATGAGAGAGGTATAGGGAAGTGAACACGCAGCGACATCACAAAGTAAATGTGCTATGATTGCTTCAATGCGACAGATCAGTATTTTTGCATGAACTTTTTGCTTTTTGTGTTTTTTTTTTTACTGCGACTGTGGGACGATTTTTTTCAGTCGATGTCAACCTAGGCTATTGATTTGAATAAACAGCAAAACAGCGCGGAAAATTAAATGGATTATTTTAATTATGTGATAGATGAATTTTCCCCATTTCAGTTGTAACGGAACATCTGGCTTTTTACCACTTGGAATGAGGATACTTTCAATGTATTCAAGTTTGTCTTATCTTCTTTTGCCGCGAAACGCCAATTTAAGTTTTTATCACCTTTGACTTTTCTTTCTACCCAATTTTTCATCCACACCTACAACAATTTTCCTACTGAATTGTATACTGTTTATTTGTTTTAGTGTTACAAACTTGTTTTCTTAATCTGTTCTGCTCATTATTATCACAATTATTTCTTTTATCTTCTCAATTCCATAAAATCCAATTTCTCTTTCATATCTACTAACCGCATATCTTCTAATTCTTTATGCTCGTCTCCTTCTAAAGCATATACTGTTTAGTACTACAGGCCTCGTGTTCTTAATCTGATCTGCTCATTATTATCACAATCATTTCTTTTATCTTCTCAATTCCATAAAATTAATTTCTCTTTCAGATCTGCTAACTACATATCTTCTAATTCTTTATGCTCGTCTCCTTCTAAAGCATATACTGTATAGTACTACAGGCCTCGTGTTCTTAATCTGATCTGCTCATTATTATCACAATCATTTCTTTTATCTTCTCAATTCCATAAAATTAATTTCTCTTTCAGATCTGCTAACTACATATCTTCTAATTCTTTATGCTCGTCTCCTTCTAAAGCGTATACTGTATAGTACTACAGGCCTCGTGTTCTTAATCTGATCTGCTCATTATTATCACAATCATTTCTTTTATCTTCTCAATTCCATAAAATTAATTTCTCTTTCAGATCTGCTAACTACATATCTTCTAATTCTTTATGCTCGTCTCCTTCTAAAGCGTATACTGTATAGTACTACAGGCCTCGTGTTCTTAATCTGATCTGCTCATTATTATCACAATCATTTCTTTTATCTTCTCAATTCCATAAAATTAATTTCTCTTTCAGATCTGCTAACTACATATCTTCTAATTCTTTATGCTCGTCTTCTTCTAAAGCATATACTGTATAGTACTACAGACCTCGGGTTCTTAATCTGTTCTGCTCATTATCATCACAAATATTTCTTTTATCTTCTCAATTCCATAAAATCCAATTTCTCTTTCAGATCTGCTAACCACATATCTTCTAATTCTTTATGCTCGTCTCCTTCTAAAGCGTATACTGTTTAGTACTACAGGCCTCGTGTTCTTAATCTGTTCTGCTCATTATTATCACAATCATTTCTTTTATCTTCTCAATTCCATAAAATCCAATTTTTCTTTCAGATCTGCTAACTACATATCTTCTAAGTCTTCAAGCTCGTCTCCTTCTAAAGCATATACTGCAAGCCTCGAGTTCTACAAGAGTACTTCAAGCCTCGGGTTCTTAATCTGTTCTGCTCATTATTATCACAAATATTTCTTTTATCTTCTAAGTCTTCATGCTCGTCTCCTTTTAAAGCATATACTGTTTATTTGTTTTAGTACTGCAAGACTCGGTTTCTTAATCTGTTCTGCTCATTATTTCTATTTCTGTCCTTCTAAAGTTTATTCTGTATTTTTGTTAGTGCTACAGATCTCGGGTTTTTAATCTTTCCTACTTATTTTTAACACAAACATTTCTATCTTTTTATCTCGTATTTCAGAAAATTTACCAAAAATTCTTTTACTCGTATTCTCACAACTATCAATGTTATCTTCCGAGGTCTTCCAGCTGTTCTCATTCTAAAATTTATTCTTTGTACTTTTCTTAGTGCTATGAACCTATCGGTGTTATTCTCACGCATACTTATCACAAATACTAATTCTTTATCTTTTCATTTTCAATTCCTTACTCACAACGTTATCCTGAGATGTCTTTTTGTTCATCTCCTTCGGACGTTTTTCCTGTTAACTTGTTTTTAATTTCAATTCTTTTCTCCTGTCTATCAACCAAGTCCTTTGGACCTCAAAGGACTTCGTCTAAAGTTTATTCCAGCTCGCCTTCTTCTAAAGTTTATCCTGTTTATTTGTTTTAGTGCCACAAACCTGGCGGTCTTAACCTGCTCTACCCATTCTTATCACAAGCTTATCTTCTTTGTGTCCCCATTCCAAGAATTTTATTTTCTACTAACTTCAGTGACCTTCTCGCTCCTGTTCTTCTTTATCTTGTTTATTTGTTTTCGTGCTACAAATTTATTTTAGTATTCTCCACTCATTCTTTTCACTACATGTTTAGTCAGTTCCATTAATTCAACTTCCTACCTCACATCTGATAACTCCCGAAACTTCTTTTTCTTTTTTAAAATTATATTCAACTGTTTCAGCTTTTCAAATTTCGGTTTTTTTTTAACTTCTCCGCTCATTCTTGTCACCAACATCTTTAATCTTTCAATTTCCATGAACCAATTCCTACCTCAAACTTATTAACTTCCGAGATCTTCTCATTCTCTTTTTTCAGTTTATCCTGTTTACCTGTTCCAGTGCTCAAACCTTCTCGAATCGTTCTTCTTACGAAAGTATATTTTCTTTAGATTTTTCTCAAGTACGAATTACTTGATCAACAGACAATGTTTTAAGAATGGAAGAAGTATTAACAGATTGTTACGTAGTTTGTAGGACAATAGGAATATGTTGGATTTGAATCAAATTACCTGTTTAAAATCATGATGAAGGTTTTCTACAATTTAAAAGTTTCGAAAAGCTAATATGTAATAGCAAACATACACCATATTTGAGGTAAAACGGTCAGCTCCAACCTTGCTTGAAATATAAATTTTTCAGACTTTACGCTACACCCTCTATTGTTAATAAAACAAAAGATTCGTTGTTATTGCGTAGTCTTTGGTCTTTCTGAATTGTAAATTTAGTTAAATTATTCCTGACGTAGAAGGGCAAATTGTGACCTTGGGTGTAAAAATAACCAAAACTCAAATAAACATTACCGACTGCTTGTTCCAGCCAAGACAACAGACCGCGGTGCATCTAGTGGCCAGCAGACAGACAGGCACTGCCACCAGCATCTTGAGGGTCCTCCTCACAGCTGCCGGAAGGGATATAAGACTGAGACCGGATGTGGTAAGTTCTGTAGAAAAAATTTAAATATTGTTTAAGACCTTACGATCGACTTGAAATGTTTTTGATTTCGCTTGTTTGATCCGAACAGGGCGAGTTTGTATCGAAAGATCTTCCGATCGATTACTTGACTCTCGATCCGAGCGTTACGAGAAACATCTAACGCTAAAACCAAAATTTATCCAGAGAGAAAAAGTACTGAACCTAAAAACATTTTATTTCAAAATAATATTACTGAGTTAGTGTATACATAAAATTTCTACTATTAACACTTTCTCTTGACATGAAGTTTCCGTATGAAATTATTGCGATCGTCGAAGTTGACCTTGATAATTTAATGGATATATTCAAGTTTCCTTGAGTCAAGAAAAGTGGTTTTTACTAGCATGTATATCGTTTGGAACTAAACTAATTGACAGCGTACAATAAAAATCGAAAATATGATACCCAAAATTTCACACTTTTTTAAATAGGAAAAAAAATGTTCGTTTACATAAAACCTTTAACGATTAAAATCAAAACAGAAACTGGCGAACAATCAAAGCCGAATGTGCGGGTGCATTGTCTTGATGAAGAATCCATCCATCGTTTTGAGTCAAATGTGGTCGCACACGACGCACTCGATCTCTCAAACGCTTGAGAACGTTAAGGTAGAACTCAGAATTTACCGTTTTTCCTCAGGAAGGAATTCATGATGAACAACACCTTTGATATCAAAGAAACCAGGAGCATGACTTTGATTTTGATCGGCTTTTCCTTGATTTTTTTGTTGGAGCTTCACCTGTTGCTTTCCACTCCATGCTTTGCGATTTCGATTCGGGGTCATACTCGAAAAACCACGATTCATCACCAGTGATAACCCTATTTAAGAATCCAACATCATTTTCCATGGAATTTTTCCAGTCAGTAACACATTCGACTCTTCTCAACTTTTGATGCGGAGTCAGCAGTTTTGGCACGATTTTCGCACAAACCTTTCTTAAGCCCAAATGCTCGGTTAAGATTGTGTGCACTGTTGATTCAAGGACTCGTATTGTTCAAATATAGTCCTCAAATACCCGAACAAAACGTATAGGTCTCAATATACCCAAACGTTTCGGTTCAAAACTTATTTTAAAAAAATCTGCCCAATTTTGCAACATCACTTAGGTTTGTTTTGTTCCCATGCCGATTATTAAAGAACTACGGATTTATTTTATTCGAAGAGAAATTTAGAAAAATATTAAATAAATTTGGTAGTTTTTTTTAGAGAGAGAATAAAATGCGAGAATGTTTTTGAATCAGCTAGTATTTTTACTAACCAGGATAATTAGGTATACTGTACTCGTATAATACTCAGTTAGGTTTGTTTTGTTCCCCTCCCGATTATTAAAGTATTAAAGAACTACGGATTTATTTTATTTGAAAAAAAATTTAGATAAATCTTAAATAAATTTTGTATTTTTTTTTAGAGAGAGAATAAAATGCGAGAATATTTTTGAATCAGCTAGTATTTTTACTAACCAGGATAAGTAGATTACTGGACTCGTTTAATACTCAGTTAGGTTTGTTTTGTTCCCCTGCCGATTATTAAAGTATTATACAACTACAGATTTATTTTATTTGAGAAAATATTTTGAGAAAACTCTGGACAAATTTAATAGTTTTTTTTAGGAAGAGAATAAAATGCGAGAATGTTTTTGAATCAGCTAGTATTTTTACTAACCAGGATAAGTAGGTATACTGGGCTCGTAATTAAAAGCCGCTAGGCGACGTCATCCCATCAGTAATACAAATACTTACAGAATATATTTACAAATACAAAATATACTACAGAACATACTTGATTCCACAATATGTTCGTTAGGAAAGTTTTAAATTCGAAGGGTGAACGTTATATTTGCAGTTATTCATAGAAAATGATGCTTTTGGAATACATAGTATAACCTTAGGCTACAGAGAGCACAACCCTTAGCCTCAAGGCTCGATATCAATCAGCCTTAACGGCACCAGGTTATTCTAAGTTTTAAATTCGAAGGGTGAACGTTATATTTGCAGTTATTCATAGAAAATGATGCTTTTGGAATACATAGTATAACCTTAGGCTACAGAGAACACAACCCTTAACCTCAAGGCTCGATATCAATCAGCCTTAACGGCACCAGGTTATTCTAAGTTTTAAATTCGAAGGGTGAACGTTATATTTGCAGTTATTCATAGAAAATGATGCTTTTGGAATACATAGTATAACCTTAGGCTACAGAGAGCACAACCCTTAGCCTCAAGGCTCGATATCAATCAGCCTTAACGGCACCAGGTTATTCTAAGTTTTAAATTCGAAGGGTGAACGTTATATTTGCAGTTATTCATAGAAAATGATGCTTTTGGAATACATAGTATAACCTTAGGCTACAGAGAGCACAACCCTTAGCCTCAAGGCTCGATATCAATCAGCCTTAACGGCACCAGGTTATTCTAAGTTTTAAATTCGAAGGGTGAACGTTATATTTGCAGTTATTCATAGAAAATGATGCTTTTGGAATACATAGTATAACCTTAGGCTACAGAGAGCACAACCCTTAGCCTCAAGGCTCGATATCAATCAGCCTTAACGGCACCAGGTTATTCTAACGCTATACAGTTCTGCAGTTCTATTGCTGTCAGGCGACATTTCATGCTTTTATTGCTAATTAATTTTTACTTGTCTAATGCTAATCTGCAAGTTCTGAAGCGACGCTTTTAATGTTCGTTTTTGGCGAGAGGAGTGAATAGAAAAAAAGTGTAACGAACGATAGAATGTAACGGAAATATAGAACGAACGAGCAAACGAATTTCGTCTCCATTTCTGTCTTTTTCTTCCTGCTTTTCGACAGCAGTACACGCGTATTATATGAAAACTGTGTTGCTTTCATTTTTCCTGTATATATATATATATATATATATATATATATATATATATATATATGATTGCGGTATATTTAGTTAAAGAACACGTGCACGTTGTAACCGTTTATAAATTTCGGAATTAATATAAACGTTTTACAATGAGTGTTGTTAATACTGTCAGTTTTTAACAACCTAACCTGAAACTTATTATAACCTATCAGCTGTTCAATGAAATTAGAAGATCTTTACGAATTAATATAAAACAGCTGATCTTTTACTATAACTGCAGTAAATAATATCTAAACTAGGTTCCAGTATTTATTTATTTAAACAAAAGAAAATGTTTTTAAACGTATCTTCAGCAAAGATATCATTAACGAAAGCTTCGCTTCTGGCATTAACTCTCCCAGTTCCACACGTGTACTTTTTGTTTAATGTTACGTTATATTCTGCGTTCGTTGCCATTCCAAAATAATATTAATGCAAGCGGATAATTTCGAAAAAAGTGGAAATTAAAAGAACTAGAGCTTCGAAAATCGGAGATCGAATAAAGATTTCAAGAATGTCTCAAAAAAAAGTCACAATCACTCGAAAATTTTTATCTTTATATATGACGGTTATATGGGTGCTAGGTTAAAAAAATGCATTTTTTTCTGTGATCAGGAAACGTTAAACGGATTTTGAAAATGTAATTTTCACTTTGCAAGATGTTGCACTGCCAAGCTTAGTTTTAAGATCATGAGCCTCGACTGGTCTAACCTGAACGCTAACAATCGAACACAAACTAAAGCTACACTCGTTCAATTCCATGTCTGAGAGTTTATTGTAGAACAAATATCGAATGCATAAATCAAAGATCGAGAGTTGGTTAGAATCGATATCTCGAAGTTGATGTAGTACTGTATAGGGCTCCTTGGAACTGGGCTTAAATCACACGAGCCATCAGAACATGCCATTGCCAGTTGTTTACTGTGTAACAAGCCAGTACAGTCGGGTTACGTTAAAAATGACACAAGCGTGTTTGCTGTATTTATAAAAATATTACCGTGCAGTAAATATTTTGTTTTACCCGGTAAGTTTAATATATTCCCGCTCTAATTTTTACGAAACTTCTCTAATATCGTTTAAGAATCATTCTTATTTTCGACGAAGTTGATATTTTCGGCCGTCATCTTTGTTCCATTTTGGAATTTCGCCGAATTCGAATTTGAATAATTCTCAGACAACGCTATCTTTTAACGAGCAAACAGAAGCCTGTTTAAATAGTATAGCCTACTGATCGTAAAATAACTATTTTGATTGATATACAAGTTTGCACTTATTTTGACTGTAAAAAAAGTTGTTTTTACTTAAATATTCCTTGACTGTACGTAAACGTCTTCGCGAACTAAACAGATTAATGAAATAATAACATGTTTATTACGTATTTCCACTTTTATTTGAGTCTTGCCAACCAAGGTTTCACTCGTTAGAGCATTGTCAAGGCCACTTAACAGACTGAAGTTAAAACACCTAGTACAACAGTATATTTTTGTTTGGGAAAACGCACTGTACAGGCCTAAGAGCGAAGATGAGGGGTAAATTACTTCGACAATGGTTTTAAAAGAGATGAATAACCTATATCGAATGTGTAGTGGCTTCTATAAATTATTTACCCCGCAGGAGTGTAGACTAGCTGCACCTATTGAGAGGATTTAGACGTCCCTTGCGGTACCCGAGTCTAACACGCACTTACACTTACAATACTACACTTACGACTTTAACACTTTACACTCACACTTATATTTAGGGAGGCGATAATAGCCTCAATGTGCTTTTTGCCTTAAAATTAAAAAAAAATAAATTATTTATATTCTTTTTACATTCTTCTTTTCTGCTAGGATTATTGTCACTAAGTTCAGTTTAATATTATGTCTTCCCTAGCTTCGTCAATTCTACTTTCGTTGACGTGTTTCAGAGAACTTCCATCTGCAAAAACTATATCTATACTGGTCACCAATATTATGGCTCGTCCTATTTATAATTTTCTAGCTCCACCTCGTACCTCTTCCTCTATTCAACACGTGTACATTAAACCTAACGTGCTCGCTTCTGATTGGCTCTTCAAAATCAGAACGTAAAGATTTTGAAGAACCAATCAGAAGCGAGCACGTCAGGTTTAATGTACACGTGTTGAATAGAGGAAGGGGTACGAAGTGGAAATTATAAATAGGACGAGCCATAATATTGGTGACCAGTATAGATATAGTTTTTGCAGATGGAGGTTCTCCGAAACGCGTCAACGAAAGTAGAATTGACGAAGCTAGGGAATGCATATTATTTATAGACGGTTGGTACCTGGTGGAAATCCGTAATATTAATGATATAATAACACAATTAGATTTAGGTTATTAACCTCTTTAAAGCATCGTGTAGGTCATTATTCCCGCCTTCTAATTTTTAGGACTGAACAGTGGGTTTCCCAAACAAAAATATAGTCATGTATCAGCTGTTTTAACTTCAGCTCGTAAAGTAGGCTTGACAATTCTCTAACGAGTGAAACCTTGGTTAGCAAGACTGAAATAAAACGTAGTGAAAATATACAAAACCCATTATTAGTTCATTAATATTATGGATTTCCACCAAGTACTAACGGTCTTGAGTTTAAATAAACAGTTTAACTAATTCTGAAAAAATTTCGCAATTAAATGTATTTTTTTAAAAAAATTGTTACTGTAAATACCGTTAAGGAGTAACAAAATTCAGGTTTTATCAAACATAGTTCATAAATACGTCAACAATAAATTTGTAGTCGGTATGTTTCCACATAAATCAAATTCGAAAGCTGTCGGAAATTAAATTAGCAACTGTTCATTTTTTTTAATCTCATAGAATAACTCTCAATAAAGATTAGAAGTTCTTTTGACCAAAAAAGAGGACTGAAAACGATTGGAAAAAATTTCGTTGATTCGCAGTCATTTCAGTGACAATGTCAAAAAAAACATAACATTTTTTTGAAAATTCGATTTCAACATCATAATCTGCGTTAAAACTTCAATCAATTACTTATGAAACAAGAAAATAACTTTTTTATACTTAAGGTGCTTGTTGGAAATTTATTATATTAATGAAATAATAACACGTTTGTATATTTCCACAAATTTTCAAGTGAGTCTTGCCAACCAAGATCTCACTCGTTAGAGCATTGTTGACAATGAGTGAAACTTTGTTTGGCAAGACTCAAATAAAAAAAGTTTTAGAAATATAGAAACGTGTTATTATTTCATTAACCTTGAAAAATAATTTTATTATCTATGCAGACTTTAACACTGATTACGCAGATGAAATCTTTTTCTCAAAGAAATTGTAACACAAAAATTTCTGGTATGTAGTTTACATATTAATATACAAACGTATATTATTTTTTCACGGGAAATATTAACATTCTTAAGAACCGCTTCAGAAATAATCTGTATGTCAGTTTCACCGCTTAATTTTCAAGGTCTAGCGTCTGGGTCGTCGCTCCAACAGCTTTTCAACAGAAATGAGCTGTATACGACTCGCGAGATATGAGCAAACTTACAAACATTCTTTGAAATCGATAAAATTCTTTATCAAAACTACTTTTTCGGATTCAGGAAATTTAAAACCGTATTTTTTTTAACTACAAGATCGATTTTCTTAACGATACTTTTGTATAGTGAGAAGAAAAAACTCCTTGCAAATAGAATGAAGGTTTTTACAAGCAGTGTTTGTGTATCTACTTCGGAAATGAAAACACATTATATCAATATATAAGAAATAGTCCAAGTCGATGTTTTAGGGGTGATTCGCGTGACAACTCCGCCATCCCCTATCTCAGGGTGGTACGCCTAGCTTCATCCCTTAAAAACATATTTGTATTTGCATACACATAGGTGATTGTATGAAACTGAAAGCCAAGAGTCAGTGTTCATTATTTCTGTATTGTAATTTGTGTTGTATTGTTTTATATTGTATTGTTATATTGTTAGGTTAGTTTCAGTGGAATGTACATAACCGTGACACGTTACGGAAAATTCTAAACTTAGAACAAATAATTTTCCTGATTGTAGATAAGACGCTAAAATCATTATTTTCTTAACGCCCATACTTTACGTCAGTTAGACTAATGAGGACGAGGGATCAATGCTAACGGTAACAATAAAGCAACGGGAGTAACTGCGGCTCGAAGTAAGAACCTTGAGGTGCGCAGTTGAGACATAAAACCGCTACTATCTAATGAAGCGTGACCGCTACTAGATTTTAAAAATTATGCTGATTTTCGGTTTTTTTACGTCTGAATCTTTACCGAAGTTTTGTCTGGTTACGGTAATATATTTGAACAAAAATTTATCGAATAGCTTAAAGCCGATTTTGAACTAATTTTTGACCACACACACACATATATATATATATATATATATATATATATATATTATTATTATTATTATTATTATTTGCGTATAGACCCTGTTGGATCACGCAAAGCACTCCGACTCATGTCTTGCTCCTTCTAATCCTCCACACCTCCCTCATCCTGTCCCAATGGATGCTCTTCCTCTCCTCCGTCCATTTTACCCCTGCTCTCTTTGGGATTTCATTCTCTGGGACCTACCAACCGAGCATCTTTCTCCTGTATGCGTTCCTGTCTTCAACGTCTGTTGAGTCTATTTCTGCGTCATGTAGGTCTATTCTGACTTGTGTGATCCACGACGTTGTTGCTTTGACACCTTGTATATACTTAAGGATTCTGTTAGCAAGTCTCGTTGTTGGGAGTCTACTGATGTGTCCATAGAACCGAAGCCTCCTTCTTCTGATATCTGCTGCCAGGTTCGATATCTTCTCTGTGGTCTTCCGGGAGTGCAACCTGTATCAATCTTCTGTTAATCTTGAGCCAAGGATCTTCCTCAAGATTTTGCGTTCTGCCTTCCAAATATCCTCCATGGTAGCTTTTGTGTGGAGTGCTAGCGTCTCGCTTGCATATAATAACTCCGGTTTTATGACTGTGTTGTAGTGTCTGATTTTTGTGTGCGTCGACATACATCTCTTATTGTAGATATCACGCGTTATACCAAGAGCCCTCTTCATTCTCAGTAGCCGAACCCTTTGCGCAGCCTCGCCACCCGTGGGTTCAAGAATTTCTCCCAGATATTTGAAATGATTGACTCTGTTTATCTTACCATACTTTGTGTTTAGTTCTTGAACATTTAATTTTGAACAGAAGAATTTGGTTTTTTTAAAGAAGATCTGTAGACCGACCCTCTCTGCACATTCCTTTAGGACTTCTATTTGTTTAATCGCTGTTGTTTCATTATCTGTGAGTGTGGTTAGGTCATCTGCAAAAGCTAGGCACGCGATTTCTGTGTTGTCCTTAGGTTTTCCAAGTCGAACTGGTTTCCAGTGCCCTTCAATTTTAATTTATATATATATATATATATATATATATATATATATATATATATATAAATTATTGTCCATATATATATATATATATATATATATATATATATATATATATATATATATATATATATACAAAAAAACAGTTTAATAATTATTGACCAAATAATTTTAAACATTCAGTAATCAGTCAAACGAGTACATTTATTAACTAAAACGGCATATTTAGAAAATAAATAAACTAATCCGGTTACAGACAATGTGCGAGTCTCGATTTTGTTTCACAAAATACGTACTGTTTTTAGTGAAAAATTGTTTCAGAAAATACCCGCTAGACGGCAGCACTAGAAAAGTTATAAAGTGTTTAGTATACAAGGTAAACAAAGAACTGTTGTTTTGAAACAGCAATATGGGATCGAGTCCGACTCGACGGTTAACGGAAATTTTCGTGACGGACTACGTACAACATACAAAGGAAAAGGATTAAGTAACTCGATTTTTTCAAATGTGTATAATAACCAAGCAAAACTTTATTCAAAAATCCGATTTCGCAGGTATAAAAAAGACTAGAAAATCGGCATAATATCTCAAAATTGGGTGATCATATTTTAGTGATATGTAAAAGGTTATAACACAGTGTAGAAAATTTAAACAAGAAATTTACGTTTCAAAAATACACTAAAAAGTAAAAAAAAATTAAACCCGACCACCGTCGGGTAAATTTTGACTTTTTTACTGTATAGCCTACTCTCGTACTGTATGGTTTTTTATTTTTTTTTTAATTTGAAAAATATCTGTTGAAACGATTTTGAAAAATTAATCCGTTTTCCAGTTTTCTCTTTGCTTCCAGACAATAATTTGATATGAGAAAGTTAGTGCACTAGTTTTAGCACTATTTATTAACGAATTTCTCGTAACATCTTTTGGAGTAGCAATAATGGTAAGATTCAGAAATGAGCGCTGATCCTGAACTCGGAATCACTTCTCGAAAGGGGCGCTATGTATGTCGTTCTCGATTTTAATCCTTTTTGATAGAAAAATCGATTTTGGTACTAGCTTGGACAAATTAGTTAACCAGCAAAACTCGTCTAACAAATTCTAGATGGCAACCAGTTGGAATCTTTAAAATTTCGTAACTTTTTATAGAAATAGTTTTTGAAAATCAACGTTAAATACTGCGAAAATTAGCACTTTAAGTTTTAAAAATCCGTTGACATTAAAAAAAAAGTTTATTGTACTACTGTTAGGGGACATTTTATTATTTTCAATGCAATTTGAAAGTTTAAAACGATAATATACGCGAGGGTGGTCTGAAAAGTTTCCGACCTCAACATGAAGATAGCAGCACTCGTCGGTGGCAGCACTCGAATTTCGTTGTTCATCTGTTGACAGTTACTCACCAAAGTTTCAGCCATTTTGGACGCGCAGTTGTTATGTAACAGTCGTTTGAGTGAGTTGATGTGAGTATTTTTATGAAAATGGACAAAATCGAGTATCGAGCTGTCATTAAATATTTGTTTTTAAAAGGCAATACGCCAACGCAAGTCAAAGATGAGTTGGATTCTGTGTATGGGGACTCTGTACCATCATTTACCACAGTGAAATTTTGGGCAGCTGAATTTAAACGTGGCCGTAAGTGCTTGGGAGACGATGAACGTTCGGGACGTCCAAAAACTGCAACTACCGACGAAAACATCGCCAAAGTTCACCAAATAGTGCTAGATGACCGCCGAATTAAAGTGAGAGAGATAGCAGACGTTATGAACATGTCAAAAGAACGTGTTTGTCACATATTAAATCAACACTTACACATGAGAAAGCTGTCTGCGCGTTGGGTGCCGCGTTTGCTCATGTTAGACCAAAAACTTGTTCAAATGAACATTTCCAATGCCCTGTTGGCGCAGTTTAGGCGCAATAAATCCCAGTTTTGGCGCTGATTAATTACTGTAGATGAAACTTGGATACACCATTATACGCCCGAAACAAAAATACAGTCCAAACAGTGGACTTCAAAGGGGGAACCAGCTCCAAAAAAAGCAAAAACTGTTTTTTCGGCTGGGAAAGTGATGGCAACTGTTTTTGGAATAGTCATGAATTAGTTTATAATCGACTATCTTAAAAAAAGAAAAACCATTACAGGAGCATACTACGCATCATTACTTGACAAGCTGAAGTCAGAACTTGCGGAAAAACGGCCACATTTGCAGAAAAAGAAAATCCTGTTTCACCAAGACAACGCACCGTCTCACATCTCAGCGGTTGCCATGGCGAAAATCCACGAATTACGGTTTGAACTGCTTGACCATCCGCCTTACTCACCAGATCTAGCCCCAAGCGACTTCTTTTTGTTCCCTCATCTAAAAATTGCGCTCGAAGGACAGAGATTTTCGTCAAATGAAGAGGCGGACCCAAACGAAGGATTTTTTTGGGTATGTCGCACATTAATAAGACATTTTTTGGGGGTACACCGGATTTTTTTTGGGGTATGTATTCTCTTAATATATCATGTGCCTAATATATTTCTAATATATAGAAATAATAATATATTAGTGCATTCTAATATAGCTATTATCGCCCTATATATGTTCGTGCGTGTGTGTGCGAGCGTGCGTGTGTGTGTGTGTGTGTGTGCGCGCGCGCGTTTATATATATATATATATATATATATATATATATATATATATATATATATCGTGAACAATTATTTTGCAGAGAAAAAAGCCGAGTACCATTTGGACGGGTTACAGAGATGGGAGCATCGCTGGGAGAAGTGTGTAGAGATACAAGGAGACTATGTTGAAAAATTAAAAAAAAAATTCTGAAAAAATGTCTTGTATCTTTGTTAGGTCGGAAACTTTTCAGACCACCCTCGTATACCGATTTTAATGCTGATTATGATGGTCAAATCAGATTTCTTTAAAAATACTACTTTTGGAAACTCGTTTTTATCATGTCAGCGAAACAGCTGCGTGCCACGATTGTTTAATTCAGGTCAGTTTGAAACTACAGCACGTACATTTAGAACAAAACCGTGTTAGTAGGTACTGACGCAAAACTTGTATTTAATTTCTTAAATACTATTCAACCAAATTACTATATTTAATAACTGAAATGACATTTACAAAATAAATGAACACTATTAAAACATTAGACATGGAGGATGCAACCAGTTTAAAAGGGAGTGGCTGACCTAAGGGTAAACCTGGTAACTTATAAAATATTATTATAATTTCAAATAGTTCCATGCACATATGCAATAATTACATTCTTGATCTACTTCAGGGTAATAAATGAAATCTGTAATATTTTCTAAAAGAAATATTATTTATTGCAGTACACATATGTTTATTTTGGAGAGCCCCTATCACATGGAATACATAAAATTAAATATAAAAATTAATATAAATTAATATTATAAAATAAATTAACTACAGAGACTCCCAACAATAACATTTACTTTTTCAGAATCTCATTGTTCTCTGAATGAGACATTCTTCAGTGTGTGTGTGTGTGTGTGTGTGTGTGTGTGTGTGTGTGTGTGTGTGTGTGTGTGCGTGCGCGCGTGCGCGCACGCGTGTGTGTGTGTGTGTGTGTGTGTGTGTGTGTGTGCGTGCGTGCGTGTGTGTCTGTGTATATATATATGTATGTGTGTCTGTGTGTGTGTGCGTGTATATATATATATATATATATATAATGTGCGTGCGTGTGTCTGTGTGTGCGTGTATATATATATATATATATATATATATATATATATATATATAATGTTTGTGCGTGTGAAATGTTTTATAAACATTTCTATTGAGTTCAGGTTTTTAATTCATAATTAACGTTAGATAACGAAGTCTTTCTTTTTTCCAATTTCGCTAATTCACCAACAAATTTCTGTTTATTTTGCCTGCTGTTCACACTTGTGTCGTGACAAACAAATGTGTGC
>CM040187.1:43792502-43807502 GCA_022606455.1 Callitettix versicolor
CTAACTTTTTGCAAATATCGAAACAAAACGTTGCACTCAACTGTTTGCATATTCAGTTTATTGTTTTTAACACTGAGTATTTACTAGCTATGTAATAAGTATATAAGTAGTTTGGTAGGTTATGTTGACCGTTCTTAGGGCATATCACACTGTCAAAAATATTTGTTCAATGTTTGTCGAATCTAAACAAATATCATGTTCAAATACGAGGTGTGTTCAGAAAGTAACGAGAATTTTTAAATTTCGCGGGTTTGGAGAGTCCGATTGTCAAACATTGTTTTTATTATGTTGGTATACATGCAATTGAAGTATGACAAAACTTTCAGCTGTTTTCATTGTTGACTTTGTCTGTGACAGCCACTAAGATTAGACGTGTTTTTATGAGCTCGGCGATTTTCGTTTGTTAAAATAAATGGATCAACGAATTTGTATCAAATTTTGCGTAAAAATGGAATAAAGTGTTACAAAGTGTGTGAAATGTTAACAAAGGCCTACGGTGAGTCTGCTATGAGTAAAGAATTTACGAGTGATATAAGCGTTTCCAAGAAGTCCGTGAAGACGTTGAAGATGACGAACGCCCTGGATGTCAACAACCGATGAAAACGTGGAAAAAGTGAAAGAAATGGTTACGATCAATCGCCGAATCACAATTACAGAGGTCGCTGATAATGGTGGCATATCGAATGGATTATGTCATGACATTGTTTCTAATGGTTTGTGTATGAAACCAACACACAATGTTTTTGCCACAATTTATTAATTTGTCATTAAAATCCTGTTCAATGGTTCCATGCTGCTGGCTGAAGCCAAATTGATGATCAGGAATTAGAGTTTTAGAGGAAATGGTTCATCGTATGGTTAAATCAATTCAACAGAGCTTTGAAGATAGGAAATATTGCTCAGCAGTCGTCCTAGAAGTGACCCAAGCTTTAGATAAAGTATGGCATACCGGTCTCTTATATAAAATAAAGAAAAATCTGCCTTCTAACTTTTATACTCTGTTAAAATCATACCTTGATATAAAAAGGTATTTTCAGGTGAGACATCAAGGCTCAATAACCAATCTGTATGAGATTAATGCAAGAGTACCACAAGGAAGCGTACTGGGACCAGTTTTATACCTTATACTCACTGCTGATTTACCCATGACACAAGGGGTAATCACTGCCACATTTGCAGATGACACTGCTATAATGGCCTCCAGTAATGATCCTCAGATAGCTTCTCAAACATTGCAGCATAGTTTGAAACTAATTTAACTTTGGATGGAAAAATGGCGTATGAAAGTTAATGAAGCTAAATGTCAACATATAACCTTCACATTAAGGAAGCATACATGTCCAGCAGTATCCTTAAAAAACTGATACCGCAGACCTCAGAAGTGAAGTACTTGGGAATTCATTTGTACAGACGTCTGAATTGGCAGAAACATATGTTTACTAAGCGTAAACAACTTGGTATTAAACTCAGAAAATGTACTGGCTGATTGGGCACAAATCAGACCTTTCAACCAATAAAATATTATTATATAAGACAATACTGAAACCAATATGGACGTATGGGATACAACTATGGGATTCTGCTTGCAAATCAAATATTGCAAATTTACAACGCTTCCAATCTAAGATACTACGTTTAATCTTAACAGCTCCAATGAAGCAACAATATTCCACAAGCAACTCAATATTCCGACCATCACAGAAGAAATTGAAATTTATAGCAATAGTTACCGACATCGAATTAATATTTTGACTGAAATATCAGTCAGCCCATCCAAATGTTTTGACTGAAAATTTAATGACGAGATCGACAACACGAAGACTCAAGAGGAGAATACTTAGCGATCTGGCTGACAATTAACAGCTGACTTAACAGATATAACATTATATAGCAATATGTTGTTATTATTCTTCTTCTTTCGATGAGGCCTGCTAGGGACCACGTGACAATTTCAATTCTCCACACCCAGCTGTTTTCTCTTCCGTTCCCTCCAATATTCCCTCATCCTTTCACTATGCAGCCTCTTTCTATCTTCGGACCACTTCGCACCAGGTTTCTTCTGCAATCTTCCTTGGAAGATTATTATTATTATTTATATAATTTGTATGTATTAATGGGTACATACTTTCATGTCATTATTTTAGCCATACAATTTACTTAGTGCCCTGTAGACAGATTGTAAATACCAATAAATAAATAAAAAATTAAAATCCTGCACCATTTTACTTAACCTTAAAGTCAATGCGCAGACAGTACCAATTTGCAACGAGCAATTGTAGGAATTATCCTCCACTGGTCATTCCCATAGCCAGGCCGCTTATTAAATCTCTTAGAATTTTAGTAGAAATATTAAAAATATTATCTTCCTCCAACTCGATTCTTCTTAAAAATATAATTAAATGAAAAAAATTGTGTGCAATGTTCTCTCTTTATTTGTTTCACCCAACTTTGGGGTACACTAAATCAATCACTTTTTAATGTTCTGTGCCTTCCTCGTAGCCCAGTATTGCTTCATTCGTTGTAGCAAGCTTTTCTTTCTTCCTCAGAGATTTGGATCGTTCGCTTGGATTTGACTTTGCCTTGGAACCGTTGCTTCTCGTCCTCGGTTATTGTTTTGGCTGTTCTGTCCATGAGCATAGTGTTAGTGATCTGCAGTTCTGTTATGTCTTTCTCCGTTTCTCTAAACCAAAGTGGTTTGGCTCTTCTACTGCGAAAGTAGTCAAATATTTTTTTTGGTTAGTCTATTTTTGTCCATTCGGAGGATGTGCCCATAAAAATCAATTCTCCTTTTTCTTATTGTGTCCGATAGTGTTGATGTTATTGTGTCTGATAGTGTGTGCAATGTTATTATGTCATTATTAATTAATTTTTAGTAACATATAATACATTTTTTCTTGACTTCACAGCCATTATGCTTCACAGTGTTGCGAATTACCTTCCCTCGCGTCCTTCCTCGAGCCAGTCACTGATTAAATCTTTTACAACAACTAAAGCAAACACAGATACACTCAATAATATCTTCACCATTAGTACTGTCGGCCTTTACAATAAATCTGGCAAAAACGCGTTCCGTCACGCCATCTGCATATCTCGCCGGTAACTACTACAGAACAATTACTGTTTTCTTTTCAGAAACAAAGAGAAAATATTGTTTAAGGCAGAACTGGAGGGCGGGCGTGAACGCGGCACGCGATTATTTTATTTGTAACTTCTTGGATAGGTTTGGGCAATCTCGCTGTAGCGATCTCACTCGATAACAGCTGATTTCAAGGTCACCGCATTTAGCTAAAATTACTACAGTCCAAATGACAATGTAAAGAAAACCAATCAGCTACACAGCTGATAACCATCTGTAGCAACCTTGAGTCTGCCACAGAAATACGAGATGGACATGTACATTCTGGATAAAACTTAATCATGTAGAAACGTAGCACAAACTTTCTTACATGCTAATCATTTGTAAATTGTGTAAAATTGAACCGTAACACAAAACGGATACCAATATCCAACAACACGCAACTACTTCGCTGTGGTGGCTACAAATATGACAGACCTTCGTAATCAGCGTTTACTTCAGCATAAATTAGCATTTTAAACTTTCAAAATACTGTAAACTGAAAGTTCAAAATGCTAAATTATGTATGTTTTAACACGGATTACGATGTTATAAGATTTTTAAGTTAAAATACTGTATGTTTTATAAATTTTGAATGGCTACCATATTGAAATGTTTGGATGGAATTTGCTGGGAATTTATAACAATTTAAATTTTTGTTTCAAATTTGAAGGAAATTTGGACCAAAATTGCAAACGTGAGATTCTCAAACACAAGCGCGCGCGCACACACACACACACACAAAATCAATATATGACCAAAATTTTGTTTCAAAAATACAATATATATATATGTTTTTTTTAACGTCCGACTATTGTGCATACTTGGGCTAATGCAGACGATGGGATGATTTATAGCGTATGGAAATGCCAAGCCCTGGCCGGGAATCGAATCCGGGTCCTCGGGGTGAAAGCCCAGTACGCTATCAACTAGGCCACCGAGGCGGCTCTCTCTCTCTCTCTATATATATATATATATATATATAGGGTAGGGTTAAAAAGCTCCCGGACGTTAAATACAAAAAAAACAAAGCTCCCGGAATTGGTCCTGCGTGTACACCATTCTTCCACTGTTCATACAATTGTTGGAAACACACCTGAAAGTCATTTTTGAAAATTTCGTTTAGCTGCTTCGTCGCATTTTCCAGCACTTCTTGAGAATCAGCAAAACGATGTCGCTTCAAAATCATTTTCAGTCGAGGAAACAGGTAAACATCCGGTTGTAAATACATGTTGCTTCCTTTACAACCCTCAGACGAAACGTCAGTCTGCTGAATGGAGATGAAAAACGTCACCAAGAAAGGATAAATTTCCCTTGGACAGAGTCCGGGATAAAGTGATGTTTTTTTTTTATTACCAGGACTTAATTCACTATGAATTCATTCCCGAAGGGATAACAGTTAACAAAGAACTTTACAAGATCCTGAAACTTTTACGATATTCAGTTAGATGAAAACGACCTGAAAAATCTACAAGGAACGATTTATTTTTGTTGCATGTCAATGCCCGATAAATCGATCGCTGATGGGGAACAGTACCTTGCCAAGCACAATGTCACCACTCTGGAGTACCCTCCTTATTCTCCCGACCTTGCACCACTGTATTTTTACCTGTTTCACAACTGAAAATGACGCTGAAGGGACATAGTTTTGCTGATTTGCAAGAAGTCGTGGAAAATGCGACGTAGCGTCTAAACGAAATTTTCAAAATTGGCTTTACGAATGTTTCCGACAATTGTATGAACGGTGGAAAAAGTGCATGCAGGGGGAGAGTATTTTGAAGCGAAGTAAGGTTAAAATATTATGCTTTCAGTGAATTTTCGCTGACCAGTTCCGGGAACGTTTTGACCCTACCTCGTATGTAGAGAAATTATGTTTTCAGTCGCCATTTCCTCCAGTAGTTTATTTTCCTCCAGTAATTTACTTTCCTCCGTAGTCTGTTTTCCTCCAGTAGCTAATTTCCCTTCAGTAGTTTATTTTCTGTCAGTAGTTTATTTTCCTCAAGTAGTTTATTTTCCTTCGTAGTTTATTTTCCTTCAGTAGTTTATTTTCCTTCAATAGTTCATTTTCCTACATAGTTTATTTTCAACCAATAGTTTCTTTTCCTTCATTAGTTTATTTTCCTCCAGTAGTTTATTTTCCTCTAGTAGTTTATTTTCCTACGATAGTTTATTTCCCTTCAGTAGTTTATTTTCCTCAGGTAGTTTATTTTTCTCCGTAGTTTATTTCTGTCCAATAGTTTCTTTTCGTTTAATAATTCATTTTCCTCTAGTAGTTTATTTCCCTCTAGTTTTTTATTTTACACCAATAGTTTATATTCTTTCAATAGTTTATTTTTCTCCGTAGTTAATTTCTGTCCAATAGTTTCTTCCCTTTAATAGTTCATTTTCCTCCAGTAGTTTATTTCCCTCTAGTAGTTTATTTTACACCAATAGCTTATTTTCTTTCAATAGTTTATTTCCTAGTTTATTTTCCTCCAGTAGTTTCTTTTCCTCTAGTAGTTTATTTTCTTTCAATAGTTTATTTCCTTTCAGTAGTTTATTTTCCTCCAGTAGTTTATTTTCTTCTAGTAGTTTATTTTGCTCTAGTAGTTAATTTTCTTTCAATAGTTTATTTCCCTCCAGTAGTTTATTTTCCTCCAGTAGTTTATTTTCCTCCAGTAGTTTATTTTTCTCCGTAGTTTTTTTTCTGTCCAATAGTTACTTTTCCTTTAATAGTTCATTTTCCTTCAGTAGTTTATTTCCCTCTAGTAGTTTATTTTCCTCTAGTAGTTTATTTTCTTTCAGTAGTTTATTTCCCTCTAGTAGTTTATTTTACACCAATAGTTTATTTTCTTTCAATAGTTTATTTCCCTTTAGTAGTTTATTTTCCTCAAGTAGTTTATTTTCCTCCGTAGTTTATTTTTCTCCAATTGTTTATTTTCCTCAAGTAGTTTATTTTCCTCCAGTAGTTAACTTTCCTTCAGTAGTTTATTTTCCCTTATTAGTTTATTTTCTTTCAGTAGTTTGTTTCCCTCCTGTAGTTTATTTTCCTCCAGTAGTTAACTTTCCTTCAGTAGTTTATTTTCCTCCAGTAGTTAATTTTCCTCCAATAGTTTACTTTCCTTCAGTAGTTTATTTTCCCTTATTAGTTTATTTTCTTTCAGTAGTTTATTTTCCTCCAGTAGTTTATTTTTCTCCAATAGTTTATTTTCCTCCAATAGTTTATTTACCTTCAGTAGTTTACTTTCCTCCAAAAGTTTATAATTCAATGGAAATTCCTTGAAAATCGACAGCGTTAATCTCTTTCCTATGTACTTAAGCGTACGAAAGCGTTAACGCCATATGTACTTCCTGTAGCAAGATACATATAAATTTGCTTCCGGACTCTCCCTTTATGTCTTATTATACGCAACAGACTTGCTAGCGTATTAGATTACCGGGGATTACTGCGCTGTACTTATCTACTGGATTCCCAGTGCTATATGATCACGCTATGCTCAACTGCCGTACATTATAATACAGCAAACTTCGTACACGTCTCACGAACACACAGTGGGGACAGTACTTCCACATCTAAATTATGTGAATATATTAATTTTATGCCTGGCGTTGTACAGGGTTTCCCTTACACTTTCGCCCAGGGGACAATTAATCGGTCATGAATATTTTAGTAGCGAATTTCCATTGCAAAAATTTGAAATTAACAATGATTCTGACGTCTAGATTCATTTTTGTATGTGTTGTCAAACATCTCTCTCTCTCTCACACACACACACACACACACACGCGCGCGCGCGCTTTTGTTGAGGTCCATTAATTTTAGAAATATGTTAAATATTAAAAAAATCCTGAAAACCAGTCTTTTTCTTTTACACAAACTTCAACAATTTTTCAAAACTTTTCATCTGACACATAAGAGAGGGAGAAATGAAAATTCGATTTTTGAAGAGGTCTAGCGGCTCTAAATAAACCCTTACGTGCAAAAACTACCCTATACATATTCGGAATCAGTATTAGGCTGCTTTAAATTCCGAATGATACGCAACACTGGTTAAAAAAATATTTTTAATCTTAACATTTCACCTAAATAATTTTTGACTTCAACCCTTATGTTATCCCAGGGTTTGGGAGATTCTTTCGCCAAATTCTGTAGTGGTCGGGCGTATCGCTTACGTGTAAGAGGTGCGTTACCGACAGACAGACGGACGGACTGACAAGCGCGCGAATTTAAAGGCTATTTTTCTTAGAAAAAACACTATTTTTTAAATAGTATGTCAATAAAAACAATTATTCCTGTCTTAGTTTTTGTCACTCCTGGCTAGGTCAAGGTTTCGTAATGCGGAAACTTACCACAGTGTCAATTCTGAGGCAGTTACTGCATTTATCGAACATAATATGCTTCACGATTACGATTGTGATAGTTTAAAAAACAAAGGTGAGCTCTCTCTCTCTCTCTCTCTCTCTCTCTCTCTCTCTCTCTCTCATAATAATTTAATTACATAATTTAAATTGTAAATTGTAAACATAATGGTTCTCAATTTAGATCTCTCTCTCCCCCTCCCTCTCTCTCTCCTCTCTCATCTCTCTCTCTCTCTCTCTCTCTCTCTCTCTCTCTCTCTCTCTCTCTCTCTCTCTCTCTCTCTCTCTCTCTCTCTCTCTCTCTCTCTCTCTCTCTCTCTCTCTCTCTCTCTCTCACGCGCACACACACACACACCGCTGAAGAATAAACAAATTGACTGATTTTGTTTTTGAAGTTTTTGAAGCCATTTTTTTCAAACAAAAATTGTTAAAAATCGGATCGTTAAAATCGGTTCGAAATGTTTTCATTAAATTTTGGTGAAATCAGTAATATCAGTACACTAATTTAAATTGTAAATTGTAAACATAATGGTTCTCAATTTAGATCTCTCTCTCCTCCCTCTCTCTCCTCTCTCTCTCTCTCTCTCTCTCTCTCTCTCTCTCTCTCTCTCTCTCTCTCTCTCTCTCTCTCTCTCTGTAGCGCACGCACGCGCTCACACACACACCGCTGAAGAATAAACAAATTGACTGATTTTGTTTTTGAAGTTTTTGAAGCCATTTTTTTCAAACAAAAATTGTTAAAAATCGGATCGTCAAAATCGGTTCGAAATGTTTTCATTAAATTTTGGTGAAATCAGTAATATCAGTACAAGATGTATGGGTCGGTGTAGCCCGAAAAATAGGTTCAGAAACTATTGTGACTAGCTCTAAAAAATTTTCTTAATTTTATCAACATCGGTTTTTACAGATTTTGTTTATATTGTGTTCATATAAAGTGCCTCGTAACTCAATTCGTTGTAGGAAGCTTGAAGTAAAAGGAACTCACTGTTCTGGAGTAAAAACCAAAACAATCCCTGACCGTAAATTTGTTTTATTTCAAATGTGGTACATCGTATTGTTACAAATCTTCAAATGTGACAAAAGATATAGCAAAATATGATGCGATTTTGGCAGGTTATTGATGAGATTTCACTGTTTTTTTGTCAGATTTCACAGAAATAATTTAACGTGAATACGTTTATTTATTATTTTTACACCATTTTTTTAATTTTAAGCCCTCAATGGAGCGCATTAGTCAATTTTGGTTCTTTTGGGTTTTCAACTTTGGTTCTTTTAGGTTTTTGAGATTCTCCCAATACTTTTTCAGTCTTATAGATCTCTGTAGTCTAACTTCCTCCGAATAAAAGGCAACTCTTTTTGCTCCTTCTTTAAATTTTAATCTAGTGTTTTTATCCCTAAGGATTGGTTTTCCCTTCCTTCTTTCAGACGTTCCTCCGTTATCCCTAATTCTTTTAGATCCCGTTCCACTTCCTTAAGCCACTCATTCTTTACTTTCATCTTGAGTTGGTAATTTAGGAGCTTCTTCGTCAGTCTTTCTTCTGGTAGCCTTATTAGGTGTCCATAAAAAGCCAGTCTCCTCTTTCTAATATTATCTAACAGACGTTCATTATCCCGATAGATGGCTGAACTTGGCAGCAGTCTGTATGTTCCTTCTACCGTGTGTTTTTTGTTGATAATGGTTCTCAATATTTTCCTTTCCACTTTTTGAAGCTCCTCAGTTCTGTTTCGGCTTCTTAGATTAAATAAAGTTTCCGCGGCATAAGTCACTTCCGGTCTTGTAACCGTATTATAATGTCTGATTTTCGACTTTATGGAAAGCGACTTTTTCTTATACGTTCCCCAAGTTAACTTTAGTGCCTTCTTTAATTTGTTCGTTCTATTTTTTATTGTATTTATGTTGTATTTATTGTATGTTCTATTTTTAATTTTTACACCATTTATTGTACTTGTTATTTTTTATATAGGGGTGGTTCCAAAAAATGGGGGATATTTTCCCAGACCAAAACTAATAAAAAAGTTCATATTAATAAATCCCCAAAATGTTTCATTTTCCCACTAGCCGCCATTTTGTTTTAAATAAATTATTTTATGTCTCTAAAACTATTGGTTTTATAATATATAGAATAAAATTAAAATAATTATTATCGTTACGGAGTTCGTGCCCTGACAGACTAATTATGCACATTTGCTGTTTTACTTGCTCCATAGTTTTAAAAGATTGGACAGAATATTGAAAGCAATAGAATAATAAAAAAAAAATATCGATTTTATTTTGGTTTAACATTTTTAACATCCGAAATTTAAAATCAGGACAATGTATGAAGTTATTTTTTCCTAATTAGACCTCTATCAGGTAAGGAAGCAATTTTCAAATTGCTAAGTTTAAATTTTATTGATAGAACCGTTCTAGAGATATAAATTATTTTTTAAAAAACCCTGGGAAAATTAAACGTTTTCGGACATATGGTTATACGAAATTTTTTATTAGTTTTGATCATCGTCTTCATTTTTTTGTGATAGGTTTAGTATTTAACGTTATTAATTAACTTTTGAATATTTTTTCTTAAGTAATTTTTAATTTTTTGAAAATTACTAATTAAGATTTTTTAGTTTTAATAGCTTCAGACGACCGTATATTGGTTCTTTTTGAAAAAAGAAGCCATCCGAACAGCGTGACAATGAAACATTCCTTTTCAGTATATTACAAAAAGTCGGACCATAAATCTGATCACGTTTCAGACAATTTTGCAGGAAAATGCGAAAATAACGATAGCCAGGGTCGTTAACCTAATAAGGTAGCGTTAAAAAACGATAAAATCGACCTTGGAAATTAACGGCTGGAACGTAGCGAGCTAACACTGCGGACTGCACAGAGTGTTACGCTCTGGGACACCTGTCATATTTCACAGATATTGGAAAAGATCCAACCAATGCCAGCTGAATCTCTCCCCCTAGTTCTTCTCCTTATTTCCCACTGCCACGGTAAACTACAAGTTCGCCATTTTATTTAGTTAGCACTGGCGGTAAACGTTCCGCATCCGGATCAATTTGTGTTTGTTTTGGTTATGTTTAGTGTTGTGTTTTGTTCATCAGTCGAGACAACATTTTAGGTTAATTGAAATTAAGAACCATTGTGCAGAAAATCTGTCAATTTAGCATTGTGTAGTGTTTTGTTTGTATGCAGTTTTAGCCTTCTGTATTGTAATAGTTATTCATAATTATCTTTAAGACAAAATAGAAAATGAAACTGTAAAACAAGCGATAATAACGTGAATTTTAAAACGAGAGTTGTTGACATGACAGAAAGCGAGTTCTCAGACACTAACACGTGGAATAACATCAAGTAAATGAATATTTCTAAACGCGAAAGTTAAACTCCGCGTAAATATTTATTTCCGTACATTTTGGGCGCGTTCATTACTCAGAAAAATCTGTAAATTCAAATTGACGTCCATTCAAAAACCATAACTTTATTTTACTTTTTTTGAAAATATAATTTCACATTGTTTTCAGCGTTACAATTTGAATGAATTAGCATTTGTTTCAAAAAGTCGATTTTTTTTTTTTTTTTTAAACGTCCGACTATTGTGCACACTATCGACTATTGAAAAAGTCGATGCCGGGTGTGGTTAGGCAATTGTGTTAAATGAGCGACAGTTTTGTGAAAGTAATTTGAAAAGGCAGTAACGCTGTAAAAAAATATAGCGCCAATGTTAGTCTTGTTTTAAAGAGGAATGATGGTCGTTTGTGCCAATTCCGCTCCGTTATTTGTGGCGGCCGGATGTTACAAACTGCGGACGCACAGAATTAACCAACTGTTTTCTACATTTTGAAATTGACACGTATATTTCATTGCATGTAAACAGGATGTCACAGACTATACTATCCGATTGAACCAAGTGTGCATCCGATACACACTATGTACTATCCGATACATCTCTTCCCGTACTCCAAGCTAGCGCATTAAAGTGTTTGTTTTATTAAAGAGGAACCCACAATTTTCGAATTTCATAATTGTGATTGAAGTTTTCACAAAAATAACAGAGCTCTGTCATCCGCTTATCTGATTTTTTTCTCAAATTCTATTGAAAGGTTAAATTATTTTTATGCGTCATAAAATTAATTGTTTTTCAATTTTCAATCAAATTGAACTAAAATTAAAATGCTAATTTTGGTTGTAACTGTGATTACGGTGTAGAAGTCTGGTTTTCAAAACAACTTTTTAAGATTTTAAATTGTCATAGTTTTGAAACAGATAACCTGATTTAGGGACTAGTTGAAGTTATAATAAAAATCATGTTTTATCAAAATTGCATACGTCAGAGACTATATTTTAAAACTTAATGACCACTGACAACGTGCTCTTATATCGGCCATGATCGGTGTTCGTTTCGTAATCCCGAGTCTGGGATTAAAATAAATACACATTGCACAATCAATTACTCAAAAATTTAACACAACCGAAACGTTTAAATGGAAAGGTGTAATAGCTTAGAGATATATTAACTTGGAGATTCGTTTTTCTTTCGACAGTACCGTGTTATAAGTTAGAGATCGACCTGTGTAATAAGATAGAGGTTCTGTACTGTGTATTAACTTAGATACTACAGTTCCGTCAAATGTGTTGCACCGTGTGTATATGTTGCCGACGCCGCTGCTTGCAGGCGCTTCAGTATCTTTTATCTAACAAGTAGAATTCGCTTAGTTAAAGAAAGATATATTATTAAAATATAAAGTTCATTTGGATAGGTTTTGTTCTTAAAGGCTTATGTGCAATGCTGTAAATGTATACTAATTTACATATGTAGTAGTAATAGTAATAATAATACCAAAATATTGTTTGAAGGCTGTTTTATTCAACACACAGTACGGAACCTCTATCTTATTACACAGGTCGATCTCTAACTTAAAACACAGTAACGTCGAAGGAAAAACGAATCTCTAAGTTAATAAATCTCTAAGTTATTACACCTCCCCGTTTAAATAACTTCCGACACTAATATTTTTTTATGGTAGTATCGTGTTACACATCGATTTCCTTTTCGCCTTGAAACTTTGTCTCGAGTCTACTTGGAAGGACGGAAACGGAAATTGCTCGCTTCTCGTGACTTCATCTCAAAAAACAAGTGACAGCCTCGTGGGGTCTGACAGCCCCACACTTCACTCTGTCGTACTGCAGTGGAGGGACCACTTCTTAATTACCGTACAGTGAAGTCTGGCCTATCTGTGACTTGCAACAGTGGGGCTATATCTTCCAACAGTTTTGCAGTTTTAGTACGGGTTTTCGATGTTAGAGTATTTTTTAACTTGGATCAAAGAGGTAAGATTGATGAGAGATTTGTTTCAGTTTTCAGAATAGACGAACTGTGTTCATTTTATTTAAAAAAATATTTGTTTAAACTTAATGGCAAATACTTTGAGTAATATAACGTAAACCCCAATGTGAAATGTGTTAATTTACGTCTAGCAAAGTATTACTCGTTTATGATTTGACCACAACGCCAAATTCCCTTGCGGTTACGAATGTTTCGTTACACTTTAAGATGGCTTGGCGTAAAACAACCGAAGACAAAACCGGATCCGTGGACGATAAAACCGTTTCCGGTAAAGGCTCGGACAAAGTACTAGAGAAGAACATGTTGAACAGTAACTCCAACTCGTTGAACAACTCCACGTCCAATAAGACGACCAACATAAACTCCACCTCGATACTGAACAGCTTCGTCACTAAGAACAAACTGCAGGCGGCGATCCCCAACGCGGGCCCGGGCAAGAAGAACGCTCCTCCACCCGGTTGGAAAGTCTTACTGAATTCTGCTTTTAAATCTTTGCAGAAAGGCAAGATCCCGCTGCTGCTAGCTGTGGAAGCGGGGAACCAGTCCATGTGTAGAGAGTTGCTGAGCCAACAGACTGTGGACCAATTGAAGGCGACCACTGACAATGGTGATACGGCGCTGCACCTGGCCGCTAGGAGGCGTGACGTGGACATGGTGAGGATACTGATCGACTACGGAGCCAATGTGGACTGTCAGAATGTAAGTAGTGTTTTTTAATTACATTTTATTTTCTCGCTGTATGAAGTATCCGATAACTCAGCTGTTTCGCTGAATAGCCAAAATTCTTTTACGAAATTGTAGAAACAGCTGTGATTCTTACTTTTGATCAATAATCGCTACACGCAGCTGCCTTGCCATTGTGTTGAAAACGAATTTCACAAAGTAACACACACACACACACATATATATATATATATATATATATATATATATATATATATATATATATATATGTATATATATATATATATATATATATATATATATATATATATATATATATATATAGAGAGAGAGAGAGAGAGAGAGAGAGAGAGAGAGAGAGAGAGCTGCCTCGGTGGTCTAGTGGATAGCGTACTAGGTTTTCACCCCGAGGACCCGGGTTCGATTCTCGGCGAGGGCTTGACATTTTCATACGCTATAAATCATCCCATCGTCTGCATTAGCCCAAGTGTGCACAATAGCCGGACGTTAAACACCAAAAAAGAAAAAAAAATATATATATATATATATATACACACACACACACACACACGACTTAAGATCGAAAAGCTCCCGGAATTGGTGAGTGAAAATCTATTGAAAGCATATATATATATATATATATATGTGTGTGTGTGTGTGTATATATATATACAATATATACACGCACACACACACACACACACACACACACACACACACACACACACACACACACACACACACACACACGACTTAAGATCAAAAAGCTCCCTGAATTGGTGAGTGAAAATCTATTGAAAGTATATACACACACACACACACACACACACACACACACACACACACACACACACACACACACACACACACACACGACTTAAGATCGAAAAGCTTCCGGAATTGGTGAGTGAAAATCTATTGAAAGTAGGTATAATATTTTAACTTGTTTCCTTCAAAAATCCTCTCCTCCTGCATGAACACACTTCTGCCGTTCATACAATTGTTGGAAACACTCCTGAAAGCCATTTTTTTGAAATTTCGTTTAGCCGCTTCGTTGCATTTTCCATCATCTGTTGCGAATCAGGAAAACGATATCCAGTGTCATTTTCAGTCGTGAAAATCCGCTGGTGCAAGGTCAGGAGAATAGGGAGGATGTTCCAAAGTGGTAACATTGTGCTAGGCAAGGTATTGACATTTATAATTTTTCACCATCAGCGATCGATGTGACGCGGCTTTGTCATGCAACAAAAATCAATCGTTCCTTGCAGATTTTTCGGGTCGTTTTCATCTAACATCTCGTAGCCGTTTCACGATCTCCTTGTACAGTTTTTTATTAACTGTTTTTCCGTGTAAAAATCCACGGCTTCTATCCAAATGAAATTTTTCATTTCTTGGTGATATTTTTGATTTCCATTCAGCAGACTGTATTTCATGTGAAGGTCGTGTGAAGTCTGGCCTATCTGTGACTTGCAACAGTGGGGCTATATCTTCCAACAGTTTTGCAGTTTTAGTACGGGTTTTCGATGT
>CM040187.1:43812502-43952502 GCA_022606455.1 Callitettix versicolor
ATTGTTATCTGAGATTGTTTACAAACTTCCTAAAATCAGATTTTGTAAAACTGCAAAATTAAAAAGTTATTACAGGGTGTCTACTAGTCCCGGATATCCCCGATGTCCCGGAAAAGACACGGATTTTATCAAGTGGTCCTGGATGCCCAGGATTATACTGAAATTTACAATTAAAGTCCCCCTTTTTCCTAGAAAATAATCTGCTTTTCTTCTCAGTTTTAAGGCCGCCTCGTTGGTCTAGTTGATAGCGTACTGGGCTTTCACCCCGAGGACCCGGGTTCGATTCCCGGTCAGGGCTTGGCATTTTCATACGCTATAAATCATCCCATCGTCTGCATTAGCCCAAGTGTGCACAATAGTCGAACGTTAAACACAAAAAAAATCATGTTATTTTATAAATTGCGATACGAAATACCGATAAATAAGCCTTGATACGAATAAAGGAAAGATGCACGGATTTATGTCCCCAATATTCCCCAAAAAGCTCCTGATTTTTGCTTGAGGAAGCTGGTAGACACCCTGTATTAATTTTACGGTAATTATACAGTTTTGTTCGTAAAAACGTTTTTAACATCGATGTCGAATGCCATTATGCAAAATCACCCAAACCTTGCTTCATTTTTCACAAAATCGCCCAAACAAACGCATTAACCTGATGAAACTATGAAAAACCAGTTTTCCTCTATTGCTTCCACAAGGTGGAATTACAATAGTAGGGGGTCTCCACTATCGTAGAACACAAGAATAGTCTCATTGGCCTCTTTCAATCGATTATTGAAAATGGTGACCAGTGGGATAATACAATAATGCGAGGGGGTTTTATTCTACATTTCTGGATTTCAACTTCAACTTTTCATTGTTTGATTCAATACTATCTCAAGCAGATTCTGTTTTTAACATTTTTCGGACACAAATTTTAGACGTAGGTTACTGTACAAAATGTATAGAAGAGTTTGCAGAACGTTTAGACTGAGAAATGATTTCGATAACTTTTGGTATCGAACTGAATCCGAAAACAATGCGTGTGCTAATTCCGATCAACCAGAAATTCAAAGTAAAAGAATAGATTGAAGACGCGCCCGATTTAAAGATTTATGAAAGACTTTATTGTGAAATTATTGATGTAGTGAAGGAAACAATTGTGCAAAGGTTTTATGACATTCACCAGTTACATTTTATTGCCTTGCTAGATTCTAAGCGTTTTACTACCTTTTTGAAAAAAAATTCCAGTAGAATATTTCGAGTGTTTAAAAAGGTCTTACAGTGAACATTTTGATTTTCCACTGCTCAGAAGTCAGCTGTCAGTTGTTTACTCTAGTGAACAATTTCATAAAAATAGTATAAGTGATTTATTGAAATACTTGTATTCCATTGATATATCTGATGTTTTAACACAAATTTGGAGACTTGTCTGTCTCGTCATTACAATTCCAATAACAAGTGCTTCAGATGGAAGATCATTTTCTGCCTTGAAACGGATTAAGACGTACTTGCTAAATTCACTGTTGTAAATAGACGATCAGCTCTATCATTGTTGTCCATTGAGAAAGCACTCTTAATGAGTTTGAGAATCAATGCCACATTTTACGACCAGGTCTTGATTTATTTGCTAAAAAAAAATCATCGTATAGAACTAGTTTAAAAAAAGTAATAAAAAATAGCTTTTTTGAGAATTTAATTTTATACAAGGCGTGTTCAGAAAGTAACGAGAATTTTAATTTTTTGAACAAAATATTTATTTATTCATCTACATTGATGTTGTCGCCTTCAAAATAGTCCCCATTGGAGACTATGCACTTGTACCAGCGCTTCTTCCAATCCTCGAAACACTTCTCAAACTCGATCTTTGAGATAGCTTTTAGTTTTTTCAGCGATGCGATTTAATGTCATCTACGACTGTAAAACGACGGCACTTTAAGGTTCTCTTTATTTTTGGAAATAGGAAAAAGTCACTCGGAGCCATGTGTAGCGAATATGGAGGCTGGGGCATCGTTACAGTACTGTTTTTGGCCAAAATTTCACGAACAAGCAATGAAGTGTGAGCTGGTGCAAAAGTCATGAATTGTTTTTTTACAGATCCGGGCGTTTTTTTCGGATTGCTTCACGCAATATCAAAAATTGTTGAAAATTTTGAACAAAAACAGCGGCGAATGGAAGTTGCTCAGGAGTCACTAAATGAAGTCAACGACGATGCAGAATTACTGAAACGTATTATAATAGGTGACGAAACATGGGTTTATCGAAACTAAGGCTCAATCATCCCAGTGGAGGCATTATGGCTCGCCAAGACCGAAAAAGGCTCGACAAGTGCGGACGAACGTGAAGGTTATGCTCACTATGTTCTTCGATATTAATGGCATAGTGCATCATGAATTCCTGCCACCAAGTGAAACGGTCAATAAGGAGTACTACCTACAAGTTCAACGCCGATTGCGTGAAGCAATCCGAAAAAAACGCCCGGATCTGTGGAAAAACAATTCATGGCTATTACACCACGATAATGCACCAGCTCACACGTCATCGCTTGTTCGTGAATTTTTGGCCAAAAACAGTTCTGTAACGATGCCCCAGCCTCCATAATTGCCAGACATGGCTCTGTGTGACTTTTCCTATTTCCAAAAATATAGAGAACCTTAAAGTGCCGTCGTTTTACAGCCGTAGATGACATTAAAAGCGCATCGCTGAAAGAACTAAAGGCTATCTCAAAGATGAGTTTGAGAAGTGTTTCGAGGATTGGAGGAAGTGCTGGCACAAGTGCATAATCTGCAATGGGGACTATTTTGAAGGCGACAACATCAATGTGGAAGAATAAATAAATAATTTGTTCAAACAATTAAAATTCTCATTACTTTCTGAACACACCGTGTATATCAAACATCTTTATTTAGAATAAATTATTTTTATTGCCGTTTGTGACACATACTGTTTCTCTCTAAAATAGTTACGTAATGCTTACACATCTGCAATAGTCATAACGTGATATAAAAGGTTGATAATGCCATGAAAATAACTGTGGCTTTTTAAAATGGAGATGAAAGAAAATAGATGATTTTGGAAACATTTTCATGTTAAAAAGTAAAAATATTAATTATACTCGTATATTAAATCAGTCCTACGCTGTACAGAACATAGAGTGAGATCACAACTAGATAAGTCCTTCAATGCTCCATGTACATCTGTAGCAACCACTTGATTCCCTTATATCTTTATCAGTTTTAGGCACTAAATAAAATATTATATTAAATATTTCAGAGTGAAGGCCAGACTGCCTTACACATTGCCTCTGCTGAAGGTGATGAAACGCTTGTGAAATATTTCTATGGGGTTCGAGCTAGTGCTTCCATAATCGATAACCAAGGTACGTTTGCAAATGATTTAGTGCGTAAGTAATTCACTTTCTCAAAATAATGTGAACATTTCGCTTTAAAAATTTTTTTATTCATGTATTATTTGTGTTTTCAGGTTGTGTGTGTGTGTGTGTGTGTGTGTGCGTGCGTGCGTGCGTGTGTATGTGCAAGAAAACCCACACATTGCTGGACACTAAGTGAATTGACAGATTTGATTGTTTCTGTTTAAGTCTTAAAAATTGTCAATAATGGCCAGAATTACTAACTGATGAGATTTTTCTTTGAATATAGCTTCAATATCTAGAAAATTTAATGATGGAAAGAAAAAAGTTTGGAAGCTACCAGGAAAAATCAGTCAATTTTTCAAATTTTGCCACTCATATTTTAGTTATATATGATAACTTATTTAGTGAACCAAATTTAGAAATTTAAAACATTTACATATTTCTAGTAAATCTGAAAAAATAATGACAACACTATTTAATATTTAATCTCTAACCAATAGTTTATTTTATTTAAAAGATTGTATACTGTAACCTAAATTTGAGCAAAATATAATGAATCAATTTTTATAATATACCTTTTAGGTTTTTGTACTGATTTTCTGTTTTTTAATAGTTCTTGAATCAGATTTCAAAAAAGTATTGTATGTGTTTTAAATTCTAAATTGCAGTGCCACTAAATTTCAGTAGACACTAAAATTCTAAATTGTAGTTCCACTAAATTTCAGTAGACACCAAAATTCTAAATTGTAGCGCCACTAAATTTCAGTAGGCACTAAAATTCTAAATTGTAGTGCCACTAAATTTCAGTAGACACTAAAATTCTAAATTGTAGTGCCACTAAATTTCAGTATACACTAACATTCTAAATTGTAGCGCCACTAAATTTCAGTAGACACTAAAATTCTAAATTGTAGTGCCACTAAATTTCAGTAGACACTAAAATTCTAAATTGTAGTGCCACTAAATTTCAGTAGACACTAAAATTCTAAATTGTAGTGCCACTAAATTTCAGTAGACACCAAAATTCTAAATTGTAGCGCCACTAAATTTCCGTAGGCACTAAAATTCTAAATTGTAGTGCCACTAAATTTCAGTAGACACTAAAATTCTAAATTGTAGTGCCACTAAATTTCAGTATACACTAACATTCTAAATTGTAGTGCCACTAAATTTCAGTAGACACTAAAATTCTAAATTGTAGTGCCACTAAATTTCAGTAGACACTAAAATTCTAAATTGTAGTGCCACTAAATTTCAGTAGGCACTAAAATTCTAAATTGTAGTGCCACTAAATTTCAGTAGACACTAAAATTCTAAATTGTAGTGCCACTAAATTTCAGTAGACACTAAAATTCTAAATTCTAGTGCCACTAAATTTCAGTAGACACTAAAACATTGACATATTTTCTGTTTAGACCGAACCCCAATGCACCTTGCGGCAGAGAACGGTCATGCCTCCATCATTGAACTTCTGGCTGACAAGTTCAAGGCTTCCATTTTCGAGCGTACCAAAGACGGTAGTACGCTGATGCACATAGCTTCCCTCAATGGACATGCTGATTGCGCAATGATGCTGTTCAAGAAAGGTGTCTATCTACACATGCCTAACAAGGTTGGTCTTTTAAATTTTAACTCGATACTTCGGTTTAGTCAAAATTGTAGTGTATGGACTTCAGCAAAATCACACTGCTTGACTAACTGTGGTTATTTTCCACTTGTTGAGCAGAAATGTCAAATGCAGAATAACACTCTTAGTTTGGTATTTTAAACGTTTTTTTGACTTTTATTTTAATCCAAACCAAAAATTTGGACGTATCAAGGCAAATAACCAATTCTTATACCTTTGAAATTTGGGTACAAGGTTCGATGTCAAGACTCGCTGACAATTGTGTCCACAAAAATGATCTTTAACCCTGAATGTCAGTACAGTTTTGGGCTTGCACCAAGAAGAGCCAATAGAAAATTATAATTCTGAAATGAGATTTTTTTCTGGTGAGCCTTTCCTTAGGAGTGGTACCACTGCCTGCACATACAGTAGACTCACTATTATCTACCAAGAATGTAATTGGGACCAAGACTACCTCGGACAAAGATAAACTTAAATAAAACAGGATTTGTTTGTAAATGACAAAAAATTGAGATATATAAGTTTATTGTTTAAAAAACCCTTCGTACACTATACAATTAAACTAGTTACAAACTACTATACAAACTAGTTATTCAACTAAACATCTATTCTGCCGCCATGCACTCAACGTGTAATCTTGTCTGGCTTTCTTTGTCACGTAAAACGTTTAATTCTTCTACAGTGGGAAAATGAATAGGCAGCTACAAGCAGTAACAAATTGAGGCTAATTAAAAATACTGTTTGTGCTTGGGGGTCGTCAATACGTGCATGTCGTAGAGAAGAGGTGGTCATTACCCGCCTTCGCATTGGTCAATCCATGTTAACGCATGGATTTCTGATGGAACGTAGGGACCCACCTGAATGCGAGTTCTGTAGGGAAACCATCACAATAAAAAATGTATTGCTCGATTGTGATGGTTTCCAAAATTTGCGTGTTACGTGTGGTCTGAGCAACTGTTTGCAGACGATGTTGGAAGATAGTGCCTCGGCCGTTGACCGACTTCGTTCATTTCCTTCATCGTCTTCATTTGACTTCCTTCATCGTCTGAATTTTTTAAAGAAAATTTAATTTATATATTTGTTAGTGCTTGTTGTAGGGCTCCTTTACAGCCCTTAAAAGTTTGTTTATATTTTTTATTTATTAATTTATTTTTAAGTTGTTTTTATTTTGTTAATTAGTTTTAGGACCGTTAATATTTCTTTTATTTATCTTGTTATTGTTGTATGGCCATTATACAGCCTGCAATAACTTTGTGTGTATGTTGTTTTAAGATTTATATTATTGGTAACTAGTTTTAAGAAACTATCTATTTATAGTTGTTATTGTATTTTGTATTGTTATTGTTTTGTTTGTTGGTTTTATATCTTAAATTTTTATCTGACTTGTTTCTTTGTTTTCAAAAATTGTATTATGTAATTAATGTTGTGCCTCGGCGATGATAACCTTAAAGGTTTTTCGCTGGGAAAAAAATACAACTAAACATAATTTAGTAAGAAATGAATCAAAATCTGTACTGTACCTTAAAATAAAATTGCTTTCTGAAAACGTCTTTGATGGTTTTCCGATCTGAGGTAACAGTGGCACGACATATAGTAAAATGAATAAACATAATATTAACAAGCGAACACAATATTAAATTGCCAAATGTGCCAAACAAGAAAAAGAAGCCTTTTTTGTATTCCTAGAATCAGTATTGGCTGAAGCGTGAAAAAGTCCTGGAACATTATTTTGCATCAAATTCTTACATGACTGATAGAAAAATTACCGCCCATTTCTCCTCCCTTAATCACACTTCAACCAAATAGAATCATTCATTGTAAATAATAAATAATTGCTATAATTAAATAAAATTGTAATACAAAAAAATTTAATACAGTCAAAAATAAAACATTGTAATAGATCAGTAGCTGTCGCTTAACTAAAATGAAAATGTAGTACAGTACAATAGCTACATTTACCTAAGAAATGTCAGAAGGAAATTAGGGCAGTATTATAGAGTTTAGTTCGAATAATTCAGTACAAATTGACTGAGTTTTTTGAATGACCTTGAAAGGGTGATGTTACATTGTAGGCCTACTTAGCTCGTTTGTGCTACATAATAGTATTAAACGATTTTTTTTTCAGAAATTCCTTTTTTTATCTTGCAATTATTTTGACTAGACCTTGCATATATGCCACGATTCTTGTATATTTTGAATGTGATTATAATATTTACTTCAATTTGTTTCTTTCTTTACATCTTTTCGTTGAGGTATTTTCCTAACATTTTCCGTTGTTGCAGAATGGAGCAAGGAGTATTCATACAGCGGCAAGATACGGCCATGTTGGCATCATCAACACACTCTTGCAAAAAGGAGAGAAAGTCGACGTCACCACAAGTGTGAGTTGTCTTATTTTGTAAAATTTTATAGCCATTGTTTTGTCGTAGTCTAGATGAGAAATAATTAAAGTTCAGGTGTTATCAGGTCGGCAGCTTCTGGTAAGCCACTCTTTCGGTTAGGAATGGTGTCAAGTAAGACGTTTGTACTTTCTATTTGTTAGGCATCCTTCTATTTCCACCTTAGCAAGTTGGAGTAGTTTGTGTTGTTATTCAACGTGTTGGCAGGCTATCATGTGGGTGTTGTGTAGTGGATAGTCCTCTTCGATTTTCTGCGGAACAACGATTTTGACCCGTCTTTATACTGGAAATTATAGTCAGTACAATATCTTCTCAGAAATCTGTTGTTAAAACCAGCAAAAGAATGCACCAATCGGTATGAAGTCAACCCTTTTAAAGCCAGGCAGGAAAATAATATTTATTCTAAAAATGCCAGGCTATAAATGCCAGCTTTGCCTTGATGTTGATTACAAATATGTAACAACAAAAAATGCTAGTAGAAAAATACTTCTTCTTCTTCTTTCAATGGCTCCTTTTGGTTCACACCATTTTGGATCTTGCCTCCCAATACAATCCGGGAAAGTCCCTTTGTCCCTGCTTCTCTCTATCCAGGCCCTCGCAGATCAGTAACTGATCCTTTTCCATAACATACACATCTTTTGAACAAATCTTGCACTTGTCAGAGGTTATTAGTCTCATCCTATGGAGATGCTTGGCAAGACAATCGTGACCAGTTTCCAAGCAGAAATTTGCTACAGCTATTTTGCGTGGAAGCATCTTATTGTCCTTAAAAAGATTAAACGGATCATAAGCTTTGTCTTGTAAGTTTTTCTTCATTTCACTAACAAATTTTGGCTGTGAGTCTGTTTTTAGTTTTCTTATAACTGCTTGTAATGACGGAGAGCCTGTTGGCTTTTGAATAATTTTTGTTCCTCTCTTTGCCAAATTATCCGCAGCTTCATTTCCCATCAATCCCACATGTGCAGGGACCCACTGCATTGCGATATTGCCAACATTATTTCTTACAATCTTGTAATTCTGTCTGATATTTTGTATTACTTTGCTTTTTGGATTATCATTATTGGCTATTGCCTACAGAGACGATTTGGGGTCAACTAAGACCACTGTGTTTGTGTTCAGCCATGGTCTCACAATCAGCTGTTCGAGAGCCTCATTTACAGCTATCAATTCCGCCTCAAACACTGTAGAATTGCTGCTTAAAGCAATGTAGTGTGAGAAGTGGTCACAATATATTCCAGCTCCTGTTTCTCCTTCCATTCTAGAACCATCAGTGTATACACGGATCAAAGAGTCTGACGGGTATCGCACTTCCAGAAAAATACTGTTGACATTATTTTTTTCTTAAGAATATGTACTATACTGATAAATAAAGAAAAAGAACATAAAAAATATTTAACAATTTTTTTGGGTAATAATATGTATATATATATATATATATATATATATATATATATATATATATATATATATATATATTAATTTAATTTCAATTTTTTGATTTTGAACTATAATAAGTATATCTGAAAAAAAATCTTTGGAAGTTAATTCAGTTATTTTCTAATATAATAAAATATGTTGAGGTTCCAAGACGCTCCGAATCGTCTCTCTGCAATGCTGCAGACTCCCCAGAATCCGAATGTCTGCTTGTGCACTGGTGTGCACCTGAGGTACTTACATCACACACTTCACACTCAAATGAAGTGAAATTTTTTTTTTGTTAGTCACCAAAAATAGACTAACCAAAAAAATATTTGACTACTTTCGCAATAAAAGAACCACTTTGGTTTAGAGAAACAGAGAAAGATATAACAGAACTACAAATCACTGACACTATGCTCATGGACAGAACAGCCAAAACAATAACCAAGGACAAGAAGCAACGGTTCCAAGGCAAAGTCAAATCCAAGCGAACGATCCAAATCTCTGACGAAGAAAGAAAAGCAAGATCACAACGAATGAAGCAATACTGGGCTGCGAGGAAGGCACAGAACATTGAAAAGTGATTGATTTAGTGTGCCCCAAAGTTGGGTGAAACAAATAAAGAGAGAAAATGTATTTTGCACAAACTCTGAAAATAAGATTAGCTGATAAATTGTCTAGACCACTTAAAAAAAAGTTACATTTAGGCGTAGTTTTTCCTCAAAGTTATACAAGTTTACAAATTATTCTACAACTCGCAGCTGTCAAACCGAGCTAAAAACACATACTGAAACTAATAAAAACTATAAAAACAAATACTATACAAAAATTAAACATTATAAATACAATAACATTACCACATGCGCTTATTCAAAGACGAAAATGCCGCCTCGGTGGCCTAGTTGATAGCGTACTGGGCTTTCACCCTGAGGACTCAGGTTCAATTCCCAGCCAGGGCTTGGCATTTTCATACGCTATAAATCATCCCATCATCTGCATTAGCCCAAGTGTGCACAATAGTCGGACGTTAAACTCAAAAACAAAAACAAAAGAAATCAAAGACGTGAACAATACGGGACTGACTGTAAAATGATTCAACTCACAGCTGTCAAACCGAGCATTACTTGACTTCTTTGAAGTTACAAGAGTTTTACTTTAATATAAAAAACTGTTTGTGCATTTTAATTTAAAAAATAATCTTTGATGATTTATCTTTCATCGCAAGTAAATTTTAATTAAATAAAATAAAAACTAAGCTTGGCATTTACCGAAAAAATAACAAGCCGATATATCAGCTCTTGGCCATTTTCAGAGTTATTTTCGTAAGCTGATATATCGTCTCAAGGCCGTCTAAAGATTAATGTGTACAAGAGATGCGATGTGCTGTTGCGGCAATAATCCCTGGGCAGAAATGTGGTAGTCTCACGTACATTAGACCCGAGGTACGCAAGCACTGTGAACCAGTTAGAAGCTAGTATTGGTTTATGGGGGAAATGTGAACGAAATTCGCAGTTTTAGGCTGTTTGAAAGCCAGGAAAGAAGTTTGGGAATTAAGCCTGAATACTAATAAGTGGAACTAGTTGTGTAACTCAATTCCTATGTTGTTTTGGCGATGACACTCACCTAGCAGCAATAAATTTCAGTATTGTTTCCATCTCTTTCTAACAAAATGATCTCTTTCTCCATAACATTACAAAATGATTCTTGTTATTTTGAAAAGTAGGCAGAACAAATTCCAATACGTGGATACAAGAAAGAAGTAAAATTAAATAGGCATTAAAAAGAACGGAACAAAATAGCAGGATATTTTTGTTTGATTTTTAAAAAAATGAATTGTATTTAATAGTTCTTATTGCTCTAGGACAACTACACTGCTCTTCACATCGCTGTCGAGTCGTGTAAGCCAGCTGTTGTAGAGACATTGCTTGGTTACGGAGCTGATGTTCATATCAGAGGTATGTACTGCCTACAGGATTAGTATGGTACATATAAATGTAAAGTGGTGCAGAGTTATTTTACAACCAATATTAATATTTTATTTTTACTTTCTTGCTAAGTATATAGAAGATATAATAATCTTAAAATGTTTTGAAATTTTAATGAATATATTCAAGTCTTCTGGATCCAAAAAAAAACGAAGCAGCCTTGGTGGCCTAGTTGATAACGTACTGGGCTTTCACTCTGAAGGACCCGGGTTCGATTCCCGGCCAGGCTTTGGCATTTTCATACGCTATAAATCATCCCATCATCTGCATTAGCCCAAGTGTGCACAATAGTCGGACGTTAAAAAAAAAAAAAGAAGAAAATCCAAAAACGAAAAAAATGGGTTTTGCAAGAAGTTAATGTATCTGTGCATATCCCTAGAGACAAAACTGTTTCATCAATTTCAATGAAATTCAGTATATAGTGTAATTGCTTTTTATAATCAAAATCATTTTAAATTTTCGAAAAAAATTTCTCCCAAGCTTTTTTCATCAAAAATCCTTCTTAATAATAAAAATCAGATTTTCTACTAATATAATCTGATAATTTTAATCAAATACAGCTGATAAATAGACAGCCATATAACCTTAAAAATTAAGTTCAGTTAGCAGAAATAAACTGAAAAATCTGTTTAATTTTTTAAAATCAATAAATAAGATATTTATCACATATGAAGATTTTAACTTTTACCGCCAATTTTTAAGTACAGTTAAAAAATTTACAGTTCTGGAGAATATTAAAATATACCCTGATTATGATTACATGATTCATGTTTGAATGAATCTAATTCATAATGAGCTTATAGGGTTAGGGGTTTCAGTTAGGGTTGCTTTATACTTATCTACTCTAAATATAAACATTTATGGTCTAATTTGCAACAGAAGGTTTTACACTGTAGTGATGCTGGGATAATGTTCATCTAACAGCCGATTTTGCACTGCAGATATTCCTTCTAGTGATGGGTAAAAGCGCTATTTTTATTTAGCAGTTAATTCTCTTAATGCTAATTAAAATTAGCAGTTAAAAATAACAAGTACAACTGCTAACTGCTAATTTTCTAGACTGCTAACAACGACCTTAACAGAAAAACGCAGCTTAAATAATATTGCTACATAACTTTATTCTTTATTCCTTATCTTGACAGCAAAGCAAATACAGTGAGGGTGCAGTTGGCACGTTTTGTCCTATTCTTCTTGCACTACTAATTTGATAATAGGATTTGTGAATAAATCTCTGACGATAATGAAAAATATAATGAACACGCTAAGTTCAAAGATGCAATTAATTGTATTCGGTTTGTCTTTCACCCACTGTCAAGTAATATGAAATATATTTTGTAGCACCTTTTTCTAAACCTATGATACAATAATAATTTAAATTTTAAAAAAATAAATTAAATTAATTCTAATTTTATTAGGGTCATGTTTGATGTTTGTAATTAATTAAAATTATTATTATTATTATTATTATTATTATTATTATTATTATTATTATTATTATTATTATTTAAAAAATAATTATTGAATTTTAATACATGTAGGCTATCTATGTAGGCCTATCTTTTTTTTATATTTCTCTTATTTATTCATGTTCCTAATAAATTAAAATGTTCTTGTTAGGTATTATTTCAAGTATTTTATTATAGACTATTATAATGGTTCTGATAATGTTTATTTTTGTTAAAATCACATTATTTAAAATAATATTGTTATTTATTATATAATATATTATTATAATTATAATTGTGTGAAAAGTCGAAAAATAAGTTTTTGAAGGACAAATAATTACTTGTTAATCTATAATTCTTATGTTTTAAAATATAATTTTAAGCTAAATGTTTTTATAATGTTAAAAGTACAAATTCGACTTGTGTTACATTTATTATTTATAAAAAAACAACTTCATTTAAATTTACAGTTAACAAAGAAAAATATGATACTACTATGCAATCTGAATCTCAGGACAGTAGCCAACAACAATTAATGGAAAGAAACACTGACAATGTGTTTCCTGTTTAGCAGTTACATTAGCAGCTTCAACGTTAAACAGGTTCAGCAGTTAGCAGTTGCCAGCTCGGGAACAGTTGAAACAGTGTGTCATGACTCTGCTATTAAAACAGTTAGATTAGCAGCTTCAACGTTTAACAGGTTCAACAGTTAGCAGTAGACGTTAGCAGTTGACAGGTCCAAAGCAGTGTGCTATGGACCCTGCTATTCAACAATTAGATTAGCAGCTTCAACATTTAACAGGTTGAACAGTTGGAAGTAGAGGTTAGAAGCTGCAGTTACGTTAGCAGTTAGGAAGCTGTGTGCTCTAACCCTGTTATTTAACAGTTTGTAGTTCGTTTATTAATTGTTATTTCTAAGTGTGATTAGCAGTCTGCTAATGCTAAAACCATTTAGCAGCTAAAAAATAACAGATTGTTAAATAGCAACCCATCACTAGTTCCTTCAGTTGTTAAACAATAAATAGAATACACATTGGGCTTTAAACAATTAAACAGATACATCGACAGCTAAGTTTTTGAATTTGTCAGTATGATACAATTGAGTTTTGTGAAAGGAGTACCTCTTTTTTCTTTCCAAAAATTAAATTTTTCAGAAGAACTTTTTCGATTTGTTAATTAATGTTTTTTACAGATTAATTTAAAACATTGATTTTGAACACTAATGTGATAAATATTCAACAGTCCAGTGTGAGCCACTAAATAGGTACTTCTGTCCTCACTTTAAGCTTCTTCCTTCCCTTCCTCTCTTATATTTCTCACCACTTAAAGTAGGATCTGCCTGCCAGTAATAACCTCACTGAACATTGAAGCGAAGCTGTTAATGTTAGTTTTGGCGAGAGGAGTGAATAGAAAAAAAGTGTCCTGAACCTTTTTTAGTGTAACAGAAATATGAAACGGAAATGAGCAAACCAATTTCATATCTCTATTTCTGTCTCTTTCTTTTTCTTCTTCATTTTCGATAATAGTACATGCATATTGCATGAAAACGTGTTGTTATATTATTGTGGAATTGTGATATTAGAATGTTAAAGTCTTTCCTTGAGCACTTGGTTTTTCTGTGTTCAGGGGGTAAAATGAAAGAGACAGCATTGCATATAGCTGCCAGAGTGAAGGATGGAGACAGGTGTGCTTTGATGCTGCTGAAGTCTGGCGCTGGACCAAACCTAGCAACTGATGATGGGCAGACACCTGTACATGTGGCAGCTATGCATGGCAATTTGGCGACATTACTCCTGTTACTTGAAGATGGAGGTGATCCTATGTATAAATCTAAGGTAAGTTATGCTTAGCTTAGGTCTTTAAATCTTGATTCCTTCTTTCTAAGTATCTATCTATAATTCGGTCTACAACGTCCTACGCCATCTTCCGATCTCCAACCTCCACCGATCGCAGCCCCACCACAGGTCTTCTGGTAGATCCCTTTTTTTTATTTCCTTTTCGACTCCCTCTCTCCAGCTCAGTCTCGGCCTTCCTCGTTTTCTTCTTCCAGGTGTTCGCCATTGCATGATTTTTTGGGGAATTCGCTCATCTGGCATTCTTTGTACATGCCCGTACCAAACCAGTTGTTTTGTTCTTATATCCTCTACAATTGTATGCCTTACGTCCATTATCCTCCGTATGCTTTCATTTCTCACTCTCTCTTTTCTTGATCTTCCTGCCACTCTTCTCCAAAAGTTCATCTCAGTAGCCAACAGCATTCTGTTCTGCTCTTAATTGGTCATACCTCACTACCATATGTTATAATGCTTTTTACAATTGTGTCATAAATTCTTTTTTTATTCTCTTTTGAAATGTTTTGATCCCACAACACCCCGTTCAGCATAGATACAGCTCTTCTTCCAAATACTATTTGTTCTTTAATTCCTTCATCTAATGTACCATCTTGTGACATTTAAGTCCAAAGTACGTATAAATTTGAGAATGCTGTTACATTCGTCCATCTTTTAAAATTATGTCGTGCTGCCATCCTCCAATGCACATGCACTCCGTTTTCCCCAGATTTACTTCAAGTCCCCACTTCCTGTATTCTTCTTTCTAAGTATTTAACCCTTTAATGAGTAAGGCTAAATATTGCTAAAGGAGTACTGCCACTGGGAAACACTCCTGTTGTAAAGTGCAAAAAGAAGTGCTGCTGTTCCAGGACGTTTCATCTATACATTAAAAAAAGAAATGCTTTCTTCTTTTTTTGTGTTTTCAGGAGCTGTAAAATAATGTAATTATAATTCTAGGGACTTTTTGTGACGGGGTTAAGAATTGCAACGTGTACAGTTAATTTTTAGAAGTAAAAAAAGTCTGTTAGGAGTAGGCGTGGCGTGTTACATCAGTTTGGGTGCTCACGAGCGTCTTGATTGCAATATTAATGCTAGAAAAATTGCCAGTTGATGTGTTTGTCTTTTATTTAGTTGAGAATATGGTTATATAATGTGTTTTTATCAACACAATGCATAAGCAACACCCTGCATCAGACAGCACAACACTTTTAACGATCTACACAGATATCTGGCAGAGAGAAAGATAAAGACGATATTTCGTCTGTACAATGGAAAGGTAGTCCATTTGAGTTGTGACTGTATTGATAACCCTGTATTGTATGAATGGACTTCTTATTTCAAGTGGCAATTGAATAACTCAATAATTGAATACCAGCCAAATAATACATTCTTCATCCCACCATCCATACAATATAAAAATGGCAGCTTACAATAGTTTGGTACACAGGTTAATTTCACTCCCTATGGACAAAGGAAACTATGGAAATGAAGTGAACATCATTAAGTACATAGCTGTTTCTAATGGATATAAAAGCTCAACTGTTGATAGGCTTATTGGCAAACACAAAAGCAAAAATAAAAAAATTGTTCCTGATAAAAAAACATACATCTCCACGGAATATGGTTCAACTTTAACCCACACCCTAAAAAAAGAATTAGCCAAAGAAAATATAAATGTCTCTTTCAGAACAAGTAATAAGTTGTCAACATTATTAAAGAAGCCAGTTGCAAATAAAAGTGGAGATAACTTTGAAAAAACTGGCATATACAAAATGAAATATAGTGATTGCCTAAGCTTCTACATCGGTCAGACATCTCGCTCTTTTAAGAAAAGATTTAAAGAGCACATACCCAGAAGTGCATTATCGACAAACTCGGCTTTCACAGAACATCTTATGGATAAAACCATAAATTTGAAGACATATATACCAACATGGAAATATTACATTTATGTCATAAAAGTAGTTACATGGATGCGATTGAAGAGTTTGAGATTTACAAAAGCAAAAAATCAGACCCCCAGAACATCCTCAATGAAAAACTTTCATTTAAATCAAATTTAATATATGACATGGCTCTAAGGATAAATGATTTGAGTAACAAAAACCAACAGACGCACCGTAACTGATAACAACGACAGGCGCGCTACTAATGATGGAGACTCCGCAGTCCGGAATGTAACGACATACAAGTCGCGTGTGTAGCTTGGCCAAACCGAATTTCATGATGAATATTTTAAATGTGTAATTGTGCTTAGTGTTTGTGATGTATGGTTTAATATTTTGTTTGACTTTGTGACGACCTTGACAGAGGGATTTAACATTTTGTATGGCCTGAAGATGAAACTATAGAGTTTCGAAACCGCGGTAGCCTTTATGAGGTGAGTTGATAGACCACTGATGGGAAGAATAGGTATATAATCCTAATCATTTGAATAACTGAAATGGTGCTTCAGAACATTCTAATGATCAATTACATCTCAAAGTTTATCCCCTTCAGTGTTCTCTCCTTGCCGATTCCTACAATGGTCCATACAAATTTTCCATTGTTCAAAGCAGTGCTGGAAGTCCATTTCTGTCATTTTTGCTTTCACCACTTCCACATTGTGACATCTTGTCCCCTTAAGTTTTGATTTGGCCTTAGAAAATTAAAAAAGTCACAGGGTCAGATGGGTATGGTGTGTGGTCCAACACAGTGATGCCATATTTCGCAAAGAACATCTTCACAGACAAGGCAAAATGGGCAGGCACATGGCTGCCATGGTGGCCTAGTTGATAGCGTACTGGGCTTTCACCCCGAGGACCAGATTTGATTCCCGGCCAGGGTTTGGCATTTTCATACGCTATAAATCATCCCATCGCCTGCATTAGCCAAAGTGTGCACAATAGTTGGACATCAAAAAAAAAAAAAAAAAAAAATGGACAGGCATTATCTTGGTGAAGAATCTATAAATTGCTCTTGTTTGGGTCTTAATCTTCTCACTCATTCATGAAGGACTGTCAGAACTCTGTTGTAATAATAATAATATTGATTGACTCTCTGACTTTCAGAGATGCAATGAACACAGACAAATCCACACTTGTCAGAAAAAAAACATTAATGACTTGATTTTTTATTTGCTCATTTTCACTTTTTTTGCCATAGTGAGGTGCAGCTCTTCCAATGCATCTGTTGGCGCTTTGTTTCAGGATTATAGTTAAAAGACCATATTCCAATATGAATATCTTTCATATTGGAATCTGAAATATTCATTATTATAAATATTTTATGAATATGAAAATGTTATGTTCAATATGAATATGTTACATTCATCACTCTGTCTAACATTTCTGGATCATTAACAGTGTTGTTTAAAAGGTCGTAACAAATATTCTTTCCCGATTCCTAAAACTCTGGAGTGAGAAGTTTTGCTCACACTTTCTGCATGTTAATTGGTTAATGCAAAATCTGACAGACACTTTCTTTGTTAATTCCTGATATTTCAGCAAGAGTTTGGACACAGACGATGATTATTGGGGATCAATTTACCAATTTTCTGGATTTTGCCATACGTTTTTGAAGTTGATAGTCATCTTGGGTGAGATCATCTTCCATCGTTTCACATTCCTCTTTAAATTTTTTAAACCACTCAAAATCATATGTATGCAATAAATATTCACTTCTGTATACTATCTTTAACTTGGCTATCTTCTGTAGCAGTTTTTTTTCCAGTTTCATAAGAAACTTGACATTAACTCGTTGCTCCATCTGAACACTTGGCATTTTTTTTTTTTTTTTTTTTTGACAGGACACTAGTGCAAGGACTTGAAAGTGCGAGACTGAGCAGACGGGGCAAGCATCAACAGGCAGAAACATGCTGCAGTGCACAATGTTTGTACCAGTAACAGCACTCGTTAATTAATTGCTACTTTTTAAATTTCCTTGCTTTGAAAAATATAATTGAAAAGAAATTATTTTGTAATATTATATATATATATATATATTCGAAATCAAAACCAATAACAAGATGGACCCGTTGCTTAAGACAGAGAGAAGGATCATCAGTACGTGTATCAACAAAAACTACCGGAAAGACGGGACCTGGAGAATAGCCATCAATGAAACAGTATACAAATATATCGACCCAGTTCTCAGTGTGATGAAAAACCGAAGAATTTCCCACTTCTTTCCCTTATTAAGAATGCCGGAAGACAGAATCCTGAAACAACTGGTAATGAAAAGCATCAACAGGAAAACACAGGTAATATACATCACACAAGTCCTCAGAGACCTCAGTGAAATAGGACTGAAAATGGATGATGCAACAGACAAATGTAAAATAACACGCATTTTTAAGACTAATAAATTTAAAGTGGATAAACCGAAGAGACACAAGAAGGTAGTGATCACAGATGCTGTCAGGAAGCAATGATCTGATCAAATGAGGGATTATTGGAGGAAAAAATTACAGCCCAATGTTATGAAGAACTGAAATTTAGACTAAAGTGGTCCCATGAGGTCAAAAAATTAAATATATATATATATATATATATATATATATTATTATTATTATTATTATTATTATTATTATTATCTGCGCATAGACCCTGTTGGATCACGCAAAGCACTCTGACTCATGTCTTGTTCCTTCTAATCCTCCACACCTCCCTCATCCTGTCCCCATGGATCCTCTTTGCTCCTCTGTCCATTTTACCCCTGCTCTCTTTGGGATTTCATTCTCTGGGACCTTCCAACCGAGCATCTTTCTCCTGTATGCGTGTCTATCTTCAACATCTGTTGAGTCTATTCCTGCGTCATGTAGGTCTATTCTGACTTGCGTGTGTGTATATATATATATATATATATATATATATATATTTATTTATTTCAGTTTTATGCATACAAACATTTGATTTCGAAATTTTAATTTTCCCCTTAGTCCTTTTGACTACTTTTAATGTCATTATTGTTATTCATTTGGACATATTTAGACATTCCAGAGTGGCAGTACTCCTTACTGGACCAAAAGTATAGTAATCACAAGGATAAAATGAAGTACTATTTTCTTGAAATGAAATATATATATATATATATATATATATATATATATATATATATATATATATATATATATATATATACATAGTAAATCTGTGTACTTTAGCAGAAATGATTTTTTTGAACAAAACACAACAACATTTCATCATTGCTAAGTGCAATGCAACATTTATGTCTTTTGCTGATAGAGAGAAAAGATGGCTCTGAACCATATATCATCAATTTTAGTGAATTTTAAATGCAGTAAATAAATTTTTAAATGACAAATTCCTAATTAAAAACTCTATTTTCTCTTCAGATTGGTGAAACACCGCTTCACCTTGCCTGTAGTGCGTGCCACGCTGACATTGTCAGACACTTAATCACATTTGTCAAAGCTCGTCAGGGCACAGACACGGCAACATCATACGTGAATGCTGTGAATGAGGATGGAGCTAGTGCTCTGCATTACGCTGGGCGTATATCTAAGGATGAATTAAAGGATAGAGAGAATCAACTAGAGGATAAGGAAGTGGTTCGGTTGCTTCTAGAAGGCGGTGCAGATGTATCCTTACAGACTAAGCACGTAAGTGTTGTTCAGTATTGTTGTCATGTAAACGCGCTCATTCAAATGAGTGGTGCACATTTCTCAAATAATGTTCTTTTCTTATAACTTACAGTTGAAGTGTAAATAGACAAAAAAAAATTTTAAACAGTTTATTTTTAATTTTTCTTCTGAACTATAAGATTCTTTGATTTAAAATTTACTTCATTGGCTTGGGTTGTGAATCTTTACATTATAAGATAAGGTGGTATGGCTTGTCTTACAGCACTTTTGCAAATGCTAATCGCAGTTTCTACTTCATGCATTAAAACTAATTTAGTAGTGTTGAAATAGGTCTCACTTATTTGATTACCTTAACAAATTTTCATTAAACAAAATATTCTATTACTGACTTTTTGAATTAACCAAATTTGGAAGTATAAATAATTTTTGTCAGTATTTTTGTGCTTTTTCCAACCTATTGATCAGTTCTAACATATTCTTAATCTGTAAATTCTGTCTTATTTTGTTGGCATTAATTTTTGTTGCAACAATAAATCTATATTTCTTGTAAATGGTTGAGATGTTTCTACAGACATCTTTGGGATCAATAGTTTACAAAAAAAGTGTATTATAAAGGTAATTTTGCTAAATACCAACTGTCTTATTCATATATAGTTTTTGATCCATTTTCCTTTTTATAGATTTTAGAATCCGTTTTCCACGATATCGCAAGGATTGGCAACAACGATGTGTTGACAGAAATGTTAGCACACATGACACCAACAGAAGCTCAGAAAGCACTCAACAGGCAAAACTCTGTCGGGTGGACGCCATTATTGATAGCATGTCACCAAGGTCACATGGAAATGGTAGCAACTCTGTTGGGTAATCACGCCAGAGTGGACGTCTTTGACAATGAAGGAAGATCTGCACTACATTTGGCAGCAGATCAGGGTTATCTTCAAGTAAGCTTAACTTTTACAGAAGAGACCAATAAATAATAGTTTTTTTAAATTTCAGTTTTTATAAAACAGTTTAAACTTTTTAGTAATTTTATAACGTGACATTGAATAACTAAACATTTCAGTATATTCAAAAGAGAAACGAAAAATTATTTAATTTTGTACAGGCTTGAATGTAGTGGAATATATTTATTTTTCAAAATATGTTTTCAATGTATTTTTATCATTTTAAGAGTTGAAAATTTTAATTTATTACTTTTTTGAAAATCCATTTAAACTGTACAGGTATGACATTGTAGGTAGGTAGTTTTAGTTTTAGTTCCTATATTAGTGAGGAGTGTCATATTTACATAATCCACTGGATTTAGAAAATACAGTGCACTGTCTAGTTTGTCCTTGGTTGTTTTGACTACCAGATAGAGATGGACGTTTCTGCTCTTTTTACAAAACGTCAACAAACTGTTTGTTGAGGAAAAAAGCTGCTTTTTAAAACAGTTAGAAAAAAACAGGTTTAGAAAACTGAAACTGAAAGTTGTATTAGCAGCTCAAACATAAAGCACATACGTTCAGTTTTCTAAGACTACTTTTTCATTCCCATTACCACCATGTCCTTAAATTGTTTTTGGGTATAAAGCGTTTAGAAAGGATAAAATTAATCCTTATAAGTGTAGTAATAATTAAATTACATTCTCAAAACGTAATAATTATGTAAGCCATTTTATATTTACAAAATGCAATGAATTTCTAATAGAAGCATTCTTTTTTTTACTTAAAAATTAATTAGTCCTTTGCATATTTACCAAAATGCAAACGATTTAGAATATTTTTAGTTGATTAAAAAATATTTATGATTGATAATAAATATAAAAAATATGTTTAAATAAAATTAGGCTCTGTATCTACAAAATGTGAGAGGTTGTTACTACAACTCGCAACAAAATAGAGATAAACGTTGACATCGACCAAACAGTTCTTACTTCACTACAAGCAACAAGCAACTTTGGAATAAAGGGAAAAAGCATAAAAGCAGTTAGCAGGCAAACAGTTAGCAGGAAAACAGTTTTAGCGCTTGCGGCAACGTTCAAATAGAACGGTCCATTCCTTGTTTAACAATTCATAAACCAGTCCAAATCAAACTGCTTGTTTCCGTTTGAAAAAGCAGTTTGTCGTTTATAAAAAAACAGTTTCTTTTAACAGTTTGGTGTTTTCTGCCCCACCACTACTACCAGATAAATGAAGCTACCTGAGTAGGAATCACAAGCTCTGCTAAATTTCCATCACTTTGACGAAACACCACTTGTTTATTTAATGCTCCTTTCCTCTCTAACACTTGTTTCTTATGTTCTCTAACACTTGTTTCTTATGTTTTCTTATGTTCTCTAATGTTTCTTATGCATATGTTCTTTATGGATATATATGTATTTTTCATTTTTGTTTTGTTAGAATTTTTTTCTATACTACTTTGTCCTTTCCTTTCTCTCTCTCTCTCTCTCTCTCTCTCTCTCTCTCTCTCTCTCTCTCTCTCTCTCTCTCTCTCTCTCTCCTCCCTCCCTCCCCCCCCACTAACTTTTACACAGCCAAAACCCAATTAAACTCCAGTAATAAAGAGTTGTCTACGCAAATGAATGTTTGTATTTTTGTTTTACTGTAAGTTGAGTTTTCATATTTCCCAAACAGGCCATAAAACTACCAAACAATCAGTATTCTTAATTAAAACACATCCAGTTTCAAGTGGACAAATGTTTTTTGTACAGTGTTAGAAATTAGAAGACATTATTTTCAAAGTGTGGTTAATCCAAAGCACAATATATCTGGAAATCACTATAAATGACAATTTTAAATTTATTCTACATTGATTTTCTGTTTAATAAAAGTAAACATTTTAATCACAGGTGTGTGATGCCTTGCTAACACACAAAGCATTCATCAACAGTAAGTCCAGAGTAGGAAGGACAGCTCTGCATCTGGCTGCGATGAAAGGCTTTATCAACTTGTGCAAGTACGTGTTAACTTAAATGAATATTTTAGTAAATAAAAATTCTGATCATGGCTAGGTGTGTAAGGAGTAACCTGTTGTAAAAATTTTAGTGAGTAATTAATGTTTGTTATTTAGTATGCATTGCATAGTGAATTACTAAGTCAGCTGGATTCAGTGCCGGCCTTTCGAGGGGGGGAAGTCTGGCGGCGCCGGAGGGCGCTAGCTCAGTTAGGGTCCTCTGTTTTAAAGTTATCAATAATTTATAATAATATTATATTAAAATGAATGTTCTTTTTACAATAATAATCATTATCATTATAATCAATAAATGATTTTCAAATTTATTTCAAAAGTATATGTATACTCGTTTTCATTAGATATCTTAAAAACGTGTCCCTTACATAGGCACCACAGTAAACTTTGCCCGAAATGCTTAGGCTAAGGCTGTCCAAAAGGCTAAGGCCGGCACTGGCTGGATTAAATCATCTATCTAAACATCAAGCATTTCTAAAGAAAAGTTAGGTCATGTTTCGTGACTAAGATCATACGATGGTCTAAAATTTTGTTGTTATTAGAAACACTTTAATTAAAAAGTTCAGTTTGGGTTTTTGTCTAATATGTTATTTCATTTAAAAAGATAAACTTGATGGTAATTTCTTTTTAATAAACTAATTTTTTGTCAAACAAACTAAGAATTACAGTTAATAAAATATAAAAATAAACAACAAAAGAATGACATTTCCTTGTGCCTGTGAACAGGTTTTGCACAATGCAGGGAGACAGTCAGTGTCTCTAATGAATCCAATCATACCACTGCTTGAAGTTTTTTGTTTTTACTTTTGGTAGGGAAGGAGTTACTGGTAGGCATGTATAATATCATTTCGTTAAGTTACTAAACTATGTTATAGCCATAGATCCTTAAATCCTTGAAAAATACCAAGTCCTGTTTATCTGGCAGCACATCATCCACTTTACAGATCACATAACATCATTCATATGTTGCAGGTTCTTAGTGCAAGACCACAATGCAGTGATAGATGTCCTAACCTTGCGCAAGCAGACCCCGTTACATTTAGCTGCAGCCGCAGGTCAATTAGAAGTTTGTAGACTGCTCTTGGAGTTAGGAGCCAGCATTGATGCCATAGATGATTTGGGGCAGAAACCTATACATGTTGCGGCACAAAACAATTTCCCTGAAGTTGCTCAACTGTTCTTGCAACAGCATCCGTCATTAGTCATGGCCGCTACTAAGGTGCGTCTTTTGTGTACTTATTTATCTGTGTTTGACAAAGATAAGTTTAATGAAAGTAATACTTTTGAGTAATAAATATTACAGTTCTAGTTTTAATGAATGCTAGTTACAATTTGATATTTTACTAGCAATCAGACTTTAAAATGTTAAATTCAGAAGTGTGTTCAAAAAGTAAGTTGTCTTCTTCTTCTTCTTCTTCTTCCACTTCTTCCTCTTCTTCCTCTTCTTCTTCTTCTTCCTCTTCTTCTTCTTTTTCTTCTTCTTCTTCTTCTTCTTCCTCCTCCTCCTCCTCCTTTTGGTTCACACCATTTTGGATCTTGCCTCTCAATATAATCCAGGAAAGTCCCTTCGTTCCTGCTTCCCTCTATCCAGGCCCTCGCAGATCAGTAAGTGATCTTTGTCCATAACATACACATCTTTTGAACAAATTTTGCACTTGTCAGAGGTTATTAGTCTCATCCTATGGAGATGCTTGGCAAGACAATCGTGACCAGTTTCCAAACGGAAATTTGCTACAGCTATTTTGCGTGGAAGCATCTTAATGCCCTTAAAAAGATTAAATGGATCATAAGCTTTGTCTTGTACGTTTTTCTTCATTTCACTAACAAATTTTTGATGTGAGTCTGTTTTTAGTTTTCTTATAACTGCTTGTAATGACAGGAAGCTTGCTGGTTTTTGAATAATTTTTGTTCCTCTCTTCGCCAAATTATCTGCAGCTTCATTTCCCATCAATCACACGTGCGCAGGGACCCACTGCATTGCGATATTGCCAACATTATTTCTTACTCAAAAAGTAAGTACTGAACGGTGTTCTACCGCCACCGCAGCTCTGCTATCGGCACTCCATGAATGCGTGCAAGTCTTGGTTCATTGTCTTTTCACTGATGCCATTACAGTTGACTTGTGTAGTGTTTCCAGTTTTCTGTGTGCATTTAAAATGTTAAAGACAGTTCATGAACCTGCCAACTGTGACATTTGTTCTGTCATTTGATTTTTGAATGCAAGGAACATTTAGCCAGCCGATATTCATCATCACCAAGATGTTTGTGGTAGAAATGTAACGAGTCATGGAATGGTGGACAATGAGTTAGGAAAGTTAATAAAGGATGAACAAATGTCCACAGTGTGGCACTGAGTGGATGGCGTCATAGTTATCAACGATGATTTGGTAAGAAAAGTGGATGAGAAAATTCATCAGAACAAACAGGTCACAATGAAAATGCTTTCTGATGACTTTCTGCAAATTCCACAGTATCTTTTGCATTATATTGTTTGAGGCCATTTAGTTATTACAAGTCTGTGTTCCCACTGGGCTTCAAAAGTGCTTACTGATTCCCACAAATCCCAGCGACTTGGCAGAGTTTTGACATTTCTTACTTGTTACAGTGATGAGGGAGTGGACTTTTTAAACCAAATCGTGACTGCTGACTGAACCTGATTGGTTTGTCATGTCACCCCGGAATAGAAACACCCAATTTCCAATGAAGTGGAGACACACCCAATTTCCATAAAAACAAAATTTTGAAATGACATTTTCACATGGAAATAATGTGTGTCAATTTCTGTAACAGAAAAAAAATTCTGCTTGATGAATTCCTTCCCTGAGATTAAACCATCAATGCATCACAATATTGTGAGACCTTGAGAAATCTTCACACATTTCAAAATAAAAGGAGACGGATGCTCAGCCAAGGAATTGTGTTGCTTCATGACAGTGCTGGGCCCTGTGATGCTGGTGAAACTCAAGCTCTTATTCGTCAGTTCCATTGGGAGCAGTTTCAACACCCACCATACAGCCCAGACCTGGCACCATCTGTTCAATATGAAGCGTGAACTTGGTGGTATAAGCACTTTGAAACGAATGACATGAAACACTGTGGCTGTCATCTTTGGCAGGATCATTCTCTGAGGAAGGACTGGATAAGTTAGTCAGCCGCTATGACAAACGTTTGAACATTGGTGGAAATATGTAGAAAAGTAGTTTAAGGTATCCCCTTTCATGTGAAAATGAATTTTGTTTGAAAAAACATTTTTAAAAAAAAATACTTATTTTTATAAAAACGCAAATATTTTTATATGAATATTTTTATATATTTTTTTTTTTATATGTTTATTTGAATATAATTTATGAATAACAATTATCTATGTTTCACTGCACCTACCTATTTTCTCTTATCTATGCTGTATGTTGTTACAGGATGGGAACACTTGTGCACATATAGCTGCAATGCAAGGCTCTGTTCGAGTAATTGAAGAGTTGATGAAATTTGATCGAGCTGGAGTTATTAGTGCAAGAAACCGTATAACAGAAGCAACGCCTTTGCAACTCGCTGCTGAGGGCGGCCATGCAGATGTTGTAAAAGTGTTAGTACGAGCTGGCGCATCTTGTACTGACGAGAATAAAGTGAGCAAAAGATTAAAGTCTTTAAATAACATTTGTGGTAATTTTACGAAACTTTCAGGAAATAATAAATAATACCCATATCAATGACTTTTTATTTGGTCAGGCTGGCTTCACTGCAGTACATCTTGCTGCACAGAATGGTCACGGACAAGTCCTCGAAGTCATGAGATCGTCACAATCTTTGAGGATATCCAGCAAGAAGCTTGGTGTTACAGCGTTACATGTAGCTGCATATTTTGGTCAAGCAGGTTAGATTAATTTATTGGTTTGGGCGCTCCGCTTATTTTATAGTGAACAATTTATTAGAACAAACAAAATTATGTAGCAACTATGTTATCTTTATTGTGTTGTAAAGAGTTTTGTAATGTACAGTAGATGGAAAAAAAAAATAGTATTATCATGAAGTGTGTGTGTGTTTGTGTGTGTGTGTGTGTGTGTGTGTGTGTGTGTGTGTGTGTGTGTGTGTGTGTGTGTGTGTGTGTGTGTGTGTGTGTGTGTGTGTGTGTGTGTGTGTGTGTGTGTGTGTGAGTGTGTGAGTGTGAGTGTGTGTGTGTGTGTGGTGTGAGTGTGTGTGTGTGTGTGTGTGTGTGTGTGTGTGTGAGAGAGAGAGAGTGTTTTAGTGGACTCATTCAAAATTCTTTGACACTATTTGAAGTGTTTCTATCTCACTCTACTAAATGATAGGATCATTTACTTTTCGATTATCAGTGTCTGCTTAAGGTAGCAATTAGTGACAGCTGCAATCACATATGTTATAAATAAGTTGTATCCAGTTACAGTGATTTGTTTTGTGTAGAAAGTTTTTTTATTATTTATTGCAAATTATTTACTATAGAAGACTGTTTAAAAATGTTAGATAACAGAATTAAATTGACGGTTAATAGAAACTAATGGTTAAAAGAGTATCGGTTAATCGAGACTCTACTGGTTTTTAAAAATATGTAATATAACCACCAAAAAAAACACATTCATGAAATAACCTTAACTTAACTTTTTTTGGCTAGATACTGTAAGAGAACTCCTAGCTCATGTTCCCGCTGTAGTAAAGTCAGATCCACCTACTGGAGGAAGTCTTGTTGGTGAGTTAGGAAATGAGTCAGGTATGACACCTTTGCATTTCGCCGCATACTCAGGCAATGAAAATGTTGTGCGACTACTTCTTAACTCTGTCGGTGTACAAGTGGACGCAGCTTCGTCTGAAAACGTAAGTTGAATTAAATCAGAAAATAATTTATACTTTCTTATAAATGTGTAAAATTTATTAAGATGTATTAGTTCAAACTACGAGGGTGGTCTGATAAGTTTCCGACCTCAACATGAAAATAGCAGCACTCGTCAGTGGCAGCACTCGATTTTCGTTGTTCATCTGTTGACAGTTACTCACCAAAGTTTCAGCCATTTTGGACGTGCAGTTGTTATGTAACAGTCGTTTGAGTGAATTGATGTGAGTATTTTTATGAAAATGGACAAAATCGAGTATCGAGCTGTCATTAAATATTTGTTTTTGAAAGGCAATACGCCAACGCAAATCAAAGATGAGTTGGATTCTGTGTATGGAGACTCTGCACCATCATTTACCACAGTGAAATTTTGGGCAGCTGAATTTAAACGTGGCCGTAAGAGCTTGGGAGACGATGAACGTTCGGGATGTCCAAAAACTGCAACTACCGACGAAAACATCGCCAAAGTTCACCAAATAGTGCTAGATGACCGCTGAATTAAAGTGAGAGAGATAGCAGACGTTATGAACATGTCAAAAGAACGTGTTTGTCACATATTAAATCAACATTTAGACATCAGAAAGCTGTCTGCGCGTTGGGTGCCACGTTTGCTCACGTTAGACCAAAAACGAGTTCGAATGAACATTTCCAATGCCCTGTTGGCGCAGTTTAGGCACAATAAATCCCAGTTTTGGCGCCGATTAATTACTATAAATGAAACTTGGATACACCATTATATGCCCGAAACAAAAATACAGTCCAAAAAGTGGACTGCAAAGTTGGAAGCGGTTCCAAAAAACCAAAAACTTTTTTCGACTGGGAAAGTGATGGCGACTTTTTTTTGGGATAGTCATGGAGTTATTTTAATCGACTATCTTCAGAAAGGAAAAACCATTACAGGGGCATACTACGCATCATTACTTGACAAGCTGAAGTCAGAACTTGCGGAAAAACGGCCACATTTGCAGAAAAAGAAAATCCTGTTTCACCAAGTCAACACACCATCTCATACCTCAGCGGTTGCCATGGCGAAAATCCACGAATTACGGTTTGAACTGCTTGACCTTACTCACCAGATCTAGCCTCAAGCAACTTCTTTTTGTTCCCTCATTTAAAAATTACGCTCGGAGGACAGAGATTTTCGTCAAATGAAGAGGCAATCACCTTCGTGAACAATTATTTTGCAGAGAAAAACGCCGAGTACTGTTTGGACGGGTTACAGAGAAGGGAGCATCGCTGGGAGAAGTGTGTAGAGGTACAAGGCGACTATGTTGAAAAATAAAAAAAAAAAATCTGAAAAAATGTTTTGTATCTTTGTTAGGTCGGAAAATTTTCAGACCACCCTCGTATATTGTCAGTGTATTAATGCAAAAGTATGCATTTATTTTGTTTTGTTCAGGGGTACAACCCTCTACATTTGGCTTGCTTTGGAGGTCACATCACCGTTGTTGGCCTGTTACTGAGCAGAGCTGCAGATTTACTTCAGAGTTCTGACAGGCACGGCAAGACTGGACTACACATAGCTGCAACACATGGACACTACCAGATGGTGGAGGTGTTGTTGGGGCAGGGAGCTGAAATCAATGCTACAGACAAGGTGAAATCTTATTTTTACCTTTACTTAGTAATTCTAAGTATAGTAAAGGCAGTCTCTAATAGGACACCTATGGGACCAGTGAGTGTGTGGACTACCTAGGTCAATAGAAAATCATATATTGTACAATATTATGTTTGAATTTCAATGAAAATGAAGGCAAAAATACAAAATATGTTACATTACAGTACTATATAGTAGCCACCTTAACAATATTACTTTGCTAATTTTAACAATAAACTAATATAGGAAAATTACAAGGCAAGTTCATAAATATATAGTACAGTAAAACTTCCCAACAACGAACACTGCTTATACAATATAACATGTCCATTATTGATGACTGCCCACTATTAGGAGGAATACATGTAGGGCCTATTATACGTAGGCTAGCTATTTACTTACAGCAAGATGTTAAATTGACATCTTGTGACGATATTACAAATGTATTTTTTTAAGACAGTAGGCCTACAAAAATGGGACTGATTTCTTTTTCAATAACACTAATTTTAGATAGACACAATTTTTAAGACAAATGAATTTTGATTTTTGATAAAACCACAAACATTATTACTGTAAGTAGTGGACAAATGTTCAAATTACATTACAGTATAACCCCTCATAACTGACCTCAGCATAACAATGAGGCATAACAAAGGTGAATTCCTATTTTTACCTTTACTTCTAAATAAAGTAGAGGCTCTCTCTAATAGGACACCTACAGGACCAGTGAGTGTGCGGAGTACCTAGGGTCAATAGAAAATCATATATAGTACAATATGTTTGAATTTCAATGAAAATGAAGGCAAAAATACAAAATATGTTACATTACAGTACTATATAGTAGCCACCCTAACATAACATTACGTTGCTCATTTTAATAATAAACTAATATACGAAAGTTACATGACAGGCTCCATAAATATATAGTACAGTGAAACTTCCCAACAACGGACACTGCTCATACCATATAACTTTCATTATTGACGACTGTCCACTATTAGGAGTAATACATGTAGGACCTATTATACATAGGCTAGCTATTTACTTACGACAAGATGTTAAATTGAAATCTTGTGATATTAAAAATGTATTTTTTTAAGACAATAGGCCTACAAAAATGGAACTGATTTCTTTTTCAATAGCGCTTATCTTAGATAAAGACACAATTTTTAAGGTAAATGAATTTTGATTTTTGATAAAACCACAAACATTATTACTGTAAGTAGTGGACAAATGTTCAAATTACAATACAGTATAACCCCTCATAACTGCCTCAGCATAACGGACCGTGTGTCCAACTGTTCAAAGCCATTCTGGCAAAAGTAGTCATTTTCAACTGATCATGAGACAGTTTAAATACATTACAGTGTACTACTACATTACATGTACAGAAGAATAAGTGCAAAAAAGTTAGAATGCTCCATGTGTGAATTATGGGTAACAGTCGGACCAAACTGGACTCACACATGATTGGTCTTGTGTTGAGTTTCATCTATAATAAAAAGGGCTGCAAATACACCTGGCTTATCTGCCCCCCCCTCTACAGCTTATAAGTGAATTATGCTGATACTACACGGAAACCAAATGTCATATATTTCTTGAAGTACTTTTTTTGGTGTTTAACGTCTGACTATTGTGCTAATGCAGGCGATGGGATGATTTATAGCGTATGAAAATGCCAAGCCCTGGCCAGGAATCGAACCTCAGTCCTCGGGATGAAAGCCCAGTACGCTATCAACTAGGCCACCGAGGTGGCTAAAAGTACTTATGTTTGGGGTAAATAAAGCAAGATAAAGTAGTTTTTTTATACTGCAAAAACATAAACATGCCACTTTCTTTCCACTCATATATGCAATATCGCAACATTTCTGCGACATATGTCCTTTCCAAACTCGTTTCTAGATAATGGCCTATCAAAAAAAAAAAAAAATACTGAACTGTATAATTTTGTTTGCTTTAATTTAATGTATTACAAATAAATACTTTTGGATTTGGAGATCTAAAAGTACATCTAAAAAAAAAGAAAATATTTTTCTTACAACCACATTACTTTCTATAAATTTCTTAATATGACAAATTAACTAGAAAGTAACGTGTTTCTATTTGTTTATACATCTTTAATGCCCAATGCAGTTCAAGTTTTAATTTTTGCTTTAATTACATTTACAGAATGGTTGGACGCCGCTACATTGTGCAGCAAGAGCAGGATGTTTTGACGTTATTCGCCTTCTGATTGAATCCGGTGCTTCCCCTAAATCTGAGACCAATTATGGCTCTGCGCCTATTTGGTTCGCTGCCCAAGAAGGCCATAATGATGTGTTAGAATATTTAATGACAAAGGAACATGACACATACAATCTCATGGAGGACAAAAGGGTGAGTTTTAATTTGCTGTTACTAATAAATAGATACAACACCATTGTCCTTGATCATATATATATATATATATATATATATATATATATATATTATTATTATTATTATTATTATCTGCGCATAGAACCTGTTGGATCACGCAAAGCACTCCGACTTATGTCTTGTTCCTTCTAATCCTCCACACCTCCCTCATCCTGTCCCCATGGATCCTCTTCCACTCCTCTGTCCATTTTACCCCTACTCTCTTTGGGATTTCATTGTCTGTGACCTTCCAATCGAGCATCTTTCTCCTATATGCGTGTCTATCTTCAACATCTGTTGAGTCTATTCCTGCGTCATGTAGGTCTATTCTGACTTGTGCGATCCACGACGTTGTTGATTTGACACCTTGTATATACTTAAGGATTCTGTTGGCAAGTCTCGATGTTGGGAGTCTACTGATGTGTCCATAGAACCGAAGCCTCCTTCTTCTGATGTCTGCTGCCAGGTTCGATATCTTCTCTGTGGTCTTCCGGGAGTGCAACCTGTATCCATCTTCTGTTAATCTCAGACCAAGGATTTTCCTCAAGATTTTGCGTTCTTCCTTCAAAATACCCTCCATGGTAGCTTTTGTGTGGAGTGCTAGCATCTCGCTTGCATATAATACCTCCGGTTTTATGACTGTGTTGTAGTGTCTGATTTTTGTGTGCGTCGACATACATCTCTTATTGTAGATATCACGCGTTATACCAAGAGCCCTCTTCATTCTCAGAAGCCAAACCTTTTGCGCAGCCTTCTTGCCACCTGTGGGTTCAAGAATTTCTCCCATATATATATATATATATATATATATATATATATATATATATATATATATTGAATTTGTCCATTACAATATATATACATGTATGTATTAACAACCATAATAGCTACAGAGCTGAAATTTGGTGTTAGCAGGTTGTAGTTAGAAGGTTGCACGAATATATTTTGCCCCAAAGTTTTTATTGGAGAACCAAAATTGAAAAGCTCAACATAGAAATATAAGCATAGAATGACCATAAGAGTAAGAAGCTTAAAATTTTCTACTGAAATATGGCTGTTTTGAAAATCATTGTATGGTAATATTTTGTTTACCATACAACATTGGAAACTATTAGGCTTACGTAAGAAATCCTTAACTGTAAGTTGTGCATAAATATATTTTTGTCCTTAAATTTGTATTGAGTTGCCCAGAATGGGGTTATTTAAAGAAACTCAAAACAGAAATATTTCAAGTTTTCTGCAGAGCAAAAAAGTAGAAAATTTGTCATGGAAGTAGAACTTAGCAAAAAAAAAAAAAAAAAAATACTTCTTTGGTCATTTAGAGGTTATGAACCCCGAAATCGTTTTCCAATGGAAATCACCAACAGTATTATTAAGAAGTTACATCTTAAATTAATTTGTATAAATTCAAAGCAGCCAATAATTCAGATCAAAAACTGAACTTGGATTACAGCTGATTTACAAATGATTTACAGTTCGTCTACAATCTGATGATATGCAGTAAGAAACACAACGACAAGCCAATGCAGGAATTTATTCTGGTTTCGCCAGCACCTGTGGACACTGCGGCCAAGCTCTCTGCCATCTATATTAACCTTTCTGGCAAGGTAACATGAAATTTATACTTTCTCAGACAATACAAATTCATTCTTCAGTTATAAAATGTCATCATTAGTTTTTCCCATATAGTCATCAGATTTCAAAAGGTTGATACGTGATCACATTTTATATTTGAGGCATTTTTCTCAATATCTTTTAGAAAATATATATTTTTTATTTAATGTATATAAAGAAATATTCTGAGTAATTAAATGTGTGTGTGTGTGTGTGTGTGCACGCATGCACATGTGTGTGTGTGTGTGTGTGTATTTAAGTTAATGCATAACAAACACTTCCAAATGCAAATTATATTGTTAAATATTTCTTAATATATTTTTTCCACTAAAGAAGCCTAAGAAGGAGAAGAAACATTTAAAAATGGAAATAAAAATACTATCAGATACTCAGTCAAAAGATTACACATTTTTTTAAACCAATTTTTTAAAATAAAATCAAAAATATTAAAAAAGTCTAAATCTCTATGAAAGGCATTATGCAGTAACTAAAAATAAACATTTGTTTTTTTTCTAGGAAAAAGAAAGAGCAAAGGATTTAATAGCTGCAGGCAAGTTGTGTGAAGGAATGGCTACAGAGTTGTTGGCTCTAGCAGCTGGTGCAGATTCTGCTGGGAGGATACTGACAGCAACAGATAGGAGAAATATGGAGTTCTTGGATGTGCTCATTGAGAATGAGCAGAAGGAAGTGATAGCTCATACTGTGGTGCAAAGGTATCTGCAGGTCAGTTACGGAGGTTTTATGGGTGCGAGGAAGTTTCTGTTTGAGGATTTATAGGTGCCAAAGAGTACTTCTGTTACAGAAGCTTTATGGGTGCCAGAGGAAGTTTCTGTTTGAGAATTTATAGGTGCAAGAGAGTACTTCTGTTACAGAGGCTTTATGGGTGCCAGAGAAAGTTTCTATTACAGATGATTTATAGACGCCAGAGAGGCATCTATAAAGAGCCTGTTACAGAGGCTCTATGGGTGCCAAAATGGTACTCTCGTTATAGAGACAAGCAGTCAGTACTGTTACACATAGTACAGGTTTTATGAATACAGATGATCCTTCTATTACAGACTTTATGAATGCCAGAGGGAGTTTCTTAGAGAGACTTTCAGAGTGCCAGATTGTAATTCTGTTATAGAGACTTTATTAGTGCCAGAGGTACCTTCTCAGTTACAAGTAAACATTTTAGCCAGTATTTATTACAAGTTAAAAAAATTTGTCTAAACTTACATTTTGGTTTGAAGTCCGGTATACATTTTCTCCAGGAATTCATTTTACTTAGGTGACTATCAACAGCATCTAGTAACAAATTGTTAAGAAGGCCATCTTGTGTCCATGTCAGTGCAAGATCTAGTGTCACAATAAAACACATATTACATTTTATAAAAGTAAAATCTCAGATGTAATAATTATTTATTCTATGCACTTCAAACTTTAAAAAATTGGACATATTCATTACACAAAAAAATCCATTCACCCTTTCCAAAAAAGCAGAAACTGGTAATTTACTCATAGTCATACATTTTTGTGAAAATATAATATCAAAATCATAAACAGCATTAAATTCTGTAAATTACCATTTTTAATTATTTTAAAAAATTTCTTTGAACATTTTAAACTCTAATTAATTTGTTTAGAATAGTGAAATCATATTTTCAGAAAAGTGTAATTATAAAATTATAAATATAAGAATTTTACTCATTAAATTGTCTTTTTATAATAAATAATTTAACTCAAACATACGAGGTGTGTCCAGAAAGTAATGAGAATTTTAATTTTTGGAACAAAATATTTATTTATTCTTCTACATTGATGTTATCGCCTTCAAAATAGTCCCCATTGGCGATTATGCACTTGTGCCAGCGCTTCTTCAAATCCTCGAAAAACTTCTCAAACTCGATCTTTGAGATAGCCTTTAGTTCTTTCAGCGATGCACTTTTAATGTCATCTACGGCTGTAAAACGACGGCCCTTTAAGGTTCTCTTTATTTTTGAAAATAGGAAAAAGTCACACGGAGCCATGTCTGGCGAATATGGAGGCTGGGGCATCATTACAGTACTGTTTTTGGTCAAAAATTCACGAACAATCAATGAAGTGTGAGCTGGTGCGTTATCGTGGTACAATAGCCATGAATTGTTTTTCCACAGATCCGGACGTTTTTTTTCAGATTGCTTCATGCAAATGACGTTAAACTTGTAGGTAAAAATCCTTATTGACCGTTTCACCTGGTGGCAGGAATTCATGATGCACTATGCCATTAATATCGAAGAACATAGTGATGATAACCTTCACATTTGACCTCACTTGTCGAGCCTTTTTCGGTCTTGGCGAGCCAGAATGCCTCTACTGGGATGATTGAACCTTAGTTTCGATGTCATATTCGTAAATCCATATTTCGTCACCTGTTATAATACATTTCAGTAATTCTGCATCGTCGTTGACTTCATTTAGTGACTTCTGAGCAACTTCCATTCGCCGCTGTTTTTGTTCAAAATTCAACAATTTTGGAACGAATTTTGCTGCCACGCGTTTCATACACAAAACATTGGAAACAATGTCATGATATGCTCCAATCGATATGCCAACATCATCAGCAACCTCTCTAATTGTGATTCGGTGATTGTTCATAACCATTTCTTTCACTTTTTCCACATTTTCATCAGTTGTTGATATCCAGGGCGTTCGTCATCTTCAACGTCTTCACCGCCTTCTTGGAAACGCTTATACCACTCGTAAACCCTTGCTTTACTCATAGCAGACTCACCGTAGGTCGTTGTTAACATTTCACACACTTTGTTACACTTTATTCCATTTTTTACGCAAAATTTGATACAAATTCTTTGATCCATTTCTTTTAACTAACGAAAATGGCCGAGCTCATAAAAACACGTTTAACCTTAATGGATGTCACAGACAAAGTCAACAATGAAAACAGCTGAAAATTTTATCATACTTCAAGGGCATGTATAACAACATAATAAAAAAAATGTTTGACAATCGGACTTTCCAAGCCCGCGAAATTTAAAAATTCTCGTTACTTTCTGAACACACCTCGTATTTATTTGAAAAAGTATTCTACAATCTAAATTTTAATATATTTGTCTTTGTTTCATACATGTAAAAAAAATAATATGATGATGGACATAAATAAGAAAGCATTACTTTAGTTTCAAACAATTAATAAGCTGTATAAAATTAGTGAGAAATAATATTCTTTTTATTGCAGGAACTGTGGCAAGGAAGCCTAAACTGGGCTGCTTGGAAAACACTTCTACTGTTCTTTCTGTTCATCCTCTGTCCACCCATCTGGATCTACTTCACTCTTTCTTTAGGCCACAAATACAATAAAATACCAATTATAAAGTTTATGTCGTTCTTAACATCTCATGTACACTTAATGATCTTACTTATGTTAGTGGGCATTACACCCATCTACCATACAGTGAGACCGACTCTAATACCATACTGGTACGAATGGACTTTACTGGTCTGGCTGTCTGGACTGTTACTGTCAGAACTAACAAATCCTAGTGATAAAAGTGGTTTAGGCTGGATCAAGCTGACTGTGCTTTTGTTCGGTATGGGTGGTGTAGCGTTACATCTCCTTGGCTATGTGATCGAGAGACTGTATTGGCCTACTTTGATGTACTTAAGGAATCAACTGTTCGCTTTGTCTTTTCTCTTTGCATGCGTACAGATTTTAGATTTCTTATCGTTCCATTACTTGTTCGGGCCTTGGGCTATTATTATTGGAAACCTGATGAAAGATTTAGCCAGGTTTTTAGCGGTTCTGGGGATATTTGTATTTGGATTCTCAATGCAAGTCGTCGCCTTGAATCAACCATTCAAGAATCAAACACCACAAGAGGTCAAACAAGGCGTCCCCGCAAATAAACGGAAAGGATTGTTTTCAGAAGGTAAGATTTATAACATTTTATCTGCATGATATGCTTTGTTACTGCACTCGCTTTATACATAATCTGTTGACCCATTTTCTTGTTTTTCAAAATGTTCAAATACTTTATTTAAAATAAAATGTACAGATGTATAAAATGTATTTTATGTTAAGAATTCTTAATAATTAAAAAACATGAATATGTATCTAGTATAATTTGATACAGTAATATTTGAACAGTACTATTTCCTTAGAAAATAATATTTTGAAAATTAACTTAATTATGTATTTGTACTGAAAATTATTTATAAACATTTTTATTTATAATAAAGATTGAGACAATGGATGAATTTCATTCTTGGACAACTATAACTTTACAAAGGATTTTTAGTGTTAATGTACAGTATATAATATTTTTACTGGCATAGCGACTCTTTACAAAATCAATAATTTTAAAAATATAGTTTTTTTGGGCTCCCTAGTTGAAATTTAAGATGAAACTATTTGTTCAACCAAGACCTATCTACCCTTTTCAAATTTCTCCTTCATGCTTTTAGGCACTGATACAATTCCATTTTGAATTTTTTCCCCCCAAGATGCCCACTTGACCTAACTCTTATAGACTTGGAGATACATTTCCGTATTGGTTTTTGTAATAAGTAATTTTTGGCTCTCAATTCAAAATTGAGACAAGTCCTATCTGCCTACCGATTTCAGCTTCCTGTTTTTTATCGAGGTATAACCATACTTTGGGTCCCCCATTCAAATTCTGAAATAAATATTTATGCATCTTTATTAGCTTTAATCTACAAAATTTAGTTTTTAACTTCAACAGTTATGAAAATATTTTCGTTCAGAACAGCTATATTTTGGAAGAAATAAAACTCTTTTGAGCTACGTTCTATTTATCTAATTTCAGCTTCTAACTCCTATGGACACAGAGATATTTTTATATGAGTCATCTAAAAGGGAACAGAAGAATAGCGTTGTAAAAATAATGTGTGAATGTACATGTACAGTTTATAAGTTATTGTGTACATTATGTACATATGTAAATTTTGTACAGAAATGTATAAAGACAGCAAATTTAAAATACATTTTTTTTCGTTGCTGTTGTCTTAGCTATAATTGCAATAATATATCTCAAAGGAAGGCAACACTAATAGTGTAATATATTTTTAAATGTCAACAATAAAGCAAAACAATTTCCTGATGCTTCAAAGCCTTAAGATTTCATAGTTTCAGTAAGGATAACTAAATTTTAAATTACCCAATTTCAAAATCTTGTCTTCAGTTTACAATATGCAGGATGTAGCTAACCTCATTCCAAAACTTTAGGATGTGATTCTTTAGATCGGGATAAAAAAAATCAAGAATAAAACTTTTTCTGAAAACGCTCAGTTTTCAAGATATCCATCTATTTTTTTACAAGTAATCATGGAAGTAGAAAAGATATTACGTTCATATTTTGTGTATTACATTTTTAAGTATATTGAAAATGAATTTTTTACGTATATTAATGAAGCGGCAGCCGTTAAAAATATGTAGTACTGAATATTTAAAAACCTTACATTTTATTAATATTATATACTTTAAAAAATATTACATAAAAATAGATGGTGTACACAGAATTTTAACTCAGTATGTTTTCTATTTCCAAATTTTCAAGTGTTTTTTAAGCAAAAACAAAGGGGGAGGATATCGGAAAAACTAGCAGTTTTGGGGGAAAAAATTATTCTTAATTTTTTATTTATCCTGACTCACAAAACAGTTGAACCTAAAGTATTAGAACAAGTTTAGAAACATAACTTAAGAAAATTATAACTTTAGATTTTTTAATTTGGAAAGGTTATATAAACAGTAACTTAAGTTGGATTTGTGAAAACATATCTTTATTCAGAATAATAAACTTATTTTAGGTTAGTAAATATATTGGTACTTCTGGTTGACCAATTTATTCAATAATTGTTTACTCACAGATCGCAAAAAATCCTTAAAACATTCTTTGTGCCTCAAGTTTGTAAGACATTTTCAAATTTTATGCAAATGAGGTAAACACAACGTAATATTTCACTATCTCTCACAAAATCTTAGTTCAGAAGCTATTGGTAAAACCTGTAAAATATACATAACAAAGTAAATTTATCAGCATTTCATTTGTAGTTCAGAATAAATAGTAAAAACCAAACATTATACTCTTAAGAACAGATTATTTATTTTTTTTAAAATATTAACTCTCAAACCAAAAATATTTTTATCTGAATATTGTCTTCAGTTATAAATTTGTAAATCCAATTTTGAGAGATATCTGTTGATCCAATTACTGATTTATTATTTTTTTATATACAGAACCAGATAATTTATGTAAATAGCAACGTGAGTGCAATATTTATGATTTTGTTTTACATAATTTAGAGCTTAAAACGTCATGTCAACTATATACATACCATTATGGTAACGGTCATAAGTCAACCTTAACTTTTAAGCAGGCTGAAGTGAGTACCTATTGACTTTATTTATGTACCAATTTTCATTTTTCTTTACAACAATGTAATATTTTCTTTTATTACCTTTCCTTCAATATTTTAAAGTTTAGCGACAAAGGTATAGAACTGTTTTTTTTTTTATATTTAATAAATCAGTACAAATTTTACAAAACACAATCATTATTGTAAACAATAACGAATTAGTATTTATATGTTTGTTACACTTGATCAGATAATTCCACAGTTGAAATAACAACGACGGCAGAGCCAATAGAATTTTGTCCTCGTTACTCAAAACAAAGGAATTGTCGCAGACCCGAATCCGAAGGCTGTAAGTGTGCATTGGCGCTGCGCTACACTGGGTGGATGTGCGCATTTTGCCATCAATGTGTGGCACTGTATTGTGTTATGGGTGTTCACATTGTGGTAGGCTTGCTAGAATAGATTGGTGTGATCACGCAAACATGTCAGACATTGAACATTGCTCTTTAGGATAACACACGGCGCTATAAAGTGGTCCCGAAACATTTTCCTGTAAATTTTAATGTTGGTTTTGTGCAAGTACTTGATTTTGATTAAATTTGACATCTTTATTAACACCAAATGGATTATGGTAATTAAATTATTTTTAACGCTAGAGCAGTTTAACATTGAATTATAAATACCACATTTGAAATAATTTACTGTTTTACGAATAAAGCTAGTCTAGCATAATCAGTTGTCATTGTTTTATAGCCACACTGCATTAGCTGTTAATTGTACAGATGTCTGACAGCTCTAATGCTAAACTTAAAATCGTTTTCTCCTCTATATGAAGTATATTAATTTTTTTATTTTTAACATTGTAAGGCTGAATTTATAATGGTTTTCCTATTGTGTAACTTAAGCATAATAAAGATTAGAAATTATTAATCTTTATATTACTATATAAATATTTTTAAATTTACTTCCGGTTATAAGTTCAATATTTTTAGTCGTGGAATATCAATCCAATAGCCTACATGTTTAGCTAAGCCTAAGGATAGTAGATCCCCTTTTCATAATGTTAAAACACTAAAATTGTTTCTGATGTTATTCAAATTTGTTTTGGGAAAATTACAACTAGTAATAAAACCAAAATTTTCAAATACTAGCTAAAAATGTTTGCTGTACAAGTAGTGTATACTATGTTTAAAAAAAAAATTGTTAACCAGATATCAGAAAAGTGTGTTAATTAATTGGTTTGTTTCTAATAAATCATGTTTTCTAAAAAATTGTAAACTCATAACTCTTTAGAACTGTATGCAAAACCTATTGAGCCAATTAAAAAGAAAAAATAACTCATACACGAGAGATTTATAACATCACATTTATGTATTTTACAAATGTTTTTTACCATGAATTTATTTTGGTAATAAACTTTCATTATATAATCATGGTATATAATGAACCTTACAATTTTTTAAAAATCATTTGACCATTGTATTTAGCTTTAAAAATGCTGTTTTAAAAGTATCATTTAAATTTTTTAAATTTTATTTTTGCATTTTCAGTGAAATTTAGGAACTTAACACATGTTTTAAAACTGATCACAATGGTGAAATTACATTCAAAACAGTGTAAGATAAAAAAAGTTATAAACTTTACGATGTTGTTTATAATAAATAAAAAAATGCTAATGCAAAATTTGAATATATATATATATATATATGCATATTGAAACATATGTTTATCTGATGTTGGACTTGGAACTAAAATTACATTACACAATGAAGATGTCTGCTGGATTTATCCGGTGGGCGTATGTGGAGGTGAAAGAGTGTAACTGCCATCAGATTAAATAAAAAATACAACAACTGTTATAGACTGGTAGGGGATAATATTCATTTTATAATAATTCCACTTTGCAGTTTCATAATTTTTTTATCTTACGGTAGATTACTTCAAATTACATTCACAGCTCCTAATTTTATGGTAACCAGTTCTGATATGTTCAACCTAACCTACAATTAAAATCAACTTTTTAAAACAGATTTATTTTTCAAAACAGTTAAATTATAGTTAAAATATAGTTGAAAAATATTAATTTTAGGAAAATAAGTTATAGCAATAAAAAGAAATTGGTTACATTATGCGGTTAATTTTTATTAATGTTTTCTTTTACAATATTAAAGCGTTTATTCACAAAATTAAATAAACAGAAATTTTGGGAAGATCGAACGGGACAGACACTTTACAGCGATCTTGTGTTCTGCTTATGTATCACAGATTAGATGATAAAACCAGTGCGAGGATCAGTCACAGTCAGTGTGCACAACTTGTGGCTTTGCGAAACAGACTGGTAACCATGTGAACTGCATTTCCATTGCATGCACAGATTCAATGTTCTTAGGAGTTTAGAAAAAGGTAATTTTGTGTTAGCAGTGTGTTCGTGTAGCCGAAATTGTAATTTGCAAGGATTATTTAGTTTAATTTGAAACATGAAAGAGTTAACAAACATTTGTTTGAAGTTTACAAGAATTTTTATTTTCTTTTGGCTACATAAGGAAGAAGCTTCATTAACTTTGGGGTAAATATTTTCATACATTGTAAAAACTTTTTTATCTATAGAGGTTTAATTTTAATGAATATTTAGTACTCACAGACATGAACATAATTTTGACTGATTTTTATCAGGATGTTTTTGGTTTTTCATACTACATTTTTTGAAAGCCTGATTTTTTTGAAATCAGATTGTATTTCAGTATTATAGACAACTACCACTGTTATTCATAAACATTATTTTATTTTTTCAATTCCTTGATTTTTGTATATTTTGTTGCTCCTATATTCCAAAATTGTTATTCATATTTGTTTATAAGTCTATTTTGATAATAAATTACTCAACTTAGGAAAATTATTACGCAAATTCTTCATTGGTTTTGCTTACAAATGTATGAAACGTTAGAAGAAATACAAAATATTCTAATTTCCAAGAATTAAAGCAGTCTCTTATGCTTCATAATCTATGCAGCAAACACTTATCTCATCCGTGTTTTACTTTGACTTAATTTTGCATAGTTTCAGATTTGTCATGCGATGTGTTTCTTTGCTTAAATTCTATCCACAAACCAAAACCAACTAAAGTTCTTCTATCTCGCATAATTTCATCTTTTTTTAATCCTATTATATGTGTAACTGTTTACTTATCTCTTGATGTTTTTCCAATTATTTTGTATCATAATGATGCATTGAAAAAAAATTATCATAGAACTTTTTAAATAGTACACAAGAAATAATTCTGAAAAAATATGTTTAGTAAATCTTTTAGTTATACGAGGTGTGTTCAGAAAGTAACAAGAATTTTAATTTTTTGAACAAAATATTTATTTATTCTTCTACATTAATGTTGTCGCCTTCAAAATAGTTTCTATTGGAGATTATGCACTTGTGCCAGCGCTTCTTCCAATCCTCAAAACACTTCTCAAACTCGATCTTTGAGATAGCCTTTAGTTCTTTCAGCGATGCGCTTTTAATGTGATCTACGGCTGTAAAACGACGGCCCTTTAAGTTTCTCTTTATTTTTGGAAATAGGAAAAAGTCATACGGAGCCATGTTTGGCGAATATGGAGGCTGGGGCATCGTTACAGTACTGTTTTTGGCCAAAAATTCATGAACAAGCAATAAAGTGTGAGCTGGTGCATTACGTGGTGCAAAAGCCGCCACGAATTGTTTTTCCACAGATCCGGGCGTTTTTTTTCGGATTTCTTCACGCAAACGGCATCGAACTTGTAGGTAGTACTCCTTATTGACCTTTTCACCTGGTGGCAGGAATTCATGATGCACTATGCCATTAATAGCGAAGAACATAGTGAGCACACCTTCATGTTTGACCACACTTGTCGAGCCTTTTTCGGTTTTGGCGAGCCAGAATGCCTCCACTGGGATGATTGAGCCTTAGTTTTGACATCAGATCCATAAACCCATGTTTCGTCACCTGTTATAATATGTTTCAGTAATTCTGCATCGTCGTTGACTTCATTTAGTGACTCCTGAGCAACTTCTATTCGCTGCTGTTTTTGTTCAAAATTCAACAATTTTGGAACAAATTTTGCTGCCACGCGTTTCATACACAAAACACGGAAACAATGTCATGACATGATCCAATCGATATGGCAACATCATCAGCAACCTCTCTAACTGTGATCCGGTGATTGTTTATAACCATTTCTTTCACTTTTTCCATGTTTTCATCAGTTGTTGATGTGGTGGGGCATCCAGGGCGTTCGTAATCTTCAACGTCTTCACGGCCTTCTTGGAAACGCTTATACCACTCGTAAACTCTTGCTTTACTCATAGCAGATTCACCATTGACATTTGTTATCATTTAACTCTTTGTTCCTTTTTGTATGCAAAATTTTATACAAATTCTTTGATCCATTTCTTTTAACAAACGAAAATCGCCGATCTCATAAAAACACATCTAACCTTAGTGGCTGTTACAAAAGTTAACAATGAAAACAGCTGAAAGTTTTACCATTCTTCAAGGGCACGTATACCAACATAATAAAGAAAATGTTTGACAATCTGACTCTCTGAGCCCGCGAAATTTAAAAATTCTTGTTACTTTCTGAACACTCCTCTTATTCCTTCAGTAAATGTTACCAAGTCTATATTGCCTTGATACTGGATCAGTTACAAAGTTGAACTTGAAAATTTCTAGAAAATAAAATCTGATTGTAGAAAAACCCTAAAAAAAACTTTTTTTAAAAGTATAATGAGTTTGTTAATTGTAATACATATGATGCCAATGATTTGTTGATGTCTTTGATCAATACTCTTTTAAGTAATATCGTTTCAATTACTTTGAGTAAATGAGTCGATAAATTTTGCTTCTTGCTGAATCAGTTTAAACTTGTTACTCTAAAGAAGAAGAATTAAGTTACCCTAAAGCAAGATGTCCATGTGTTTCTGCAGAGTTCCTGATTAACACCTTCTGCTACTCAAATTATCGACTTTAAAGGGTCAAACTATTTTAACATTGTTCACTTCTCTTCAGTTGGCTGGGTCTTATTGGGGTATTACCTGTCATTGCTATGTTCTTTATTTCCATGTATACAGCTGGTATTTATTTATGATAGCAGCTGATGTTCAACCTACTTTAGGTAATCAGGCAGAGGTACTGCCTAAGTAGTCATATTTTGGCAGGCATTGAAGTTGTGAAGTTTCTAATAACAAACTGCATAGGAAAACAATGATTACCAACAAATGCTTCTGGTGGTAGGACTTTCCTTTACATATTTTAAGCATATACTAGGGTTGTACTAACAAAGATACAAGACATTTTTTCAGAATTTTTTTTTCAACATAGTCTCCTTGTACCTCTACACACTTCTCCCAGCGATGCTCCCATCTCTGTAACCCGTCCAAATAGTACTCAGCATTTTTCTCTGCAAAATAATTGTATCTTTTTGAATATCCTACATATATTGATGTTCTTACTTAGTACATCATACTAGCTTTAAAAAAAATGGTCTTTTAAACTTTTGATTTCATTAATTTTAAATAAACAATAACTATACTGTTTTGGTGATTAAAGCTGACAGAATCAAACACTATGCGAAGAAATGTTGTCAGGTTTTTGTCATATTTATTCTTTGCACTTTTCTTTGATTTATTCTACTTATTTTATCCAAACAGTTGTCATTAACCTTTAAATAATAATTGTAAATTACTTAATACTACAAACAAATTTAATACTTTTCTCAGAATTATTATTTGTTATACAACAATTCTAGGTTAATAAATTTGTCAACCAGAGTGTTTCCATTATAAGTCTAATTTACAAAAAGTTAATAAATCTGTTATAGTTTACATCTGTACTAGACAACAATAATAACTATGTTACATTTATTCAAATCAGTAAAACAGTTTCAGTGTAATTTGATTCAAGGCTTCATTGATGCATGCATTCTGATTGGTTAGTAGTCAACAATTAATTATTTAGTAAGTACGTTTATGCACTACAGTCATATTGCCAGTTGAAAAAAATTCGTCCATTAATTTTTTTTTTTTTTTTTATATATACGTATAGACCAAGATTTTTTGGTAGTGGCCTAAAAGAGCCCAACGATATTTATTGCTGTATAAGTTAGTTTTGACAATAGACCAACTAACAGTATTATTTTTTTGCAATTTTGTTAAAAAAATAAATTAGAGAATAGATGATAAAATGTCATTGTTTACGATGACACAAAACAGTGCATAAGTGAAGCCTTGAGGCTTCTAACATGAAACAACTACATAGTGTTTGTTCATAGCTTTATTGAAGAATTGCTTGTTGAATGTTTGTATCATAAAAATTTGTGTTGTATATTTGTCATGGGTTGTGCATACTTTGCTCAACCACATTGCTAGTTGATTGCACCGGAGTAGAACTGTGGTGAATGCTTAACAGTGGTAAAAGACATTAACCCTTCAATGGCATCTGTTCATTCTGAATAATAGTTTCATTTTAAAAATGGTTTTAATGCCGGGTCATCAAGAAAGTGAAAAACTACATTTTTAAACTATTTTTTAGTTGAAACCATGACACAAACTAGTTTTACATCTTCTGTAATACGTACATGATGGCTCTACAAGTTTTGTATGCTTTCTATATATTTAGATACACAAGTGAAAACCGTTTCTTCTGTGCACTCAAAAGATTCCAAAAATCAAATGTATTAATCACAAACAGTTGTTTGATGAACACCATGTTTTATTTATACTTTCAAATAAAATAGTAATATGCTAAAGTGAAACCTGACTGCCATTATATGTATAATACCTAGCTGTAACCGGCCATGCGTTGTTGTGACTCAGTCTGTTTCAATTTAACAGTGCATTCAGAAACATTGAAACGGAATTGTAAAATGGAATTGTATGGAATTTAGTATAGCATATGTTGCTTTTACACCCAACAGATGGTGCTGTTTTTAAAAAAAAGTATGTTTACCTGTCACAGGTATGACATCTATATAATAGTAGGGTATATAAAAATATATGTGTATTCGAAAGCAACGTTGTGTCAAAATACCAAAGTAATCAGTGAATTTTCGGTGTTTTAAAATTTTGAACAAACATTTACATTTTTATTTGTATAGATAGATAAGTAAAAACCTGCGTGTATTTGAATGCAAAGTTGTGTCCAAATTTCAAAACAATCAGTGACAAATTTTCTGAGTTTTATGATTTTTAACAATTGAACATTTACATTTTTATTTATATAGATATAGATAGATAAAAACATGAATATATTCGATTGCAACGTTGTGTCAAAATTTCAAAGCAATTTTTGGTGATTTAAAATTTTGAACAAACCAATATTTACATTTCTGCTTTTATAGATGTAAATAAAATCATGCTTGAATTCAAATGCAACATTGTGTCAAAATTTCAAAGCAATCGGTGAAAAATTTGCAGAGCTTTTGATCAAATGAACATTTACATATTTATTTATACAGATTAGTTGATGGCGATTTCAGTTACACAATACCCTATACAACGCAATATGTTTCCTTAGCTTTCTCAATCCCATAGTTCTATGCAGAAAGCAATGGCCGTGCGATGATGTATAATAAAGATATACCTAGATTAATGTATCCGATCTGTGAAGTTTAATATTAGGAAAGGCTTTTTTTAGTAGTTTTCTTACTACTACAAATATTGCAGGTTATGATAGCCTTAATGTACTTTTCACACATAACATTAAAATAAAAACAAAATGCAAATGCTTATTTGAGTTGCAATAAAACACATAACTTTGTTTTCATTGGAGATTAAGTTACACATTTAAAAATATCAGCCAATGAGATTTAAGATCTAAAATAAATATTTTCGGGTTTTGACAAAAGAATATGGCTTCAGAAATTTTTTGTAATGCAAACCAGTTACCATTGGTAAATTTTACTGGGCACGTGGGCAAACAGCATATAAAAAATAACAATACCATTATATTTCATTATGGAATTTCACACCTTATAAATAGATTATATTTTTCGTTTTAAATGGCACATTTGGTCTAAATTTCATTGAAATTGTTGGACCCAATTTTGAAAAATCAAATTTGTCTATGATAAGCCAAAACTGCAATCCAGATTCCATAAAAATCTGACAGTTCATTTAGATAAAACACACACACACACACACACACACACATAAAAATGTCTTAGTAAATACTATTTTTTTTGATAACCACTTTTTTGAGACCTGATAAATATATGCATCAAAATCAAATTTTTAAACGCAGTACTTTCTATATACAGTACTTTCCATAAAGTGAAACAGTAAAAAGCAGATAAATTAATTTAATTAATTTATATATGATAAATAAATGTTCGTATTGTCCTTAACAATGTTTTTGGGAAATTAAATGTTTTTTAAGCTTCTGAAGGGTTAAAAGATGTTTCCATAGATAGTTCACGCATATGTAAATTTCAGCGTGATAAAGCTCTATAGAAAGAGTTCCACGTGAAAAATGTATAGTTAATTGTGTAATATTTTTGTTTTAATAACCATTTAATATCAGGTGTTAATAGTATGCATATGGTAAGGGTGTTTGTAGTGGAAAGTCCATCAGGTATAGTACAACTTTAAACCATGACTTTTTGTCGTATTTGTATTATATTTGTTTCAAACATTAGATGACATATTGAACTTATGGAAGTTAGAATTGCCAAATCTTCATATCTCTATATAAAAATAACTTATAAGTCGTTACAGTTATTAGAAATTTGCAAAGCCAAATATTATTAGAAAACAAAGTTATTTCAAGTCGCTAGAGTATAAAAAAAATCATACATTTAGACAAAACTTTTTCATTGGCGATAGATTAAAACAGAAACGTTACTTATAATTAAAATTACTAAAAGAACTGGATAATATATTCAAAATAAATACCTTTATGAACTAGAGAATTGGCAGTACAAGTACATATAAATTTTTCAATAGCATTCGTAGAATTATTTAAAATGTAGTTCGAACAAGAAATTTGATTAAAAATAAGAAAATATCGTGGCAGTTGTAATAGCACAAACATTTCTGTTCATATATTATGTTTAGGCTATCTAGTTGAGATAAAGTAGGTATCAGTAAGAACAGCTGATCGACAACAGGCCTATATGTAAATTGTAATATGATACAAAGGACCAATCAGCAAAAAGGTGGTAAAATATGCCAGATGCAGCCAATAGAATGTAGAAAAGAATAAACCAATGGAAAACATTAAATTAACAGCTAAGTAGTAATACAACAATTTCTAGTAATGTTGGAACTATCAGAGAGACTAGATACATTTTGAGAAGAATTAAGTGAATGAAATTGAATTGCTACTTTCAGCAAAAGATAATTTAATAAATAAGTGTAAAAACAGGAAGACTAATATTAATGTAATCAGTTTATGTATATATATATATATATATATATATATATATATATATATAAAGAATAATTGTGTGTGTGTTTTAGTACCTCTAGTGTTCTCAAATTTGGTCCAACTTTCTTAAAAAAGTTTGTTACACACTGATCAAAATCACCTTTGAACTTTCGCACATGAAAATTTTAAGTAAACACTGCCTTTTGAATATGTACTTCAGTTTCTTTAATGGATAAAACATGTTTGTTGATTTACTTACTCATACATTTTGTTGATTGAAAAGGCTACATACAATTGTCCATGAGTAAAAACGGCATTTGATAAATACAATCCTGCTCTTAGATCTGTTTGTCCCTGCGACTTGTTTATAGTGATAGCAAATGCAATTTTAATGGATAACTGTCTGCTAATCACTTGAAAAAGCATGCTTGATAACCTCTAACTTTATTTTGACATTTTTATTGTACTTTTTATTTTATGATATCCCTATTAACAATAGATAAATGCACGATGGAAGGAGAAATCACAAATATATTTTTGTAAAAACAGCATCCAAAACATGTGTTGGTATTCGAAATACTTGTCCTGCTTGTACGACAAGGATAAAGGACTGTCGGTAGGGCCACATAACCTTTAAATTTAATGATTTTTAAGTAAATATTGAAATTTTTTTAACCACATTATGCAAAAAGTGGCATTTGTAATGGGATTGTCTATTGGTGATTAATAAGTTAGCTTCGTAAAATACAGTCTGATTTGTGATGCCACAATGCGCATCCAAGATGCCATTTGGACATATGACTTTAAAAGTGTTTTTTATGTTAACATTTTCCAAAAACAGTAAGTTTCAGCTCAAAATTGTTTTGCAGTGTCAGAAGCTGGTTAAAAAATCTTTCTAAAGATACCTCATTTATGCCTGTACGAATAGTATGTGCTGAGAAAAAGGGATGTTGACTCGAGAAATAATATATATGATAAGCTATAAAATATACAGAAAATGTGTATAGTAGATTAAGCATTATGGTAACTTAACAAAATTTAATTGTAATCTGTAATTACAAAGTCTACCTAGTAAAATTATCAATTCAACACTGGACGATCCTTAAGGTCTACATGTGAACTGTGTATGTTCAAGTGCCTCCAGCTGCTGCTAGTAAGAAATACATAAGTAGAAAATTTGTTTTGGTTGTGCCTTGACTTTGTAAACAGAATAGAGCACCAGAATTTGGTACAAACCCTCCAATTAATCACTTTACTATGTAAGGAGGACTAGTCCTCTTTACTATGTGGACAGTGGTTTCCCATAGTCTTTTTCAACATATGAGATGTTTACATTAACTTTTAAAAAAGATTTGCTCAAAGATCATTGACAAAAATATGTGATAGTGCAATATCGGCCTACGATAATGACTGGTCCAACAATTCTTTTTTCTGCTTCATTTGATTACTTTGGGAAACATTTGCCATCATTGCTGATCATTTAGCACTGCCCAGGGGACACGTACAGCTTAAAGTGTGCTGCGGACGCGATCAACTTTGTCCCCCACTGTTTTTGAGGCGGAGTTATTTGCAATCGATGAGGCATTGAGGCAAGTAATAACGAGGCCATGGTTGAATAATAACATAGTGATATTAGTTGACTCTAAATCGGCATTACAAGCAATTGCTGACAACACATCTGCAGGCTCTATGATAGAATCGATCCAGAAGAAATACAAAATAGTTAAACACATTACCAAGGAATTGGTTCTGCAGTGGATCCCGTCACATGTAGGCATACAAGGGAATGAGCGGGCAGACAAGCTGGCCAAACAAGGAACCCTTATAGTGCAGAAACCAAAAAGAATGCTCACACTGGAGGCTAGGATTAGTGCACTGAAGCGAACATCTTACCTTGAATTTACAAACAAAGTCAAGGAAGACATAAAGAACAAGCCTTATGAGAATGTATTCGACTTGTATGGGAAGGTCAAGGATCTCCAGAGGAGGACATCTGTCGTGGTCTTTTGGCTGACAACTGGACACGACTGTCTGAATGAACACCTGAAGAAAATTAAGATATTAAACTATGACAACTGCACATTGTGTGAATGCCCAGACACCATCATGAACAAGGACCACCTCCTGGTCTGCAGAAAATTAGATGAAGAGAAGCAGAGAAGAGGAGACCTCCCTGGCCTCTACTGGGAAGCAAGATCAAAGATGGCGTGAGCCAGCGGAAGCCATTGGAAAACAACAATTCTTTTTTCTAAAGAAATTTGTTTACAAATCGGAAGTGTATTTTTATTGCTGGTTCAATAATAATTGGTTCAGAAAACAATATCAAAAACAATTTCAACCAGTTTGATGATTACTGTCCTCCGATTATCATTACTCTTGGAAGACGACATAGACAGCATTGTAAAATATGCGCAATCCAGTTTATTCTCAATCAGAACAACTCGGTAATCGATTTTCACCAGGAATAAAATAGGATATCCTTAAGTTTGGTTGTATAATCTTTTTTTTTTTTTAAATAACTTAATAGCTTAAAAGTACTCATTTGGTAAATATGGTAATATATACACATACTTATAACCTTATAACTGTAAATAACAAATGATAAAATAAAAACTTATAACTGAATGTTAGATGATGAAAAGAGATAAGCCAAAATGTCTTTGCTAGCATGTTAAAGGTAACAATCAAATAACAGAACTGTTTTGGCTAAATTGTAAAACTAAGGCACTACTACTATTAAATACCAAAAATTGAATTAAATATTACATCTGGTCAACAGACCAAAGCTAAATGAATAATATAATATCATTTTTCTTTGTTGTGGAACAGTAAATTTTATTAGTTTAATAGAAATTTCCAGAGGAGAAATAGGACTTATATGTTAATATTTCATGTTACAATCAGAAACCAGAAAGATGTAGACATACCTGTTAATCCTTTGGTGTTAGTTCCTAGATATCATAGCTGGCTGGTGATTACCTGAATAGTCAATAAACAACAACAATAATAATAAAGCACAACAGCTTATACAGTGCACCAAATTCAATGTTTACTAGTTAAATTTTTCACTGTCTTATTAACATGAATTTTAACCTATAAGAACTGTCCATAATGTGTTTGTTATAACTAACAGCCTAATTGTATTTTGATTGTTCCACCTATATGTTCTTGCATGAAGAGAATCAGTATAGGATTTTAACAGACACCAAAGTTGGTTTTATCATGTATGACCTTGGCAACAAGCTCGAATTGGTCAGAACATTTTGTGGCAAAATACTTTTAACTGTTCTAGAATAAGAAATGAAGTGACTTTACGAAACAATCACTACTCCATGATATTTGTTACAAAAGTGATGGTTAGTTGGTGTAGAAAAAAAATCCAAGAGATGGGATGGAAATAATCGAACCTTACCAGTATCGTTCCAACTTATTTTTCAATATAGTTTAGTTCTTTTATAACATAATCTGATCTTACTAAAGTAATTTTTCTTATCAATTTTAGTTTTGATGAACCCATTCGAAGCCTTGGAACTGCTATTCTTTGCCGTATTTGGGCAAACAACTGCCGAAGCTCTGAAAGTGAAATCAACGCAACAGCCAGAATGGACGTTGTACTTATTTAAACTTGTTGGTGGTATATACATGTTGGTGTCAGTTGTGGTGCTCATAAACTTGCTCATCGCTATGATGAGTGACACTTATCAAAGAATACAGGTGAGTCTGGTAGTGTTACACTTCAATAGACGTTCTGATCAGTAGGCTTAGGTAAAAATATTTTTAAAGTAAGCAATATATGCGCACAAAGTTTGAGTGAAATAGTGCATATTAAATACATTTGAATACATTGAATATTAAATACATGCCAGTGGACTTCAATTTGCATCTAATTTTCAACACTGTGGTAGATCTGTACACTATGTAACTTTGTTTTTGTGTGGGTTATATATGGTGTATACTTTTAGGAATTGTATATACTATTAGGAATTAAAATTATATTAAAATTAAAATTATAATGTTCGTAATTATTTTTCAAGATTGAGGAGTAAATACTATTTACAAGAACTCAGAAAATTTATGAAACTACTGACATACTGCCTGTTGTTATAAACAAAATGTAGAACAGAAGATTAGATAAAAGCTCGGGAAGAAGTAGGTCATGGTCAGTCGATTCTGTGGTGGGGAATCGGAGGGCTGTTTGGTAGCCAACTGAATGTTGAAAAGTGACTGGTGCTCCAGGAAGACATTCCAGTCAGGCGGTACTGAGGAGCAACAGATCAGTAGTGTGTAGGGTGCTACGATATTGGGGCACTGGGCATAAGCGGGTACTGGTTATTGATGCCCCATTTTAGGTTCACTGGGCATAGTAGAGTACATAATGTCCACTTTTTTATGAATAATAATAAAATTTATACATGTATCAATATACATTTTAAAAATATAATATTGAGTTAGATGCAGTAACATTAAATTATCTTTAGTTGTGAAATTCTACAAAACAATTTACATGACATCTGTAAACACTGTTGAACACTATAAAATTTATAAATTTGTAGAAGTTAGCTGTGGCCCAAACAGTAAAATTTTAACCCAAGATTTTATTAAAAAATTTTAAAATAAATCAATCAGTAATTTAATAAATTGCATATTGCATTGTTTTTCACAATTTATTTATAGCTTAATGAAACAAAAACTGTACACATTAATTTTATGAATAGAAAATATGAACCATTACCAATAATATTAAACGAAAGGAGTATAACATATGCAAACAGTGCTAAATATCTAGGAATGACACTCGATGCAAAGCTCCAATGGAAGGTGCATGTAAAAAAGAAAAAAGAGGAGCTACAGCTCAAATTCAATAAATGTTTTGGCTTATTGGAAGAAATTCAGAACTTTCGATAGACAACAAGATACTGCTATACAAGCAAGTTCTAAGACCAATATGGACCTATGGTGCACCACTCTGGGGATGTACAAGAAAAAGCAATAGTAAAATTATTCAAGTTTTTCAAAATAAAGTATTGAGAACGATTGTCAACGTCCCTTGGTATGTGAGAAATGAAAACATACATAAGGTCCTAGGTGTTGAATCTGTTCAGGAAGTCATTAAAAAGCTCTCGGTTAAGCATTATTGCAGGTTAGAACAGCATAATAATACAGAAATTGTCCAACTACTATGCCGCAGTGACAACATCACAAGAAGGCTGAAGAGGACCAAGCCAATTGACTTCTCCAGGCCGTAAACACATTGGGACCAGCCGTCGGACTGCACCCCAGCACACAGTGAACACAATGATAAAGAAAAATTACTAGATGGGGCACGCCTCAGTTGTAATTAAATATAAAATAAAAATAAAAAAAAAACAATTTATTTATAACATGTTGCCAAGTTTCTTAGGTTATACTGTATCCTTCACTGTGGACAGGTTGCTCAAGGCCTTGAAATGTGTTTTCATGAAGCATCATGTTTTTTTTTTCTACAGTCAATAACGCCTGCACGTTAGCCATTTTTAACTTACAGTATTATTCTGCTAGGCACTGTACTAATAATTAATCTATTTACAGGCTCAATCAGACATAGAGTGGAAATATGGCCTGGCAAAACTAATCAGAAACATGCATCGCACAACAACCACGCCTTCTCCAATCAACCTAATCACTACTTGGCTGATGTATTTGTTACGAATATGTAGGCAGAAAAGTAAGTAACATCATTGTCAAATCTCTAAGCTGTTAGTTAATATGATGACATGTTACTAACAAATAAATAATGTTTTTGTAGTGTCACAACGCAAACGTCCAAGTCTGGTACAGATGATGGGCTTACAGTCCAGATCTAGGGTTAGTGCAAGGACAAAAATGGGGGCAAAATGGCTTTCTAAGGTCAAAAAGGTCAAGTAGCACCCAAAGGTAAGCTTGTTTATTGTGTACCATTTTTATTGAGGTTTGAGATATTGAGTCGATCTAGTACTCAAACATCATTTTTTTTTTTTTTAATAATAAGGCTTAGGACTTATTTTCCGCTGTCTAGTAGTTTTTAACACATTTATAAAGTCTATCATGGTTTTGAAAAGTTACAGTTCCATCTTCAGGCTGTACGGTTGGCCATATCACTGGCAAATTTAACAAAACATTAAACACATTTCACAACACTATGCAGTTATACAATTACATTAAAACATAAAACGATAAAATATAGTTCGGCCAAACATCACTACTATGTGACTTGTGTGTCGGTTCAGTCCACACTAATTTTTTAAAAATTATTTGACAAAATAATTACAAATCAATTTGAGTTTATAAAAAGCACAAAATTAAATTGTATTAAGAACATAAAAAAGTAATTATTCCAGAACATACCTACAGATCCTTATTATACAGTGTACATTGTTTTTGAAATCCTTGTATACTTTTTGAATGTAATCACTATATATATATATATATATATATATATATATATATATATATATATATATATATATATATATATATATATATATATATATATATATATATATATATATATATATATATATATATATATATATATATATATATATATATATATATATATATATATATATATATATATATATATATATATATATATATATATATATATATATTAAACCAGTATTCAATATATAAATTGTTTATCAAAACTTTCAGCCACAATCTTGTAATTAACTTTGTAAAATTTATATCTGTTCCATGCTTTTTTGTCATTCCTTCAGATACTAATTCCACACTACCGCCAACCATTTAGCTGATACTTAATTTTAACAAAGATTATATTTTCGGCTTCGTCTTAAGAATTTATTTATCCTTTTTTAAAAGTAAATATGATATACATGTTTACTTGTAATGACATGAATTTGAGCCTCTTTTACACTAAAGAGAATGCTAAAACCCGATTTTAAAAATCATAATTTTTTCTGGCCATCAATACATTTTTGCGCCAAATATAAAAACTACTGACAACTAATGATTTTTGGAAATGGTTTGTGAAGTTGTGTTCTGTATGAAAAGTAGGCTCTGAATTATGTTTCATAATATCACATTAACATTAGGAAAAAATATAATAATTCCAGCACTGTGGATCCAACATGGCTACAAAAATTTTTACTTTGTGACAGTAAACAATAAAATTAGCAGAGGTTTGGGCAAGATATCTGAAGAACTGTTTGAAAAGTAAGAAAAATGCAATAGATGGACATAAACTTTGATGTATTGTATAGAGCCTAAAACTAGGCTGCCTCGGTGACCTAGTTGATAGCGTACTGGGCTTCAACCCGAGGACCTGGATTCGATTCCTGGCCAGGACTTGGCATTTTCATAAGCTATAAATCATCCCATCGTCTGCATTAGCCCAAGTGTGCACAATAGTCGGACGTTAAAAAAAAAAACTAACATTATATTCCAAATTGAATATTGCAGATTTGAAAAAAAAGGTAATTCTAATATGTGGCAAACAAATTTAACTTTTTTAAAACTACGTATCAACTATCTAAGTATTATATATAGATGTCAACTACTTAATAATCATTACTCGTCTAAGAAGTAATATATAAAGGCTCTCACACACTGACACAGACAATGGCACTAGTGCCCGTAGTGACAACTACCTTTACAGAACCTATCTTAGAGAGTCATTGAGATATCAAGTAATTAACAATGGTAACTCATCATTGGGAAGTACTATGTAAAGACATGTGATAAAAGTTTGGAAAGTGGACATTTAAAACTGACTCCATAAATAGTTTCTATTAAAGTATTGATGTCTATATTATAGTATCATATGAGGTGTGGCTAAAATGTAACCAGACTGATTTTTCTAAAGACAACCAGCAAGTGTGTCAAGGTCAAATGCTACATTGCTGTGTCATGTGATACCTCTTCATTCCTGCCGCCAATACAACTGCTGTTCCCTTACTCAGGCTGTGACCTTCATTCATAGTAGGGTGTCCATTCACTGCCTGTAGGAAAAATTCTAGAGTTTTGAGAGAGAAATGCATTAATGTAAAGTTTTTAGTGAAACTCGGAAAGTTCACCACCAAAACTCATCCTTTGTTGAAACAAGTGCCTTGATCTCAGGTTTTTGAGTGGTTTAAATAATTCAAAGAAAGATGAAAAGAGAAAACGATGTCTCACATCCAGGACAACCTTTGAGAATGTTGAAAAAATCAGCAATTTAATCTGAAAAAACAATAGGTCGAGTTCTTGCTATTGCTGAAATCGACAAAGAATCAGTTCGGCAGATTTTGCGTAGATATTTTTACATGAAGTACCGAAAAATCTCATATGTGAACAGAAGAAAAAATGAACATTGTGGACATTTTGAAATCCATCAAAAAGACCCAAAAATAAGTTTTTTTGATAGACACATTTTAGGATGGAATACATATTTTGATGGAATATGGTACCTCTTGGAAATAGTAATAACATTTGATGAACATGGTTTTTTTTACTTATGATCCAGAAACTAAGTGCCAATCAGTGCACTGGAAGAACCTATTCACTGCGACTAAAGAAACCTCAAATGTCCAAATCAAAATTCAATACCATGATTTTTTTTTATCCATGGGATTGTTTACGTAAATTGATTCCTGAAGGTCAAACTGTGAATATGAATTACTATCTTGAGGCCCCGACCACTCTTATGAACGACTTAAGAAGAAAGCGACCTAAGTTGTGGATAAACAAGTCATGGATTCTTCATGAAAACAATATACTGGTTTATATAGCAATGATATTCAAGATATTGGCTATGAATGGGATTGCTACGTTGGAACCCTGCTCTATGTGACTTCTTTTTGTTCCCAAAAGTGAAGTCTGCATTGTAAGGGACGAGATTTGAGGCAGCCGAAGCTGTGACAGAAAAAGTGACGGAGACCCTGAACATGCTTTCATAAAATGACTTGAAAGCCTTGTTTTAACCTTAGAACACTGATTTAACCAATAAAAAATTTGCTTGTGGTGGTGTAGGGATCACTGAGAGGAGGGGAGTATATTGAAGAGTATAATGTTAAAAGTTTTGAAGAAATAAAAACAAAAATTGTCATACCATTAAAATGGTTGTATTTTAGCTACATCTCATAAGCTTCTTGTTTTTTTTTTTTTTTTAGAAAAGCACAATTCAATAATGTCACACCTCTTTGTTAATAAAAACTATTTAACAGAAATTTCAACAAATTATAAATTTCAGATTCAGTTGCTCTGAGCGTAGTGCACCTGAGTCCTCTCGGCTCTCAGCTTAGTTTCAGCAATGCTGCAACTCGCATCGAGAACATTGCTGACTGGGAAGCGATTGCCAAAAAGTACCGTGCACTAATAGGTGAACTTAACGAATCGCAAGCAAACACTGAGACTAATGCCGACAACCAAATAGTCAACAATGATGGCACCGCAGCGCCTACAAACAACGCAAACGGTGCAGCAAACAGTTAAACATTTTATTTTATGCTAAAAACATTTCCCTTTACACTTGAGAGTTTTCCTCTTATTTTTTTATTACAATTTTTATACTACAATTAAAACTAATGTGCTGTTTATTAACTGGACGCTGTTACAGTGCACTTATTTTGGTAAATGTATAATTTGTCATATATGTATATACGTCATTTAGGTATTAGAAGTTAAGGTGTCTACAGTTTATACAGTTTTAAGATTATAAATGTGCAAATGTAAATAATGGTATGTAGTTTTGAAAATTACCACCAGATGAAAGCACTACTAAAAAAAAATTGGTGGTGTTTTGTTATTTATAAGGTGTTCATAAAATGTGTTTCTAAGTTTCATGAATAATACAAACCAGTCTTATAATTAAAATTTTTTTATTTTTTCTGCCTATGAGCTATTCATTTAAAACTAGGTATTGTATCAAACTTTATAAATGTAGAAAAGTAATTATACGTTTACCATTTTAAAATATAATTTTTAAAGGATATAGAAATTTGTTTAAACTTAAATTAAAACCACACTCAAATTAAAACCACCTATGAACTAAAAAAATTCTAAATTGTCACGCAAAAGATTATCATGTAAATTTCTATATATAGTTATTTAATATCAAAGCAAACAGTACTGTATTCCCATGCCTACATGGAGATACCTACTATGAATTGTCTCACTATACTAAACCATTTCGGCTTACAGTTTATAAAACATAACCTCAAAGTGTGAAATTGTAATGTGTCAGTACATTCAAAAACAGGTATGTACATGCATTAAAAAGTAAAATTGCATTTTACATGCCGTTATTTTAAACAATAAACAAAAAAAAGCTGCATTTAATCAGTAGCTAATAGTTTATAACATTAAATAAATATGACAATATTTTGAAATTGTATTTTTTTAAATAATGATTTTTTTAAATTTAATAATATTTGCATCACACAGCTACTCTGCTGACATGTTGAATACAAGTTGGAATGTTAACAGAATTAAATCGATTGATCTCGTTAATAAAAATAACTATTTTGCAAATATATTGTCAAATACAATGGATAAACTGATTTCCTTGGGGTAACAGACTTTTCCCAGCTATTACAGTAACAAAATCAATTTTGAATAAAATTTAGTGGCTGGACCACCAACTCCAAATACGGAATTTTAAACAATTACTCAAAACATAGTTTACAGGTCACGATCTATAAACATGGTGATTTGACATGGTTTCATTGATTTTTCTATTAGGGCCACTACAGTAGTATATTTTCCAACTGATATTCAGTTAATTTTGTGAATTTCATATTTACTATGGAAAACCAATTTTTTTAAAAATGTAGTATTATAAGAACAAAATTTAGAAACTATATTAATTTGAAATCTTAATTTTCCATTCACATTTCTTGAAATTTGCAAAGACTTTTTATAACACCTTTTAGATTATTTTAATTTAAAGTAATAATTTTACAATTACTTTTATCTTTGGTTAATGAATATTCGATATTCATTATTTACCACAGCAGATAAATAACCTTCAATGACTTAAGAATTGTTTTGACTGTCAATTTGACATACTGTTCGACCAATAATTGTTGACAATTGACAAGCTAGATGCTGCATTTCATATTTGTACACAATGTGCCACATAAAATGTGGTCCACCTAGCTACTGTTTTAAAATGTAAAGTACTGTAGCTGAAAGGTTAAGTATTTTCAAAAGCTCAATTTCTCAAAAATCTGAATACCTTTATTAGTCCCTTAATAGAATCCAGTTACATTTAATGACTAAAAAGGCTTCAATTCTTAAAGAAAAAAATAAAAATACAATAATTTTGTCGGCACATTTTGGCTACTTAATATCCGTTGTAATGTTTTCTTTTAAGGTGAAAATACGCTTATGCAAAACAGTCATGTTCATAAAAAAAAAAAATGTCTGGTTTACAATATACCCTTGTAAAATTACTACCTTCATTGAATACTTGAACATTGAATTAATTTTGAATAACTTAATATGACCCCCAACAAATCATGGAAAAGTTAATACATATTTATCTTCTCATATGTAATACACAACAAATATTTCCAAATATTTTTGAGTATCATATATGGCAAAGAAATTATATTTATTTTTTTAAATCAAAACAAATTAACAAAGCTTATAATATGTACTAAGGAATACCACATATTTTTTTTGCAAATACTTTATTAATTTTTTACCAAAAATTTGAAATTACCGCTAGCAAATGATTTTGTGCACTGATTTTATACAAAGCTGACAGTTCAATTCTAAAAGAGTGAATTCAAGATGTTATTAAATTTAATTTTTAACATTGAAAAATATGTATATTGATAACTATGTTACTATATTTTATTGTATTAGTACAAATTATAATAGAATGTGTTACCAAAATAAACTTTATTAATTTAAATATTACTATTATTCTTAGTAGTATTTTCTTACACTTTATTCTTGGTATTATTTTTGGATCAGACCCTTTCCATCATTTGTGTATATAAAAATGTTTCCAGAGTGTGAATCAACTGTCATTTTCATGTATCTAACCTTAATGAATATAAACTGTGACTGCCAAAAAAATTCATAACGGCCTCATTTGACTAGCGTGATCAGATTAGCATTCAAATCTGCGTTAATTATCAATACTAAGACATACACACACATTTTTTCCTGTAGATTAAGATCAGTGTATATTTCATGATCTAGAATCTTTGTCTTATCAAAGTGACTGCCACAAAAATTACTTTAGCAAGAAAATTCACTAATAGTGTGAATTAAATAAGAGGAATGTTGAAAAGTGTCCTTTGACTTTTCATTTTTAAATCCAATATATGAAATATTCTGCTAAAAAAACACAGGTTATAAATATTTCCACTTTCTAATATATTTATTTTTGTACAAATTTTTCTAAAAACTTTATATATTCATTGTTTAAATCCCTCGAACTGGGTACGAAATGGCCTCCTGGGTGAAAAACCACTTCAGCATTTTCAAACGCTTTGGCCAAGTCTTTACTTCTATCTGAAACAAAAAAACATAAATTATAATTAGTTTGTTGATTTAAATTTTATAACTGACATACATAGTTTTCAGTAGAATATGCAATTTGTGATCGTTGTTGGTCAATATACAAATCATTTTTAAAGTGACTTCTGTGGTTCTGTTTTTGTTTTTGTCAAAGAATTTTAAGTTTTAAAAATGAAATATGGTGATTGTTTCTGGCTTATCAACAGTATATCCCAAATGTGTTGTTAAAAAAAAACAAAAAGGCTTATCCAACCTTTGCTTGATTTAAACATCTAAAAAAAAAATGTTACCTGCAGCTGTAAAAACTAATACATTTAGTCAAATGTTATAGGCCCCTACTTAAAAAAAAAAAATAATAATATAATATACTCACAATTACCTGAGTCCCAGTAAACCAAGGCTCCGAATTAACCAAAACGGTGTCATTATATAAAAAAAACTACAGTACATTAGGCCTACTTCACAACTAGGAACGGATAAAAAAACTTGTGCTATTTTTAGAATATGTGATTCTATTTAATTAGTTTAAATGTGTAAGAACATTTGGTGGAAAATTACCGCCCATTTTTCTACCCCTAATCACATTTAAACTAATTAAATAGAATCACAATTCTAAAAACAGCACAAATTTTTTTATCCGTTCCTAGTTCTGAAGTAGGCCTAATGTACTATAGTTTTTTTTTATATAATGACACCGTTTTGATTAATTCGGAGCCTTGGTTTACTGGGACTCAGATAATTGTGAGTGTATTATATTATTTTTTTTTGTTTTTAAGTAGGGGCCTATAACATTTGACTAAATGTATTAGTTTTTACAGCTGCAGGTAACATTTTTTTTTTGATTTGAAATATTGTTCTGGCACTTTCCCATGCTTTGATCAATTCTGAATATAGGAATATAAAACAGGTTTCTTTTCCTTGTTTGGCACATTTGACAATTTAGGGTAAAATATTCGAATATACAAAATTCGTGGAGGAAACTGTTTGGCAACAAAAAAACTAAATAAAAATGTGTCAGAACAGAACAATGAAAACTAGTCAAACTATCTAATGCACAACCTACTGAACTTTCAATTGACAGTGCAGATATTCATGATTCGCATTCAATTCAGATATTCAGATGATCGGATGATTCAGATAATCAAGACATGCAAATGGAGGTTACTGATGATGTAAATGCTGATATGGTGAAGAAGACTATGCTGACACGATAGTTCAGAAAATAACTCACTCCGATGGCTTAAAAGCAATTGAATCAGCTTACACTGAACATTAACAGGAATCCTCATCGCACGATCTTTTGTTTCTACAGCATTGGTGCAATAACGCCGCATCCAAGAGAGGCAAGAAGTTAGCCCAGAAAACCATCAAAGATTTTTTCAGAAAATAATTTTGTTTTAAGGTAAAATATTATACATATTTTGATTAAGTTTCTTACTAAATTATGTTTAGATGTTAGTGTATAACCTGTTTTTTGAACATTACGATTACTTTTCTAATTTCGTTTCTATTACAAACAAACTGTGTTATCCGAGATAATTCCAGTCCCAATTACCTCAGAGCATTAATGTGAGTCTACCGTACTACACTTTTAGCAAGTAAACTGTTTTGATTATTATTCTATAATTGTAGTCATTATTGAAAAGTATAGTAATATACTAAACTCACCAGGAGTTATGACCCTATCTGTTTCTCCAATAATATGAAGAGATGGAATTTTAAATTTATCTTGAAGACAGAAGTCCATATGGTCTCTAGTCTTACAACCGGCAATTAGGATTAGAAATTTTATTCGGTCACAAAAACTGAAAAAATAAACAAAATTAAAATTAAGTATTCTACATGCATTACAGTACATTTAAAAGTAAGATCTAAATTGATATTTTTGGGCAAGAAAAAGGCAGGACGGACTGAAACCAACAACTACAAAAATTGGGACAGTAGATTTATGTATAAACCTATGAAGATGAATTTACGTATACACAAATAATTTTGGAAGTTTTCCAGCTATCAGACTTTGAATTAAAGCCCTTATCCAATTATATATCATCTGTCAATATTTTTATAATAATTTATGAGCCAATCTAATAACATTAAACACATCCTTCTTTAACTTAAAGCTAATTTAACCTTGTGTTTGACAAACAAACCTATTAAAGATGCTGTATCACACATAAAATACACATCAAAGCCTTGTTCTCAACAGCAAGCTTATATGGTAGGATTGCGTTAACAAACTCAAAAAACTCAATTCAGGGATCATTCTTTAAACAAAAAATTGGCTTAGTTACACACAAAATCAATTCTGAACACTGTACTTTAGATTATTCTGTTGGATTGCTTTGGATACAGGTTTATTTCAGAAAGAAATGGATGAGGATTAGGCTGTTCTCTAGACTTTGTAACAAAACAGTTCTCTAGATATTAACAAAATGGTTTCTAACTTCTTAACTCTAAGAAGTTGCATTCAAAAGCGAATGGGTTTATAAAACAGTCACCAAATATTCTTATAGTTTTTTAGCTGCAGTTTGGAAAGTTTATTTCTTTATATTCTTCGGCAAAAAACCTTTAATGGTATCATCACTAATTATTTCTATATAAATGTAGTTTAAAAACTATCATGTCTTTGGAGATCCATTTAATAATTTTTAAGCTGTCCATAGTTAAACCTATGTATTGAGCAAGGGAAAACTTGCACTGTAATCTAATACATGAAATTATTATAGATTCATCTTTTATTTTAAATCCTGAATTGTTACGAACATCATTAAAGTTAATAATAGGAAAGTGTATTTCATAAGTTTTTCATCTCAAAACATTGCTGAGACGTGATACAGAGAAAATAAGGTCATTTGTGTGTTAGCATATAGAAGCTTCAGATGGACTAATACGCATTTATAATTAGTTGATGCTTCATAGTTGATTATGAAGTGTTTTGTAAAAAGACACTCATTTTGACTGGATTTCTGAATAGTTGGATTTTTTAAATAATCTTTGTAAAACGGTGTGATAATCTATGACATGAAAAGAATTGGTCATGTTTCTGCTCAGGTTTGGGTGTTGAACGGAGTTTAGTACAAAACAAATCTGAGTGTAGACATTTTTTAGAATAACATTTCTTCTAAAGCTGATAACATGGTATTAAATTTGTTTTTTACATTTGTTCAGAAAAATCTTTTTGAACAAAAGTGTTTGGCTATAGGGGATGATTAGTTTTGTATTCCTCGGATGGTTGCTGGTAAAAAAAGATATTGCTAAATCGATAGTAGGTTTCTTATGAATGCTTTTATGGATGTTACCATCTTGACTATGACACTGATGTCCAAAAAAAAGGTTATATGTATTGTATTTTCTCTTAGCCCAAGAAGGATTCTTCACAAAATTCTTCAATCCAAATATTAGAATTAAGACAGAATATTAGAATTATGTTGCTCAATAAACCCAACATAGGTTAATATAAATTCAGTTACAACCTGACAAAAATATAAATAAATTGAAGTAGGTATACAAATTCCCTCAGAATAAATACATTTTATAAAAGTTTATTCACCTTTTCCGCTTTGTACAAGCAATAGCAAGAAGCAGTGCACCTTCTGAAAACCCCAAGATACCATCGAATGGTCCGCTCTGATCCAGCACACTTTCTAAATAGTTTAAGCTTTTTTCAATTCCATAGCTATCACTGGCTGTATCTTCGGAATTAAACTGTTTGTCTGTAGATTTAAAACACCAAACTCGTTCATCTATAATAAATAATAATTAAATAGTCATATAAGATTTCCTATAATTTTACCAGCTGATGAGGGCACAAGTATTAAGACGCACCAAGTTAACTTGATCCCTTTGACAAATAGTTAACAAATTTAAAAATAAGTGTACATCTCATATAAAACAGACCTTTATTTCTTACCTGTTATTTCATTGTTAGTTACGTCCTCATTTATTAACTGATGTGGTGAATTGATAAATTCAAAATCTGCATAGTGTTTCAAACGCTTCCTAAACTGACCGGTCTTTTGACGGAAAACTTCCATATTCTGACCACGACCATGAAGGCAAAGGATCTAAGAGACAAATAAGGGCTGTAATATTCCTTGGATATTTGCCAGGAGGTATAAACTTTAAAGCAGGGGGGAAATGGCTATGTAAGGAATATTAACGAGTTGGAGGTTAAGAGAGATAAAACCACTAGCAGCTTGTACATTGAAGGCAGTTCTGCCCAATCAAATATTTGCAGAATTTTATTTTACTTGGTTGAATCATAATATTTGGCTATGTAATCGCAACAAAAATTTGTAAAAAAATGTATGTTTATTGATAGAGAATTGTGATTTTTTTAAAATTACAGCATATGCTACATCTAATAATGCCTATATAAACAGATGTTGTATTAGTCAAATATACAATAAAAGTATGGTAATTTTATTCCATGTTAAGACCATGTAAGCCGCTACTAATAAATTAAAAATAACCTAGTTTGTCACTCCACTGCTATTATTGATAATTCATTGTGAAATGTTATTTTTTCTAGTAGCCTTCATGTTTCATGTTTTTTTCAGGTATAAAAAATCTAGTTTTCTGAAAAAATGACACCACGTTTTATCTAAGCCTAAGAATATTATTTTAACCTAGCAACATTTGTTTATGGTAGATGTGGAAAATAGGATATCAATAAAAACAAATAACACTACGAATATTTTGTAAATGCTGGTCCATAATCCTTTTGAATTTACCAAGAGCCTTAATGTAAACCAAAATAAAGTCTATTATCTTAGAACTCCTGTAGTATTTTTCTAATGCAATCTTACAAACCAATGTGCAGTAAAATTTGAATTTACACTATTACAAAAAGCCTAACTAATAGACATAAAAACATATTTTTATCCTACTTACTTTAAGAGTTTTGTTGTTCATAATCTTTATTTAATAATAAATTCTGATGCAATAGAAATTTCAAATTTGTAGGTTAAATTGCTTGTTTGTTTTATCTATTGTATTTGGTATGTTGGTAGTAGTGCGAATTAAGTGCATATTCAGATATACCAAACACAGATGATTTGTCTAGTCTTGTAAGATATTATCTCACATAAAAATGATGTACAATAAAATTTAGAGTAAAATGTTATGTTCATAAAATATTTTTTATAACTGAGCACCACAGTATTTAATGTCGCTGTAACCGATATTTTTTATAATAAATTGGTCAGACATATAAAAAATGGGCATTCCTGAGTTAGTGTATAATTTACCTATTATATAATTTATATAAAAAATTAAAGCACTTTAACATAATAATTGCAATTTTTAAATATATACAACAATTATTTTTTTAAAAATCACTTGTAGTATATTTTAATAAAATGCAAAATAATTTTGTACACATAATTTAACTTAAATAAATTTAATCTGTTTTCTCTATTATCTGAAACCAGAGATGATATTACATTCTAACAATAACAATAAAAGAGTGATACTATTTATTTTCATTATCATCTGCTGTGTTGATATACTTCTATAGTTTATAAACTTTTTTGTTACAGATTTCTTTTTTTTAATTAAAAATAATTATTTTATTAACTTTATTACAAGTACAATATACGTCAAAAATGAGTGCTCCATATGAAGTTTTGAACAATGAATATGACCAATTTCTTGAACCAAATAAGGTAAATACAGTCTACTTTTTATAAGACTATAAGAACATACATATATTTTGTTAGGTATGTTGTAAATATTGACGTGGGCCTATTTTAGTATAACAATATAACAACAATACAGAATCTTATTGTCTTAGGTAAATAAAATATAAATTATGATAGCTTAATTATAGGGTAGACTTACAGTATTACTATATCACTTTAAAATCATTTAAAATTGAAGTATAAATTAGACTAATGTGAAATTAAGGTATTTATGCTGTGTAGGTTGTTTTTTTTCAAATGTGATTCTTGAATATTTTTTTTTATTTATTACATATCTTATTATCGAATTAAGACATATCCACCTGCAGAAAATAATTTTTTTAAAGATTACTTACGATTTTAGGGTGTTTTGATGATGATGATAGTGGTGACAATGGTGATGGTGATGGTGATTTTAAGAAACCATATTCTGATGTCATTGCTGTTTAAATTATATTTCCTAGACCGATTTACTATTCATGCATATTATCACATTCTAATAGGCATTACTTTATTAATTCTTATTTAAGAAAACATTTTTAATTAAATAGGTTTTTACGCAACAAGCTCAAATGATTTTTTAAATTTTTGTTTCAGGCGCTTCACAAAAAATCAAGCATTGTATTACCTAAACTTCAGGAATCAGAAAAAAAGTTTTTTGATCTTGTTTCGAATGGCAACGTTAATGCTGTTAAAGATTTCTTGCAAGAATCAAATGCGTTTAACTTAAACTGTATAGATTTTCAGGTAAATTAGTTGATCTATTAATTCAATTATAGAAATACTTTAGTCTGTTATATACAAATCCTCTTGAACCCTTTAAAAAATAATGCTAATGATAAAAATCACTTTAGGAGTACTGTTTAGGATTTGTCCTAGTTTTTAATGTATTTAAAATAAAACGTTTCAGTAGCTCGTTTTTCAGCTTTTTGTTTAATTACAAGCAGTAAATTGATATATTTCTGAGAAATGTTATGGCAGAAAATGTAAGGAATATACACATGCAGGCATTCACAATATGTATAGTTCTGAGATGTCTGGAGTGTATGAAGCATTAAAACAAAAGCATCTCTCTCTCTCTCTCTCTCTCTCTCTCTCTCTCTATATATATATATATATATATATATATATATATATATATATATATATATATATATATTTATTTATTTAAACCATCATTATTTTAATCTTATTGCTCTTATGATTTTGTATATAAATATTATAATATTAACTTTGTTATCAAAGGGCAACTCTGCACTACATATAGCTGTACGTAAAAACAATGAAGACATGGTGGATTTTCTACTTAAACAATCTAAAATGGACGTTTACGACTGCGCTTTGCATGCAGTGAGGAACAACCAGCCTGTTATTCTTGAAAAGATACTTAATAGGCTAAAGCGGAAAAATGCTGATTTAGAGTTCTCTCCCTGTTTTAATTCACCAGAGTTCCCTGACAATGTGACACCATTGATGTTGGCAGCACAGTGTGGCCATTATGAGATCATTAGAATGCTGATTAGCAGAGGCCATATCATAATACGACCTCATAGACCACATTGCTTCTGCCGTGATGAGTGTTTGTGAGTTTTTTTTTGTACTATTGGTACTTTTTTATAAGTAATTATCATCATATTTGCTGTCTTAAATACAGGGTCTGGCAGAAATAACTACTTATTTTGAAAAACAAAAAACAAAAAGGAAACAGGCATTATTGTAATTCTAACTATAAACAAAATGATGTTTATTATTTATTTTTAAATTAATTGAGATGTTAGGATTTAGAAAAAATATTAGTTTTTGGTTGCTGGTTTTGAATATGATAATGAGGTCACAGCCAAAGAATGAACACTAACAGAGAGTACAAAAATGAACCATTGTTGGTTGGATTTTAATATTCCCAGTAGAATTTTTAATGATTTTAATGCTGATTTTAGGCCTAATGATAAAATTATATTTACAAAAATGTGTGCAATAATTAATGGCTGTCAATAAATGAATTTTCTGAGTAATGAACATGTCCAAGCCACCATTAAAATCAATTTTGTGCAAATTTTGATTTTTTTTTCATATCAAAATGTTTGCTTGTGGATGTTATTCATGTTGTTAGTATTTAGAAATTTGTTTCTGTCATATCAGAGTGCTACAATTTGTTTTTGTTTTATTTATTTTATTTTATTTAATTTTTTGTTTTGTGAATAAGCTATTGGAACAGACCAAGGCTTCTAAAATTAGCGTCAGTCCTAGTGTTTTAAAACCTTTTTGAGGGCTCATTATAAATTTTAAAAATGAAATTTGTATATGTATTTATATTATCATTTTTGCTTTCATAGTAATGGTCTGATTTTATACAAAAAAAAAAAAAAATATTTTGGTAATTGCTTGCATGAGTTATTTTACGCAAAACCTGTTCAACCATTTCAATATGCTGGCTATTCCAAATTTTAAAAAAAATCATGACTTAATTTTACACTGTTTTCAAAATTTGATCAGTGTTCAATTTCATCATGATCAATGTTAAAATCTACATATTTTAAATTTTAAAATTCAATTGAAAACATGAAAATAAATCTGATGGCGGTCTGGATTAATTTTAATATTAAAAAATAAAAATACTAATTTATGCAAATTTTAATGCTCATTATGTTATTAAAATCAGATTTAAAAAAATATTCTTCAGTGATAGTGTCACATTTTTAATTTATTTGAAATTATGCTCCTTTAAAAAATTACTTATATAACTAGTATTATTTTTAACGTAAGGTTCATTATGGGAAGTCAAGACCCACTGAGCTCTGCTGCAGGCAAATTGGAGACCTACAAGGCCATTTGTAATCCTGCCTTCATCTGTCACACGTCAGACGACCCTGTACTGACAGCTTTCCACCTTGTCAAAGAACTGCGAGAACTCGCTGGGATATACATGATATTTCATAAGCAGTACGAAGAGTTAGCCGAAGCAACGGAGTTGTTTGCAGTAGATATTGTTGGTTTGTAACATGTTAATATCAGCATTTTGTCAGTTAGCCCCAAACTTAACTGTTTTGTTAAGCCGGGACGATATTATGTGTCATCGTCTAAACAATGTAGAAACTGAGTTACATAACCGAGTTCCACCTAGATACAATTTAGGGGAAAATATCCCTATTTTATTTTCTCTCCCAGCTATAAAACAGCCAAAGCCTCCAAAACTGCTTCACTCCCGTCAACCAATACTCAATTCAGATTGGTTATGCAGTGCACACGTATCTCGGGTATATACTACGCTAGACTAATACACTTACACCCAGGCACTACTGCCGGTGCATCACATCACATCTCTCATGCACAAAAGCTACATTCTGATTGGTGTGTCCTTTCTCTAGTTTTATTATTAGAATTCTGAGAAATTATGGTGACCACCATTATTTCGAGTATAATTACAGGTCGAAAATCATTGTGCGACAGAACATCAAGGAGGACCACCCACTACGGAACGACTACAAGCAGCCTACCAATACCCGGAACAACTACACAAAAAACACAACTTGCCCGGGAGGAAATAGAGGGATCCGGCCAACTCTCAACGAGATGCCATTCTTTCACCATTGTTAGCCAGCCTGGTAATCAACCGGACTTCTATTTCTTCCGCAGATTACAACATATCGAATGATGTTACACTATAATTATGGGGTTCCATAGGCTCTTGCCAAGTGTTGGTTTAGTTTGATGAGAAATATTTGTGTTGCCGTTGTGGCATTGTTGCTGATTTGACACACCATCCAATACCATGTAATTGGTCAAAATACACAGCACTAAAACTCGATAAAGCCGTCTCAGTGGCCTACTGGATAGTGTACTAGGCTTTCACTCCAAGGACCCGGGTTCGATTCCCGGCGAGGGCTTGGCATTTTCAATCATCCCATTGTCTGCATTATCCCAAGTGTGCACAATAGTCGGACGTTAAACACCAAAAAAAAAATATTTAGTTTCCTTCCAACATTGCATGGTGCAGCGTTACAGAGCCATCATATCATTTTGTTCTTTCTATTAGGGAAAAATAGACATATCAACTGAGCCTCATCAGATGCTGTGCGCCCTAGACAGTGAAAGTTATTTTTAAATAATCAACACTTTAATTTTTTCTTTACTCTTATTTCAACTACCATGTATTTGTATATTGTACCTTATTACATATAAACTGTACTAAAATTATAACTTTGCTAAATTTAATATAGTACTGTATAGGATGTTTGCTATAGCATATATATGCTATAGCATATATATGCTATAGCATAATAGGGCACTATTAGACTACTGTTAATTACAATTAATTAGACACTATTTAATTACTGTTAAAAGAATAAGTGTAGTAAATTTAATATTTTAATTATTTGTAATTATTAAGTATTGTTTCTTTTCTATTTTTATCACTCAGCAATGTAATTGCATTTCAGGGTATAGGATATTGGTTCAGGTTGAATCAATTACATTTGATTTGACAACAGAACTGTCATTGTTAATTTAAAAACAGGCATATTTAATATTGATTGCAATTGTATTCAATTTGTATTGAATTCAAGTTTTCAATAAATCATAAAATAAAAAAGTTATGAAATTTTTAAAATTTGGAATGGTTGCTATTTTTACACAGTTAGAGTAGACAAAATAAATTTTACTGGGTAATCAACTTGTTTGAGCAGCTGATATCATAATCGATTTGTATACAAAGTTTGAATCAAATTTGATCAAAATTTCAGCTGCTAGTTTATATTATCAAATATTTTTTGGACTTTGAAATTTTTAACAAATAGTCTTAAACTTATTTGACCAATGCCCCAAGTCTGGGTTTTACCATGATGGTTACTTCAATAACTCATTTCCAGTGGAAGATTGCTAATATTCAATGATTGTAGAAATTTTGAAACCCTGGCTTCAAAATTCCATTTTTCGACCTTGAAGATCAGGGACAACAAACAACATTGCAAGTTTGTTGTATATGCAGCAAATTGTATTAAGAGTTCCGTTACTGATTTGTTTAGGATGCTGTAGAAGTTCAGAAGAAGTGGAAATGATTTTAAATCACCCCCAAGGCAGCAACATGCGTGGTGATTTCCAGTTCCCTCGCCTCATTCTGGCCATGGGCTATAAGCAGAAACAGTTTGTTGCTCAAACTAATGTGCAGCAGGTAAAGGATTTGACATAATTTGATTACCGAAAAGTTTGGTTTAACATTTGTTCTAACCTTTTGTGCTGTCTTTATTTTACACGTGACTGAGTCATTAGATACAATTAAAATATGTGCAAACGTATTTTTGTAAGATACTGTAAACAACACTACAGTAAATATAACTTATTACAGTAGAATGCTGTGTAGTAAACATAACTTATTACAGTACAATGCTGTGTAGTAAACATAACTTATTACAGTAGAATGCTGTGTAGTAAACATAACTTATTACAGTAGAATGCTGTGTAGTAAACATAACTTATTACAGTAGAACACAGCATATCCAACCTCTGAATATCATCACCTCGGCACAACTGACTGTCTGCCGCGTAAGCCATCATTTCTAGGAAAGGTGGTCTATTGGATAGCGTACTAGGCTTTCACCCCAAGGACCCGGGTTCGTTTCCCGGCGAGGGCTTGGCATTTTCATACACTATAAATCATCCCATCGTCTGCATTAGCCCAAGTGTGCACAATAGTCGGACATTAAACACACAAAAAAAACATTTCTAGGAAACGCTTATCCAGCTTAATGAAAGCGTATTGATTAAAATACTGTCTATATTGCGTGTCTCACAATAAAGCAGTCTTTTAACATTCCTTGTCTAATGTATTGAAGTGCCTACAACCAGTGTTGATAAAGCACACACATCAACTAGTTTTTGATATTGTCTCTTGACTTGATAAACAGAGTATACTGTAATCGATTTATGCTACTATTGTAAATACATGACTGTAATATGAATGTCAACACACATAGCAAATAAATTATGATCACAAAATTTATTTGTGGATATTTGTGTGCATATACAATACTTATAAGTATTCAGTTCATTGTTTGTTTTCAAACAATATTGGTTGCTTCTGAGTGTTGCATTTGGCAAGAGATTATTGTACTGTACTGTATGTAATTGTTTCATTCACTTTGTGAAGATTTATGTATTTTAAATTAATTATCATGCACTTTAATATGATGTAGTACTGGAATTTTGTTTGTTTTAATAAAATGCTTTGGTACCTCTTATTATCTGACCTCTACCGGATCCGAAGGGTGACGGATAAACAGGGTTCTACTATACATAATTTTGAACAAAAGCTAAGAACTTGCACATAGTGTGAGCTAAATTTAATGTCTTAATGTTGTGATTACAGGTGTTGGAGAGCACATGGATTGGCTCTTGGTACAAATGGAAGAGTTTTTCCCAACCAATAAAGATCTTGTACGTGATCCCTCGCACGTTTATGTTGCCTGTGGTTATCTTTGTATGTCTGTTTTTACCTAGTTCCAAAATGGCTCAGTTTTACAGTCTGCCGATAAATAGAATGCTCAACTACCTGACAACATATTTTGTGTTCCTCGTATTGCTTTACCTGAATTCCAACAAAAGCAAGAAAGGACAGACTCATGAAATCAAATTATCAGGTATGTCAAGTTATATTAGTTTTACGCAGTCAAATTGTGATTATTGGCAGTCGGATCTCCGCTCTAAGGGTTATCCCATCAGTTTTTAAAAAATTCCAATATTATCAAATTTGTATGGGTCTTCCACAACTCTTGGTGTGAAACAATTTAATCAGAAATCAAATTTTGTTACATTTTTCATTTGATTTGTAATTTTGTTCATTGTTAGGTACTGTGTATAAAGTGATTTGGTATATATGTAAAATATTTTAAGCAATTTTCTGTTTAGAAAACAATCTACATATATAAAAATGAATGTTTATATGTATGTATGTCCGGGATGAACTCAGAAACTAGATTAGCTGTCACCAAACTTTGGGAAATTGTTGAGTACACTCCTGTGAAGGTTTTTGGCATAGTACTTTCAACCGCACGCCATTATAATAGTTGCCCAGGCCCAATATTAGTATAATGTATTTACTTTATGCATTACTATACAATTCATCAGATCGCCATGAAACTTTGGGAAATTGTTGAGTACGCTCCTGTAAAGATTTCTGGCATAGTACTTTCAACCGCACGTCATTATAATACTTGCCCAGGCTTAAAATTAATATAAAGCCTGACTGTTTTGCATTATACTTTATGCATTACTATACCATTCATCAGATCGCCATGAAACTTTGGGAAATTGTTGAGTACGCTCCTGTAAAGATTTCTGGCATAGTACTTTCAACAGCACGTCATTATAATACTTGCCCAGGTCCAAAATTAATATAATGCCTGACTGTTTTGCATTATACTTTATGCATTACTATACCATTCATCAGATCGCCATGAAACTTTGGGAAATTGTTGAGTACGCTCCTGTAAAGATTTCTGGCATAGTACTTTCAACCGCACGTCATTATAATACTTGCCCAGGTCCAAAATTAATATAATGCCTGACTGTTTTGCATTATACTTTATGCATTACTATACCATTCATCTGATCGCCATAAAACTTTGGGAAATTGTTGAGTACGCTCCTGTAAAGATTTCTGGCATAGTACTTTCAACCGCACGTCATTATAATACTTGTCCAGGCTTAAAATTAATATAAAGCCTGACTTTTTTGCATTATACTTTATGCATTATTATACCATTCATCAGATTGCCATGAAACTTTGGGAAATTGTTGAGTATACTCCGTTGAAGGTTTCTGGCAGAGTGTTTTCAACCGCACGTCATTATAATACTTGCCCAGGCTTAAAATTAATATAAAGCCTGACTGTTTTGCATTATACTTTATGCATTACTATACCATTCATCAGATCGCCATGAAACTTTGGGAAATTGTTGAGTACGCTCCTGTAAAGATTTCTGGCATAGTACTTTCAACCGCACGTCATTATAATACTTGCCCAGGTCCAAAATTAATATAATGCCTGACTGTTTTGCATTATACTTTATGCATTACTATACCATTCATCTGATCGCCATAAAACTTTGGGAAATTGTTGAGTACGCTCCTGTAAAGATTTCTGGCATAGTACTTTCAACAGCACGTCATTATAATACTTGCCCAGGTCCAAAATTAATATAATGCCTGACTGTTTTGCATTATACTTTATGCATTACTATACCATTCATCTGATCGCCATAAAACTTTGGGAAATTGTTGAGTACGCTCCTGTAAAGATTTCTGGCATAGTACTTTCAACCGCACGTCATTATAATACTTGCCCAGGCTTAAAATTAATATAAAGCCTGACTGTTTTGCATTATACTTTATGCATTACTATACCATTCATCAGATCGCCATGAAACTTTGGGAAATTGTTGAGTACGCTCCTGTAAAGATTTCTGGCATAGTACTTTCAACAGCACGTCATTATAATACTTGCCCAGGTCCAAAATTAATATAATGCCTGACTGTTTTGCATTATACTTTATGCATTACTATACCATTCATCTGATCGCCATAAAACTTTGGGAAATTGTTGAGTACGCTCCTGTAAAGATTTCTGGCATAGTACTTTCAACCGCACGTCATTATAATACTTGCCCAGGCTTAAAATTAATATAAAGCCTGACTGTTTTTAAAATTAATATAAAGCCTGACTGTTTTGCATTATACTTTATGCATTACTATACCATTCATCAGATCGCCATAAAACTTTGGGAAATTGTTGAGTACGCTCCTGTAAAGATTTCTGGCATAGTACTTTCAACCGCACGTCATTATAATACTTGCCCAGGTCTTAAAATTAATATAATGCCTGACTGTTTTGCATTATACTTTATGCATTACTATACCATTCATCTGATCGCCATGAAACTTTGGGAAATTGTTGAGTACGCTCCTGTAAAGATTTCTGGCATAGTACTTTCAACCGCACGTCATTATAATACTTGTCCAGGCTTAAAATTAATATAAAGCCTGACTTTTTTGCATTATACTTTATGCATTATTATACCATTCATCAGATTGCCATGAAACTTTGGGAAATTGTTGAGTATACTCCGTTGAAGGTTTCTGGCAGAGTGTTTTCAACCACACGCTATTACAGTACTTGCCCAGGCCCAAAATTAATATAAAGTATTTACTTTATGCATTACTATACCATTCATCAGATCGCCATGAAATTTTGGGAAATTGTTGAGTACACTCCCGCAAAGGTTTCTGATAGTATTTTCAACCATATGCCTTTATAATAACTGCCCAGGCCCAAAATTAATATCAAGTATTTACTTTATGGATTATCATACCAGTCATCCGATCGTCATGAAACTTTACACTGGCAGAAGTAGTTGAAACAACTGAATAAGTATTTAGTAGTTTATCTATGGAAATTATTAAATACATTTTTTTTTACTGTTCTGTGATCAATAGAAAACACCAAACCAAACAGCAGAAGGTCAATCTTTGGCATTGTGTGGTTTGGCTTTAGATGCGGATTGCATCGCACATGGACAACTGCACATGGATTACCTTATTCCCACTAGAAAATTTGCTATTGGTCATCGTGGTAAAACCCAGATGAAACCATGAAAAGAGCTCTGATCTTAATATCTAGAATTTGCTTTGAGTTGTTTGTTTACACACACACACACACACACACACACACACACACACACACACACACACACACACACACACACACACACACACACACACACACACACACACACACACACACACACACACACACACACACACACACACACACACACACACACACACACACACACACACACACACACAAGTGATACCCCGGCTTACAGTCAAACTGAAAGCATAACAGTTTAAGTTTCAGATAAATTAAGCTTAACATATTATAAGAATGTTTTCATTTTGTTACATTATTTCTAAGCCGATGTGTAAATATAGAAATAACATTGGGCTGAGTTAACACAAACAACCCTTTGATTGATGGGTGTTTGGTTGTTACAGGGCAATAACTGATAAGATATTTCTTAGATATCTGTTCTCAGAATGCCCACACCTGTTCCCTTTTCTGTCCTTGTACTTAATGTGTCATCAACTCCCTGTGTGTTTAATTTGTTAGCCCAAAGTCTAACACACAATAACAGTTATAGTGTTATTGTGTTACATACAACAATTTGATTTTTAAATTTAACAAAATGTTGTGTCTTTTTGTATGAGTTTCAAATTGTTGTTTAAATCCTGTTTTCAATATTTTTTGTGAACATTAATTAAATGGGTCCTAAAAGAAATGTTTGTGGTAATAGAAGTAAAATACAAACTTTGACTATTGAACTAGAAAAAACTACATTATGAACTAAAAAAATATACAGTATTTATTTAAGTAATTAGGATTATGACCTATTCTTCCCGTCAGTGGTCTATCTACTCACTTCATAAAGGCTACCACGGTTCGAAACTCTATTGTTCCATCTTCAGGCCGTTATACAAAATGTTAAATCCCTCTGTCGAGGTCGTCACAAAGTTAAACAAAACATTAAAAACATACGTCACAAACACTGAACACAATTACACAATTAAAATACATATGATGAAATTTGGTTTGGTCAAACGATACATGCAACTCTTATGTCGTTACATTTCAGACTGCGGAGTCTTCATCAGTACTAGCGCGCGCCTGTCAGTGTTATCATGATTTGACATAATTATATTTGTATGAAATAAGTTAAAATAAAGTGTTACTTCGGTTCTGTGAATTTTCTTCATTCTTCATCTTTGACGTATTAATAGTGATAACTCAATTATTTTATTCTATGTAACAAATTAAAATGTTTTCCGTAAGTCTATTATAAACGCTGACGCACACAGCAACATGCTTTTATAAGTCTTAGTTTTGGAATGAATTAAAACCGTTAACCAGGGTACCACTATATATATATATATATATATATATATATATATATATATATATATATATATATATATATTCTAAAATAAATTTTATTAACCAAAAATTTCATACAGTAATGACAAAGGCCAAGCCTCGATATAAGAGAACGTCCTATATAATTATATAGTGCAGTATGCAAAAGCAAGTTTGGTTAAGTAGTTTAAATCGTACCTAGTGTTATAAGAGTTCATATTTTTACAATTTTGCACAATCTGTCCATGAAGTCAAAGTATAGTCTGTATGTTTATTTTTGCAGCTGTGAATGTATGTCTGCTCTTGTTTGTTATATCCTACATCTTCAGCTCTGCAAGAATGTGTTTGCTGCAAGGGCCAAAGCGGTTTTTTAGATTCTTATGGAATGTGTAAGTTAACATGGGTCTTGAATTAAGTTAAACATCTTTTTTTAATTTTGTTTGCCGATATTTTTGCGAACTGTAACTTTGTTTGATTTAAAATTGTGTACACTGACTTTAAGTTATGATTCTGTATGTGAGATTAAAATTTGAATAATATGTTGAATATGTTTCAAGAAATCAGATGTCAGATGTTTTTAACATTGCTAATTAGTTTTTCTGATAGGTTTTTAACTGTATTTCTTCGGGGAATTGCAACTAATAATTATTCCACATAGCTTTGGATTCGTAAGAAAATTGGTGCCATTTATTGTACAAAATTTTATCTCTGTATATGTTATGAAATGTATTTTTCATTTATAGACAGATAAAAGGGGTATTTCTTACTCTAGTTTTCATTTTACAATACATTTTCTGTTTACAATACAGAACTAACACTTCAAAGTTATGTTGGTAGCACTGTTCTACTGTCTTTTTGATATGCAATGTAGTTATAAATTTTATTGCAGTAAAGTAGTAAGGACTTACATTAACATAATTTTTCAACATAGTCCCCTTGCTTTTCAATACACTTGGTCTATCGTTGCACAAGCTTCCTGATGTCCTCAGTATAGAACTTTTTCGGCTGAGCACTGAGCCATGCATGCACCGCGTCTTCCACTTCTTGGTCCATGGTAAATCGACGGCCTCTGAATGGGCCAAACAAGTGGTAGTCAGAAGGGGCAAGATCCGGACTATACTGAAGATGAGCCATTATTTCAAAATTGAGTTTCCGGAGCGTTTCAGCAGTGTTGGCAGTCGTATGTCAGCATTGTTGTCGGACCGTATGTGGGCAAGTTGGGCATTGTGCAACAACACACCTTTCGACAAACCTCGGTATTTGTTTCGAATTGCAGGTTTCAGCCTGTCAATAAGCATCTCAATGTAACACGCACAGTTTATTGTTGTACCCCTCTCCTAATGATGCTTCATTGTACCTTGTGAGTTTCAGAAAACTGTAAGCATCAATGGTTGGCTTTTGAGCGTTTTCTTGCAGGGCAATTGTGGGTATTTCCATTCCATACTCTGCTGTTTACTCTCCGGCTCATAATGAAAGATTCATGTTTGGTCATCACTGATGATTTTGTCTAAGAAAATGTCATATTCGTTACCATAGTGATCCAGATGTTTTTGACAGATGTCCAAGCATGTTTGTTTATGCAACTCTGTGAGCTGTTTGGGGACCCATCTTGCACAGACACTATAAAACCTAAGTTTGTTGGGGATAATTTCGTAGCAGAACCATGACTAATTTGCAGGAGATATGCCACATCATCAATAATCACTTGTCTGTATAACAGAACCATGTCACTTGCACACTCAATGTTGTCCTCATTTGTAGATGGTTGTCTTACTCCTTCATCATGCATAACAACCATTTTTTAATCCATTCATACACACTCAATTTCGGTAAGACACTATTCTTGTATTGTGTCGAAAATCTTTGATGGATTGTGGCCCTTGATACACCTTCTGACCACAACAGCCGGATCACTGAACAGTGCAAACAGAAAGCAGAGCAGCCATTAACGGCAAGGCAGCAACAATGGAATATCTAGCAGCATCAGATCTGCACAGAAATATGGGAATGAAACCACACATGCACCACCAGTGCAACAGTGCTACCAACACAACAGTACATTAAATTCAATTGCATTGCGGATAATTAAATTTGACTTATAAGAAATGTACATAAGAAATTGACTGTACATACGAAATGTTTGAGAGGTTATATATGGCCAGGGGTTTTGACCAGACTTGTGACAAAAATGCTTCATCCAAAATGTACTTAACCAAGTTGATCTTATTATTATTATTTATTTGAATATTTACCGTTATTTCTGTACAGTACACAAGACTCTTTTTCATACACAAATAGTGGCAAACGTGAATAAAAAAGTAACAATAACATGAATGTTTCATAATTAATTAATAATTTTAAAAACGTGTTTAATATTCTTTATATTTTTTTCCAGGTATGATATTATCAACGAAATGATTTTACTGATGGCATTTATGTTTTTGCTGGCAGCATATTTGACCGCAGACTTGGAATACAATTTGGAGCGAAAGTACTGGCATTATTTGGACCCTCAACTTTTGGCTGAAGGATTCTTCTGTTTTGGAACTGTCATGTCATTTCTGCGACTCCTATTTCTGTGCCAGTTGAACTACGATATTGGCCCAATGCAGGTAAAATTAAACTGTGAAATGTAATTTTATTTGTATACAATTTTTCTTATTTATGATTTATGATGTCATCCTAGTTATTTTTTAATTATCCATGTAATCATTTTTATTGTTTATTCAGACATTTGCCGTAATTTGTACATATAGAAACAAAGTATGATGTTTTGAGAGTATAGATCAGTTAAATCTCATTCTTAAATGCTTAAGTTAAAACATAAACGTAGCAACTGGTACTAAATGACCAGGCCTATGTTAAAATATTAAGAACTAAGAAAAACACTCAAGGCAGATACCAAAATTGGTCCAAATAAAAACTAAGACTACTTAGTCATTCCTCTGCCAAGAATCACTTGTATTCAAACTTCCTCTCCTTGCAGGGGGTTGCAGACTGCATCTATTGAGAGGATTTAGATGTCCCTCGCAGTACCCGAGTCTAACACACTTACAATTACAACACTACACTTACGATTTTAACACTTTACACTAACACTTACATTTAGGGAGGTGATAATAGTCTCAATGTGCTTTTCACCTTAAAATAACAGCAACAAAAAAATCAAACTTCCTAAAGAAAAATACGAGGTTTAGCAATTAAATAACTGGACTGGTGCTACGAAAGATTTTATTAATCACCAATCATTACAAAATGTATCTCCTTCATTATACTCTCCTTGCCGATCCTTTCAATGCTCCATTCAAATTTTCCTTTGTTCAAAGCCGTGCTGGAAGTCCCCTTCTGTTAGCGTGTTGAGAACCTACTCCACTTTTACTTTCACCTTTTCTGTACTATGAAATCTTGTCCCCTTAAGATCTGATTTGACCTTAGGAAAAGTCACAGGGGTCAGGTCAGGCTAGCACATTTCCGTATTTTGCAAAGAATGCATTCACAGACAATACAGAATTGGCAGGTGCATTGTCTTGGTGAAACATTAAGGAATAGCTCTTCCACAAATTAGGTCTTCATCTTTTCACTCGTTCATAAAGGGCTGTCTGAACCTCGACATAATAATTTGATTGACCATCTGACCTTATGGGTAAACATAGACAATTCCATGCTTGCCATCATTACCGTGAATTTTGATTTGCTCTTTTACCGTGGTGAGGTGGGGCTTTTTTAAATGCTTCGATAGGCGCTTTGTTCCAAGATCATAGGTAAACACCACAATTCATCACTAGTTATCACTCTAACAATTCTAGATCATTATCAATGTTATTTGAAAAGTTAGCACATATGTTCATTCTCAGTTCCTTTAGCTCTGGAGTGAGAAGTTTTTGTACCATCTTTACATAAACTTTGTGCATGTTCAATGATTCATGAAAAATCTGACAAACACTTTCCTTGTTAATTCCTGAGATGCAGCAAGAGTTCAGACACTCAGTGATTTTTGTGGGTCAACTTACCAGTTTTGTAGATGTTGTCTGTTTCTTATATTGAGAGTCGTCCAGGGCATGGATCATCTTTGGTCATTTCACATCCCTCTTTAAACGTTTTAAACCACTCAAAAACTTGTGTGTGCGATAACCGTTCACTTCCACAAACTTCCTTTATGATGGCAGCTTCTTGAGCAGTTTTTTCCGAGTTTTACAAGAAACTTGAGGTTAACTCGTTGCTTCATCTGAACACTGAATTTTTTTGACAAGTTGATGGAGCAAGGACTTGAATGGGCAATTGCTACAGTGATACTACGTGATGTACAATGTGCCCATCGAGCTTAGTGAGGGGGAGCATCAACAGGCACAGACGGGTTCAAAGCTGCCGTGGTTCGCTCACTGTTTGCTGGTAGCAGCACTAGCCTGGTTATTTAATTGCTACAACTTATAAGCAGGTTAGGTGTAAAACATGATTTCATTTTTGTCAGTTTTTAAAAAAACCCATTACCAAAACATTCTGGTTCCAAAAAAATTATTTCTAGGTTATACATGTGGTTGTAATGGCTGGTCTTTTCCTACTTTATTTTTGGATTTTCCATACAATTAAAATAAATAAAGCCCTTTTGCGGTTTATTCTGAATAACGTGATGTAGTCTGGATGGTCAACACTGTACATTGATTGCCATTGGAGGAGGAAGGTAATCAATGAACACTTACTCAGCTAGTCTAAAAAGACAAAAAACAAAATGGGTCATAACACTTCTACTTTTCTGACAGCTTTCTTGTTTTTTTTCTTTTTTTTTTTTCTTTTCGAATAGCCCATTTAGAGGGCACACTTAATCAACTTCTTAGCCCAATGCTTCCTTCATTTTCCTTGAGTAGTTTTCTCTGTCCTCTTGCGTCCCCTCTTTTCCTCTCCTGCATGTGGGTCTTTTATTCTCCCGCAACTCAAGTTACCGTATTGTACTTCTGAATATTGCTCTGTCTCTTATAATTTCTAAGTCTATTGCGCTGTTTGCCAGGTCCTTGTCTATCTCTGTGAACCAGGTTATCTTGTTCCTGTGCTTGTTTAATATTGTGAAGATCCGTTTAGTCGGGTATTCTCCATTCTGTATATGTGTCCGTAGAATTGAAGCTTCTTTTCCTGAATTCTTGTATTTTTGTATTCTAGTCAGCTTTCTTGTATTTTTTTTTTTTTACCACACAATACATACTTTCTCCTTGGTTTTAAAAGTGTTGTCGTCTGTCATAAATACTGCAAAACCTTTCACAGCTAGTTAATTTTTTTCAACAAGTAAATAGCGTTCGCATTTCTCAACTAGTGGTGTTATGAAATGCTTCATTGTACTAGGCTTGCTGCTAATGTTTTGGAGATGAACAATATTTCTACACCAAAACAAATTCCTCGCAAATGTAAACTATTAGTGGCACTCATACTTATATACATAAATTTTTAAAAAACTTATATTTGTTGATTACGCTAAACATTTTAAAATAAATTGTATAGCAAAATGCATTAATTTCCATAATAAAGCGGAACATGTATTAGATTCCTAAAAGTGCTTGTTAAGAAATTATGTTTCTATAAGAAAATTCAGAATAAATGATTTTTAAAAATCAACACTAGATTTTGGTCAAATTTTTAATAGCACACAAAGAATTGTATGATTCAACCTTATACAAATTTGGGAAAATGAAGGTTTTCATAACAAAACTAAAATTACACCAGATCGCAATTATGTTTTCATGTAAATTGTGGTTTTGAATAATTTGGTTTTAGTCAGTCATTTGAACTATAAATAGTCAGTTATAATAAGTATTACCTTTTTATTCCTTTTTCCTTTACCTAAATATACCGTATTGTTCCACAGGTTTCCCTAGGGAAGATGACTGGTGATTGTGCAAAGTTTACTGTGATTTTTTCGATCATAATAATTTCTTTTACTGCAGGTTTGTTTTTAGTTAGAAAATAGTATTTTTTTTTTTTTTTTTTTTTTTTTAATAATGTTGGTTGGCATATACGATTCTAAACCTTTGAGAGTGTTAAATTTTTAAGTTGTTTTTTTTTCATAATTCAGACAAAATTTTAGGACAAAAATTGATATTTGTTTTAAGTTTTTGGGAATTTGTGACACATTTTCTCTTGACTATTTAAGGACAATGTGTTTAACAGTACACTATTCCACGAACTCAAAACTACTGTGGCATGTCATACGTGTAACGAAGTTCAACGGCATACATAGAAACAGGAAGCTTCAGAAGGCTTTTAGAAATGAGGTTATGTCAATAGTCAAGTTTTTTATTGGCATAAAATGTTTTGTGATGGCAAAACGAATGTTAAGGATAAAGACTACAGTGGACAAACGTCAACCTTACAGACGTCAATGTGGCCAAGGTGCTTGAAATCGTACGATCCAATCATAGATTATCTTTGAAAATGATAACTGAATGAAAATGAAATAACTGAAGATTTGGGCATGAGAAAAATTTGCGCAAAAATGGTTTCCAAAACTCTCACACAGAAACGGCGAGAGGCACGAAAAAGTGTGGCACCTGATTTGTTACAGCAAGTGGAAATCAATCTAGATTTATTCAATGAAGTTAACACTGGTAGTGAAAGTTAGTTCTTTTACTACAATCTAGAGACAAAACGTCAAAGTTCGCAATGGTGTTGAAGTATGGCATCCAGACCAAAAAAGGCTTGCATGTCGAAGTCAAAAGTGAAGTGCATGCTTGTGTGCTTCTTCAATTCAAAAGACATTTTTCATAAAAGTGGGTGCCTCCTGGCCAAATAGTTCATCAATATTTCTACGAAGAAATTCTACAAAGATTTCAAAATTGAATCATCTGTGTTCGCACAAACATTGCTGACAATTAGATTATTCATCTCAGTAATGCACAATCCTATATTGCACTGTCTGTACAGCAATATTTAACCTCAAACTGTAACACAGAACTACCACAGCCAGGCATCATTCCATGTGACTTTTTTCTACTTGCAAAACTCAAAATGAAAGTCACGATATGCCATTTTCAAACAAGTGAAAGCTTTCGTCCATCCTGAAAGCTGTAACGACGATCTTATAGGACATTCCAGAAGAAAAGTTCCAGAAACTACAGATACCTGCAGTGGCAGAAGCGCTGTAGTAAGTGTGTGTGCAAGCAGAAGGGACTTATTTTGAAGGAGATTACAAAAATGTAAATTTTTTTCACATCGGTCTCTTAATAACGAGACTGGTCACATGGAATGATGCCCGAATACAGTTGTGCCTTGTTGTTGTTGTTGTGTCCTATGGCTAGCCCGGACTGCAGTCCATCAGCATCCTTGCCTCCCAATACAGTTGAGTGAAGCTCTTCTGTCATCTCGAATCAGCATTCAATCCAGGGCATGTCAGCAGGTGTTCATATTTGAGTTTGTCTCTTGGCACAGAGGGCACTTTTCAGAGGAGTAGACTCCAATGTACTTCAAGTGGGCGGTGAGGCAGTCATGACCCGTATCAAGACAGAACTGTGCCACTGACTGTCTCTTTGGTATTTCCTTCAGTCCGTCCCATTCTTCGTCTATATTTTACCAGCGTTTGCCTTTTGCTATGCTCTTCATTTTTTCCATCTGCTGTTTCTTCATTGTACTTTTGAGCATGGCTTTTGCCTTATTTGGATTGGGCAAATGTTTGGGTTGGGGTAGGAGTGAACCTTTCTTTGCCAGCTCATCTGCAGCTCATTTCCTGGCACACCTACATGAGAAGGGATCCATTGGAAGACTATATTTCTGCTTAATTTTTTAAGCGTTCATAACATTTGATTTATTTCTTTAAGATTGTTGCCCGCAGATGATGATAGGGCCTGCACTGCTGCCTTGGAATCTGTCAGTATTACACAGTTTTGGTGTTTATGCAAAGTGTTCAGCAGAAGGAGAAGAGCCTTAGATATGGCCTCCATCTTGGCGTCAAAATTCGACCTGTTCAGCCAACTGGGTAGTAGAGGGAGAAATGAGGTGTGTACACTCCTGCTCCGGTGCTCCCGTCCTTATACTTGGATCCATCTGTGTAAATTCTCAACCATTGGTCAGAGGGGTATCTTTCATTCATTGTGGAGATGGCCAGTTATCGGGGAAGCGATGGGGGCATTCTGTCTTATTAACTTCCTCAACCAAAGACAAATTTATGTCTATCTCCAGAAGGTGAATTGGGTTAGTTGGTATGGTATATGGTTCTGTAATGGATATCTGTTTATTGTCATTGAGGTATTCTGATATTAAGGGAATGAGATTTTTATGGTTTTTTAATGTGTTGCTTCTGGAGGCGGATTTTAGTCCATGGGGGACAAAGTTATTCCGCAGCAAACCTTAAGCTGTACATGTCCCCTGGGTGGTGCTAAATGAGTAACAGTACTAGTAGGAGCCATCCCAGTACACTTGTGCCTTGTATTCATTGTAAAAAGGGAGGAAAATATACTTTTAGGACCAATTAGGTCCTTTGAAAGTCAGACATTTAGTCACCCTGTATTGAATAAAGTTGCAGTTAGTGGAATAGTTTTCTATTATGAGAACAGTGACACATCATTTGTACAACCTCTATATCACACAAACACAGTGCCCATCGTCTGCATTAGCCCAAGTGTGCACAATAGTCGGACGTTAAACACCAAAAAAAAAAAAAAAAAAAAAAAAAAAAAAAAAATCATATATAAACTTACAATTTTAAAATATGCCAGAGACTTAACTGAGTTTAATCAACATGTTATTTTGTTATTTTTATTATTATATAGTATGCATTTTTATGTGTAGATTATATGTTTGAGGTTAAGTGTAAGAGAGGACCAAGTGGTCCTAATTCCACTTCTCTTAAGGCTAAGTATATTTTGTCGATAGACATTAGTTCCATACAAAAGAGTTGCTGAGATGCCATCACTATTACGTATTGTTTTCCTTGACTGTTTCAGGATTGTGTCGCCTGTATGATTATTATGACGGGATGAAACAAATAGACCCAGATTCAGGTGTAGAATCTCGACAAGAGAGTTCATTTGTTAGTTCTTTCGATACTTTCAAGGTAACGTAACATTATTACAATGGTGTTTGCTTTTTTTTGTTCTGTTCAATATATTTATACCAGTTAACATTGATGTTACACATCCATGGAAACAGCTAACTGTAGTAACAATATTTCAACCTTTGTACGTAATTTGAGTTCCAGTGAACTGCCCATTATCCTACTGACTAAGCTACGAGCACTTTCTTATAGCAGGTTATAACCATACCTATTGCAAAACATCTTTTCTTGCTCGGCACCTTTAATAGCCAAAATTGTTTTTGAACTCTGGGATAATTTTTCGCTCTCATGTTCTTCTGTCTGTCTCGTCAACATTTCTATAAAGAAAAACATCCAAATGTTATGGAATTTTTACTGTACTCGTATTTCGTCATAAATTAAAGCTTTATTAGCCTTATAAGCAAGGACAGAAATTGCTGAAATATAATTGTTTTTACAGCTGTCAAATTACGCTGTTTATAACACGATATTTCATTGATAGCCAGTAGTCAGTGCTTGTTTATGACATGATTTAGTATGTCCAAAAAAGGTGTCACCTTTGACGCTACAGCAAATCAGAATTCATTAGTTACCATAAAAATATAAAACACATAGAATTTAAATATATTGTAATAAACTGATAGAACAGTTCCATCCATTTTCAAAAGTTTATAAAATTTAAATTCACCCCAAAATATAATTTTATATTTATAAAAAACACCCCAAAATAAAATATATATAATGCAAAATATAATGCACTAATTTATATTTTGAAAATCAATTATATCGGCCTGTGGTGCTATTTATACAGACCAATGGAAGTGATTACATTGGCCTGTGGTGATATTCAGACAACTTTTACAAGCTGATCTCATTGGCCCATGGTGGTATTCAGTCTTTAAAAGCCAATTAAATTGGCCAGTGGCGGTAAATATTTGAAGATTTTCACACGGTAATTTTCATAGCATGAACATAAAATCAAATGTTTAAAATAAAAGTTTCCCATGTGACAACTAATGAATTGACTGAGCCATTCTTCATCACTTGAACAACCTGAGTTTTTTTCCAATAAATTGTACCCTATAAAATTAGATAGCTTCTGGTCCTATGCACAATATTTCCATTGACTGTTTGTTGTTCATTGGGCAGGTGTTGTTCTGGGGTCTATTCTGCATGTCCTCACAAGAAGCAGCAGACGTAGTCATTGAGAACCTTCCGACAATTAACTCAACTTCAGAGCCTCTTGGTGCAATCAATGAACACTTATTCACCGAAGCTGTTGGTTATATTTTATTTGCAGGTTAGTTAGAATATCATTTTAATATATAAACAGTCTAGAATGGTCGAAACTGCATGCTGGTAGAGTTGATTTTAAATAGGGCGTAGAAATAAAAATGGAAAATATAGCAAATACTTTATAAAAGGTTTTTTTGCATAATGCCCGCTGAAAAATCAAATTTTACAAATAGCTTCATTTTGGATTCCCTAGTTAAAATTTTAGGGTTAAAATATATTCACGCAACTATATCTTGTACACTGAATTTCTGACAAATTTTTTAATTTTTTAAATGTTTTTTTGTTGAGTTCTTTAGTAAAACGTATTTCAGTCCCAATTAAAATTTTAGAACAAAATTATATTCGTGCATTTTTTCTATAGATCCCCTGTCATCTTTATACAACTTTAATATATTTTTACAAACCTTTCCTATGTTATATTCTTTATTCCTGCAATAATGCTTTCTTCATTTTCTGGAATCCCTCGTCTAATTTTAATTTTTGTGAGTAATTGAAACCAGTTGCTTAAAATTTTAAAAAATGGCCACCATTTTGTAATATGGCAGCCAACTGTGACATTTTTAATCAAAAATCTTTATGATGTTTTTGCATTGTATAAGTAAATTTAAGACAATTTTTTTCTTGGATTTCTTTTAAATTCAGGAAGTTCTGATTCTGTTTGATATTAAGTAAAACTTCAGAGAATCATTTGTACAATTTTTATTTTGTATCACTTTGTTTCTAAGTAAAAACAATGTCAATAAAGATGTTTAAATTACCATTACTGATCAGATAGGCTAGTTTATGAGGATTGCAATAATTAATAGTTGAAATAGTTTCTCTCTTTATTTGTTTCACCCAACTTTGGGGTACACTAAATCAATCACTTTTTAATGTTCTGTGCCTTCCTCGTAGCCCAGTATTGCTTCATTCGTTGTGATCTTGCTTTTCTTTCTTTGTCAGAGATTTGGATCGTTCGCTTGGATTTGACTTTGCCTTGGAACCGTTGCTTCTTGTCCTTGGTTATTGTTTTGGCTGTCCATGAGCATAGTGTCAGTGATTTGTAGTTCTGTTATGTCCTTCTCTGTTTCTCTAAACCAAAGTGGTTTGGCTCTTCTATTGCGAAAGTAGTCAAATATTTTTTTGGTTAATCTATTTTTGTCCATTCGGAGGATTTGCCCATAAAAATCAGTTCTCATTTTTCTTATTGTGTCTGATAGTGTTTCAGTTTTTTGGTAAAGCATTTCATTACTGATGTGGAGTAATTGGTTGTTACGGAATTCGGGGCCTAAGATTTTTGAAATAGTTTCATTTAAAATTAATTTTTTTTTTTAATTTAGACTGCTTGCACTAAAAAAAAAGCGAAGAACAAAATATTCTTAAAATTACTCTTACAATCCAGTAACACAATAAATACAGAATGTTCCATACAGGGTGTCAGTTATCTGCTTTATTAGAAAAAGACAGCCATTTTTTTAAAGCTTAAAAAATTCATTTTTATTGCTTACAATAATTATTAAAGTGAAGTCCTTCATTTAAACTTTGCTGTAATATCAGCTGATTCTGAGACCCACTTAAAATGGCGGTGCACTTGAAATGTTTTTTTTTTTTTTTTTTTAATTTGTTTTAAGCATTTTATGTTTATGTTTGTGCTTCAATGGCTTTGTCACATTGTTTTGTATTTACAGGTTACATGGTGCTGGTGGTGATTGTCATACTGAACATGTTAATTGCCACCATGTCTAATACGTTCCAGCGTGTTACGGACAATGTGGACATTGAATGGGTGTTTGGCAGAACCCAGGTAGGCATATCGGGAGACAATCGTTCGAGTTAAGATGGTTTAACTGTTTTCTCATACGTGATGGATAATCAAGGATTTACTGTAGCAATCTTAAAGCTAGTCTTGGTTTTGTTAAAGGTGTTCCTGCTGTTCATGTCACAAACAGTACTGCCTCCTCCGTTCAACTTCCTGCCGTCAGGAGTGGGCTCAGGATTCGTGAACAAAATCTGTAGCAGATGTTGCCCACATAAGGTGATTAATCTAAGGGATCAGTAAATAAAGTAGATCGTTATTTAGTAAAGAACATTTTTTTGGTCAAATAAATTTTAGCAATAAGGTTGACACTAAATTACCAATAAGGGTATGAGATGGAATGACAAGTAGTCTGTTTTACTGTGTATTGAAATTAAATGAAAAAAAATCAATGAATGTTAAAAACCAAGGAGACGGTCAGTGGCACAGTTCCGTCTTCACGGGTCATGACTGCCTCGCCACCCACTTGAAGCACATTGGAATCTACTCCTCTGAAATGTGCCTTCTGTGCCAAGAGACGAACTCAAATATGAACAATGAACACCTGCTGACATGCCCTGGATTGAATGCTGAGTCGAGACGACAGAAGAGCTTCACTCGGCTGTAATGGGAGGCAAGGAGTCTGATGGACTGGAGTCCCCCATAGGAAACAACAACAACAAATCAATGAACATGTGCTCATAAATTCTTAATTATCTGTCAATGTTTTTTTTAGGAATGAATTTATATTTAGCTTAATAAGAGATAATAATTTTAAATTTTATCCACTTTTTTACTTATGCTAACACACATAAACATAAAAAATTTAAATGTATCTTTTTAAGTTTTAAAATGATTGACTTTTTAAAATGTTATCACTTAACGCTTAAATATGTTATTAACCCTTAGCATTCAATAAATGTCTGCAGCTGAAAAGTTGCTTTGTGAACGTCTGAGATCACAGTTTTATAAAGTGTCATAGAAAGTGTTACATCAATAGTTACATGATGTAGCTGTCACCAGCATAGTTTTTCTGTTTTTATTTGATCAATAGTTTGGATAGATATAATATTTGGTGGGAAATTAAAGGAGATACGAAATATTACACTTTTTTTTAATTTAATGGTTTTGAATTATTTTTATTTTTAAATTTTTAAATAGCCGCTATTTTGAAACAACTTATTAAAGCAGGGTGGTTATTTTTGAAACAGGTTCTTTATATTGCAAAATTTCAACATAATTGGTTAAGCTGTTTTACAGAGTTATTTAGTAAAAATAAAGTATTTTCAAACATGTTTACATGATCTTTTCCTATTACGAGGGTGGTTCAATTATAAACCAGAATTTTGCTATAACAAATTTTATTATCAAGTTACAGAGCTGACATTTTTTACAGTTTTTCTAGATAGTCTCCGTCACACTCTACACACTTTTGCCACCTCTCCGGAAGCTTTCGGATGCCTTTTTCATAAAAATCTCTCGGCTTGTCACGTAACCATTCGCGTACGAAGGATTCTTACCTCCGCATTGCTTTTGAATCGCAGTCCGCCAAGTGCCTCTTTCAATGGACCAAATAAATAGTAGTCGCATGGCGACAAATTGGGACTATAAGGAGGGTGTTCCAGTGTTTCCCAACCCAATTTGTCCAATGTTTCCATCGTAAACCGCTTTCTGCTCAAAATTCAGAAGTCTTGGCACCAATCTGGCTGAAATTTTGCGGTAACAGAGCTGTTCATAAATTATTTGTTCAATACTACCTACGCTGATGCCCAATTTTTCAGCTGTATCGCGTATAGTTTGGAGTCAAATTTATAGTTTTAAATAACTATAAACTTCACGCTAAGGTTATTAACACCAGTAGCGTTGGTCTTCCAAAATGAGTTTTTCTACAGCGCTGACGTTCTCATTGGTAACACTTGTTTTGGGGCGCCGTGCATGTGGCAAGTTTGCCACCACTTCTCGGCCTTTTCGGAAAGCAGAACACCATTCATACACTTGAGTCTTGGAGGGGCACTCATCCCCGAACTGCTCGAGTAATTTTCGATAAATTTGCGCCGATTTTACATTATCTTTGACCAAAAAACGAATAATGATGCGTTGCGCAACAAACACTGGTACATCCTTCTCGCTCATGGCTATAACTACACTAACAAGCGAGGTTACGTGCTTTCAGCTGTTCTCTACGCTTCGTAACAGACCAGTCTAACATCCAGTGCAGCCACTTTTACGGCACTAAATTTTTCGTGTGTTTATTCAAAAATTCCAGTTTATATTTGAACCAACCTCGTATTTTTATGAAAGTAATACACTTGTAAAATCTGTCAATTTCCTTGTAGAACTCTCTGTATATGTATGTCAATGATATCATTTATATATGAGTACATTTTGTTACCAGTCCTTGCATTGTTTTTTTATCTTCTTTAAAGTCACATTTTGGAGCCCATTTTAAGAAATAATTTATACAAATTTTTGCAGCATTAGTTTCGTGTAATAAACAATAATATAAGTAGCTTATATAAGCATGAACTACTAAAATGTGTATTTTACTAAGTTTAAAATGTAAACTGTAATTTTGTTCATATTTTATTCAAAAATTGAAATGAATAGAGGTGAGCACATGATTGAAAATCAAGCAAAAAAAAATCATCAGAAAAGAAGTTCCAAAATCACTAGAGGTTGGCTATGTTTGGTAAGGCCTTGTGATTGTTCAGCAATTATTAACCGTGGCATACAGCCAGTTATAATAGGTTGTTAGCCATTCTACCAAACTTTTTATGCTGTTTCCTTTACAATAGACTTTTCTGACAAATGAAGTGATTTTGCAACACAACCTCACTCCACAAGTAGTAACTTGGCAATCACATCTTTCTCCCTCTCTTCACTTTCCTAGTATACAAATGAAATTCTTGTTATTTGATCCAGGTTCATGCATTGATGTGTTTTATTACAGGAATTTAAGCTCAACACAAAACAAATGGCTGAATTTTCCGATCTCATGACTAATTTGCTTTTGAGATATTTTAGAGAAAAAGAAGTAAAAGAAGGTGATAAAGGATAAAACTATATACATTTATATTTTTGTATCATATATATTAAAGAAATTAAATTAAAATGTTTATTTAAAAACAGTTTCTGCTATAATTTTTATGGCAAGAGCTTTGTAAATGTATATATATATATATATATATATATATATATATATATATATATATATATATATATAGTAAACCCTGTTTGATCTAATGTAGCTACAATGTGTGTGGCCAAAAAATCAAAAAAATATGATACTTTTCACTCTGGATAGTTCAAGGTTAAGGTACTAATAAAAAAATGTGTATAAAAAACATAAAACATTAACAAAATAATGTGAAGTGAAACTTTGCAGCATTTCGTATTGGCAAAATTGGATTGAAAGAGGCGGACTGGTACTATGGCCTCTAGATTATCTGATTTGATGTCTATCAATTTTTATAGGTGGGAGTACTTAAGGGGAGTCTAACGTTCGATTCCCGGCCAGGGCTTGGCATTTTCAGACGCTATAAATCATCCCATCGTCTGCATTAGCCCAAGTGTGCACAATAGTCGGACATTAAACAAAAACAAAAAAAATCTAACATTCTATTTAATGCAATATTAATTTTCACATTTTCCGGTACTGTTTTTCCTAAACCGCTCAAGATAACAATTTCAATTTTTTTACACTGATATAATTGAATCAGAGAACACAAAGAAACATAAAATGTCAAAATTTTCAGAAATTGAACGTCAGACTCTCCTTAAAATCTTTGCTTTATTCAGCGCCTATTTGTAATGTTGAGACTTTTTGAGAAAGAGTTACTGAATCATAAGGAACCAATCTTGAAGAAGTACACCAGTCAAAGTCTCATTTGTGTCCGGTATTATCTCAAATGGAGGTTATTTCGAGCATCTGTTATGATTTTTTTCTCTCTGTGGAAGTTTTAGGTGTCTCATGCGAATTTTGTTTTTTCGTATATTTTTAAAACTATCATTCAAAATGTTTTCATATTAATGATTATTATTCTATTTTCTGTTCAAATTATATATTCGTTTTTAGTAGGAACCTGGTTATTTATGAAGCAAATAAAAAACCAAGTATAGTTTAAAATTTTAAAAAGACTCTTTTGATCCTTGTGTTTTTTTCATAAAATTGATCATTTTTGCATTATTTGGATTACAAAATTTCAAATGGCCGCCAATTTGGAAAAAAACTTAATTAAATAAGGTTGTACATTTTTTTAACAATAGATTTTTATCTCGATAAATATCTCTGCCGAATTTCAAAATCGTTGGTCAAACTATTTTGGAAGTAAAAATTATTTAGTAAAAAAAAAACAAAATAGCTGCTAACAGAAAAACAAAAAGCATTTCTGTACTTGTGTTTACAGGAACATTTTTCTTTATTTTAATATAAGAGAACCACTGCAGAAGTTTGGCAACCTATTTTAGAAACATGTTGCATACGTAAGCAGATGCAAATACATATGCTTTATTTTACAATATGTTAGTTGTGTATTACTTTACGATATTACTGCGCAATTTGATATTATGTGCGTATTACATACGCTTTACTTTGTGACATTTTGTTTGGATTTGAGCTTTTTTTGAGAAAACCTGATTTCTCTTAATTTTTAAGTTGTTTGACCAGAACATGGACTTAAAAACAAAAATATTTAAATACAAATTTACAAATTTATTTTATGTGAATTATTATTTTCTTTTAATATCCGTACAGTGGCCTTCTTAAATAATATAGTTTTGATTTCAGAGTGAATTCAAAGGTTGATTTCAACAACTTTTTTAGCTATAGACTCTAGGTGGAGGACTTTTTATCTCTTGGTATTTTTTATTTAGATTTCCACTAGTATTCTTAAATGGTGCAACTGCTAAATAGGAAAATAAACATTTTAAATGTTTTTCTTAATGTTAAATGGCTTAATGTATTTATTTATTTATTACTAAAATTTCCTTTACATAGAATAATTACACAGAAAAGCAATGGACAAGGAAGAATGAAGGATGGAAGACAAAGAAGGACATTAGAAGAATGAACTATATTTTCTAGTCACTTAGTAAACGGCCTGCACGAGAATTTCTCACGCATTTAGGAGAATTCCTTTCCAACTCCTTCCAATAGTCCAATGACAGAGTCTCCCAATCTGAGTCTACAAACTTACTACCCAGTGATAGTGATTCAAAAAGAGAGCTATGGTGAAAGAGTAGGGACTCACCTCTCATTCGCACATTTGTTCTCTGTCCCACTGGAGTTCTTAGCGGGTCTTTTTTTAAGCGACTGACCAAAACATTTGGTGGTTGTAAATGAAGAGATCAAGAGAATGTTTATTTTTGAATAAAGATTATGTTATTATAATGGTTAGTACAGATATTTACATGGCAACTGGCAACATTCCACATTTCTGTCTTTTCAGCCTGCAACAATAATTTCCCTGCACAGTATATTCTTTTTATAACATTAATAAGTTTTACAAGTAAATTTAATAAGTTTGTAAATTATCAGAATATGGTTTTGGGTACAATACATATTAGATTCTACTTAAAATAACTTCTGACTAGGAAAAGGTTATAAATTAGAATAATTTACCAAAACAATTCCGAATAATGAAAATTTCGACTTAATTTATCATCTAGTCATACAAGCAGAAAATTGTCTTTAAATTGAATGCAACATATAATTACAGATATATTTCAACAAATAATAAACACAAACAGTAAAGTCTTCTTTAAAAATTACTTGCAAGCTTCTGCTGCATCAGTACAAAGAAGTACCAAGTGATGTGTCAAATCATGCCCTGTAGGAAATGAAGAGGGTGGTACATATTAAATGGTATGCCCCATACACACAGTATCATAAAATAAAAATCCAATACTCTTACATATTTTGAAATACGTAACAAAAAAAGAAGTGATTGTATTGTACAATCATAATCGTATCTGGGTTTAATTGTAGTTGGATTGACCAAACACTAAGTTCAATCTTGAACAACTATGCCGTTATGCAGAATGACAAATAATGTTGACATATGAGCCTGTGTCAGGAATAGTAATACAGCATTTATCTGCCGACTGGAAACTTTCTTATTTGCTGGCTAGTAACTTCTTTCCACTCAAACTTTTTGCTCTTATGCAATGCTTGATAAGCAGATTCCATGTCTGTTTATTTATCTTATATAACTTCAGTTAATTTATCGCTTGTAGTAGTCAGGTCAGTAACTCGAGGGGTTACTGATTTTGTATCAGTAATAAGCAAAATTATAAAATGCAAGTGGGATATCCAATACTCTGTCATTGTACGAGGGTTGATCAAATATAAACGAGACTGATTTTTTTAAAAATTTATTGCTTACTTACAAATTATTCTTGATACAACTTATTTTTCTACATAGTCTCCCGCACGAGTAACACATTTTTCCCACCGGATTGGAAGTTTTTTAATTCCATCTTCGTAAAAAGTTCTCGGGCGTTCATTGAGCCATTGGAGCACGAAGGTCTCCACCGCAGAATCGTCTTCGAAACGCTGGCCTCCAAGCGCCTCTTTAAGTGGCCCAAACAGGTGATAGTCGCAGGGTGATAAGTCTGCACTGTATGGGAGATGTTCCATTGGTTCCCAGCCAATTTGATCGAGTTTAAGCCTCGTAGCGTTCGCCGAATGTGGTCGGGCATTATCGTGAAGAAGAATGACGTTTCTCGCCGGTTTAGATTTCCTTTTCCTACGAAAAGACTGTTTTGCGGCCTCTAAAACATCGCAGTAATATTGTGCATTTATTGTGCGTCGTTGATGGAGGAAATCGACGTGAAAGGCGCCTTGATTGTCGAAAAATACAGTGGCCATTACCTTCGACGATGATGGCTGAGGTTTTCTACTGCTTCCCGTCCTTCGGCGAATTCCTTGTGCCAAGCAAAAACGCGAGCTCTTGAGGGTCCTGTCCCCGTATTGAGCCGTCAATCTACGAAAGATTTCAGTCGGATTGACCCCCTCCTTGGCCAAAAACTTAATAATAATTCTCTGCTCCACGGAAACGTGCACTTCACTCTCACTCATTGTATAGTTTTATACTGAAGGGTCCGAACGGAAATGTTGCCCGTCCCAAACCTCCCAGGCTACCTGAAACCCCACCCTTTAGAGTTCAATATCCAACGGAAAAGTTTTTAGAAAGTCAGTCTCGTTTATATTTGATCAACCCTCGTACATTCACTCGATTCTTGGAAGTGATTATCATTACTATTTAATTTCCGTACGCAACATGATTAATGCAGAATTAAGACTTCGTTAGTTCTTCCTATATTGTATTTCTTCTCTACTTTCGATTTTGTTGTTATTGATAAATTAAAACAAAGATGTTCTATTTCAATTACCAAAAAAAAAAAAAAAAAAAAAAAAAACAATCGATTTTTTATGAATGTAGTTCTCATGATTTTAATGGTTTATTTTAAAAATAGTACTCGTTGATTATTGATTAATAATAATAATACAGAAATACCTAGATGCTTACTAATAACTGAAGTTTTTACTCTTACCCATAGATAAACTAAAGCAGCTGAGTAAACGATTAAAAAATAAACGAGAAAAAGTACATTTATTACGGGAATCCACACAAACCCATTTGTAATAATATTCTCTTACTTGTAAGATGAAGATTTAATTATAAGTCTTGCCTTGATGTCATAAACAAGCATCTTGTATCTCTAAGCAAGAAAATGTATGTAGTTTATTTATCAACGATCATGTTATTTAACAGGTTTATTTTACTTATCTGTGGGCAATGGACAGATACTTTTTATATTATTTATTAACACCTATAATCTGTGTTTAATGTTTAGCAGGTATTTGATATTTTTCGGTTTTGGTCGGTGTTTGTATTTATACCAGTTTAGTGTTTGTTTATTATGTCTGGCTGGCTAAAAAATTAATAATACCGAAATCAAGTGGTAAATAATAATATGTACTGTAAATTTATTAAATAATTTGTATTGCAAATTAGTATCTGATGAAAATTAAAATGGTAAATATGCAGTGTAATTTGTTCTGGATTTTTCGATATTTTCTTTACCAAAACACTATGACGCCTAAAAGCAATAATCCAAAATATAAAAGCGTACGAGATGTGCGATAAAAGTCGAAAATAAAATAAAAATACAATACTCCTACATATTTTGAAATACGTAACAAAAAAAGAAGTGATTGTATTGTACAATCATAATCGTATCAGGGTTTAATTGTAGTTGGATTGACCAAACACTAAGTTCAATCTTGAACAACTATGCCGTTATGCAGAATGACAAATAATGTTGACATATGAGCCTGTGTCAGGAATAGTAATACAGCATTTATCTGCCGACTGGAAACTTTCTTATTTGCTGGCTAGTAACTTCTTTCCACTCAAACTTTTTGCTCTTATTTTAATTCCAACATAATAAAATTCCAACATAAAAAATCCAACATAATTTAATTCCGGACACTCTTATTTGGGGTGTCCAACATGACCTCAAAATTGCTACCGTGCGGCTAAAGATAAAAATACGTCTAACAGTTTTCGGGTGATAAAAAACCATATCTTTAAAAAAAGAATAGGCCTACTCCATAACCTAATTAACACGGTTGTTACGTGGTGAATCTGACACGGTTGTTGGGCCTGACATGGTTGTATGTGATAAAAAACTTTATTTGTTTAAAAAAGAATACTCAGTAACCTAATTGACATGATAGTTTCGTGGTAAGCCTAACTGACACGGATGATAGGTGAAAACCATGTTTAATAAAAGTAGTTACTATCCTTCTAATAAATATTGTGGCGGATATAATGCAGCCACTGCTTGTAGAACTGTTGAATTTGTTGGTTATACAGTGGTACCCCGGCTAACAACCAATATTGTATAACGGTCTAATTCACAAAATGAAAAGTTACCCGAATAACAGTTAAGTTTTGGATAAAGGGGATATATATCCCCCTGAAACTAAACTGTTAATGTAGGCCATTTTTCATTCTATGAATTAGACCGTTATATGATATGATCATTGTTTAGGCCGACCATAGCCAGGGTACCACTGTATAAGCAAGGAATTCACCAATTCTACAAAGCAGTGGCTGCATTATATTTGCCTCAATAAGATTTATTACGAGGTAGTGTGTGTTAGACTCGGGTACCGTAAGGGAAGTCTAAATCCTACTTTAACACTTTACACTCACACTTACATTTAGGGAGGTGATGCCTTAATGCCAATAACAAAAAAAATATTACAAGGTTAGTAACTACTTAAATTAAACAGGGTTTTCATCCATCATCTGTGTTAGTTAGGTTCACCACGAAACATTTTTGTTTGGTTATGGAGAATTCTTTTTTAAACAAAGTTTTTTTATCACCCAACAATTGTGTTAGGCCCAACAACCATGTCAGTTAGGTCCATACCTTTTAAAAAAAAAGGTCAGTTTAGTATTCTTTAAAATAGGGTTTTTTCACCCAACACCGTGTTGGGCCTAACAACCGGTGTTTCTTATCAGTTAGGCTCACTACGAAACAACCATGTCAGGTTATGGAGTATTCTTTTTAAAAAAATTAAGGTTGTTTTATCACCCAAAAACTATGTTAGATGTATTTTTATTGTTTTACTGATCTACAATACGTTACCGACTTTCATGCCGTAGGAATTTTTAGGTTATATTGGTCACTTTTATTTTCTCATGGTTTCCTTGCTTTTATACTTTAGATTATTGCTTTTGGGCATGTAATTAAGTATTTTAGTACAGAAAATATCGAAAAATCTAGGACAAGCAACATTGCATTTTTACCTTTTTTAAGCTTTGACAAATCAGATACATTAAATCGAAAACCTATTTTGGACAATTGAAATAGAGGCTATTTCAACTAGTATGTAAACTATATACTAGTTAGTTTCAACGATTCAAACTAGTATATAAAGTTTGAATCTTTATTTTGTCTGAAAATAAGCAAGAACTAAAAGCTTTATTTAATATAAATATGCATTAGCCAGTCACAACTATATTTTCAGTTTTTTCTTACCAAAAACCTGTATGTCATTCCCATTTCAAATAGGAAAATAAAAAAGTGAAAAAATATCAGGATATATATATATATATATATATATATATATATATATATATATATTAAAAAACCTTAGTAACCTAACCTAACCAAATACTAAGTTATTACATAAAAGTTTCTAATTACTTTTACAGCTTATGTAAGGCAGTTGATCTAGGTGTGTGAAATCATGGACACTCCATTCATTCTAGACGGCAATAACATTACAAAATAGTTCTGTTAAAAAGTGCATAAAGTTGTACTTTATCTGCTATTTATGGAGAATAATAAAATCACTGTTTGTGGGGACTCGAAAATTGGTTTCTTTACATGAAATATTAGATTTATATAAGATAAAACGTAAGATTTATCATTGAATAGTACAAATATTATATAGATTATACTTTTTACTTTTATTAAATATTTTTATTTCACTAAAATTTCTAAAACCTTTTTTCCTTTCATGATGTAAACAATTTATTTCAGAGGCTATCTTGTCTTGCAGTTCATACTTTGTGACAGCCAACTGGTTCCTTGTTTCATACAATTAGTAAATTTCAAATGGTGAAAAAATACTTTTTTTTAAAAAAATGGATAGTAATATTGCGTGAAAGTTATAAACATATCTTTAAAAATCTTTTAAAAAAACTAAAATATGTATTACACAAACATGATTTCCTGTTGCGCTTGTGCTGCTAATGGTGGCAAATTCGCTAACTGCACTGCACTAAATATTCATTTGGTTTAGTGATGTAATAGAAATAAGAAAGAGAACAAATGTCCACTACATGTAAACAAAATTGTAAAAAATTCTTTTAAAAAAGTAATAAAATTGCTATTAGAGGTTTTATAAAACAGTAACAACGTTTTTAAGGAATAGAAACATATTTGGGTAGATATAGTCAACCAACTTATCGTTTTCAACCAAAATTTAAGGAGATTAACAAAATATAATAATGAATAGATCTGGAATGATACTACAGGAAAAAGTTTAATACGCTTAAAAGATTTAATTGTTAATATTGAAATTCAGATACACTTTGATGTAAGCAAACCTGTTACTCTAGAATGTAATGCTAGTGTAACTGATCTTGGAGCCGATTTGTTTCAAAGTGTTCATGTAGTAAGGTTAAATACAGGAAGGAACTATGCACAACTGAGAAAGAACTTCTGGCCATAGTGTTTGGATGTACCCACTTTTATCAGTTCTTAGTTGGATATACTACAATTACAGTAAAGACTTGTTACAAGCCTTTGTTGAATATCTTCAAGAAACTTCTTCTCAAAGCACAAAAAGAGGTTACAACTTATGTTAATGATATTACAAAGGTATAGTTTAAATCTCAACTTCATAAAAAACAAGAAAAACGTGGCAAACACCTTATCTCAAGTTCCAAATAACAAAATAAAAGACACAATTTTGGAAGTGATATGATGTTTAAGAGTTCACTGAAGGAGCTGACATCTCATGAGAAGAAAAAAAAAGATTCCGCCAAAACTATATATAGGTCAACGCATAGTTGTTCAAGTGGATCCTAGCTGCCTCGGTGGCCTAGTTGATATAGCGTACTGGGCTTTCACCCCGAGGACCCAGGTTCGATTCCCGGCCAGGGCTTGGCATTTTCATACGCTATAAATCATCCCATCATCTGCATTAGCCTAAGTGTGCACAATAGTCGGACATTAAACACCATTAAACCTTTTGCACATCAAAACAAAAAAAGTACTTATTGTATGCTTGGAGTTTCCTGTATACCATGTCAGTCTTCTGTTACCAGTAATGAAGAGGATAAAAAAAAAGTCTCATAAGAACAGAGATATTCTGCTGAAAATACGATCAATACAAGTATCTCCGACATGCTACAACCCAATCAAGAAAACTGCAAAATAAGTAATGATAGAAGACAAATTAACAGTAGATTATAAAACAGCTCAGAAACCTTCAAGAAATCACAGACTACTGCAAAGTTCAAAGACTTTGTGTTAATTGTTCATTTAATATTATAGATATAAGATAGTCATATTGTATAAATTTACTACAAATGTTTAACGGGTACATTAAAAAATAAAATATGTAGCAGTAACCTATCCATTAATAATGTTTACATAATGTAAATAATATAGTTACGGTAATCATAGATACCAGTTTGTTATACAAGGATCATTATAAAGAATTAAGTAGGAACCGGATAGCAATTTCTGTTTCTCATTAAATATTTATTCAGTAGATATTGCTGTACTATAACTCATTTTGAGAGGCCTTTCAATAAAATTAAAGATGGTACTTTATATAAATTTTTAAAGATGTTATAATAGCTACCATTTTCAAATAGATTTAGATAGAATAGAAATAAATTATTTTGCTGGTTAGCAAACGTTTCCAAGTTATTACCAAAGCCAGTTGTGTTTTGTTTAATTTTCTTGTTTTTTGTTGTTCTTAGTGTTTAGAAATTATCCTCTGACTCTCTAGTCAGGTGCTTGCCACAATTATTTTTCTTTCTGTAAAAGATTTTGTTCTTATTTTACATAGTCGTTAATTTATACGGCTTTTGTTTTACAGTAATGAAGGGATGGATGTCTTCACCAGTGTTGAAATAAAAGAGGAGATAATAGAAGATGAAGTGGGTGGTGAAGCAGAATGGTATGCTGATATATTCTAGATTGAATTTATCACTTATAGAAATTTTGTTAATCATATCTATAATTTATGCCAATTAGACTAATAAGGACAAAGGATGGGAAGGAGTTAATAGTAACTGGGATAGTAATATATTGTGTATCCTTTTGAACTCTGTTCTTCCTGTATATTAAATTTTAGCTTATTACCTTTTATAATTGTGATTTTTCTATAATGATTTGCATTATACTCCGTCTATCTGTCACTCTTTGGATCAGGCAAAGGTCCAGAAGGTTGGATAATAGAAGAAACCGATATTAAATGTGCACTTTTGCACAAATTTTGCAAACTGCACTTTATTGAAACAAAATTCCAGTACTATGCCGTATTTAAGAATCGTAATTACATATAAACACATTTATCTTTGTAAAAAGGATAAACAAATAAAATATAGGAGAGTAATAATCACTTTCCAACTGCTAATACAAAGTATTAACTTTGTAATTGTAATACTAATGAACAAAAACTTTGTATGAAAACTTAAACAGTGAACTGCTTGTCTATAAGTACTGTATTTGCAAGCTGTACACACAGATACACACTTGAAGGAAGCGAGTATTTTGGGATTATATTTATTTTGTTTTGTGTGTTATTATGCAAAGGCTGTTTTAGTTTATCAGCATCAGTTTTGTTGTAGATACTACAGCACATTTCGCTAGAACCTTTATGTTATCAGCATCTGTTAAGTTGAAGACTCTTCAGTATATTAAGCAAAGGTTGTTTCTACTTTATCAGCATAGTTGACTTGTAGACCCTTCAGCATATTATGTAAAGGCTGTTTTAGTTTATCAGCATCAGTTTTGTTGTAGATACTACAGCACATTTCGCTAGAGCCTTTATGTTATCAGCATCTGTTAAGTTGAAGACTCTTCAGTATATTAAGCAAAGGTTGTTTCTACTTTATCAGCATAGTTGACTTGTAGACCCTTCAGCATATTATGTAAAGGCTGTTTTAGTTTATCAGCATCAGTTTTGTTGTAGATACTACAGCACATTTCGCTAGAGCCTTTATGTTATCAGCATCTGTTAAGTTGAAGACTCTTCAGTATATTAAGCAAAGGTTGTTTCTACTTTATCAGCATAGTTGACTTGTAGACCCTTCAGCATATTATGTAAAGGCTGTTTTAGTTTATCAGCATCAGTTTTGTTGTAGATACTACAGCACATTTAAGCTAGAGCCTTTATGTTATCAGCATCTGTTAAGTTGAAGACTCTTCAGTATATTAAGCAAAGGTTGTTTCTACTTTATCAGCATCAGTTTTGTTCAGCATATTATGTATAAAGGCTAGTTTATCAGCATCAGTTTTGTTGTAGATTTCTACTTTTATGTTATCAGCATCTGTTAAGTTGAAGACTCTTCAGTATATTAAGCAAAGGTTGTTTCTACTTTATCAGCATAGTTGACTTGTAGACCCTTCAGCATATTATGTAAAGGCTGTTTTAGTTTATCAGCATCAGTTTTGTTGTAGATACTACAGCAGCATTTCAGTTTTACTTTATCAGCATCTGTTAAGTTGAAGACTCTTCAGTATATTAAGCAAGGTTGTTTCTACTTTATCAGCATAGTTGACTTGTAGACCCTTCAGCATATTATGTAAAGGCTGTTTTAGTTTATCAGCATCAGTTTTGTTGTAGATACTACAGCACATTTCGCTAGAGCCTTTATGTTATCAGCATCTGTTAAAAGTTGAAGACACTTCAGTATATTAAGCAAAGGTTGTTTCTACTTTATCAGCATAGTTGACTTGTAGACCCTTCAGCATATTATGTAAAGGCTGTTTTAGTTTATCAGCATCAGTTTTGTTGTAGATACTACAGCACATTTCGCTAGAGCCTTTATGTTATCAGCATCTGTTAAGTTGAAGACTCTTCAGTATATTAAGCAAAGGTTGTTTCTACTTTATCAGCATAGTTGACTTGTAGACCCTTCAGCATATTATGTAAAGGCTATTTTAGTTTATCAGCATCAGTTTTGTTGTAGATACTACAGCACATTTCGCTAGAGCCTTTATGTTATCAGCATCTGTTAAGTTGAAGACTCTTCAGTATATTAAGCAAAGGTTGTTTCTACTTTATCAGCATAGTTGACTTGTAGACCCTTCAGCATATTATGTAAAGGCTGTTTTAGTTTATCAGCATCAGTTTTGTTGTACATACTACAGCACATTTCACTAGAGCCTTTATGTTATCAGCATCTGTTAAGTTGAAGACTCTTCAGTATATTAAGCAAAGGTTGTTTCTACTTTATCAGCATAGTTGACTTGTAGACCCTTCAGCATATTATGTAAAGGCTGTTTTAGTTTATCAGCATCAGTTTTGTTGTAGATACTACAGCACATTTCGCTAAAGCCTTAATGTTTTTTATCAGCATCTGTTAAGTTGAAGACTCTTCAGTGTATTAAGCAAAGGTTGTTTGTACTTTATCAGCATAGTTGACTTGTAGACCCTTCAGCATATTATGCAAAGGCTGTTTTAGTTTATCAGCATCAGTTTTGTTGTAGATACTACAGCACATTTCGCTAAAGTCTTTATGTTCTTTATCAGCATCTGTTAAGTTGAAGACTCTTCAGTGTATTAAGCAAAGGTTGTTTGTACTTTATCAGCATAGTTGACTTGTAGACCCTTCAGCATATTATGCAAAGGCTGTTTTAGTTTTTCAGCGTCAGTTTTGTTGTAAACACTTCAGCACATTAGGCTAAAGCCTTTATCAGCATCTGTTAAGTTGAAGACTCTTCAGTGTATTAAGCAAAGGTTGTTTGTACTTTATCAGCATAGTTGACTTGTAGACCCTTCAGCATATTATGTAAAGGCTGTTTTAGTTTTTCAGCGTCAGTTTTGTTGTAAACACTTCAGCACATTAGGCTAAAGCCTTTATGTCCTTTATCAGCATCTGTTAAGTTGAAGACTCTTCAGTGTATTAAGCAAAGGTTGTTTCTACTTTATCAGTATAGTTGACTTGTAGACCCTTCAGCATATTACGTAAAGGCTGTTTTAGTTTTTCAGCGTCAGTTTTGTTGTAAACACTTCAGCACATTAATGTTCTTTATCAGCATCTGTTAAGTTGAAGACTCTTCAGTGTATTAAGCAAAGGTTGTTTGTACTTTTCCAGCATCAGTTCCTTTGCAGACATTTCAGCGTGTTAGACAAAGGCTATTTATCAGAAATGTACAGTATGGAGAGTAATTATAACAGATACACATTTGGTAAACTAGATATGCATTTTATAGAGAGATGGCTCACTTGCCAGACAGTTATTCTGATATGACGGTTCTTCACAGGTTGGGTAAGCAACATTCAACTGAAACCCTATTTTGGGCCTGATTCAAAATTTTGGAAATAATATATGTGCACAATTTTGAATTATAATCTACCTGCATACTAAATTTCAACTTTTTAGCCCTTATGATCACTGAGATATGTTCGTATTGAAGTTTTCAAGGTACAGTATCTCAGAATTTTGGGACAAAATATATTTGACTTTTGAGCTATTCTTGAACTACATACCAAATTTTACCTTTATGGCTGTTTAAGTGTTGAGGTATTTTCATATGAGTCAAGTAACAGCATTTTCTCTTCTGTATTTGTTTCACCCAACTTTGAGGTACACTAAATCAATCACTTTTTAATGTTCTGTGCCTTCCTCATAGCCCAGTATTGCTTCATTCGTTGTGATCTTGCTTTTCTTTCTTCGTCAGAGATTTGGATCGTTCGCTTGGATTTGACTTTGCCTCGGAACAGTTGCTTCTTGTCCTTGGTTATTGTTTTGGCTGTTCTGTCCATGAGCATAGTGTCAGTGATCTGCAGTTCTGTTATGTCTTTCTCCGTTTCTCTAAACCAAAGTGGTTTGGCTCTTCTATTGCGAAAATAGTTAAATATTTTTTGGTTAGTCTATTTTTGTCCATTTGGAGGATGTGCCCATAAAAATCAATTCTCCTTTTTCTTATTGTGTCTGATAGTGTTTCAGTTTTTTGGTAAAGAGTTTCATTACTGATGTGGTTGTTACGGAATTTGGGGCCTAAGATTTTTCGTAATATCTTTCTTTCTTTGATCTCCAGCCTTTCAAGTGGGCCCTAGGTTACGAGAGATAATGTTTCAGCCGCATATAAGGCTTCTGGTTTAATTACCATATGATAATGCCTTATCTTTGTATTCCAGGAGAGGGACTTCTTGTTGTATGTGTCTTTGGTAAGTTGGAAGGCTAATTCAACGTTATTTCTCCTAGATTCCATAGCTTTTTTCTCTAGGGCGTTCCAGCTGGTCCATTTCCCAAGATATTTGAATTCTTTGAATATCTCAATGTATTGTTCTCCCGCTGGAAGCTTTTTTGGTGGTTTTTGTATGTTTGTCAATATTTTAGTCTTTTCAAATGAAACTTTAAGTCCCATTTTTAACACTTGCTTCTGGAGTTCAAGAGTCTGTTCCTTAGCTTCTTCCAATGTCTCAGCTAGTAAGGCCATGTCATCCGCAAAAGCTAAACAATTTACCTTAATGCCTTTGTTCTTAGTTCCCAGTCTGATTCCACTATGCGTATTCACATTCCACTCTCTAACTACTTTTTCTAGAGCACAATTAAATAATAGTGGAGAGAGTCCATCTTCTTGTCGGACTCTTGTTTTAATCTCAAAAGGGGTGGAGAGTTCTCCCATGAACTGAACTTTGGAGAATGTATTAGTTAATGTTTCCCTGATAAGATTTGTGGTAACAGCAGTTTATTTTACCTTTAATAATAAAATTATAACAAAATATGTTTAGTTTGAGAAATCTCTTGGACTGTCACCATTGCCAGAGTTCTGGATATTTGTCGTTTGCTTTAAAACTGCAATTTTAAGAATGTACAATATAATATATTGGATAACATATTTAATATTTGAGAGAATCATATATTTTTAAAGCTACAAAAAACCATTTTTCCAAAACAGTTCGCTAATTTTTTTTTTTATTATTGCAACATAGCCACCGGACCACATATTTAAGTAATTAAGTTTTTTTTTTCCCGGCGAAAAATCGTTAAGGTTATCATCGCCATTAATTAATTAAGATTATGACCTATTCTTCCTGTCAGTGCTATCTACTCACTTCATAAAGGCTACTACGGTTTTGAAACTTGTTCGGTCAGTCCAGAATGTAATGACATACGAGTTGCATGTATTGTTTGGCCAAACCAAATTTCATCGTGTAATTGTGCTCAGTGTTTGTGACATATGTTTTTAATGTTTTGTTTTACTTTGTGATGACCTTGACAAGAGCGATTTAACATTTTGTATCACAGCCTGTAGATGGAACAATAGTTTCGAAACTGCGGTAGCCTTTACGACGTGAGTAGATAGACCACTAAGCCGCCTCGGTGGCCTAGTGGATAGCGTACTAGGCTTTCACCCCGAGGACCCGGTTTCAATTCCCGGCGAGAGCTTGGCATTTTCACATGCTATAAATCATCCCATTGTCTGCATTAGCCTAAGTGTGCACAATAGTCGGACGTTAAACTCCAAAAAAAACAACAAAACAAAAAAAAAAAAAAGATAGACCACTGATGGGAAGAATAGGTCATAATTCAATCCTTAAATGATTTTTTCTTTAAAGATATTAATAGGCTTAATAATATGATTTTTGTGTTTCGTTTGGGTACATTTTGTACTGTCATACATCACGAGTTTTTAATTTTAATAATGTATGTATCAGTAATTGTAATAAATGTTGGCAAAACATTACATACACTTTCTCACCTTCAATTTTCCTTATAAAATTGGTTTGGAATCTACTGACAAAAAACTGGAAAATTGATCTAATTTCTCAAAATTACTCTATCAGACTTTTGTCATATAGAAAAAATAACTAAAAACAAAGTTCTATTAAAAGTATAACATTACTATTAGAGTAAATTGGAAAAATCAAAACAACCGTAACTCTGTAAGTTTTTATTACTATTATTCTTTTCAATTATACTGAAATATAAATGAAAAGGCAGTCCGGAATGTAACGACGTACGAGTAGCGTGTGTAGCTTGGCCAAGCCGAATTTCATGATGAATATTTTAAATGTGTAATTGTGCTTAGTGTTTGTGATGTATGTTTAAATGTTTTGTTTGACTTTGTGATGACCTCGACAGAGGGATTTAACATTTTGTATAATGGCCTGAAGATGAAACTATAGAGTTTCGAAACTGCGGTAGCCTTTATGAGGTGATTTGATAGACTACTGACGGGAAGAATAGGTCATAATCCTAATCATTTGAAATAGAAATGTCTATAATTTATAAATTACCTTGTGTAATTTATGACCAAAGTGTGGGGAAACTTGAGGTATTTGATTATTGCAATATAGCCATCGGACCACATATTTAAGTAATTAGGAATATGACTTATTCTTCCTGTCAGTGGTATATCTACTCACCTCGTAAAGGCTACTGCGGTTTTGAAACTATTGTTTCATCTTCAGGCCATGATACAAAATGTTAAATCCCTCTGTCGAGGTCGTCACAAAGTCAAACAAAACATTAAAAACATATGTCACAATTACACGATTAAAATACATACGATGAAATTTGGTTTGGCCAAACGATATGTGCAACTCGTATGTCTTTACATTCCGGACTGATGGAACAATAGTTTCAAAACCACGGTAGCCTTTATGAGGTGAGTAGATAGACCATTAACAGGAAGATAGGTCATAATCCTAATTACTGAGGTATTTGGCTGATCTTTTAATTTTTTATAGCTCCTAAACCCAATGTTTTAGGAATATAACCTATCTGTTTTGTTTTGGTACTTGTGAATTACATTTTGGGCAAAATTAATTGTTATAACTGATTTTGAAAAAATTAGTTTTTTGTTTATTAAATGGGAGCTTTAAAAAAACTTTATTTTTAATTAAAAAATTTCCAAGATATGTGCAAACTAGAACTGCATAATAAACTTTATCAAAATCTATCAAGTAGGTATCATCTCCAGTGATGTGCACAGGTACATATACACAGACATCCAAGAAAACCACTTTTTGGGACTCTTGGATTTTAAAATAGGTAGACCAATCAGAATCTTAAGATCGATATTTCACTGTCACACTTTGTGTATAGTGGCAAAGCATAATGTTTAGTCATAAGTTTATTTTTTTGTAACAGAAAAAATTAACATATATCAGTAATACCGAACCCATAGCTTGGTATAAAAAAAAGTTGTACAATCATAATAACTTCATTTGGTCCCAAATCACTTTTATAAAAATTCGTATAGTAGTCACTTTTCATTTACTTTGTTAAATTCTGTGTTACAGTGATGAGGAAAAGGAGCTTCTCCCTAGTGTCAAGGAAGAAATAATACAAGGTGCAGAAAGTACTGAAACGGCAAGGTAACTTTTTTAGGGAGCATTTCTTAATGCTTATCTAGACAAGCAGTTCTTATGTTTATCTAGCCTTGGTCAAGCAAAAGCAGAGTTTCTTCTTTGTGAGTAATGAATTTCCAGCCCATAAACATTGAATCTATAATTGTACTTTTTGGTGATATCCAAAAGTTGGGGGAAATTTTCTATAAAAGTGAAATCGCTTACCATAACTAGGAAGCTTCCACAGTCTCCTACAAAATAGGGCAAGGATAAGGTGATCTCAGTATTTTCTTGATTCCGTATATCCTTAGAAGTCTGCAAATGTAAGTGTTCAAAGCACATCCTGTGATCTCCTCAGTTGTGTCAAAACAACAGCCTTTCAGTTTCATCTTTATTTTGGGAAACAGAAAAAGGTTGTATAGGGGCGAGGTCAGGCAAATAGGGTGGATAGGGAAGCACTACTGTGTTTTTGGAAGCCAAACAATCTGAATGACAAGCAATGTGTGTGCAGGTGCGTTGTGGATAACCAAACACTTGTCTCCTACTGTTCTACCACATTTGCGTCTAATGCCTCTTGCATAGCGACTTCAAAACTTGATAGAAAAATTTTCCGTTGGCAGTTAGACCAGGGGGGGACAAATTTCTTGTGGATAATGCCTTTAACGTAAAAAAAGCATGGACTTCACGTTGCTGTGAACTTGACATGCTTTTTTTTGCCGCAGTAAAGATGGCAACTTGCACTTTAATCTTGCACTTTAATCTAGCACTATTAAATTAAATTTCTTAATTTTAACAGATTTTGAAAATTCTAAGTGCTAATTTATACAGTTTTTAATGCTAATTACGGTGAAGAAATTAGACTTTAAAAAATTTAAAGATTTAAAATGATCATCAATTTAAAACTGTTGAACAAATTTTGCTGGTTAATAAACAAATGCTGAAATACTTGTTTCATTATTTGTGTTTTTTTAGTACTTACGTTTCAAAAAAATCTACAAAAACATATTTTTTCCAAAAGAAACTGTTAACTCCTTTAAGGGTTGAAAGCCGCCTCGGTGGCCTAGTTGATAGCGTACTGGGCTTTCACCCCGAGGACCTGGGTTCGATTCCTGGGCAGGGCTTGGCATTTTCATACACTATAAATCATCCCTTTATCTGCATTAGCCCAAGTGTGCACAAGTCGGACGTTAAACACAAAAAAAAAAAAAAAAAAAAATAAGGGTTGAATATTGGAATATATTGGAATATTGGAGTATTCTGCATTTCAGTTATTATAATTTCGGCTCTACATTGATTGAGAGTTATGCAGGACTTCCTTATATGAGATGTCGCTAAAAAATAACCGGATTAATGGTATCATATTCTTTGTAACATTATCCCCTTCATCGTAAAATCAGTTCTTGGTACACACTTTCATAACAATACAAAAGTATTCTGCATATCAGTTATTATAATTTCGGCTCTACATTGATTGAGAGTTATGCAGGACTTCCTTATATGAGGTGTCGCTAAAAAATAACCGGATTAATGGTATCATATTATTTGTAACATTATCCCCTTCATCGTAAAATCAGTTCTTGGTACACACTTTCATAACAATACAAAAGTATTTTGCATTTCAGTTATTATAATTTCAGCCCTACATTGATTGAGAGGGATCGTCTGCATTAGCCTAAGTGTGCACAATCGTCAAACGTTAAACATCAAAAAAAAAAAAAAAAAATTGATTGAGAGTTATGCACGACTTCCTTTATATTGGATGTCGCTAAAAAATAACGGGATTAATTGTATCATATTCTTTGTTTTTATTTCTTCACAACTTTAACATTATCCCCTTCAACATACTTCCCTCCACCGCTTCATGCATATTTTTGTTTAGTCCAAGCAGTGTTTAAAATCATTTTCTAAAAGCGTGTTCAGGATTTCCATCGCTTTTTCCTTCACCGCTTCAAATGTCTCAAATCTCGTTCAACACTGATTTCACTTTCGGGAACAAAAAGAAGTAACACAGAGCAAGTTCTTGTGAGTAGGGTGAGTGTTCTAACATAATGATCCCATACTTTGCCAAAAAACATCAACAACCAATGCAGTATTGGGCCCGTGTGTTGTCTTGGTGAAAAATCCACTAGTTTTTCCTCAGATCATCGTGAGTAGTTGGGACTTAAGATAATAATTCTTATTCATGGCTTGACCATTAGGGACCTAATTTATGTACAATCCCTTGGATAATTGAAAAACACAATCATATGGCTTTGAATTTTAATTTGGACAGTCAAGCTTTCTTCAGTCTCAGAGAAGCCCTTTCAGTGCACTGATTAGGGCTTGGTCTCTGGATCATAAATAAGAAACCTCGATTTTACATGTAATAAATAACTTACGATTTTGTATGCAGTAAGGATCTTTTTTTACAGATCTCATATGTTGATTATAGAGTCCTTCTATTCAGGTGTGATATTTAGGCTTCATTTTTGAGCAAACTTTCTCATTAATGTTTGCTCAAATACGCAACATTAATGCTGCTCATTAATGTTTCAGCAAACTTACTCACGTTAAAATGTTTTTTTTTTTTTTTTTAGGCGAAAAGCACATTGAGGCTATTATTGCCTCCCTAAATGTAAGTGTGAGTGTAAAAAGTTAGTCGTAAGTGTAGTGTTATAAGTGTAAGTGTGTCAGACTCGGGTACCGCGAGGGACGTCTAAATCCTCTCAATGGATGTAGCTAGTCCGTACCCCCTGTGGATCTAAAATGTTCATGCAAAGTCTGTCGAAGTGATTCTTGGTCGATTCCAACGATATCAGCAACAGTGAGAATGTTCAACCGATGGTCTTTTCGGATTAAATTTTCAATGTTCTCATGAGTTGTTGACGTCAAAGGTTGTCCTGGATGTGGTTATCATCAATCTATTCTCGCCTTTCTTTGAACTATTTAAACCATTCAAAAACCTTGAGAGCATGATAAACATTTATCAACATTTTTTTCAACAAAGAATGAGTTTCTGTGACAGACTTTTAGAGTTTCGCTGAAAGTTTCACATTACAACTGCATTAATTAGCACTTAGAATTTTTAAAATTAACAAATTTAATTTGATAGCAGTTAGTCTTCGTGTTTATATTTTCATATGAATTTTTAAAGTTTAAAATGCTGCTTTATGCAGATTGTAATGCTGTCTATGATGTGAAGTCAGAATTTAAAAAATACTGTTGTTTGCTATTATTCTCTTTAGGCTTTTTAATTGTGTAAGTATGGCCTGCATCTATAATTGTTTTAGGATAAAAAGAATAGAGGAAAGACAAAATATGTGTTGTTAAATAATTCTAATACAGATTTGTCAAAAGGTAAATCTGTCATGTGATAATGTGGCAACTTATTATGTTTGGCATCTTTATACTTTCATTTGCAGAAAAAGTATTAATTCTGAAGTAAATTAGAATATTTGTATATTCAACTGACCATCATTTTAGATACATAAATAACGTTTGGTTTTTGAAAATCTGATTTCACCGTTATCAGTTTCAAAAGCTGTATTAATTAACATTTAAAATTTCACAGATTCCATTAAAAATATGAAATATGAAAAAATTAAAAATATCAAAAACGTATGAAATTGAACATGATAGTAGTCAGGGTTCATTTTCGTATTCTCAACAAAATTGAATAATTTAAAATGGTAATAAATATAGATTTTATATGCCAATTGGGATGGTGAAATTAAAATTTAAAAAAAAGATCGATAAATAAGAAATGCGTTTCCATCATGTCAGCAAGACAACTGTGCATTGCAATTATTTCTTCAGTTTAATTCATGATATTTTTATTTCTCTATCCAGCATAAAACGTAGTTTAAAATATGCATTCAGGGGTAAACATATACTTGTCATGTATTATTTTTACTTGTCAACAGTGAATTGATGCCAGTCTCCTTCGAACAAATCAAAGTTGAAAAAGAGGGAAGGGCTGTTGGCATAAAAAGAAAAAGAGAGGCTCTGTTTAGGTGAGTGTGATCATCGTTAAATGAAATTCGAAATTAACAGTAAAAACTACTTTTAGTTTAAAAAAAATTATTCTATTATAATACATACTCCTGTATTATTATATTCTGATGTTTTCATATTCTTCTTCTTCCAATGGCTCCTTTTGGTTCATACCATTTTGGATCTTGCCTCCCAATACAATCCAGGAAAGTCCCTTTGCCCCTGCTTCTCTCTATCCGGCCCTCGCAGATCAGTAAGTGATCCTTGTCCATAACATACACGTCTTTTGAACAAATTTTGCACTTGTCAGAGGTTATTAGTCTCATCCTATGGAGATGCTTGGCAAGACAATCGTGACCAGTTTCCAGGTGGAAATTTGCTACAGCTATTTTGCGTGGAAGTATCTTATTGTCCTCAAAAAGATTAAACGGATCATAAGCTTTCTCTTGTAGGTTTTCCTTAATTTCGCTAACAAATTTTTGCTGTCTGTTTTTAGTTTTCTTCTAACTGCTTGTAATGGCAGGGAGCCTGCTGGTTTTTGAATAATTTTTGTTCCTCTCTTCGCCGAATTATCCGCAGCTTCATTTCCCATCAATCCCACGTGTGCAGGGACCCACTGCATTGCGATATTGCCAACATTATATCTTACAATCTTGTAATTCTGATGTTTTCATATTACTGTATGTTGGTTTTGTTTAATACACCTCTAACACATGAATGGCGACAGTTTTGTTAAGTGTTTATTTCTAAGACTGTAATTGGTTACAGTGAAACTATGATTAACCGTCAGTTCATTATTAAAAGTTATTTACAGTACTGTAAATTTTTGACAATAGGTCTCAAAGTGTAAACAATAAATAATGCAAGTATACTGCTTCTAATATGTGAAGTAGACAAATTTCCACGAAAAATAATCTTTGTTTTATTGATGTGTCGGTCGTGTATAATTTAATTACATATTATAAACTATCACTTACGTGTCAGTTGCAATTGTGGCTGGTAAGTTGCAGTGATCAATGGTGTTTACGTTATTTGTTTAGTGAGAAATAATATGTTAGGTATTTCAGCATACAATTACAATAATATAAATGTAGTTCTCGATATTAGTGATTTATTTTTTACATTATATTTTGTTGCAGAATTATATTCAGTTCATAAATATGAATTTAAAAAAAATTTTTGTTCATATGCAGTGAATGCGGCAGGTTGTTTTTTTTTAAAGGTTTGTCTGACCTTGACTGTTAATTCAATTTTCGCTGTATTTTAGTAAGGGGTACTGTCTAGAATTAACAATAATAATATCTTTTGAACAATAGATGTATTTTATATTCTGCTTACATTATTATACAAATACCACCAAATTTAACACAGTATTAAAAAAAGGGTAATTTAAAGATAAAGTCTGTTCTTCTACTTATGTGTAGACAAGAAAATTCTATAACCATAACCTTTCACCTTAGTTTGTTTTTTCTGTGAAATTTTGCTTTTTTCAATGAAAGATATTCAATGGGTAGTCTTACTGTTAATCTATCATTGTTCATTGCATTCATTATATACATTTCATTCTGTTTCTGCCATTATCATTAACCCTTAAATGGGCGCGCTAGCGGCAAATTGGCCGCAATCTTTTATTTTCGCATTTTATGGTAGGTATCGATGGAGAAATGTTTTCAGGGCTTTGAGTGTTGTCAAGACCACCTTGAGGGACACGAACTGTATAAAAATAATGCCACCTTAACTACAGTCCGTCTGAAAATAAGGCATCAATGCGAGTTACTTACGTCTGCAGCCAAATTGCTGCGGAGTGCCCAATCGTGTAACTGCTTTCGTAGTGTTATTCTCACTATATTTGTGCATACATAGTCACTTTTACCTTTCTTTTTTTTTGTTTTGTTTAGTGTTTTAGTTTAGTATTTTTTACCGTGTTTTTATTCTATTGACAAAGATTTCAAAAAGTCTAATGTAAATTTGGATTATAATGCTGCAAAATGTGGCATTGATACTGTCGATCGAATGTGTGCCAGTTACTTGACATCCTGAAGCACAAGAATTTGAACAATGTCCCTTTTTTATCGGCATTTAGACATTGCCTGAATAAATGCAAATATAATTTACAAATTCAACCATCTGGATTACAGTGAGCGAAGGCAAAACTTTTTGAAAAAATTGACACTCAGTTTCATGAATGGACACTTGAAAGCTTGAGTGACAATCCTAACTCTTCCAAAATATCTTCAAGTTTTTCTTTGGGAAAATATAAGTTATTGAAAAATCAACGGGCTCAAGTACCAACACATAACCCTATTTGTGGACCACACAAAAATAACAGTACCAAAATTGTCTGCAAAGAATGTAATAAGAATGTTTTAAGAATCACAGCCAGATGACGGTGTTTCCACAAACTGTTTTGCACGAAGCTGAAGCAATGGACGTTGATTCAGATTAAACTCGTAAATATTTATTTAAAATTTTTGTTTATAAATTTACTTTTTTGGTAAGTTGGACCAATTTTGATTACAGATTTGTATACATACATATACATTATATGTGTAATTGCCATATATAAGAATTACATAAAATTTATCATGTTTCTTATATAAAATGAAATCCTTTTTCAGGCAAGTGTTTGTATTCATTAACTATTTTCTATGTTTCAAATATTAAATCTTTTTAAAATAAATATAACGATTAAAAAACTGAAAATTAAAATAAATCAATTAGAAACAAAGTATAATAAAATATAATGCAGTGTCCACTTAAAATTATATTACATCGGTATAAAAGCGGATTTAGGAATTGCGGCCGAATTGCCGCGACACGCCCGATTGTGTGATACACCTAGGCCCGCCCAGCGAAGGGTTAAAGTTGTTATTAGTATTTTAATAAGTTTAATGGTTTTGCTAAACTCACTTGCTGGCTTTAAGCAGTAAAAGGTTATAACAGCTTTAACAGTAACTGTTACAAAATGGCACAGTCAAATTTACAAGATTAGTTCTTCAATTAATTTCACAAGTATAATAGATAACTGCGGAACTTTCTGCTCAGGCCGAACCTATTCTCTAACACACATGCACAGAGATAAACAATCCCCAGCAAGTTTAGTCAAGTCTAAACAAATCGGTTTTGTCACTGAATGCAGTGCCTTCCTTGTGGTTGCAATTGTGTTCTTAAACAATCACATTTAAAAAAGAATAAGTTTAACCACATTAAAAAAACCACCAAAAAAGCTTCAAGTGGGAGAACAATACATTGAGATAGTGAAAGAATTCAAATATCTTGGGGAATGGATCAGCTGGAACGCCCTAGAGAAAAAAGCTATGGAATCTAGGAGAAATAAGGTTGAATTAGCCTTCCAACTTACCAAGGAAGTTGGTCATACAACAAGAAGTCCCTCTCCTGGAATACAAAGATAAGGCATTATCATACGGTAATTAAACCAGAAGCCTTATATGCAGCTGAAACATTATCTCTCACCACCCAGGGCCCACTTGAAAGGCTGGAGATCAAAGAAAGAAAGATATTACGAAAAATCTTAGGCCCCAAATTCCGTAACAACCAATTACTCCACATCAGTAATGAAACTCTTTACCAAAAAACTGAAACACTATCAGACACAATAAGAAAAAGAAGAATTGATTTTTATGGGCACATCCTCCGAATGGACAAAAATAGACTAACCAAAAAAATATTTGACTACTTTCGCAGTAGAAGAGCCAAACCACTTTGGTTTAGAGAAACGGAGAAAGACATAACAGAACTGCAGATCACTGGCACTATGCTCATGGACAGAACAGCCAAAACAATAACCAAGGACAAGAAGCAATGGTTCCAAGGTAAAGTCAAATCTAAGCGAACGATCCAAATCTCTGACGAAGAAAGAAAAGCAAGATCACAATTAATGAAGCAATACTGGGCTACGAGGAAGGCACAGAACATTAAAAAGTGATTGATTTAGTGTACCCCAATGTTGGGTGAAACAAATAAAGAAGAATCATTAAAAAATTTCTATGAGAATAAAATATTAATTTATGCAAATTTCAATGGTGTTCAAGAGGTGAAATTAAAATTTTCAAATAAATCGTAAGCTAAGACTAAGAAACAATAAATCTTATGGGTTAGGATTTTATATAAGTTATTGTTGATTTTTGTACATATTTATATATGTTTGTTATCTAATATTAGTAAATGTTGGTACTTTTTTGAAAATTCATTTCCATGACATCAGTGAGATAGTTTTGTTGTGCAAAGAGCCAGGGAAGGTCAGTGCTATAACGCAGCCAGCATGATTGGTCCATGAAGCAGACAGGGGATCTCCACTGCAGTGTTTGTTGTTCCACTCTTAGGTGTACATTTCTTTAAGTATGATCTAGATGTACATTAAAGTACAATAATAATCGTAACTAAACATTTTTACGTTAGTTTACGTAAAACTCTGTAAGAGTGGAGAGGAAAAATACTCTTAAAAATAATTACTTTTTTCAGTGATGCAGAATCGGAAACACCTACGAATGCTACAGTTAAAGAAGAAGTAGTAGACGGAGACCAGACAAAATGGTGAGAAAAATTTTAATAAATTTAGTTAAAAAAGTTAGTTTAAATTTACTGTTTTGAAATACTGTATCTGTTTTGAAATAGATGAAATACGTAATTGTATTTGATGTAATTTCATGTAATGACTGGTACAATGCGAAAAGATTGATGCACATATTTACTAAGAACCCAAACATAATATGCCACTGTTTTCAAAAAAAAAAAATTGTTTGAAAACTACTGAGAATAAAAAAACGAGACATGATTTTTGTGGATTTTTTTTATTATTACTCTACACTTTAGAGCCTATATAGAAAATATAAAAATAGTTTGAATCTAGTTAGAAAATAGAAAAATAATTATCTGTAACAGACATGTTCAAAGGGTTAATAAATTGTTTTTCTATTACAGTGAAGAAGGGTTAAACACATCCAGTATAGAAATCAAAAATGAATTTCCGAATGATGAAATTTCTACACAACCCAAGTAAGTCTAAGTACTGAATAAATATATTTGATTTTAAATGTTCCGATGCATGTTTCGTGTTCTGTTAAACATCCTCATAAATAGTTGTTACAGATATAGTTTTATACCAATGTAATAAAAATAAGTTAATTGAATTTGTTAATTTAATTTAAACTTACTGATGTGTATGTGTGTCTGTGTATGCATGCGTTTAATTGATGCTGAACTGTAATTTAACAGTATGATAACAGACATAAATTATTTTATCAAACATCACATATTTTTGCTTTACAATATTAGTTAATAAGATGTCAGTTTGTTGATTGGCAAATTCGTAGATTCATAGTGTAATTTCACATTGTTTAAAGGACTTGGTGGTCGGTGTAGTCTGTCGGTCTAAGCGTGATTCATCAAGGATATTTTCTCGTCCTTCATTATTAGCTCAAACCCGCTGATGCACTTTACTGTCATTTGTTGCATTGGGACCCGTCAACTTCACTTATCTGTTGATGAATTTTTGCCACTGAAACGTTTCTTGCTAACAAAAACCGAATCACTGACATTATGTCTGTTTCAGATGTAATGTCTAATTTTACAGTCTATATACCGATCAGTCGTCTTAAACATTGCAAACTGATACTGCTGTTAGGATTTAGGAAAATATTAATTTTTAGTTAGTAGTCTTAAATATGATAATGAGGTCACAGCCAAAGAATGAACACTATTGACAAATAAACATAGGCAAAATTACGAAACTGCTGACATACTGTCTGTTGCAATAAGCAACAAGGTATGTAGAACAGTAGTTGAAATAAAAGCACGGGGAAGAAGTAGGAGAGGGACAGTCTATTCCGGAGGGGTTGGAACGTCAGTATATTCCGGGTGACTGTCGTTTCTGTGAAGACCCGAAGACTTTGCGTCGGCATGATCTACGGAAGAGCATTCCATCCGGGTGATGCTGAGAAGTGGTAAATCAGCGGTAAAGGTAAGTAGACAATTATTGGCGTACTCTTCTTCCCCTTTTACTTTTGGTTTGAATACATTAATATATCTTTTGGGGAACGTTTTATTTCACATAAGACAGTAGTGTTCATTCTTGGGGTTGCCACCAACCATAGTTGTAACTGTAACAAGGTTAATGTAAGATAACACATCTCAAAGTATTAAAGGTAATATATTTTTAATGAACCACCGATAGTTAATTGCTTAAAGGACCCGAGTTGATAGGATCGAGTAGAGTAGGAGAAGGACCCCTTTCCCCTAACACTGTAAACATGACCCTGCAACAGTGACAATGCAAATGGCATCGTTTAATGCACAAGGTATGTCAGTAGTCGGTATGCTGCGTGTTTCAATATTTGTGCAACATTTAAAAAGTTACAGTGACTCGAACCTTACTTTATGTACAACCCTCATATGTACTGTATTTTTATATAGTCTCCTTACACTATTGTAACTACAGTAATATTTTGTTGTTGTTGTTATTTTAAGGCGAAAAGCACAATGAGGCTATTATCGGCTCCCTAAATGTAAGTGTGAGTGTAAAGTGTTAAAGTCGTAAGTATAGCGTTGTAAGTGTAAGTATGTGTTAGACTCGGGTACCGTGAGGGACATCTAAATCCTCTCAATAGGTGCAGCTAGTCTGCACCCCCCCCCCGCGAGTACTACAGGAATAAATACTGTTATAAATAAATATATATATATATACACACACACACACACACACACACACATATATATATATATATATATATATATATATATATATATATATATATATATATATATATCATGCGCAAAATCTATGGCTCTAGCTTAAGGCTGACAGCGGCTATCTTGTGTCAGAGGACCGTTATTTAGCGAGGTATTGTACCATGGTACAAGCGGGCATGTGTACCAATCTACCCAAGCTCCACTGTAAAAAATAATAATAAATAAAAACTTAAAAAAAAGATGCTAGTTATGAACATTCTACTTTTCTACGTTTGTGAAAGAAAATCGCTGACTCACCCTTTTCGGAGAAATTGATCCGGAAAGCTCTCCCCAATGCCTTAAAACGGTGGGCCCTTACAGATGCTGCAGGCTGCACCAGTTGTACAACTATATTTTAATATTAAAGAAATTAATTCTTCATGCAGGACTGCTGGTGCTGAGCAGCCTGTTCCCTGATTATGGTTAAAAAAGGAAATCAACGCATACTGAAATTTGTGTTTTTACAATAATTGTATTTAAACCTTAAAGTTGTTTTTAATGCAAAAAAAAGTTTATATAAAGTTTTAGATATTGTTTACATCTAATAATAAAAAAATTACAAAGTTTTTATTTCATTATTTAGAACCTACAAGCTGACCAATCGGTTATAGTCATCTTGTTCTCTCTTTGTTTTTTAATTCAAATTTTTATATACATAAAAAAGATTTTTTTTGTTAAAAGAGAGAACAAACAGAAAGTCGTTTAAGATTTAAATTTTGAAAATGTCCCTGGGGGACAGACAGCTAAAAATTAGCATGCTACACCACCCTTTAATTGTAAAATGTATAATTAAACCTCAAACATTGTCTGGTCACTTAATCATTACATTTTTAAAAAACTTTTAACAAAAAAGCACCAACACTACTCAAGTATCTTGTAACTGTTGTTTAAAAATTTGGCTGTAACTGGTCCCTGCAAGTGATTACATTATTCCGAGAGTGCCTATGATTTCGGTTTTACATCGTGCCCTTAAAGTATACCAGAGCTACTATTAACCTTATTCAACAATAGAATTAATCAAGGCTTTTAGAAAATAGAGTTTATAATAATTCAGTTTAATAATAATAGGAGTGTAATAGATACAGAGAGCTTCTGTCACTCTCCTTCAATTGCAGTTTATAATGTGTCGTCTTAAAAAAAGAACATCAGATTTTGACTAGGTGTTCTCTACAATAAAAAAACATATCCTAGACTTAAAATGTTGTATCTTATAAAACTCTAAAGCTATTTTTATAATTCTTGGAAAATAAAAATTTAGAAAAAATACAACATTTCACTGGCTAACACTTCCTAGTAATCACATACAGAAAGTAATTTAATAAAAAATCAAAATTTTTCATTGTTTATGTTGATTCTGTTTAACCCTTTGAAGAGTAAAAACATCATATGATGTCTTTAATGCTGAGTTCAGAATGAGTAGCATATTAACATCAAAACTGTCACAAAAGAGTAAAAAAATTAATATTTTTAATCAATCAAAACTTATTTATTTCATTGTAAAAATACATAATAATAATAATAATACCCTGTAAGGGCCCCTGCCTTGAGTTACAAGATGAAACTTGGTCAACAGTCCTGACAGCGGAAGAGGAATCTTGGATTCCCAACTGTGGATGGAGCGGAAGAGCCTGGTGGTTTCATCACCAACACACAATTCCAAATCCAAAGGCGTTTGTTCCCAGATTGGGAAGCCTTTGGTCAGCGTCTGTTCTCCAGGTTAGGGGCGGCTGAGAATAACCTCCAGGGCTCACAACCTTGGTTGTAAATTCGTGGCTCTAGAAGTCACCCCCAAGAAATTATCAATCATGGAAGAGTGTGAAGTGGGTGATGTAAGTACCTCAGGTGCACACTAGTGCACAAAGCCAAAACAATAACCAAGGACAAGAAGCAACGGATCCAAGGCAAAGTCAAATCCAAGTAAACGATCCAAATCTCAAGCAAGATCACAACGAATGAAGCAATACTGGGCTACGAGGAAGGCACAGAACATTAAAAGTGATTGATTTAGTGTACCCCAAAGTTCGGTGAAACAAATAAAGAGGGAGAATAATAAAAATTTAATTATTTAGTAGTAAGTTAAATTTCAGTTATAGTATACATTACAAAGCATATGTATTTTCACCAAAAATTATAAATTTTAGTTATACAGTTCCTGAAAAAATTTAGGTTCACTGAGTGACTAATTGTAATTTACATAAATCATTTCTTTTAATAAAATCAGGCTTTACGAATATTACATTAAGTCTCTTTTTTTTAACGCTGTCTGAATGGGCATGCAGTTCTGTACATACAATTTTCATGAGTTACAATAAAAAGAAATACAGCCTACCTGGTTTGGCCCGCAGGGGGTGCAAACCAGCTGCATCTATTGAGAGGATTTAGACGTCCCTCGCGGTACTCGAGTCTTAACACACATTTACACTTACGACTTTAACACTTTATACTCACACTTACATTTAGGGAGGCGATAATAGTCTCTATGTATTCTTCGCCTTAAAATAACAACAACAAAAAACCTGGTTTGGTTTACTGTGCTTTCAGATTCTGCTATTATGCACATAGGAATGCATCTGCCTATTTGCACGGTTGGGGAAAATGCACATTTTTAAGTGGATTGGCCAGTATATGTTTTAGGTTACTCTGTATGTAATGTCCACTGGCAATTTAAGTATCCACTACCGCTATGTTTATCTGAGCTGCTTGTGACGTTGAAAACAGCTGTGCCGTACCAGGCAGTGTACCCACTCACTTTAAAATACGAATACTACAATACAGTACTTTCATTGAAATTTGAAAGTTTAAAATGCTAATTTTGCCTTTTTAAGCATACTGATTTGATTCAAACTTTAACACTCAAAAACTTATTTTGGTAATGGCTCAATAGTTTGTTTTCTAACGAGCAGCCTCGGTGGCCTAGACTTTCACCTCGAGGATCCGGGTTCGATTCCCGGTGAGGGCTTGGAATTTTCATACACTATAAATCATCCCACCGTCTGCATTAGCCCAAGTGTGCACAATAGTCGGACGTTAAAAAAAAAAAAAAAAAAAAAAAAAAAAAAAAAAATTGTTTTTTAACGAAATCCGTTTTATAGTTTCAAAATGAAGGCCATTTGAAATTGTGAAAAAAGTAACATTTTATCTTTCACTTTTTTCAAAGTCTGATTTCACAGTCATCGTTGAAATTTGCATTTGAAATAAATTTGATGGTGGTTTCAAGCAACATCAATTCAAAAATAGTTCATTTTTATTTATTCAATGTAATTTTTAAAAAGTTTAAATGCTAAATTAAAATAGAAGTGCATGCTGATTATGACTGCGAAATCAAATTTTCTAATAATTGTAAAGTAATGAAATTAATTTAAGAAAATTGCTTCCATCACGTCAGTGTGACAGCTGTGTTCAACGATTATTTTATATTTAAACTTGTGCATTGTTTTCCATTGCAGTACAGCTGATACAGTTGAGGAAATTGACCCTGAAACTGATGCACAGAATGGCGTAATAGAAGAAACAGAAGAAAGCATACTTGCTTGGTTGTAAGTATATTTATCTTCTGTTGTCATAACTCTTAAATGAATTATAGGTTCTTTTGTGTAAATTTTATTGCAGTCTAATCTTTTTATCGAAATATAAAACATGCAACCATTATTTTTCAATTTCATCGTTGGGTGTTCATAGATTCACAACAACTTAAAAAATTTGTAATGAGCTTGCAAACCCATAAGAAGGAAATCACAACAGTGATGATTGTTGTCATACGAGGGTGGTTCAAATATAAACCTGAATTTTTGAATAAACGCGCCAAAAATTTAGTGTCGTAAAAGTGGCTGCACTGGATGTTAGACTGGTCTGTTACGAAGCGTAGAGAAAAGCTGGGAGCACATAACCTCGCTTGTTAGTGTAGTTATAGCCATGAGTGAGAAGGATGTACCAGTGTCTGTTGCGCAACGCATCATTATTCGTTTTTTGGCCAAAGATAATGTAAAATCCGCGGAAATTTATCGAAAATTACTCGAGCAGTTCGGGGATGAGTGCCTCTCCAAGACTCAACTCAAGTGTATGAATGGTGTTCCGCTTTCCGAAAAGGCCAAGAAGTGGTGGCAAACTTGCCACATGCGCGGCGCCTCAAAACAAGTCTTACCGATGAGAACTTCAGCGCTGTAGAAAAACTCATTTTGGAAAAACGACGCAGTACTGTACGCGATATGGCTGAAAAATTAGACATCAGAGTAGATAGTATTGAGCAAATAATTCATGAACGGCTCGGTTACCACAAAATTTCAGCCAGATGGGTGCCAAGACAACGCCAGACCGCATACAGCTCGACTTACGATGGAAACATTGAACAAAATTGGGTTGGGAAACACTGGAACACCCTCCTTATAGTCCCAATTTGTCGCCATGCGACTACTATTTATTTGGTCCATTGAAAGAGGCACTTGGCGGACTGCGATTCGAAAGCAATGCAGAGGTAGAATCCTTCGTGAGTGAATGGTTACTTGACAAGCCGAGAGATTTTTACGAAAAAGGCATCCGAAAGCTTCCGGAGAGTGTGACGGAGACTATCTAGAAAAACTAAAAAATGTCAGCTCTGTAACTTAATAATAAAATTTTTTATAGCAAAATTCCGGTGTATATTTGAACCACCCTTGTAGTAATAGTTATCGTAAAGTTGTTTTACATTGGCAGACTATATGAGGACCAGTTCTTCAGTTTTAAAGCATCCCCAGTATCCAATTTAAAAAATCTCTTTAAAGTTAGGTTTATCTGATTGGTCATAATATACAGAAATGGTCAAAAGTATGTTTAGCTAATACTGTCCATGATTTCAAAATGTATTAAAACTAGAAGAATACAAAGAAAGTAAAAAAAATAAAAATAGCGTTCATAGTAATCATTTATATACTGTGCTTCTTGGAAGAGATTAGGCGTCTCGCTAGAAAATATAATATTTAAACTGCTTTTAATAAAAAAAAAATGTATAAAATGTGAATGATTTACCCTGAGTGTTTTTCTCTAGTTTTTATGCATTTTAAAGTATGTCTAGCATCTAGGTTTATGTGCATGTTTAGGTTGTAAGGTAATCACTTGAGAATGTAAGTTGATCCATAAACTCGAAACTTTGTGTGTTACTTTATATACACGAATGATGGCAACTGAATAAACTGTAATAGTAAGAAAGTACATTCATGATTATTCAAATTAATTAGGGCTGACGATAAGTCAGATAAGCGAAATGTTAGTTAATAAGGAAACCAAAGCAGATAAGAGGAATTAGAGAAAAGTAAATAAAAAAAATTTATGTAATAGAAAAACATGTTTTATCACAAACATTTCGCTAATAACGTGACAACATACAAACATTAATAAACATTGTATAATTATAAATCGTATGGGACATTATGCACTGTACAAAATAAAAATGGAGCATGGAATTTTCAACAAAAAACAAAACAATTAATTCTTGGTAATTGTGTTTGAATTAGAGGTGGGCATATCTGCTATTTTTACAAAACTGTTTGTTGAGGAAAAAAAGCTGTTTTTTAAAACAGTTGGAAAAAACAGGTTTAGAAAACTAAAACTCAAAGTTGTATTAGCAGCTAAAACATAAAGCACATACGTTCAATTTTCTAAGACTACTTTTTCATTCCCATTACTTCCATGTCCTTTAATTGTTTTTGGGTATAAAGCATTTAGAAAGGATAAAAATAATCCTTATAAGTGTAGTAACAATTAAATTACATTCTCAAAACTTAATAATTATGTAAGCCATTTTATATTTACAAAATGCAATGAATTTCTAATAGAAGCATTCTTTTTTTTACTTAAAAATTAAATAGTCCTTTGCATATTTACCAAAATGCAAATGATTTAGAATATTTTTAGTTGATTAAAAAATATTGATGATAGGTAATAAATATAAAAAATATGTTTAAATAAAATTAGGTTCTGTATCTACAAAACGTGAGAGGTTGTTACTACAACTCTCACAAAATAGAGATAAACGTTGACATTGACCAAACAGTTCTTACTTCACTACAAGCAACAAGCAACTTTGAAATAAATGGTAAAAACATAAAAGCAGGTTGAAGAAAAGCAGTTGGTAGGAAAACAGTTTTAGCACTTGCGGCAACGTTCCAATAGAATATGGGGTGGTAGTGGGGCAAGTCCATTCCTTGTTTAACAAATCATAAAGCGGTCCAAATCAAACTGCTTGTTTCCGTTTGAAAAAGCAGTTTGTCTTTGATAGAAAAGCAGGTTTTTTTAACAGTTTGGTGTTTTCTGCCCCACCACTAGTTTGAATAGTTTATTCTGTTTAAATTATAACAACTGAATTGATGTTTTATAAATAAAATTTAAGAATGTTTTTTGTTGGTAACTCAGTTATCCTTTAAGCTTGAACAAGAATAAAAAAGGTGTTTTTAAAAAAAAAGAAAAAATATTTTTTTATAGTTTATATAAACATTATACAATAATGACAGCCAATTATGTGCTTTTGTATAACTATATATTTTATAGAAAGAAAGATACTGCCTTTTAGAGTGACAATTTAGCACCTATCCTCTATTACTGTATATGTTTATTATCATTATAATGTTCACAATTTAAATCCGTTTCATTTCAAACTTGGCACAAAAGTTTTTTTTTAATAAAAACTTGGACAATTTGTTATTCATCAAAATCAGTATATCTGTTTCAAACTGGCAATTTTTCAAAAATTTATATTACACTGTTTTGAAAATGTAATTTAACCATTGTAATCGATGTTAAATTCTTCTTTAAAAAAAGTAAAATAAAAATGATTTTTTTAAAATTTAAAATGATTTCCATTTTGAAACAGACGAATAAATTTTACTGGGATGTATGTGTCCAAACAGTTACGGAAATCAATTTGTGTGCGAAGATAAATTTTTGCATATCAAAATCTTCATTTGTGTCATGTCAATGCTGTTAGTGTTTGAATATTTGCAGTATAGTATCAGCAAGACATATTTGTGGTTATGAGACCTAACCTAGCAACAATTTTTTACTTTTTTTATTATACATGATGATGCTTTGTTAGGTTTTTTATCCACTCATCATTCCTTATATGTTTTAGTGGCCAACCATTGAAAATAGATTTGTTTTTCATGTAAGAACAGTAAAATTTAAAAATTGGTAACATCAGTGATATCAATATGTTTTGTTCTCTTACAGTGAAACTGTGTACTTAGCATCTTCTCCACTTAATATTGAGAAACAAAGTGAGGAAAAGGAAGTTGCTGCTGAAGAAGAAGAAGATGATAAATTAGTTGTGGAGTGAGTACAGTTTAGTTAAATAGATTAAATGGGAATGAAAGCCGCCTCAGTGGCCTAGTTGATAGCGTACTGGGCTTTCACCCTGAGGACCCGGGTTCGATTCCCGTCCAGGACTTGGCATTTTCATACGCTATAAATCATCCCATCATCTGCATTAGCCCAAGTGTGCACAACAGTCGGACGTTAAACACAAAAAAAAATAATAAATAAAAAAAATGGGAATGAACTTCAGATGGATACCAATTTTTCAAATATAAAATGTCTTCCTAACATGATAAATTTCCGAAAGTTTTTTTTTACTTTATATTTTTTTATTCTAGAAATGGTGAATATCGTAAAATGCGACTAATTTTATCGTGCATCATAGTGGTAGCATCATAGTTTACGAACTTTCAAAACATCTCTTACAATTTCTCTAATTACATAGCTGGTAGAGGTTATACAGAAACCTTATTTGAACTAATTAGTTCCTTAAGATTCCGAGCTTTCTATTGATAGTAAATTGGTTGTCTATGATGAAAATATACTGGCTGAATTAATATTTGCAAATGCCATACAGTCAGATACGCCAAGTTTTTTTTGAAAAGTTTGTTGTACAATTATAACTAGCGACTTAATGTGTACGTTTATTGTTTTTGCGGTGTGATAACCTAGTGATATTAGAGAATTGTTAGTTGAAAATGACAGTGATAATTTGTAGGTGATTTTTTTGAATTTTCCTCGTACAATTTTTTTTTTTTTTGCAAAAATGATGAATGTTATATTCCTTCCACATAGAACTTGCTTCAGAAAAGTAATAGTTATAGTAAAATTGTAAGTAAACTTATTTCTGTAAATAGTAGTATAAATAGTAAAAATCCTGTATTGGAATTGCATAACATCACAGTTTTCTACACCCGTGTATATAATTAGTATTAGTGATTCCTGTTATTATTGTTGTAAATAAATTAACATATGTATATATTTTTTGCTAGAGAACCCTTTAGTACACATTTTGTAGTTTAGAAACAATTTAATACACACACACACATACACACACACACACACACACACACACACACACACACACACACACATATATATATATATATATATATAGCCCCGCAGGGGGTGCAGACTAGCTGTACATATTGAGAGAATTTAGATGTCCCTCACGATTCCCGAGTCTAACACACACTTATACTTACAACACTACACTTACGACTCACACATTACATTTAGGGAGGTGATAATAGCTCAATGTGCTTTTCACCTTAAAATAATATATATATATATATATATATATATATATATATATATATATATATATGTATGTATGTATGTATGTATGTATGTATGTATGTATATATATTATTATCTGCGTATAGAAACTGTTGGATCACGCAAAGCAATCCGACTCATGTCTTGTTTTGTTCCTTCTAATCCTCCACACCTCCCTCATCCTGTCCCCATGGATCCTCTTCTGCTCCTCCGTCCATTTTACCCCTGCTCTTTTTGGGATATATATATATATATATATATATAGCTTCCAAAATGGTAGCAATTTTGATTCTTAAATCCCAACTATTTTATCTTATACTTTTTTGAATATCTGATTTTACTATTCGTCATTAAAAACAGCATAAATTAGCATGTAAAATTCTTAAAAAAACATTGAAATAAGAAAATGAATTTGATAGTGGACAGGATTAAATTTTGTAATGTAATTTTGAAGTTCAAAATGCTAATTTATGCAGATTTAAACGCTGATTTCAATAGTGAAATCAGACTGTAGAAAAACAAGAAATTTGTTCCTATCATGTAAGCAAGACAGCTGTGTGCTATGATTATTTTCTGTTTTATTTTTAAACTGTATGATTTGTTTTTAAATTTGGTAAACGACACATTTAAATAATGTGTTTGTATATATTATTATTATTTGCGCATAGACCCTGTTGGATCACGCAAAGCACTCCGACTCATGTCTTGTTCCTTCTAATCCTCCACACCTCCCTCATCCTGTCCCCATGGATCCTCTTCCGCTCCTCCGTCCATTTTACCCCTGCTCTCTTTGGGATTTCATTCTCTGGGACCTTCCAACCAAGCATCTTTCTCCTGTATGCGCGCCTGTCTTCAACATCTGTTGGGTCTATTCCTGCGTCATGTAGGTCTATTCTGACTTGTGCGATCCACGACGTTGTTGATTTGACACCTTGTATATACTTAAGGATTCCGTTGGCAAGTCTCGTTGTTGGGAGTCTACTGATGTGTCCATCGAACCGAAGCCTCCTTCTTCTGATATCTGCTGCCAGGTTCGATATCTTCTCTGTGGTCTTCCGGGAGTGCAACCTGTATCCATCTTCTGTTAATCTCGGACCAAGGATCTTCCTCAAGATTTTGCGTTGTTCCTTCAAAATACCCTCCATGGTAGCTTTTGTGTGGAGTGCTAGCGTCTCGCTTGCATATAATACCTCTGGTTTTATGACTGTGTTGTAGTGTCTGATTTTTGTGTGCGTCGAAAATATATATATAATATATATATATACACATACATACATACATACATATATAGTTTTCATGCAGGATTTTTTAAGATTAGCTATATAAATTTTGTTTGGGTACTGACATATTTCATTTAAATCATTTTACTGTAATTTGATTGCATGTGTGTAAGTTTGTACAATGTATTTGCACCGTATGTTTTTATTTACAGCTGTGAAAGCGGGTCCAAGAGTGAAGAGGAGGTACTGTCAAGTACAGTCGACAATCAAGTTAAGAAAGTAGTCAGTGAAGTCCAATTTTCAAGGAATGAAACTTGTCGCCAAGGAAAAACAAGTGAAAGTAAGGAGGTGAGTTAATGGTATACAAAACTAGTGATGTCTGTTGTACAACCATGATTTTTTTTGCTGTTTTTAGGTTAATACACAGTACAGATGTTATTTATTGTAGTTATAGCCTACTGTCAAATTACGCCCTTTTTATTCATTTTTTTTTTTTTTTTTTTACTCCGACTATTGTGCACACTTGGGCTAATGCAGACAATGGAATGATTTATAGCGTATGAAAATACCAAGCCCTGACCGGAGGCCACAGAGGCAGCCTCCCTTTTTTATTTATCATCATTCTTGGCGCTATAATTCATTTCTGAGTCCTGGCTTCCCTCGGAATTCATCACCATTTGTCTGGGTCCCCTGCAGCAATCTACCATCCTTTGATTAAACGCTCTGGCATCTTGATTCACTCTGTTGGTTCATCTTAGTCTTGGCTTTCCGCTTTTCTTTTCCCTCTAGTATCAGGTAATATATTTTCTTGACGATGTTGTTCTCATCCGTGCTGACAGTGCAGCCTGCCCAGAGTAATTTTACCCATTTTATATACTTCACTGTATGTAAGAGCCTATAGGCTCTTCATAAAGTGTTACGGCAGCATTGTATATTCGTCTGCACGACAATCCATATTAAAGAAATTAGAACCAGTCCATCACTCTGCAATACGACTTGTTTCTGGAGCCTTCCATTCTAGTCCCGTTGTGAGCATTCTAGCCAAGGCTGGGGAACCTTCACTCTCTCGATGCAGATGGAAACTAAAGTTAACTTATATATGCAATTTATCATCTAAACCATGGCACCCTGCTTTTAATACAGTTTTCAAAAATCAATTGCTGCGACAGTATGAAACTCGACCGAATGCTACTGCTCCGCTTGGTATTAGAACTTCCCGTGTTTTTGATGACTTAGATATTGAACTCCCCCCAATGTTTGTAAGGTCCCAATGTTCTATTCCTCCATGGACTATTGCCGTGCCGACAGTCGATTTATCACTATCGTCTTACGTAAAATACAACACTCCTGACGTGTATCGTCAGGAGTTCTTCATATTCTACATTCCAACCCATCTAGTGAAATTATTTTTACAGATGGTTCAAAACTTGAAGATAGTCAGTTGTGCATTTTACACATTAGGGCAAACATGTAAGTATGGATTACCCTCAATTTGTAGTGTCTTTCCTGCTGAACTGTTTTCTATCTTGAAGGCTTTGAACACCGTTGTATCCAATTCTGCTCATTATCTTGTGTGTTCCGATTCGAAAAGTGCACTCCAGGATATGTATTCGGTAAATCCTCTAGTTCAAAATATTTTGTGCTGTATTCGCAGCCTTGAACTATGAGGTGTTGGAGTAACATTTTGCTGGATACCTGGCCACTGCGGGATAATTGGAAACACTAGAGTGGATATTGCAACAAAGGAAGCAACTCTGCTGCTGCCAAGCACGCACCGTGTATTTTGTGCGTGCAAAGATTACCTTTGCAAAATAAAACAACTAATTTGAATGCATTGGGAAGATGAATGGACAGCCTTAGACAATAACAAATTGAGGGTAATTAAACATACTGTTCGCCCTTGGGGGTCGTTTGTAAGAATAAGTCGTAGGGAGGAGGTAGTCGTTACACGTCTCCGCATTGGTCATTCTTTGCTGACACATGGTTTTCTAATGGGACGCGGGGAGCCACTTACATGCCAACTCTGTGGAGAAACCATCACAGTCAAACACTTTCTTAGACTGCGATTATTTGAGAAACATGTGTACAATATTTGGCTTAGGAAACTATATGCAGGCGATCTTAGGAGACGATTCATTAATCATTGATCGCGTTTTGGCCTTCCTGAGGCGCTTGCATGTATATCAGTATATTTAATTTTATTTTTATCCCTAGTATTTATATATTTTTTATAGTTTATATTCTTGTTAACTAGTTTTAGGTAATTTTATGTGTTTCATATTTATTATTTTTCTGTTTGATTAGGACCACTTTACAGTCCAGCTTTATATTGTTTTGACTTTAAATTATTTATTCTTATTATATATGTTATCTAGTTTGTAAGTAATGTTAAGTTTTATCTTCCTTTGTTTAGTTAGTAGTTGTGTTTAGGCAATGATAGCCTAATGTGCTTTTCGCCTTAAAAAAAACTTCATAGAGTGCATCCAGCTTGTTATTGTATCTGATTCACCATCCTTCACTGGATCATAAATCTTTGTCAGTGTTTTCCTTTTTTAACATCAACAGTTGTTTCAGTTGTCTTTGTCATAGTCCATATTTCCACACCATAAACCATGGTTGTGTTAGTGTTTTATTTAGTGACCTTTGTTAACAAACGACTTTTGATGTTCCTCTGCAAGCCATAATAGTACCCATTTGCATTTATAATTGTGTACCTTACTTCTTCACTTAAATCATTGTCTTGAGTCACTATTGATCCTAGATATTTAAATTACTCGACTGCTTCTGTACTGGTTTCCCAATCTTGATAAATTGGTCCGTACACAGTCACCATATATTTGGTTTTACTGCTATTAATTCTTAGTCCCATGGTGTTTGCAGATCTGTCCAACGTCAATAACGCATCTCTAACTGCTGTTGTCTGTATCCAATAATGTTCAAGCCATCTGAATAAGCCAATAGTTGTACAAACATTATATATAGTTCCTCCTACCTGAACTCAGCATCCTTCACTATTTTTTGCAATACTATATTAAAAATCAGGCATGCTAAAACATCACCTGCCTTACACCGATTTCTAGGTGCTGCTGACAAAATGTTCAGCAGACATTTTGTCTTTTAACAGAACACGAAAAATATGTTGATATGTTGGTATGTTGAGCTGTTCCATTGCCTTGTACACTTCCTGCCTATATATTGTGACACATGCTGCCTTAAAGTCAACAAATAAGTTTTGCATGTTTATTAAATTCTCTTTTTTCCAATATTTGCCTTAGCAGAGAAGGTTGGTCAGTGGTGGACTTAACAATGCACAAATCTATATTGACAAACTTCAGTCTCCTTCTCTACATTATCTAATCACCTTGGCAAATATGACAATGGATAATATTTTGTATGTAGTTGGTAGCAGTGTGATACCTGGATAATTTGAGCTATCTAGTCACATTATGTATTGGGCATATTACACCCTCCTTCCATTCTTCTGGAATCTCTTCTCTTGTCCATTTTTCAAGAATAATACAATGTAGACTGAACGCTTTTTATTTGCTAAAATAAGCCACTTTGGTGGCCTAGTTGATAGTGTACTAAGCTTTCACCCCAAAGACCCGGGTTCGATTCCCGGCCAGGGCTTGGCATTTTCATACGCTATAAATCATCCCATCGTTTGCATTAGCCCAAGTATGTACAATAGTCGGACATTAAAAAAAAAAATTGCTAAAATAATTATATTATCTTTTATTTGGAGAACCTGTTATACTTGTTCAGACAGTATAAGTCTAAGCCTTTGTTCTTGTCGTCTGTGTTGTTTGTCTTTGTTCAGTATAAGACTTTTGTTCTTTTAAAAGTTTAGTAAGTTTTCTTATCTACTGTAAACTGGAAAATGAGCTATTAGAAAGGCTATCATAATAAAACCCTATGATATGGGACTGAAATGAGCACCAATCCAACCTGTAGCTATGTTTTTGAGAGATTCTTAATCTGAATGATATTATTAAAAAAAAAATTTTATTTTCTCTTCTTTATTTGTTTCACCCAACTTTGGGGTACACTAAATCAATGTTTTAATGTTCTGTGCCTTCCTCGTAGCCCAGTATTGCTTCATTCGTTGTGATCTTGCTTTTCTTTCTTCGTCAGAGATTTGGATCGTTCGCTTGGATTTGACTTTGCCTTGGAACCGTTGCTTCTTGTCCTTGGTTATTGTTTTGGCTGTTCTGTCCATGAGCATAGTGTCAGTGATTTGTAGTTCTGTTATGTCTTTTGCTGTTTCTCTAAACCAAAGTGGTTTGGCTCTTCTATCGCGAAAGTAGTCAAATATTTTTTTGGTTAGTCTGTTTTTCTCCATTCAGAGGTTGTGCCCATAAAAATCAATTCTCCTTTTTCTTGTTGTGTCTGATAGTGTTTCAGTTTTTTGGTAAAGAGTTTCATTACTGATGTGGAGTAATTGGTTGTTACGGAATTTGGGGCCTAAGATTTTTCGTAATATCTTTCTAATATTTTATTTTAATTTATTTTTTCACCATCTTCCATACTTTATGCCAGTTAGACTTATGATTAATAAGAACAAGGGATCTATGTTAACGGAAAGTGTAAAGCTGTATAAGTTAGTAAGTGCAAATTTCAAACTCACAACCTTGAAGTGTATATTTCAGTAAGAAGTAAGAAATAAGCTTGTGTAAGAAGTAAGAAATATTTCAGTAAGAAGTAAGCTTGTGGCTAACACATCAACTAAAAGCTTATTTATAAAATTCTGATTTTTTTTTATCTGATATTTTGGATGAATGTGAAGATGCACGTTATAACCAGCAACCAGTATACTATATTGTTTTTGATTATTAAATTTTTAGTGTTGTATTATTTGTGCATAGAAAATATGAATAAAAATGTAATACACATTTTACAATTTATAATACAATATATAAATACAATATAAAAAGAAGTAATAATATTACACAGTCACGGTTGTTTCCAGCTGTAAATGTAATGATATAGGCTAATCAACATACAGCTCATTCTTTGACAACTATATGTCAATCGTATGACAAAATCAAATGTTGACAGCTGAATGGTCAGTAGTAATAATTCAGAAAGCTTTTATTTGCTGGTTGGCAACTTTGACTTTTCTTCTTATTTGATTATTGAGGCTCGAACTACTGCGACTATTATACAGTTTCCATTTTAAAGCTTTAAAGGGATTACACATGTGCATGCACAAACACACACACACACACACACACACACACACACACACACACACACACACAATAGGGCTTACATGCACACATACAATAGGGCTTACATGCACACATACACACACACACACACACACACACACACACAAATACATACATGAAATAAAAACATTAATATTGGTTCACATTAACTCAAATAAAGATGTCCTCTTGTTACTGTACATTTACTGGTAAAATGTACACGAGAAAGTACACTACAGCTGAGTAGTACAGTATTTAATATCATGAAAACTTTTTTTTTGACATTAAATATCAGCGTTAAATATTACGTTTGACAAAAGATGATACTGCTTACAAGTTGCCATTGCACCGGAACCATTATAACCAATTTCAACTGTATTTGCGTGATTGTGTGTGTATGTGCACACGTGTGTGTGTGTGTGTATATGCGTGTGTGTGTGTGTGTGTGTGTGTGCGCATGTGCGTGCAAGCAAGCCCTTTTCAGCATACATATTAACAGTTTTAAAATGTAAACCATTTCAAATTTTAAAAATGTATAACATTTTTATCTTACTTTTTTTTCTAAATCTAATATAGTGAGTGTGTGCGAATGCGTGTGTGTATGTGTGTGTGTGTGTGTGTGTGTGTGTGTGTGTGTGTGTGTGCGTGTGCATGCAAGCAAGCCCTATTCGGCATATATATTAACAGTTTTAAAATGTAAACCATTGCAAATTTTAAAAATTTATAACATTTTTATCTTATTTTTTTTCTAAATCTAATATAACTTATAATCTGCGTAAATTAAAAAAATATATATATTGAAAAATACTGAAATGAATGTGATTGCAGTTTGGGTTCATTTGCATATTTTCAGAATTGTATTTTATGATAAATAAGACAGGGAAATCAGATTTTCAAAAATTATGAGACAAAAATTAGTATTGTGATATTACTACTTTTTGTAAATTCGCTTCAGTCTATTCAGTATGACATCTGTGTGCTATGATTATTTATAATTATTTCCGTTCTTTCAATTTTGAACCTTTAAATTCACAATCTGAATGCTAGTCTAATTAGTATTTTTTTTTTGCCAGATAGATAACTTTTTCTCATTTTTCACCTTCTTCTACACTTCCGAGTGCATTATTTTGACCATCTAATTCTACAAGAAATGTTATAAAAACTGTTTTTAGGTTATGATAAATGAATGTAGAACATTAAAGTAAATAAGTTTTAAAAGCAAAGCGAAAGGATTTAGACGTCCCTCGCGGTATCCGAGTCTAACAAACACTTATGACTTTAACACTTCACACTTACACTTACATTTAGGGAGGCGATAATAGCCTCAATGTGCTTTTCGCCTTAAAATAACAACAAAAAATATATTTCTTTGTTGAAGTCATTTGTTCACCCTCTATCTTGTGGTGTTTACTAAAAAAAGGAGTTTTTTTTGTATATTGTGTATAAAAAAAAGGAAATAGCCGCTTCGTTGGCCTAGTTGATAGCGTACTGGGCTTTCACCCCGAGGACCCGGGTTTGATTCCCGGCCAGGGCTTGGCATTTTCATACGCTATAAATCATCCCATCGTCTGCATTAGCCCAAGTGTGTACAATAGTCAGACGTAAAAAAAAGGAAATTTTATCTAATTATTGTAATATTTAATGAACAATGCTAAACTGAAAGCCATGTTAGTAACATTTAACAATGAAATAAAATAATTTCTACTTATTCCTTAATTTATTGTATTTTTTTTTTAAGGTTGAAACAGATACTGCCTCTTCCAGACCTGGTTGCTTGAACACTTCAGTAATAGCCAATTCCTGTGTTACACCGAAGGCATCAACCGAAGGCATTATCTCAAAGTTTGCACATCCTAAGTCAACAAAACCACATTCTACACTGCCTTGTACCTCCAAACACTTCCAAAAACATTCAAAACCATCAATTAAATCTTCTAAAACAACAATAGACTCTTCTCATTCTTATAAATCAAAGAAGAAAAAGAAAACTACATCTTTGTCTTCAGTGACATCTTCCAAAACCCCCCAAACTTTACCAAAACCTAAAGCTATTTTTCCTCCATCTTCCTATATCTCAGACTCTCCTTCATTATCAACTTCAATGACACCTTCTTCAAAAACACAGTGCTCTTCCTTCAGCGCTGAAGGTGTACTCACTCCATGTAATTCAGCGTCTAAAACCCTCACTCCTTCAGTAACACCAACATCTTCCAAAAACTCAATAAATAATTCTGTCAAAACCAGCACTAAATCTGTTAGTGGTACTTCTGCAACTTCTACATCCTCCAAAAGCGATTGTTCGTTAAAAAAATTTAAAATTACCAAAACATCATCTACTAGTGTAACTACATCCTCGAATAAGCCTATTTCTCCTAAAATAATACCCAAAACTTGCCCTGCTTTTAAAACACATCAGTCTACTAATCCCACTTCAATACCTATAGCTTCAAAGAATACTGCACGCAGTGTTTACTATAATGGTGATCATGATTATGATGATGTTACTATAGATTGTGATCAACCTAATTCAAAAAGATGTTCTAGGCATAAAGTTACTTCTATTACTTCAGAAACACCTGGTTCTTCTAGAACTTCAGAAACAAAGCATTCAACTCAGTCAGAGTCCGAAGTTGCATCTTGTACTTTGTCACCTACATCTGATATTCCAGAAACGCATATGTCATTGGGTACTTGTACATTTCGGAATACTTTCTCTGATAGGATAAAAATTTATAGTGGATACTCACCTAGTATATCCCCAATAACCAGGAATTCATCCTTCATCAAGTTGATGACGCTTAGTGATAAGCAAACTTTAAACACTTTTTCATCTAGACCTAATTTACCTACCTCCACCGTTACTTCAGTAACATCCACTTCTACTACAAACATGGCTTCAGGAACTTCTTCAGTTCTTTCCGCTAATCCAGTAAACATGACTCTGCGTTCTGACCTGCCTAAAATAAAGAGAAAGAAAAGCAGGGGCATAAAACATCGGATTCGATCAGAACGGAGGAATCAGCTACACCGGTAAGTTAATATTAATAGTAAAATTGTCATCTCCCATACCTAGAATATACGAAATCGTGCTTATGTTAAGTTATATATTGACTGGACACGACAATATACTGCCTCCAACATGTCTCATTTCACATATGGAAACCCCATCTGAAGAGAGATCCTGCCAGAATCATGATCAAACAATAGCGACAGCCTTCCATTTAGAATAGTTTGAAAACGTTACATTCGTTGTGCATTCAACTTGTGATTAACAATTGCACAGTGAGGTCGAAGGAACAAAGTTTTACACAAACTGTAAGAAAGCAAAACTAAGTTTTTCCTTAACCATTAAAATCAACTACTCCCACCAGGTTTATAAAAATAAACAGGTCCTTAAAAGCTTATGTATAATGCTTGGATTTTTAACAGTACATTGGCTGAAGGGTTCAATCATATAAACTAGAGCACAACTGAGGTAAGGACAACAACTAATAGTGCCAGTGTTAAAATGTAACAAACATGCAATTGTAAAACAAGAAATTCACTTACTCTAACAAAATCTGTATATCAATCATCAAAAAAATGTATCAATCCAAGAAACAAAATGCTATCTAATCACCAACAAAGTATAAATTGTTGACATTAGCACATAGTCAAGCATATTGTAAAATGATAATCTAATCAAAACTACTTATAATTTTTTGTTATTGATACAGTCGACCTTGTTTATAACGCCCTCGGTTAGAATGCTAACTCGGCTATTGCGCTATTTTCATAATGCTCCCAATATTCTATATTAAGTGTACGTGTATTTTAGGCTCGGTTACAACGCTTTGTGAATTCGGATACAACGCTGTCATGCTGCTGTTATAGTCCAGCCACTTTGTTAACGGCCTGCGTGAGAATTTCTTGCGCATGTCAGAGAATTCCCCTCCAGCTCCCTCCAACAGTTCAGTGACACAACGTCAGCCAATCTGAGTCTACAAACTTTTACTACTCAGTGGTAGTGAAGGAAAAGGGATGAGCTATAGTGACAGAGTGGAGACATGACCTCTCACTTGCACATTTTTTCTCTCTGTCCCACTGGTGCTTTTAGCAGTTTTCTAAGCTGTGACCTATACAAAGCTCTCACTTGAAATACAATTTGTGTTCTATTTTTAGAATAAAGGTTGAGAATAGAACCAGACCCTTTCTTATAATTTTGTTGCTGCCTAAAC